>VMKM01000067.1:0-745346 GCA_008360985.2 Macquaria ambigua
GGTGTTTCTGCCTCCGGAGCTGTAGAGTCTGGATCTATGGTTGAAGGCCACCTGCTGCCCCCGTGCTCCTGCTCTACACCCACTGCTGCTATTACTGTTATTGCTCTTATTATTAGTATTACTACTATAAATTGCTCTTAGTATTATTTCTGTTGGTGTTATCATCAGTACCATTGCCACAGTTATTGCTTTGCATCCCTGTGTGGAACTGTATTGTGCTGCTGTATGTTCTCTTTCCTCCTGCTCTCTCTCTCCCGCTCCCCTCCCCCCCGTCAACCCAACCGGTCGAGGCAGATGACTGCCCACCTAGAGCCTGGTTCTGCTCGAGGTTTCTACCTGTTAAAAGGGAGTTTTTCCTTGCCACTGTCGCCTAGCGCTTGCTCATGGTGGGAACTGTTGAGTCTCTGTAAATATAAAGAGTCGGTCTAGACCTGCTCTATATGAAAAAGTGCCCTGAGATAACTTTGTTATGATATGGCGCTATATAAATAAAACTGAATTGAATTGAATTGAAACTGACTCATCTTTGCATGGCTCAATGTGCACTAATCATATGTGAGAGTGTGTTTGTATACATTAGGCAGTGTGTGCTCTGCATGTGCTTCGGTGTGTTACAGGGGATGTGTTCAATATTTCTGAGTGACTGTACCCAATAACACAGGCAGTCACATGTTCAGCTAATCTTTTGCATTGATAGCCGCATGTAGTTCACTCACATGTGAAAGAAAATCAATCAGACCTCCACTTCCTCTAAGTAGCAGTTCATCTGAACAGGCAGAGGTTAAAGTCATGTTCATTTCCTTAACAGGATGATTAATCAAGATACACACATGTTAAAGGGCTACAGCTGCTTTCATATTCAGGCCCTTCTCTGAAACAATCCTGTTAAATACTACAGGGACCCTGCTTGATTGACTAGAAAGCTTGTATTGCTCCTGTGATTAGACCACCGCCCTCAGTCATTTCTCTGAATGGCTGTGGACAAGTGGAATACCTCACAACTTGTCATGTCACATTTTTCAAACCTCACAAGTTCTCAGTCACAAGCCTGTGGTGGGAGGCCGAGAGGTGATAAAATTAGGATTATCCTGAATAAGTGGCGAGACAGCCAGAGCAAGCAGCCAGAGGCACGGGACCTTAAGCTCACCTAATCTTACAGCCTGTGGTCCCTGGGTGTTTTTTTTTTTTTTGTTTTTTTGTGGATGCTGAAGCGGCTCTGGAAGCACAAAGTGACAGTGCCGCTGTGCCCAGACACACACACTCGCTGGGAGAGGTGATGACAAGTCGCAGATCTGTGGGAGAGAAGAAAAATAATGAGCTTATGATGACACACAGAAGACACATGCTTCCTTGCCTGCTCTCACACACGCATGCACGCACACAAACTCATCAATTTCTTATGGGATCAAGAATCTCAACAAGGGTATAGTTCACAGAAGCTGCTCTTGAAAGGGAAATTTACTCTGCGCAGCCTCCACATCCAACCACACAGTTTTATTCCATTTTCCAGTGTCCCTCCTACCTGGTATCCACAGACACACTACGTTACCCACAGGAATAAAAGCCTACATTAACTCAAGAGGGCCTGATACAATGAACTCTGTTCACACTTCAAACACTACAAGTGGCTTGTCCACAATGTGACAAGATCACATTATCTGTACTCATTAACAAAGCCTCCAAAGCCTAAGGGTTATGGAAATGAATATTCAGGCGTGAACAGAACACTGATGTGTTTGTCATCTCTCTCACTGCACTGCTCTTCATGATTCCTCCAGAGGGTCAGAGGGCGGGTTTGAGATTCTTCTGCCGTTCATTTGCTGTGAATTCTGAATTAAGATGTAAACACAAGCACAACACAATAATATGGCTGTTTTTGTCCTTGGCTAAATAAATAATTCAACATTTTTCTTTTGCGTGTAAACTGTTGCTAAGGCCCAGCTGTGTGGACAGAGAGAGAAGACTGAAGATGTATTGTAGGTAGACTCATTATGTCTATTGTACTTATGTGTAAGATCATTTAGAGATCTCTGTTTGGTAAACAGAACTTCAATTAACCTGTCTAGAGTCAGAGGCACCATCATACAGCTGAATAATAATACAAGCAGAATTTTAATTTAAAGCTCTATGTGACGACTTTTTCATAATAAAATATAAATGTTTACCAGTTCTCATTTACTCCTAAAGGACCCTTCAGATTTGCTGATTTTCCTATCACATGATGCGTTTTTTGTTTGTAGTGAACAGGAATTATTTTGCATGCTGCATGCATTTCTTGATCCATAGTAATCTAAAAACTATGCAAGCAGCGCACGTGTTCATTGTCTAACGTCATCAAAAAAAAAAAGCAAAAGACAGCAGTTGCAAATTCTGATCTGAAATCAAATCTTCTGTCCAGGTTGTCACCACTGTGCCATGTTACCACACAGAGATTTAATGCCACATCTTACCCTGTTGGATCTGGTCACAACGTACCTCCACTGAGATATTTGTGTGCAGCACAGCATGTGCCAGTAGAAGAGGCTGGTGACTTTAAAAATCTAAATGTCAAGGACAAGAAACTCCCTGATATTTTGTCATGCCTGAACAGATCCCTGCCATGTCCTTTAGCGTGGATTTTAACATTTGAATGTTCAAAAAAAGACCAAATGTAATCCACTTTTAATAATGGTACACTGGGTCTAAGTGAACTTCTGTTCATTGTTGATTCTGCATACAGCAAGTGTGAACAAAGAGCACTGCATAAGATAGACAAGTCGGATCAATATGACGCTTACCACTTGGGGCTCTTCTGTGTGCCTCCTCCCTGTATCTGCCGACATCCACGAAAACAGTTTTTCTGTTCTGACTTCAAACGTGTTCACTTTACACCACACAAAATGTTCTCCAGAGACCTTATTCCCCCTAAATGAATTTCTCTCCTTTTCCTCACCACTTTGATTACTGAAACTACGAAACCCTCTCAATTGCTGCGCTGCTGCATCTGATCCCGCTGACAAACTGCTGAAATAGTAGCATCTTTTAGGCTATTGATGGAGACACGAGTGCAAAGTACAAGAGGCAGGGTATGAGGTGTATGTAGGATGTAGTGTGTGCGAGGATGAGGACTTCCGAATCATGACATGGACACCCATGGTTAACATTAGGGCTGAACGATATTCAAAATAAATCATATTGCAATTTCATTTTCACTGAAAAAAATTTAAAAGATGATGTGATTTTTGCTAGGGGTCTGTACCAAACAAGCATGTTCCCTTACTGGAGAATACGATCATTTTTAATCCTGCGATTTGGATATTGCACTTGGCCATATTGTGATTTCGATAATATTTCGATTAATTGTTCAGCCCTAGTTAACATCGGACACCTGCCTGCAGAAACATTGACAGTGATGAGCCAGAGCCACCTATGCCCCCAGTACTGCCTATCAGCTGAGACATCTGCATGATTAAAGCCATGTGTCTTCGCTGTGTGACTTATTAAAGTGCAATGCAATTAACCACCCGTCCCCCGGCTGACCAGCGCCTGCACTCTTACATGAATGATGCTCAGCAGGCATGACTGACTGGCACAAGTCTGAAGCTCACCTCCCATCTATAGATCCCAGCTGCTTCTCAGGCTCATCTTGGTGCTCAGTGTGCTCATTTATCACAATGCTCAGCTTCGTCTTGCTTGTGTTAATTTACATCTACATAATGGAAACCAGTCAACGGAAACATTGCTTGGTATTGCAATCTTGTCTGGAGAAGCAGAGAGAATGCCTGATCAGTTGTGGGCTTCTGTGTATAACATGTCTTTGCACAATCAGCCTATTATCCCTCCTCTAAATTCAAGCGGAGGGCTCATATACAATTTTTATGAGAATTCTTCTGGCCACTCAATCTGTTTTGTAATCACTACTGAAGGATTCCCGGAGCAACCTAATTTGGAGTGATCTAAAGGTTACAGGTGTAACCACGCAGCACAGAGTGCCAAAGAGATAAGCCCCACTGCTGGCCATCCCTGTCTGCTGCTGGGGACTGTGAGTCATTAAGAGTCAGGCCTCATTAGAGAGGCCATGGTGTGGTGCATCATAGACACTGCTGCCCTGGCTTCAGCCACATACCTGAGTGTCTGATGTGTTGGAGGCCAGGAGGAGAGGACAATGACATGTCGGGGGACGTGCTGGTTTCTGACAAGTGGAGCAACAAAACAGCACAAAAATAAATCGTGCTGCTGCCGACCGCAAAAACTGTATTTAAAAGCTCATTGGATAGTATTTTAGGCACATTTTTCAACTGTGCTGAGTGGTGGAACGTACTGTACTTAACTACAGTTTAGAGCACTCAATCGATTCACACTGGGAATTTTTTGTTTATATCAATTAGTAAATGTTCAATAATGTCCCTTGGCTGTTAAAGTTGCATATTAGCCTACCAGCGATCTGTGCAGTGCAAGTGGTGACACTTGATTTCTGTGAAAGGTTCACGTACCCCTGACCTGTGCGGGGCACGTGGGAGAAGCTTGCCTTCAGGGCTGTCTGCCTGGCAGAAAACCCTGAGGGCAAACTTCTCCCGCGTGAATGCGTGGGGCTGCTGCGACCGGATTTGCCTCTTGGCAAAGATGAGTGAGGACAGCAAACGTCGAAAGGTTGACAATGAAAACAGGCAATTTAATGAAAAATTGACAGATGATTTTGCCACCTCATACCAAACCACTGTGTTTAATTTGCCAAAAGACAATTGCTGTATACAAGGTTGCTAATATCAGGCGCCATCATGAGTCAAAACATGCTAACTTCAGTGCAGCGTTCCCATCTGGTAGCACCACAAGATATCTGATAAATATTAATAATGTTTGTTTATTAACTGGCCCCTGGCCTCCTGTCATTTTGCAAAAAAAGGCTCCCGGGCAAAGCAATTTGAGGATCCCTGGTTTAGAGGTACTGGAGCTGGAACTTGAGTATTTCTATTATCTGCAACTTTATACTTACACTCCTCTACATTTAAGAGGGAAATTATCAAGTATTTTTCACTTCAGTACATTTATCTGACAGAAATAGTTACTAGTTGCTTTACAGATAAAGATTTTAAGAACAAATCACATGCTAGATTGATAATAATAGATCACTCAGAATAGGACCATTCTGCATAAGGAGTACTTTAACTTTTAATTCTTTATGTAGTTTTGCTGATGATCTTCTGTACTTCCACTCCACAATACAGTTTTGAATACAGGGCATTAAGTTAGTCTGTGCTGATCTCTATGGCAACAATGAATCTAGTTAGTGATTCTTCTTTGTTTTTTCTTGTTTTATTCCTCTCTATATACACACATCACTTTAAAGAGACCAACACATGAATTGGCATCAAGCGTATTGAAGTCATAAAGCCCGAGAGGGTGTTTGTTGCTGCGTTTATGGGAATTTCAGTAACGCTGACAGCATGAAGTGCAGCCAAGGCAGCAATGTCTTATACCTGATCTCAGTAAAAATGCACTCCTGGGTACTTTACTTTTTATTACACTTGAATGATTAGGTTTGCCAGCTTGACAGCTGAGGATTAACTTCACAATCTCTCAATCTCAGACTGGACAGTGTATGACTATAATACTGCTTAGCTATGGTTATGGACATTAGCAGTTCAACTCATTTGTGAGGACATAGGACATAGTGAGTTCACATTATTTTATATAAGACAGGAAGAAAATTCCCTCCTGCTTTGGCTCTGGGCTTTTGCATATTATTTTCCAAGCAGAGAGTGAAGATGGACATGACGGACAGATGTGCAATATTCATATTATTAGCATGCACAACATCCATATGTATGCAGGTTTCAGTTTCCCAGGAGTACTGGTGTACTCAGCCACCATAGCACTTCATCATACATTGGGCCACTGATGACATATTGTATTAAAAAACAGAAAATACACAAAAGTAGTTATTTTATTTGAAGACTTAATCTTGAGTGTTGCAGGTGTGCACTACAAATTATACATTTGATTGCTTGCATATTCATACAATCAGTCTTATTCAAATCAACCTGATTTACGTCTTCAAATGAGTCTTGGCTGTTTTTTCTCACTTGAGGTTTATAAATCTAGTACACTGATCATAAGCATAATACATCTATCATAACAAAAATGCTGTATGTTTTACGGGTGAAACAACCAATCGACAGACAATTAACTGGCAACTATTTTGATAATCGATTGATTGTTCAAAAAATTGCAAAACAAATCACTGGTTTCAGCTTCTCAATTGTGACGCTTTTCTGCTTTTCTGTGTTTTATATCAATATAAACTGAATATCTTGGAGTTTTAGACTGTTGGACAAAACGGGCAATCTGAAGACCTCATTTTGGGCTTTAGGAAACTGTGATGGGCATTTTTCACTATTTTCAGACATTTCATAGCCCAACCAATTAACTAATTAACTGAGAAAATAATCAGCAGATTAATCAATAATAAAAATAATCATTAGTTGCAGCCCTAGGATGTTCTGTAAAGGAGGACACTTTATAAATAACAACATTTGAATTTAACAAGCTATTATGGTATTAAATAAATGATGGGATGGAAATACATTATTTAGTGGAGTTAGATTCTCCTGCGTTAAACCTTCAAACCTTCTCAACTTGGTCGCATTGCATTTTGGCATTTCATCACAAAAACGGTGTTTCAAGTCGCTTTCCGGCCAGTAATGAACTTATAACCATCCAACCTTCAGATGACAGCACTGGTAAAGTCGTGGGAATTATTAGCGATTAGGGAAAATCCACAGAGAAGATTTAAAAATGGTAGTTCTTCAGCTGCTGCACTGGGCCATCAAGCGCTCAAACTGCAATAACACAACAGCAACAACACAACTTTCATGACTGTGATTTCCACCTGGAGGTTGAGGCACCTGGGAAAATGCTGTGCGTCGTTTAACAGGAGCTTAATTCTGGCCACATGGTTTATTCATGTGGCGACCGCTGATATCACGACTCTCATAAATCACGCAGTGCGGCATGCTGGATGTCCACGAGCTCAGGCAAGGCTCACTAATCTCAACACCATCTTTCATCTGAATAACCTTGCCTTACCGCAGGGCAGGCCAACACCAGACACAGCCCATTGGAGGGAGGCTCTCCTCGTACTTTTATTTCTTTCACTCTGGGTACAAAGACTTTCTGCAGCCTGTCAGAGCAGACAAACACTGCCCTGTGTGCTCCGAGGCAGGAGTCTGCCCACTCTCAACCACAGGCAATAATAAGAAATTGCTTCATGGACATCAGAGGAACTAATCTAGTCTAACACTAGCTTTATGAATGTAGAATCAGACACACAGGGGAGGAGGGCTGTGGAGCCGGTCGAGCCATCTGTTCAGAAGTGGTTCAAAGAAAGAACAGAAAATCTGAAACTAATGTGAGTAAACATGATCATCAAATATAGATAATAGAATAGAACATATAGCAACTTTGCCCCAATTGTTCTTATGGCTTTTCTACAGTCAAACATTATCACATTTTTTTGTAATTAATTGGATTTGGGTTCTTATCTACATAACAGGCACCAAATCTACAGTCATAAACATGTCACCAATTACCAGCTTTAGGCCTACATATTCCGAAAGAAAACTAATTAGTGAAACAACACCACTTAATGAACCAAAATAACAATGTGCCTGATGTCCCATAGCTCTTCCTGCTGCTTAGAATAGTCACATAGTTTCACCTCATGCTTCTAATAACAAACCCCAGGCATCACAAATGACAGCCAAATGTGATGCGATGCCCTCTGCTCTACGTCTGTCCTCTCTCCACGGCCTGGCTCTGGCCTCCTGCTGCCACCAGAAGGAAGCACCAGTCAGGCTCCTCCTCGCACCAGTAAGGCTCTCCTTCCCCACACAGACAATTAGCCACCCTGTGACCGACTGCGAGTAATGAGAGCTGCTGGAGAACAGTTGGACATCTTAGGACAAATTAGTGTGAATATTAGCCCGTTGAACCTTCTGCTCTCTACCACCAAGAGAACAAAACCTGAACTATTACTCCGCAGCTCTGGTGGTCAAGGAAGCACAACCACGCATTGATGCATACTAAGCAGCCGAGGTGGTTATTACAGTATTTTATAAAGTTATAGCCTCTACACAGAGAGAGAGAGAGAGAGAGAGAGAGAGAGAGAGAGAGAGAGAGAGAGAGAGAGAGAGAGAGAGAGAGAGAGAGAGAGAGACAAACTCAGCAGAGGTATGGTGTGGACAGAAAAACAAATGAAAAAAAGGTGGAGGGAAGAAGGCACTGAACAGGCACGTAGGGACGCTAGCTGAGCAGCTCGCCATGAAACGCTGAAACAACAGCACGGCTGCCAGGGCAATTTTACACCCCAATAGTTTCACACCTCAGCCACCAACCCCTTCCAACTCTGAACCTCGTGTCTTCTTTGTGTCTTCATTTATTTTGTGTCAGTGTCCAAGATGTGAGAAGCCAAGCAGTGAGAAACTCGTCCCAAATGTCGCAGGGTAAGCGGTGTGTGAAGCAGACGGAGGGAGCGAGGAAGAGAAAAGCCACTGCGCCTGGATGCACCTTGCTTTCTGTGCAGACAATCCTCACGGGACGGTTGATTATTTTTTTTATTTATTTTTTTTTTGTTTGGGAGTACTGAAGTTCACATTAGTCTTACACTTAGGAAAACAAATAACATATAATTGTATACTGATCACTGTATGTGGTGCAGTGGAGGAAGAAGGACTTAGATGCTTTACTTACATAAAAGTACCAATACATTAATGCAAAAAGTACTCAATTAAAAGTAGAAGTCATGCATTCAAAATCCTACTTAAGTACAGAAGTATAATCAGCAAAATGTAGTCAAAGTATCAAAGTACTGGTTCTGCAGTAAAATTGACTGATATATAATTGACATTATTAAACTGTGGCATCAGTGTGTAAGAAGTATTTTACTGTTGTAGCTGGTCGAGGTAGAGCTAATTGTAAGTACTTTATACAGTTTGATAGTTCAGTAGTATTCCCCAACCTAGGGGTCAGGGCCCTCCAAAGGGTCACAAGAGAAATCTGAGCGGTCGTGAGAAGATTTATGTGAGAGGAAAAAAGAAAAGAAATGAAGCCATATAAGACGTTGAGAGGGGAAATATCTGCCAACAACTCATAGACATCTGAAACATGATGAGGTTTCACAACTAGACACAGATTGTTTTATAAGGGGCCACCAGTTAAAAAGGTTGGAATCACCAGTTTAATCTTTAAAAATGTGTTGTGTTTTATAAGATTATCACATAGTTGTTTTGTGTTAAATCTTAATCTGAAAAGTAACTAGTAACTGCAGCTGTCAGATAAATGTAGAAAGTACAATATTTCCCTCTGAAATGTAGTGGAGTTGAAGTATAAAATACCCGTAAACTACAAGTACCTCAAAATTGTACTTGCGTACAGTACTTGAGTAGTGTAATGTACTGTAGTTTTGGTATTTAAAAATCGGTCAAGTGCAGGCCGACCTCCACTACTACTTCACAGTAATTCAAGACACTGCGGGATCTCTCACAAGAAGAATCTGTGTATATTTAATTGGAATTCCTTTTCTAAAAATAACCAATTAGAATAAAATATTAACTCTTCATGTTCGACTAAAAGCTACATCTCCCACATTCCTCTCTAGATCAATGGTTTACTCCCACTGCTAGTGTAGCACATTAACCTTCTGGATCACTAGTCAATGACTGAAAGAGGAATGACTTATCATCATGATTATTAAATCTGAAAATATGCTTCTGCAGCACGTTGAGCCTGGCCATCGTGCAACCAGGTGATCTCAATTTGGTGAAATGAGAGCTCCATCAGCCGGATTTGCATTAAAGATGTATGCCCAATTTTGTCCACCATGACCTTTTAAATGTCCTTGAATCCACTTGAGCAAAATACGCCTACTTAGACTGAATGCATTAAAAAAAAAATGAACAAAAGAGAGGAGTGCTTGTGGCTCTGTTCAGCCTGCCCGATGAATACACGAAGAAGATGCCGATATTCATCACTGACATGACAGACTTAAATGAAGACAAAATGTATCTGATAATGAATTCCCCAAAACACACGTGAATCCAGTCAAAGGCAATAGGAATTTGCTTGTACAATCATTAGGATACAGAATATAACCACTGGGCTGAAGAAACAATGCACTGAAATGTTTTCTGTATAAATCATCTGCTTCATTAGAGGTTTCGTGTCATATATCACAGTAGTGTAAATATCACCATGCAATCCAACATACAAAATAAACATTTTATGGACTCAAACTTTCAGCAAAAGCATACAGTGCTAAATATATACTATATACATATATCTCATGTTATAAATGCCCTGAACCTGTTTGAAAGAGCAGTTTTCTCTAACATCTCAACCTACACAGTCTTGTGCTGTATATAAAAATACTCCTAAAAATCTATACAAAGCTAACCAAAATGATCATTGCCGTAAATGTTGCTACATCCCCCCCCCGACACCCGACAACATCACTTGCTTCTTTTTCAGCCTCTATTCCATTATTCCCTCCACTCTCCCATGGCTGTGGCGGGCAGCAGGACTGCCTGATGCTGGTGCTGGGGGTGCCAAGTATTTGTGCCCTGACCTTCTGCTCTCTGGACAGGTCTGAGTGCGAAAGCATCGCCTGTGAGGGACCAAAAAGGAGATGGGACACTCGGCTGGCTGTATGTATTATTCATGAGTCGCCCCTGTTGAGTGGGCAGTTATTCAGCATCCAAATCCCAGATGTGGTTCAATCTGTGCTCCATTCACTGTCCTGACTGCTGGCCATTGATCACAAGCAAGGTACCCGGGTGCTGAATAAGCGCAGGGGCTTTATGTTCTAGGGCTCAAAGCGCCTCACTGATAGCACAAAGATCCATCACTAGACATTGGAAATGGGCCAGAGTTTGCTCGCTAGAACTGATCAGACAGGCTGAGAGGAGATGCATCTACAACATTTATTAAACAGGAGTAGCACAGCATGTGGCTGAGATGAGGTAGTAATATGTTATGTCAAGTATCCATGCAGTGTAGCAATGGAGTGTATATGCAAGTCTGTTTCTGAATCAAATTTCACTTCCACAGAAATCAGCTGCTGTGTGATTATATTTAGACGCCCAGAAGTACACACACACACACACACACACACACACACAAACACTTATAGAAACAGACGGAGAGAAAATACTATGATGAGGTCCCTCTCTGAAGGGTGCCAGAGGCAAGGTATCACACTCTAATAGGCATCACACTATTAATGGACAGTTGAGCACAGTGAATCATTTGTCCACTTTAATCATCAATCACATATAGGCAGCCAAATGTGGCATGACCACAACTCTTCCCCTGTCTGCATTTGTCAGGATGATGATCATCCATCATCGATCATGTTGCAGAATTACTGTATAATATGAAATGTGAATAATAATTACCATGTCAGCTAGCCTACTGAGACATACAGGACTCTGGGGTTCTTCGGCTTCACAAGTTCATGTTCAGGTCAGCGTTTCATGTTAATTACATATTCTTTACAGATCAGAAACTCGTTCAGCCTTCTCCAAATTAATTTTACCTTTCAAACCTCACTCACTGGATCTTTTTTTTTGTTAGCACGCATCATTTCTGATTTAATATTGTTTGATAATAAGAGAACAATCTGCAAAATTTCAACAAATTTAGGACCCATGCAAAGTTCACACCGTGGGATGCTGGGAAATTTAACAGGAATATTTATGGGTTGCTTTTTATAATTATTAATCAAGTATTCAAAATGGCCTCTACAATCTAAATGGGTGATTAAATCATTTTTTAAACTCCACGGTAATTAGTAATAAAGGTCAGTACACCTCAACTGCAACTGTAGCAGTGAGTAAACTATGTGTTAAAAGCATATGCCTGAGATGGAGAGTGGATTTTTGCTGTCTAAGGCATAATGATGAATAATAGCCTTATCAACAAAGCACAACACATCCCAACATGCTGAGATCTTATCACTGCTCATTTCCTCTGCTCATGTATTTCCTGTATCTCCGGTGAAAAATGTGTTGTGTGGTTCCCTGCACTGTATCTGACAGCCTAGTCATGTCAAAAGACTCAGGCTTTATGGCAGCGGTGCTTGCACAAGACAAGAAAGAAAAAAAGTGGCAGGTGTAAGCAGATGCATCAGCAGTATTTGCAAAAAGTCACCAGATTCCCACAAGGGACATGCTTGTCATTAAAACAAACAAGGAAAGAACTGATGAGTGCATTAATCAGAGCGCGGCCAAGCATCGATGGTGAGCTGTTGTCCGTGGCGTTCCTCCCCAGGAGCGGTTGCACCTGAGGGAGGGGGGATTAACGCAGCTCCACGCTGGAGCTCCTGTATCTGAAATCTGCCTGAGCTCATCGTTTCTGCTCCTCGCTAAGAGGCTGGGGCTGGATATCAGGCTCAGGCAATCTATTCCCCTGCAGAGCGCTGGCTGACCAACATCAATGCCGTGCATTGTCGAATTATTAATTAAATGCATGCAAGCATAATCAGATGCAGACATGGTCAGACCTTTGGGACAGCTAACATAGAATTGAAGCTGAATCTAAATTGCAGATTTCTTCTTATTTTTCAATGCCAACTAGCTATGCTGTTTTAGGAGCAAAATCT
Source organism: Macquaria ambigua (assembly GCA_008360985.2). Classification (NCBI taxonomy): domain Eukaryota; kingdom Metazoa; phylum Chordata; class Actinopteri; order Centrarchiformes; family Percichthyidae; genus Macquaria; species Macquaria ambigua. Next base: position 12,635 of record VMKM01000067.1, read on the forward strand.
TGTGGCCTTAAAAATTTTGCATCACTTTGCACTCATTTAACTTTGTTGTGATGCAAAACATGCACCTACATGACTTTTATTTACAATCCAGACTCACAAGAGACGAAAATGCATGACAAAAAGGACTCAAACAAGCTTGTGTCTGCTTTTACAGTCAAATAATACAGTATGCGGCAGCATAAATATGTTTACATAGACAAGTAAGAGATCAGATGTGGGTGTATGCTATGTTATATTGCTTTCATTCCCTCTCCACAGACGTGCAAAATGTAAATGCCACAGCTTTCAAAAGTAAAGCAAAGTCCAGGTCCTGCCTCCATATATTTCATTAACTTTTGTTAATGTAGTTGCTATGGCTCCAGGGTATTTGCTCAATGCTCAATGCACTTTTGCTGAAATAATAAGATCTATCATTCAGCGCAAAGCAAAAACAGCTTAATTTGCAGAATAAAGGTCATTGGAGCTGTTACTTTTGAGGGGCTTTGACAGGGAACAGTGTTCAAAACAACAAACTCTAGAAGAAACTCTGCCTTGAAATATTACAGTATACCGAGGTGTTCACATGCAGCTCTCAAAATCTGTGTCATGCATATATTGCGGCGCTGACTATTATGATTCGCCCTTGTGAACTGGACCCAACCCACTCATTATCCTACAGCACACTGCATGTGCTGCACATCCCGATACTCTGCTGGAGACTGCTCACACTGCCAAAAACATATCTGGCCTGTGGGGAAAACTATTTCTCAGCATATGCACTTCCAGATCTTTTAGTTCACATGTGATTAAGAGATTATTGAGCTGATCAAGTGTTAATTGCTTTTATTGAATAATTAAAGAATGAATTAGTGTGTCTTCTAAATCAAACAGAAATGTAAATTGCCCTTACACACTAATCTCATATATTCTTTCATTACGTCTACTCTACATTGTGGATGGCTATTACTATGTAAAATCAAATTCCTACCATGAAAAGCAATTTCTCCCTGTTTGCCAATAGACTGTGTCCTTGCGAAGTGAGAAAGCTGTCACCCTTCCACAGCCACACTCTTTCATTAATCAGCACTAATTAAACGTATTGATTGAGCCAAACATCAGGATTTCCAGTTGAAAGGGTTTACTAGACTGTAAAGTGCAGACAACAGAAAAAAAAACTACCAAATGCACAAGCCACTTATGTGCCCTTGAAGGATGCGTCACTTTGGGAGAGCTCAGAAAATGAGACAAAGATGTGTCTGCTTACTTCTCATTAAATAATGTCAGAATTCACAGCGTCTCTGTGGCAAATGTTGTCCTTGGCTCTACCGAGAACTGAGGCCACTGAAGCTGAACTGAGTATCAATTTGTTTTCTAGCAGCATGACCTCCCATCGCTGGAAAGAGTTGTATGAAATCACAGCTTGAACCAACCCTAACCCCGGAGGACCACCAGATGGTATATAACAACAACGTAGAGATCACAAGTTTTAATGATTGGCCATTGATTGGAAAATAACTTTAAAGCTCACTGAACATGTTACAGTCCAGGACAGACTGAAACTACTCTGAAAAGCCTGTTTGACAACATAAATGTTCTGCACATACAAATAAATATAAAAATAAATGATATTATAGTTACTTTTGTTCAGGATTTTTCACATTACTGTAAATTAAAAAGTTGATAATAATAAGATGAAATTACTTCCTGAGCTAATTGATCAGATAATGCTGTCCAAAGAAGACCATGTATCTCTAGAATTGGTGATTTTGAATTTATCACTTAAACCAACAGATTAAGAAAATGATCCTACATCTTCAGCTAATTAAACAATTTAAAAAGCTGAAAAATGCATCGTCACACAGCAGAAAACAAGGCGGTTATTTATGCTCAGGGAAAGTTGACATTTTGGAGATGCATAGTTCTCACAGGACAGCGACGAAATATAAAAAAGGAATATGCAGATTTAGTCGGCTTGTTTGACAGCCTAAATTGCAGCTACGTGGAAGTCATAAACGAAAAAAAATAAAAACGTGAGAGATGTTAATCCACATTTTCTGTTATTGTGACGGGCCATGAGGGTCCAAAATCACAACTGGCTTTGTCTGTTGCTTCAGTTGATTAAAAATAGTTTTGACTTTGAAACTGATCATCTAACTTCTTAATACAAAGGCAAACAGTAATTGTAAGTTAAACATGAGTTTGCATGGTGTGAATTATTTATTTGTGCATGTGGATGTGCTGTGTTTGCGTAGTTGTAGCCTAAGGGGGGGAAGAACGTAGGATGTTAAAATTGGAAAGTGATTAAAGACTGTATATGCGTAGCCATTAAGACTCATAGAAATAATGTCAGTTTTTGAAAACATGATCTTAGTATAGTATTTAAGTGTCAGTCTCAGGGTCAAAACAAAACCTGCATTGCTGTAGTGCCAAGGTACATTTAAGATAAATGACTTTTATGACAAATTGCTATAATGCTGGGAACCCATGCAGAGCGTGGGCTACAATGTATGCAGTCTCCAGTTGTTTCAAATGACAGAGGGTGTCTGAGAGTGTGTGTGTGTGTGTGTGTAGGTGTGTGTGTGTGTGTGTGTGTGTGTGCGTCCCCCTAATGTATCTGCCAGTGATTTGATAAAAATCATTGATTCTACAAAAGCCGTCTTGGTCTGTTTATTTCTTCCACAAAGGAAATCAACAGCAGTAATGATTTCATTATTAAACCATGGTGCAGATCTGCTCATTGACTAATAGGCTAATGCAAGTTTAATCAGCTGCTTTAGCTTGCACTCTGTTGTCATCTAGTGGCTCAGCAATGACATGACATGCTGCATGTGATCTTCATTCTGGACTGAATCAAAATGTACATCACAGCTGCTGGATTCACTCCTCATCCTCGACTTTGAAGGACACAAAATGATCTTAAATCCTCATCGAGAAATTAATCTTGGACTGAGAAAGACATTGTGACATTGGAGTTACGTATAGGCGTCACTTAAAGCAATGTTCATGTCAAATGTAACATTTAATAGGAACCAAGAAATGAAAGATGATGATCAGCTGCATTCTCCAATCAAAAAACTTATACTGAAGCACTTCAAACCAACTGCTTATGCATCCTGTAGCACACTTATGCATCATTAGCATTCACTGCATTACAGCAGGCTTTTAAATCTCTGTATCCTCAAACTAATAGTTTTCCTGGCAGAACATGCAGGCTACGAGGCATGTAAAAAAAAGAACAATACATGGCTGCAGTAGATTATAAAACTCTCCGGGATGATACAGCCCTTTTCTTTGGCACAGCACGCACATTTCCATGGGATAGACTCGCGAATAGCCTAATTAAATAGAAAGCACAATTTGTCACATCAACCAGCCAACAGCAGCGCTTTCCACATGCCAAAAGACTGCGCCCCAAGTTGCTGCGGTCCGCTTCAACAACACAAACAAAAATAAAACAAAAGCAATGAATCTCTTTTAACAAACATCTACAAAGCTGTTTATCACCACAGATAGTGTCGATGGCGATGACATGCCTGCTGCAGCATCATTAGCCCCCTCTCTCAAGCCCTTTTCTTTCTTCTGTTTTCGGGGAAAAAATGCATTTGAACTCACCCTTCGGGAGACTTGAGATTTAAAGTTATCGCCCTCAACAAAACAGAATTCAGCGGGTCCACGGCGCAACACGGTCTTCCATCTTCAGTGAGTGACAAACTCAAAAATGCAGGTAGGTTAGAGCGGGTAGTTTCTGGAGTTCAAACCGGCATATCTCAATAGACGGCGACGTGCAGAAGTCAGGTGTTGTGAGAGGAACCGCCGCTGCTTCCTTCCTCTTCTCTCTCCTCTACTTCACTGGGTGAAGCGCGGCCCACTTTAAACTCTGGTGACGTCATGAGCATGCCCCCACACACACACACACACACACACACACACAATGTCTTGTCCTTAAATATAATCCTACAATATTCCTATAGCATTTGTCAACTTTCTCAACTTGGAAAGACGCCATTACAGGTAGGCTACACAACCTGTAGGTCACTTAAAAAGAAATACAAAGTATTTTCCATATAGCATTATCTGTCTGCTTGCCATACATGGCTGCAACATTCAAAATTATATGAGGTGAGAGTGGGTAAATTGTCTGGAACAGCGTAATTATTATAATTAGATCCTATATTTTTCTGCAACAGTGAACACTTCAGTCCTCTGAACCAGGAAGAAAAGATCAGGTAAAGTGAGGTTTTCCTTCAGATGATTGCTGAAAATCCTCCTTTAGTGACTCTTCCTCATCTGCCGATGACAGATTTATGCTCCAGTTTAGAGAGGAAATGGACTGACGTTTGATGGCAGAAAGTCTTTACATTTGTGTATCTGAGCAAGGTTTCAGGCATCGCTGCATAACGTAGAGCAACCGACAGACAAGATTCCCCTTTTGATTTTCCACATGGAAGATTTGGAAACCAAGCATTGAATCCAGTTTCTTACAGTGACATTTAACAGAGATGTGTTTCTTAGTGGGAGGTCAGACTGTCAGACTGTTTTAAGGAAAATGTTCTGGGTTTTTTTTTTTTACTGAATGATTGTGTTACCTGAAAAAAAATCTTTTTAAAGGATAAGTCTGGTGATATTCAATATTTTTCTCATGCACTGAACCACCTCACCTCAAGTATCGTTTGTGTATCCAAAGCCTAATGTAGCTTAATTCCTCTGTGCCTTAAATCTCCATTGTTGTCCAAAAAATAACATAACCACACGGTTGCAGTGAGTGGCATGTTCCTTCATCAGAATGATCACAGGCTCTTTAGTTTGTTTTGAGTCAATCCCACATACACTGTCCTCTGGCTGTAAATACTCACTAGAGAACCAAATGTGTATAAATCCACAGTTGAAAATAGTCCCCAACAAATGCACCATTTACTCCGGTTTGAGTAACATTTGCTGAAAACTACAGTGTCCAATGTCCATCCTGTTTTAGGAAAGAACTCAGCCTTTTTTAAAAATGAAACAATATTTGTGAGCCCTTTTTTAAAGATTTAAGTCTTCAGCATTAATAAATGGGCTTGGTGCTGAGTGCCACGGAAAGGGAAGTCAGAAAGAACTGAAAGACGGACTGAGACATTGTTGGTTTTGATTTTTCCATGGGATTTATTGATAATAACGTTACAGGAAGCGTATGACAGATACAACTGAGAAGTAAAACATGACACGAGTGGAAAGGTGATAAGTATTGTCCAAGGCTCCATTAATAAATGCTCAGGATCTAAGAACAGCACACGTACAGCAGAGCTCTCAACACTGAACAGATCTGTAGTCACCTACACCACCAATCAAAACCTCTGCAGCCACTAAAATCTTGCTATTGGGCTCAACAAAACTCTGCTGACACTGCCGAGCCACTCAACTGTATCAAAATATGCTTTTCAAAAAGTGTTCACAACCTATTAGTTTCCAAGCTATAAGAGAAACATTAGACCCTCTATCTCACTTTTTCAGACGTTTCTCAGTGATTATGTGCAATGACACCCAATATCCCTGAAATAACAACAAAAAATCTTTCACACATCTACGCTCTATAAAAGATACATTCAAAGGGTCAGTATCTGATTTTACAGCAATTACCTCATCTCCCAAATACGACTGACTGGCTACATTTAAAGAGGTACTGAACACTTAAACGTGTTTTTTGAGCTGCAGACTAAATTATATGACTGTACTGTGATGAAACACATCAATGCAGGTGTTAATATTGACAGTTCTTAATAAATTTATAAAAAATCTACATTTCATGGGTCGAAAATGTTTTAAATCAGCCCTGAACCTGCAAGGCCAATGCTGAGATAGAGTCAACCGGTTGGGACCTGTCTACGTCATGAAATTTATATAAAAAAAGACTCTAATCAGCGTCAGTCAGTCCCCCCATGTCCCCTGTCCTACACATTACGTAGCCACGGGGCCAAGCCTACTACAGTCGTTGTTCCCTCACTCGTTGCATTTTTTTAATTTGCTGGGAGAGAGGGTTCTAGCTGAATTTGAAGGTGTAGTTACGCTTTAATTGCAATTAGAACAGCATGGGTACATGACCTGATACACAAAGACAGCGGTGGGGGAAGTAACAATACCACACTGTAAAAATAGTTCAAGTATGTATTATTTATGAAGTATTATTAGCAAAATATACTCACAGTATCAAACGTAAAAGTATGTAGTAAAATGACCCCTGTGAGTGTTATACTGTTATATATAATATCATTAGATTATTCTTTCTGATGCATTAAAGTGTAAGTAACATTTGTAGTTGGTTGAGGTGGAGCTAACCGTTTTATACAGGGCTCTTAACTAATGATTATTTTAATTATTGATTATTATGGTGATTATTTTCTCAATCAATTAATTGTTTGTCCTGTAAAATGTCAGAAAATAGTGAGAAATGCCCACCACACTCTCCCGGAGCTCAGAATGACATGTTCAGATTGCTTGTCTTGTCCACCCAATGGTACAAACCCACACATTATGCAGTTTACTGTAATTTAAGACAAGGAAAATCAGCAAATCCTCACATTTTAGAAGCTGGAATCATGAAATGATTGACATTTCTGTTTGAAAAATGATTTTGAAAAATGATGAACGTTTAATCATCGATCCACTAAACAATTAATCAACTAATTGTTCTAATTTTACATATTGTTGGCTAGTTTGATCTCTAGCAATGCATCATATTTTATAAGATCTCCATGTGTTTTGTATGTAAACTCTTAATTTGTGCCGTAACTAGTAACTATACCTGTGAAATATACACTGAAATGTAGTGGAGTGGAGTATAAAGTGGCATGAAATGGAACTACTCAAGTAAAGTACAAGTACAGTAGCTCAAATCTGTATTTAAGTGCAGCAGTTGAGTATATGTATTTTGTTACTTTACACTACTACATATGAGTAGCTCTCAGGTGGATGCTGCCTGTGTACATTGCCATGAACTTGTGCATTTCAGCATAAACCAAACCTGCAGTATTCCCAGCGGTGTACCCCACTTGTGTGTGTGTTCATGTCTTAGTCATTTACAAGCACTTGTTCTGCCTCAGACCAGCTGAGTGTTGGACGTTTTCCTACTTTATCAGAAATGTGTTTGCAGGCACATTCACGCTCATGCAGTCCTCTGTGTGCCGTCTTTGGCCCGGCTCCAGATGAACTACATCTGCCCAAAAGTAAAAGAAGACGCAGTTGCCTATGCTTCTGTATTAGCTCGCTGAGTTATCTTACCCAAACAGAAGGGCACAACTCCACCTTCCCATTGCCGCTGGCTAAGGGACATTGTTCTCTGTAACATGAAAATCCATTACACCACTCAAGGATCTGCAAACAAATTCTTTTTTCTTTTTGGGAAAAATCCTCTCCTGAAGTTATTTGTTTTTCCTTCCTTGATTTCTCCTTTGTTTTCTTTTGATCCTTTCCATGCATGTTTTATTACTGTTATCTTTTAAAAAATTTGCCTCCATCTATGGCTGGCCATTAGTCAAGAAAACATATATTACTTACTGTAAAGCACATTTTAAACATCTACTGTAAATCGCACAGAAAATTCAGTAGTCTGCTTTAGTCTGCACCTGAGTAGACTCCATCCTGTCCAGGGGGAGGACGCTCAAGGTGAAGGAAACAATGATATGAATTTAATTCTGTAAAAAAAAAAAAATAAGACTAATTGGACCAACACTTGAAAATAAAGTCCATGTGCTGCAGGTGATTCCCTTGAGTGTGGATTGAGGAGGAAATCTCAAACACTCCAAATGAGATTCAGCCACTGAATAAAAAGCAAATAGTATGCTTATTACTGTAACAGTCGTTCCAAGAACTGAAAACACTTGTCCCGCCATAGCTGCCCCATCCTGTGGCTAAATTTCTGTCTTAGTCATTGGACAGACTTGCATGTTTGGGACTCCAACTGCTGGCCTCTTTTCTCAGCCAGAGCAACTGGCTGCTGTTATCGGCTGCTTCAGAAGCTGCCTTTGTAGCCTGCTGTAATCCCTGACCATGAGTCCCTAACTCCCCAAACAAAGTAGTGGTGGATGAGGCAACAAATCCACAGCATCAAACAAGACATAGTGTATTCTGGTTTTCCAGCACTGCTGCTCGTCCTCGATCAGTGCATCTGAGCTTGTTCCTTTTATGTCTCATCTGCTGTGTCCTCATGGCACAGCAGTGTCTGGTGAGTAAATAGTGTTGGACTGAAACTCTGCAGCTGTAGGTTGGTGGCCCATGTGACATCTGTTGTATTTCTCAGTAACCATCTTCCCTATAATGTGTGTTTGCTCTGCAGTGATTTCTGACTTTTTTGCCTTTTGCCTTTCCTCTTCTGACAGTTAAAGGGTCAGTGCATGCAAATGACAAAAAAGAAACCTTATTTCAATCAGGCGACACTAACTGAAAGAAGGGCTTAGAAGTATTAAGAATTTATTTGATATCATGTGCACAATTGGAAACGTTGAAGACATATGTGAGGAGTCTTTGGTTATTAGCCCCCATTGGAGGTGAATCTAGTGGAGGTGGTCATATCAGATGGACACTGAAATGACAGCTGACAGCAGCAGAAGAAGATCTTTGTTTATATCTCTTTTTTTTTTAGTTTATTTGACTTTCCAACATTCATTTTACAGCTATTGCAATACAACAACCAGATGCTACAAAACAGAAACCATACTTAAAAACACAGAGAGAGAGAGAGAGAGATGAAAAAAGAAATCTCAAATATAAAAAACAAAAAGAAGGAAACCAAAAACAACAGAGTGCGAGGCTGTGTGGTATTTGTTTATTTCAAGTTTGACAGCAACAAGATGATCGTCTCACAGAGATTGAGGCAAAATCTGAGTGATAGAAATGAAAAGAGTGATTGCCCACCAGTTGCGTTGGAGGGAGGGGGGGGGGATGTAAATACATAGAGTAGTAGAATAAACATAGTTTTAGTTTTATTTGCCCACTAAATTAAAATGGAGATAAACGTAATTTCATCTGTGGTGTTCACAGCTTTGCAAAATGACACTCAGGAGCAACATCAACAGTCCCTGTAACTCTGGATAATTCACAGACCTCACAGTCAACAGTTTTCATTGTAACTGCTTTCTAACAATGAAATAGCCTTCATCTGAGAGTATCAGGGACATTGACTCTAAAAAAGAAATGTTATGGTGAATCTTTTAAAGATCCCCTCCAGACATGTTAAGATATATAAAAGAAACCATCTGCGTTGAATAATAATTTGGGTCTGATGGGTTTTTTCCACAAAAAAATTAAATGACTTTGTAAAACAAATTTAAAATGATATCTGCTCCATCTCCCTCATTGAAAAATGTCTCCTACTTCACTGAGAGGTCCATCCTCTCAGGTTTTAGGTTTCCACAACACAGTTGCGTAAATTGCATATTAGTTCACGATTAGCGTCCAAAAGACCATGTCACAAAATCATGCTTGCATGAACACGTCTTAAAGTCAGATTTAAGGTAAGAACAGAGAAACTTTCCCCCTTCAACTGATGAACGTGAAAACAGTCTTGTAGCGTCAAGCTCTGCACATACTGTACATCACATACATGTGAAGGGGGGCGTCACTCCCCCCTGCTGGTTAGAGTGAAACACAGTGGAAATATCATTTTACCACATTCAACATCCAAGTGAAGCAACAATAAGCAAAACACATATATGTGAGTGAAGGGTGACTTTAACAAAATCAAAATGAACAGTTTGATGTTGTGATTTTTTATATACTGTCAGAATATCCAACACAGCCACACAGGTGTTTTCAGTTATTGTGGCTGATTAGATAAGGCCAGGCTGAAGTTGAGTGGAACTCCAGCTGAAGTAATAACAACCAAAACTCATTTTTGATTGGAGCGGGACTTTGAGTGTCATTTTCCAATGTTTAGAGAACCACAAATGAAATTACATTCACCTCCTGTGTAATGGGGCTGGAGGGGGAATCTCAGAGACAGATATCTCAAAACCTGCGTAAATAAAACCCAAAACGATCATCGACCAGCGGAGGATAAATGAGAAAATATGGAATATTATCATTTGATCAAATATGATCATTTCTTGTTAGATTGCTTTCACCCTGCTCCCCACAAGTAATGTTATTAAAAGATGACTCTAACTTGAACTTCAAAATCTTTACTTTCGTAACCACTTTAAAAGTCTGGCAATAGATTTTATGTGTTAAGATCTGATAACATTTTACATTTACTCATCCCGGAGTTGGTTGGAGGGGCGGCTGGATGGGAAGGGGGATGTTTGTTTACATAATACATACAGATTTAAAGCTGAATAAACTTTAATGTTGATTCATTCTTTTCAGTTGTTACGTACAATTTATGATGATAATATGATTTCTTTATTTAAACCCCAAAGACGATGTACTTCTAAGACTGTGTTGGATATAAAGCATAGAAAAAATCATTTCTGTTACATTACTGCAACACCTCCCACAGGCCCTTTGTATTCCCACAGGTCACATGTAGTGAAAACAATATTCTTTTTGAACGTGTAGCTTACATTGTCTGCTTTTGAACCCTTAATACAAAACAATATCTGCAGTACTTGCAACTCCTCGTCACAGGGTGCATGTTTATAAGTTGTGAGCAGTTCATTGGAGTTATTCTAAGTTGTTTAGATCTGGGTTTTTTGCTTTTTTTCACAGGAACAAAAGAAAAGATTTAGATTCTGTGAAGCAGAATTTAGTTTTTTCCAACCCTAATAATCATCTTGCGACAAGTTGTGGGGGCCCCGATCCCCAGGAAAGAAAACCACTGGTGTAGATGTTTTATGATCTACGTGGGAGACCAGGATTGTAGTCAGGTCTGATATACCCGAGTGCCCACAACCCAATTTGTCAAAAGGAACTCAGAATTCACACGGTTCCTGTCCATGGGCTCGACATAGGACACGACCAATCTTTCCTCTCTGTCAGTCCTGGTTTATGGAGAAAAAGATGATTTTGGCAGCAAGATGCTTTTGGTAAACCAGGCACGGCTCAGTGGCCTTGTGTCTGTCAAGAGAGAGACTTCAGAGCAGATTCTAAAGGCAGCCAGTTTCAAGTTCTGCTTGATATCTAATCCTACATGGTGCAGTTAGGCTGACAGCTGACACATCATTCACTGGGGAAGGTGATGTGCTCCTGTCTAACAGGTGAAACCATTCATTGGTAGTTCTGATTAATTTTTTCCACAGAGGTCAAATGGTCTGACTGACACAGTATGAACCCCAAATCAAAGAAAGAATGGATGAAAAAGTTTTTCCAGTTTGTGATCTATCTGAAAGAATAGATCAAAAAGTTTAATAAATGAATAAGTGCTCATAAAATGTTCAGATTGTAATGCTGCAAGGTGCTAAAGTTGATAGAATGGCTTTGTTAAATGCAAAAGTCATTGGAGATTTGATATTGTGTGTACAAATGGTAAGCAGGGCATTGATGGAAAATAATCATATATCAATCAGTCAATCAATATAAAAAGAATCATCAACAGCTTATTTTAATCCTCTCAACAGCCACAGAGAGTGTCAGCAATAATAACAGATACCACATGTATAAAGGGAAGTATTAAAGAGGGGAGGGTATTGCTGTGGATGAAATCAGACACCGAATCCTCAGTGATTTCGGACTGAAATAAATCAAACAGAAGCAGAGCATGTACAGAACATTTCACTGGATTTGTGGGAGGCTGATGATAATCTAGAATGGTGATCTGAAAAGTAACTAGTAACTAAATCTGTCAGACAAATGTAGTGGAGTAGAAAGTACAGTATGAAGCTGCATAAACTGTAAGTACTCAAATAAAGTAAAAGTACCACACATTTTTACATAAGTACAGTACTTGAGTAAATGTACTTAGTTACATTACACCACTGGTCAAGACTATCTCATAGCTACTATTAGAATAAAGAAAATGTTGTAAACACAACTTTTATAGAGCATTCACAGTTTATGTTAATTTAATATATGAACTATCATTTTGTCTGCATTCACATTTTGAAATTACATTAAAATTAGGTAAGAATGACTTATGCTGGACTCCTAAGCTGGGACACTGTGCTCATGGAATAACACACTGAATCCTGTATTATATTTTATTTATATTTTATTTCATATTATTTTGTGGCCTAAAAGTAGTCTAATTTGAATATACTAAAAGTCTAAAATGCTGAAATCAGCCTATAAAATTCACAACATGTTTTAAAATTGTAGAATTTAACTCACTCCAGGTGGCTAAAACCCCCAAATTCCCTGAAAAAATACGGAGGAAGTGACTCAATAGTAGCCATAGTCATAGCTAGAATAGTTTCTATAAATACGCCCATGGTAGCTTCAGCCCTGCTCCCACCTCTGGTCTGAATAAAACTGCCCCATTATTTTGGTCACAGCATGGTAATACCACCCATCGCCAGCAGAGGGGGCGCTGTCCCAAGCACAGCCATGCTGTCCGGAAGACGAATGTAAATATTTTTGTGACGTTTCATCTCCCGGATCATTCACTATCCACCCATTAAGAAGAATATCAGTCCCGCTGATGACAGCACTGCTGTGTGTCTTGCTCTGTCAGTAACCTGACTGTGTCTTTTTGATAGCAGAGCTCTTTTTCTCCGGGTTTCCGTCCACATAGCTGTAGCTCGTGCGTTTCTACACCAGCTTGTTTCTTGTGTGCAACATGCAGAAGAGAAGGAAGCCAGAGCCGATCCAACTCAACCCGATCCCCGATGGAAACACTATCAACGGCACCGGAGCCACAGAGTGAGTGTCAATAATCATCTGCTACTGATATTCAGACTGGTGAATGAGGAACATTGATAACGGCTTTCTGATTTATCATTTATGACATGATTCATGTTCAGTATGCTATAAAGGCTCGTGACAACTGCAATAACATATAGGTAACTCAATAGCCCCTTTACAGTATGTGTAAACTTCGTTCTTAGGTCTCTAATGTGAGAGACAGGTGTGTGTGTGTGTGTGTGTGTGTGTGTGTGTGTGTGAGAGGGAGAGAGAAAGAGAGAGAGAGAGCTCACTGATGTTTACACTAGGGCTGCAACTAATGATCATCTTCATAATTATAAATTAACATATTGAGATATTTATATATTTTAATTCATCGAATAATTGATTATCTAAGTTCCCAGAGCCCGAGATGAAAACTTCAAATAGCTTATGCCTGCTGCAACTAATGATACATTTTCATTATTGATTAATCAGTTGATATTTTCAGTGAATCATTTAGACTATAAAATGTAAGGAAATAGTTAAAGAAAAATACCCCCAAGCTCAAGTTAACATCTTAAAACAGCATTTTATTTCAGACTAATTGTCCAAAACACAAAGATTTTCAATTTACAATAATATAAAACACAGAAAAGCAGCAAATCCTCACATTTGAGAAGCTGGAACCAACAAATATTTGGCATTTGTGCTTGATAAATGCCAAAGGTTAATCGTTTCATGCACTAGTTTACACTCACTGTTGCAGCAGCTAAAATGTTCATGATTCCAATTTATTTTTTCACTTAACTTGTAGCTATTCCGTTACTAGCTTTCACAACTTTATTACGTTACAGTGAAAATCTAAACATCCTTGTCAACAGACCTTTTTAACAGCAGACGCAACATCATATATGGCTGCATTCCATTTAGATGAGCTAGTTCCAGGGTGGCATGGTTGGCATGGCTTACTGGAACACTTGATGGGAAGGAGTCATCACCTGTGCTTTTCCTGCTATGACAAGTCAAAATGTCTGCTGTGAAAAAGGTCTATAATGTGCAGCTTGCAGGTCCGCAGGTCATCTCCTCATGGTGTCGTGGATGAGCAGGTCGCTCTGCTACTCCAACAGCCCACTTTGTGGACAGTGATTAGTCAGAGATTGACCTTTGCAGGGAGGCAGCGTGTAGAATAATATTTCTGTGTGCTGAAGAAGTTTTGCGTAGGCCTGTTCCCAACACCGTTTGACAAAACACAGTAATGGAGATATTAAATTGTTGTGACACGATGCTCTCATAGTTCTCAGTTCACAGAGAAAAGCCCGGTCAGTCCAGCAACAAGCTGGATCAGTTGAGATGAGAATTAAATAACAAGTCATCCCTCGTGATGGCTGGTTTTCTAATGTGTTGTAGAGGCTGAATATTTCATTGTTTCATCATTAGATCATACATCTGAAGGCCATTTGGGTCTTTTGCAATGAATTACTCAAAAGTCAATGGGCTAAAATCATTATTAGCATTAAATCTAAAAACATTAGCTGACAATGAATAGAAAACATCTTAACTGTAGCATGATTTTGTAACATTTCATTTTAAATTGGAAATTGAAGAGAGAGTTTCCATTATAATGAATAGACTTAGTCCCATATATACATTTATCATTACACTTTTCTATATTAGAACCATAAAAGATGTTAGCATATGTTAATGATGTTTATGTTGGAGGATCAGCGTGCGAATAGTGTTAAACAGGAGAGTTGTGCCTTGGCTTTGCTCAGTAGAAATTGTTGATGATGACATGTTTGGCTGGAGCTGAGCACATTCCTGCTGCTGAGGACGGGTAGCAGCATGACACGATGCAGCAACAATCAGGAACTCTGAATCAGATACTTGGAAGTCTCTGTTGTGGAGAAATCCCTCCTCCCACCACAGCAGGAACTCACAATGTGTGTGTGTGTGTGTGTGTGTGTTGTGTGTGTGTGTGTGTGTGTGTGTGTGTGTGTGTGTGTGTGTGTGTGTGTGTGTGTGTGTGTCTCCAGTAATACTGCTGTGCACTGTGACGATACAGCAGTATTACTGGAATGACACACTGTTGACAGAAAGCCACACATCCTGGTGTTATTCAGACCTCTTTTCCATAAAAAGACAGTTGTATCTGGGTCCACACTTTCAGCTGTCTGAGGCTCTGAAGCAAAACAAATCCTGTTTCAGACCAGTGATGGTTGATGACTGGTCTGCAGGCACACAGTTCCCTCACACGCTGCACACACTTTGTTCCTTAACACTGCATAAAACTAAACTCCTGCACACCCACCACTCTCAAAATTAACCTGTATGTTGTTTGTCAGATGACAAGGGTAGCAAGAAGTTTTGTATTTTCCACATTTGTAGTCTGAATACACTCTGAAAATGCTGGAGTATGTTATTAAGCGAGAAGTTAATGTCTACACTCTAGACCAATTATTGATAGTCCATTTAAATCCCTGAGTTTTTGAGCAACTAAAGTGTGTCCTAAAGTGCCCTCTTCATCATATCACCTCCAGTGTCTACTCATCATCACAATGACAACTTCTTTAAAACCCAAATGAAAAATATATCATATTTATATCTGATCTATGATTTGTTGTAAGAGGTGAGCAATGGGCATCTGAACCTGTAGGTGTTATGGAGAAGCAGGCCACCTCCAAAAGTGCTGAGTGTAAATGTTAAACATGGCAGGTATCTCAACCAGAATTTGAATATTTTCTGATTTCCTAATTTTAGCTCTGCAAGGGCCTTAAGGAACCAGAAGGTGGAAGGGTGAGTTGTTTGTGGAGAGCTGGAGCTTTGCCAAACGTTTGCAGACCAGTGAAGGGGAGGACTGAATATAAAGAACCAGGCTTCTTTGCTCCACATGTGGTATAATAGGATGTGTGTGTGTGTGTGTGTGTGTATGTGTGTGTTTGGGGCTACCATAGTTGTGATGTTAAAGATTGGAGGAAGATGTTAAAGATCTTACTACAAGGTCAAAGCAGGGGCTATCTTTTTTTCTGGGAGCACTTTCCACTGTTCCAGGTTGTGAGTTTAACGTAACAAAATCAACAAATTGGGCACCCTTAGGCTGCAGCTGTCCACTGGTGTTTGCAGTTTGTCAGGACTCATTCTAGTACCTTGTTATTCTATAAATATTAGCTACAAAGGCAACATAATTACATACAATAGTGTCACAGAACCATGCAGTAAACAGTTAAACGCCCTATACAGCCATGGTTCATCCCCACAGGTGTTTTGCATTTTGCCTGATCCTACCTCTTCTCAGCTTACACCCCTATCATTCTTATTGGTGCATGGCGTTTAATGACCTCATGTGATTGTTAGCATAGTTCCAATAAGCAGCAGACATTTTGACTTGTCATAGTAGGAAAAGCACATGTGTTACTAATAACATTAACGCTAGCTCTGTTCTATTCAAGTGTCCGAGTAAGCCATGACAGTGTGACAGTGAGCCAGCATGCACAATACCAGGACCCTGAAAGTGAAGCAGCTAAATGGAATACAGCTGTCATTCATTTTATTAATTACACCTGTGATTTTTCTACTGTGACATGTCACAATGTATTCTGTGAAAAAGGCCTGTACTGTGTAAGGATGTTAGATAGCTATAATTCCATATTATATCTAGTCTCATAATACAATATCAGTAATATGGCTGAAACTAAAGAAAACCTGTTTTGAATAGAGAGGGGAGAAAAGGATTCAAAACAGACACATACAGTATAAATTAGCACATTATTTTTGGGTAATTTGGAACAGCATACACAGGAGGATCTGATGCTCACACCAGAAGCACAGGTGTTGCATATTGGGTGTAGATGAGATTAATGCAATCGGCGAGCCTCTTATTGAAACCAGACCATTCCAGTCTGGTGAAGAGGAATTGCCATTCCAACCCACCAAATGCTTTCTCAGCGTGAAATGGCCGGCAGCCATGGGAGAAGTGTACTGAGTGGCCCACATAATGCTAGCCAAGCATGAAATATTATCAGAGGAGATCTGAGAACAAATAAAAATGTTCTGGATAGACCTGCTCAGGCAATTTGCTATTAGCTAAAATCTTGGATTAGATCCTACTATGGCTGTATTGTTTAGGGAATCTTTATGGCATTATCAAGCAGAAAAGTGTTGCTGTCCATTCCTTATTATAGGCTTGTTTTGAGCTTTGTTTAGAGAACATTGTAATCTTTTTTTGTTTGTTTCATATTGACACACATGAAGTGCACTCACACAGATGAACACAAATCCAGGAATAAAGCAAATGTGCGTGTGAATGTGTGAGAAGGAAATCAACGATTAACCCATACAGCAACCATAGTTTGCGGTGCTGATTCTTCATTGGTTAGATGCCACTTACCATCTCCTGTTTTACCACAAAGGAATTGGTACTTGTTTGCTGCAGTCACAGATAGGCACACTTGGTTGCAAAATAATTAATTTACCTTCATTTTAAACATTGTTGTGTTTTCTTGCGGAATAAAATTGAAATAATTTTAATTTTTAAAACATTTTATAGTCTAAGAAGTACAGTTACAAGTTAAAGTAGTCGAATACTTTTGCAACACAAGTCACAAGGCAAAAACTAATAGTGCTTCAAATTTTTATGTAAGTGTGGCTTACAACAGTGACGCCATCTTCTTTCTGGCACTTTATGGCGAGCTGCAGCAATATTGTGTCTTTTGCATTCAAGATCTAGCCGATGTCCTTGGACATTTTGTGGATGGAGCACAAAAGGCCAGCGTCGTGCTCACTTCCTCCTGCACCTGTGGGGTGGGAGGGGGGGGGGGGGCTGCAGCTACTGTAGTCCCTCCCACACACGTATTGTGTGGAGTGTGTTTCAGGCTGCTCCTCTTCTCAGTCTCTCCAGCCTCCTCCACCCCCAGCTCTTGTCGACAAAACACCCACGCTACCCACAGCCAACTCCAACTCAGCGCCTCGTCTCCATGGATATGCAGGCCTACTGTCAAAAATAAAACCACTTAACCCTCTCTTTGCTGTGTGGTGGAGCAGCGGAGAGAAGAGCATACTGCCCTGCTCTCCACTGAGTCGTGATCAAGTGCAAAGATTAAAAAAAGCATAATTACCACCGAGCCTGAAGGAAACCATCTTATTATCATCAGACAAGCATATTAAAATGCAAATATGAAAGATTCGCACTTAATTTAAAGATTAATTATTTGTTAGAAGCTGAAGATAGAACACCTCACAGTAGCTTGTACACTTGCAGGCATATGGATTGTCCTTACCATTCAGTCTTGCATGCTTTTGTTTTGTTCTTTTGCAGCATAAATGTTTTAGCTTTGTTTTAACAAACATTTATTCAAAAAAGCTCATTTGTGCCTTGTTTCCATTAGTCTACATGAGCAGACATCTACACTCTTTGGGGGTTTTTAACAACAAAAATATCAGTTTACAGACCAGCTCTTTGACATCTTATCAGTTGAACTAACATGACGACTCATTGCCTTCTTATCAAGTTCATGATAAAAGCTTAGACTGGCTTTGTGTAGCAGTACTGTACATACAGTGTTTTGCGACAGTGGAGTGGGAGGGGAAGGAGAGGTCAAAGAGCAGCAGGTCAGAAGAGTTTACTCCACAATTGATTTCTCAAGGAAATGCATCACCATGACAACAGCATCAGGGGAGCGGCATCAGTGGTCAGAGGAACTCCGAGCTTCCTCACAACGGGACCTGGGAAGGAACATTGAAACACACCCTGCAACCCTTTTTGTCTCCCTGCTGTCTCTCTGCTGTATCTTTAATTGGTTGCTATTGTTCCCAGAGGCAGGTGCAGTAGTAGCTGTCACACACAGAGCTCTGTCTTTTCTCCAAGGTTTCAATAATATAATAGATACAGTAGATCTGGACGCACAGTGGACTGCCTCATGTCTCCTGGGGGGGACAGTCAGTGCTTCCGGGAAAGAACATCTGCAAAAGTTCTGTCTGAATGGACTCAAGGACCTTTTATTTAGGGAAGAATATATCAATAATAAACGAATTACTTATCTTTCTCTCTGTCTTTCTTTATCTTCTTTCTAAGAACAAACTTGGAGGCACTGCAGAAGAAACTAGAGGAGCTTGAGCTGGATGAGCAGCAGCGGAAACGCCTGGAGGCCTTTCTGACACAGAAGCAGAAGGTGGGAGAGCTGAAGGACGATGACTTTGAGAAGATCTGTGAGCTAGGTGCAGGCAACGGAGGAGTTGTCTTCAAGGTCTCCCACAGACCCTCTGGTCTGATTATGGCGAGGAAGGTAAGCTGTGGCCCTGATGGCTGGTTATACAATAGGGCTTTAGTGAAGACACTGTGTGGGAAAAAAAAAAGCTTTTGCTTCCAGAAAACCACTCAGCCTGAACTGTGTTTAGTAGAGATGAGGACTTTGGAATTACATAACTATTTACAGATGTTTTTACGGAGTTTTCTTCTTCAGTAACTCAGACAGACATTGGCCTTTTACAGGCATCATCACTGTTTTCAGAGAGCGTGGAGTCAAATGTGTCTCTCATTTTCCAGTGTTTTGTGAACAACATGAAATGTGGGTTACTGGGACAACAATCTGTCACAACGTCCAAGAGCTACTGTATGATACCCACAACTTGGCTGAAAACATTGAAATACTAACCAAAAACATGCGTCCATATTCAAACATTTTCCTTATGATCATTTTTTAATCATAACATGTATAGTATCTAATGTTCTTGTATGTGTGCACAGACTGAATCTCCTGTTCTGTATGAAATGAGAACATAAATAAAATCTGATGTCTTCTGTGTTCCAGCTGATCCACCTGGAGATCAAACCAGCCATAAGGAACCAGATCATTAGGGAGCTGCAGGTGCTACATGAGTGTAACTCCCCCTACATTGTGGGTTTCTATGGAGCTTTCTACAGTGATGGAGAAATCAGCATCTGCATGGAGCATATGGTACTTATCTTTAATACGTTTTGGCTGCCAGTGTATTTACGCAGAGTGCTGCTTTACAGGCTGTACTGAAAGTGTCTGGCATATTTTTTCTTCCATGTACAACCTCATTGGTGTTGAAAGAAACTAATTTTGTTTAAATGTGCTGAATTTCACAAGTGATATTTTGAATTTCAAAGACTCCTTTCAGTAGATGCTCTTCATATTTTCCTTCCCTGCTGGCTGTAGGACGGTGGCTCCCTGGATCAGTCGCTGAAGAAGGCAGGCAAGATCCCTGAGCAGATCCTTGGCAAAGTCAGCATCGCTGTGGGTAGCTCCAACACCTCTCCTACAAGTTTCGTGCTCTGCTCTTCACACTACAGCTATATTTGTTTTGTTTTTGGATATAGAACTATTTCTATCACTGCTGCATATGTACTAGTACATTCTTTCTTTTGCACTACCAAATAATCGGAATGCTTATTACGCCGATATGCAATATTTGTCTTTACAGGTCATTAAAGGGCTCTCCTACCTGAGGGAGAAACACAAGATCATGCACAGAGGTCAATCACTACTTAATTTACTAAAAGATGTTATAAATATAATAAGATTTTGCCACCTTTACAAGACCTTTAAATACATGATACAAGGATGGGTAATCTTTGGGTATGTTATACTTAGTTAGCAAAAATACACTGTTTGCTTTAACTAACTTGAGGCAGAGTATTGATATTCACCTTACAGTAATTCCCTATTTCAGATGTTGTACTCAGTGGTGTTCATATAAATGATGAAAGGAAATGTTAAAACAGACAAGCATGCAAGCAGCACATGCACTGAGCCTTCGCAGCAGTTTGTTCTGCGGTGCTCCCTGTTCCCTGTTGAACAATTGCCCACCATGTTCTCCTAAATACTGCATGTCCCTTTTTCAGATGTCAAGCCCTCTAACATCCTAGTGAATTCCCGTGGTGAGATCAAGCTGTGTGACTTTGGAGTGAGCGGACAGCTCATAGACTCCATGGCCAACTCCTTTGTGGGCACTCGCTCTTACATGTCTGTGAGTTCAAATGGACACACTCCTCCTTTCCTGCTGCTCTCATTTACACATTAGCCTTTAGGATGCCTGACACAACTGAAGTAAGTCTCAGATTTATACATGTAAGGCAACTAGAGTCCGCAGTCCAGATTCGATTCCCATTTCAATGACTCAATTAACTGGGACTGGCTTTATACAAAGACTTCATGTCCAGTAGGCCATATATTTTTTCAGCATCAGCCATGTTAAAAGTAGTAACCCACATGTAGACACAGGCTATGCAATTTATATAATTTATACCACCATGTAGAGCTTTATGTAATGTGGAGCTTTACATTTATGTTGCTTTATCAAAAACTAATGAAATTTATAAAATCCCCAACTTAGTCATTTGTATTTACACAATTGCCATTGATGTGACAGATGTAAATTCATTTTCTTATTACTTTGCTTTAGCATGCAAGCTTCATATATATATATATATATATATATATATAAAAAATATAATTGCATGTGTGTTGTGCAGCCGGAGCGTTTACAGGGCACCCATTACTCTGTTCAGTCGGACATCTGGAGTATGGGTCTGTCCCTGGTGGAAATGGCCATTGGACGCTTCCCTATCCCACCGCCTGATGCTAAGGAACTGGAACAGATTTTTGGCTTCCCAGTGGAAGGAGAGGCAGCCTCCAGTGAGTCCTCCCCAAAGCCACGGCCCCCTGGGCGACCAGGCAGCTGTAAGTGGCTTTTTTTTTTTTTTTTTTTTTAAATCAGAGCAGCTTTGAGTGAAATAATTTTAAGGTCTGTTTAAATTGTTTACAAGAAATCAATTACAGCATTGTCACGAGGTGACATCTATTGGTGACCTTGAGTGATGACTAGTGGAGAGGACACAATGAATTATGACAGAGGCTGATATATTTTTCTTTTTTAATTTATCCCCCCAGCATACGGACCTGACAGCAGACCACCGATGGCTATATTTGAGCTTCTGGATTACATAGTCAATGAGGTGAGTGTGCCCACTATGACCACATCCTGACATACCTGTATACTGGTGTACATTGTTGTAATACCTTTGGTGGCAATTTGATCATGTCAGTGCTGACTGGACCTTTTAAATTTTCAGCCTCCACCAAAGCTACCCGGGATATTCAGCTCTGAATTTCAAGACTTTGTCAATAAATGGTACGTAGGAGAAATGTTTGAAATATTTACTGGCATCAAACACAGAATGGAAAAATCCACATCTGCCCATTACACTTTACGCCACCTAGTGGTGTTAAACTGCACTACTTTCTAAGATGGTTTGTGTCTCCATTGCAGTTTGATAAAGAATCCTGCAGAGAGAGCAGACCTGAAACAGTTGATGGTGAGTGCGCATATTTAGCAGTTCTCATTTCCTGAATTTTTCTCCATCTCTTTAGCCATCTTACACACCTTTTCTTTTCTTCAGGTGCATCCTTTTATCAAACAGTCTGAGGCAGAGCAGGTTGACTTTGCTGGCTGGTTGTGCAGTACCATTGGACTCAATCAGCCTGTGACACCCACCCACAGTACAGCAATGTGAGACCTGTTGCATCTACAACAAACCTCACATCCCCAAGTCTTCTAATGACTGGATTTGTATCATGGGCAAAATGTATGTTTATACAGAGTACTAAATGGATTTAAAACATTGTGCAATTAATGGTTGTATATTTAGTGTACAAACCTACATGCCAAGTGAAATTAACTGTCTTGAACATTTATTTGGGCTACATTGCAGGCCTGACTGAAGCCATCTTTTTCTAATGATCAAATTATTTAATCATGACAAATGCTGCTTAACCTGTGTGCTTGATATTCCTCTTTACCTTGTGTCCTTACAGCTCCAGCAGACTAAAATCTTTGTTAGCTTATGTGAAATAAATAGTCTTGTAAAATCATACATTTGAAACAACTGATTTATTTATCACTGAACTCCAGTCTGTAAATATAGTTTTATGCCTTGGGTTTGGCAGGTGCTCCTTTCTTTCCAGGCTTCTTGGGATATTTCTGGGTTTCAGCATCTTGGCCTTGATCTGTGGAAAGAACAAACAAGCTTCCAACTTGAATTGTTTAGGTTCTTACTGCAGGGTCATGCTTGAGGATGGCATGACGTCTTGCTGTCTTGGCGTAAGGATTCAGTTTGAGCATTATCCTCAAGTTCTTCAGAAGATTCTTGGTTGATCTTCTTGCTGTAATGACAATATAACCCAGTGTTAACAATGTGAACTTCTGCTATACTACAAGTTTGTAATAAACTTTGTGTCGCTCAGGACTCCATAATAATCAGGGTTCAGAAACACGGACCTGAAGTGGAACATCATCATTGTTGACCAGCTAAAAACAAACATCAAGAACTGAAAGTGAGCTGTGCTTACTTGGTGTGCGAAGTGTTTTCTGGATCTCCTCACTCTTCAGAATCCTGCTCAGGTCTGTGTTGGTCATCTTGTGCATGGGCAGGCTGGAATAAAGAAGGCATTAAGAATTAAATTCCTCATATTGGAAATTATGAAAATAGTAAACTTACACGTTTATTCAAACTCAGAACTTCTTTAAATATCACACAGTTTCAAAAACACGGACCATGAAGTGGAAGCTCATCACTGTGATATGATTAACAGCAGTTTTACTTGTGCTACAGTGCAACTGCTTTCTTAAATACTCACTTGTAGCCGACCTTCAGGGAAGCAGGTTTACGCCAGGTGCCGTACAGCACTCAATCCAGATACAAAAGAGTCCAACGTTACCACCAGGGGCGAGCCTCGGGAGGTTCAGCTTGTTCACATTCTGCAGTGATGCCTTCATAACACAGAACTATAATTAAACACTGACCAGTTATCTTGTTGCATCTTTTAAAAGTTATATTAAGTTTACAAAACTGCAACATGGAGTCATTACACACCTGCATAAATACAGAGCTATGCAATGACTGGGGTCTTAAGGACAGTAGTGTTAACTGCCAATGTCACTAAGATAATGTTCTGATATCCATTTAGCTAACACAATAATGAATTCTACATTTGAACAATTAACACACCTGGGATATTTCTTAAGGCTTTGGTGACACCAGCGTCTTGGTTGTAGATGATGCATGGTCCTCTGCGTTAGATCCATATGCGATTCCTCATCTTACCCTTACCAGCAGCATTCCCAGTCATGTTTCACTCAGCCTGTGCTGCGACCAGCTTAAGCTTTTTTTTGGTTTTCCATCTTTACTTCAGAGAAGTAAAACGCACTCAAACGATTCCCCTAAAATTGAGGGGACCATGTATAAAAAGTTGATTTCTATGCCTTTCATACAATACGGATATAGACGCCATCAAACATCATTCAAGTTGAAAAATAGTTTTCAATTTCAAATCATGTGTACCAGTGCCATCCAGCCACAGTACAGCAATTGAGACCTGTTCCATCTACAACCCCACATCCCAAAGTCCTCCAATGACTGGATCTATATTATTGGTCAAATTATCCATTTCTACTGAGTATTAAATGGATTTAAAAATTGTGCAATGAATAGTTGTACATTTAGTGTACAAACCTACATGCAAAGTGAAATTAACTGAACATTTATTTGGGCTACATTGCAGGCCTGCCTGAAAAGCCATCTTTTTCTAATGATCAAATTATTTAATCATGACAAATGCTGCTTAACCTGTGTGCTTGATATTCCTCTTTACCTTGTGTCCTTACCGCTCCAGCAGACTAAAATCTTTGTTAGCTTATGTGAAATAAATAGTCTTGTAAAATCATAAATTTCAAACAACTGATTTATTTATCACTGAACTCCAGTCTGCGAGTATAGATTTATGCCTTGGGTTTGGCAGGTGCTCCCTTCTTTCCAGGCTTCTTCTTGGGTTTCAGCATCTTGGCCTTGATCTGTGGAAAGAACAAATAAGATTTTAAAGTCAAAATCAACAATTCAAGTCCACAATTTTTGCTTCCAACTTGAATTGTTTAGGTTCTTACCGCAGGGTCATGCTTGAGGATGGCATGACGCCTTGCTGTCTTGGCGTAAGGGTTCAGTTTGAGCATTATCCTCAAGTTCTTCAGAGGATTCTTCTTCAGCACTCTGCGATTGATCTTCTTGCTGTAATGACAATATAATCCAGTCTTAGCAACGTGATTTTCTACTAAACTACAAGTTTGTAATAAACTATGTGTCGCTCAGGACTCCATAATAATCAGGGTTCAGAAACACGGACCTGAAGTGGAACATCATCATAGTTGACAAGCTAAAAACAAACATCAAGAACTGAAAGTGAGCTGTGCTTACTTAGGTGTGCGAAGTGCTTTCTGGATCTCCTCACTCTTCAGAATCCTGCTCAGGTCTGTGTTGGTCATCTTGTGCATGGGCAGGCTGGAAAAAAGAAGACATTAAGAATTAAATTCCACATATTGGAAATTATGAGTTGAATTATGAATTGTTGCTCAAACTCAGAACTTCATTAAATATCACATGGTTTCAAAAACACGGACCATGAAGTGGAAGCTCATCACTGTGATGTGATCAACACCAGTTTTACTGTGACTGCTTTCTTGAATACTCACTTGTAGCCGACCTTCAGGGAAGCAGGTTTACGCCAGGTGCCGTACAGCTCATCCAGCTTGCGGAAAGCACTCTCAGTCCAGATGCAGAAGCGTCCAACGTGACCACCAGGGGCGAGCCTCAGGAGGTTCAGCTTGTTCACATTCTGCAGAGTGATGCCTTCATAACACAGAATAATTAAACACATGTTGAGTTATGTTGTTGAATCTCATTTAAAAGTTTACAAAACTGAAACATGGAGTCATTAGACACCTGCATAAATAGAGCTATGCAATGACTGGGGATAGTGTTACTGCATATGTCACCACATTGTCCCATTTTCATCTTCTTTTAAGTTTGTAATACCCACTGCATAGGAACTATACATTGTTATGTATTAAATATAAAGACATTATTAAGATAATGTTCTGATATCCATTTAGCGAACACAGTAAGGAATATTACATTTGAACAAATAACACACCTGGGATATTTCTGAAGGCTTTGGTGACACCAGCGTCTTGGTTGAAGATGATGCATGGTCCTCTGCGTTGGATCCGCCTGCGATTCCTCATCTTACCCTTACCGGCACGCATGCGCTGAGAGGCGTAGACCTGAGAATGGAATGTTTGTTATTCCAATATGCCATTAAACAAAATAAAACATAGTAATGCCTAATAAATATACTAAACCTAAGCAGTTCCCACAGGCAGAGGAATTGTTCTCAATTAATCCTGAAAGTAACAAGTTCAATCTGAGGTTTTAATGCTACACTCCATATCATACATATGAATCAGATAACAGATGCTAGGCATGTTTCCCAGTCATGCTTTACTCTGCCATCTTAGTTTATTTGCTTTCAGGGGATTCCCCTAAAATTGAGGGGACTGTGTATAACAAGAGTTATGATACAATATGGATAAACACCATCAAACATCTTTCAAGCTTAAATAGTACTTTAACTTTCAATTTCAGATCATGTGTTCCTTAATGGAGTGCTAAGAATTTAGAATACCTTCTTGATGTCATTCCAGGCCTTAAGCTTCTTCAGCAGGAGCACTGCCTCCTTGGTCTTTTTGTAGCCCTCAACTTTGTCTTCAACCACCAGTGGGACCTCAGGGATTTCTTCAATGCGGTGTCCTAACAGAGAAGACCATCATGGCAACTAAAGATATCCACACTCCACCTTCTTGTGACTGTCAAAGGCTATAGTGTTACCAGATCTTGCTCAGAATTTAACACACATCAGTTCCCTGCGACAGCTTAGAGACAGCAGGCAACTGTCACTGTTCACAGGATCAGACGCAAATTACACCATCATGGCAAGTCCAATGTTAAGCAGTACTTTCAAATGTTAAATTATAAGAATTTCATTATAAAAATACATTTCTAAAAAGACTTTATACCAGTTTTGTCCTCCACAAATGTTGTTGGAGCTTACCTTTGGACATCACAAGTGCAGGAATGGCAGAGGCAGCCACGGCAGAGCAGATGGCATAGCGCTTCTGGGTTGTGTTGATCCTGCGGTGCCAGCGGCGCCAGGTTTTGGTGGGGGCAAACATGCGTCCTCCACGACACATCTAGACCAAAGTCAAGGAAGTTTGACAACTCCTGAAGTAACAAATACTTTAGTACCTAATGCCTGCTCAGACGCTGTTGTTCGTCAACCATCTGTGCCAGCATATGACAGTAGGCATTCTGTCACTGGTCACAGAGTCAGACGCAAATTACACCATCACTGCAAGTCTTCTGTTTCAGTTTTAATTTGCCTTGGCACATACAGCATAATAAAAAAGGGAGAAAAAATGTAATGCTTCAATTCTAGTCAAAAGGATACATTTCCAAAAGCACCCTGGCCAGAGCGGTGAGTACCACCACCTCTCACACGAGGGATACGGGCCACAGCTCTTCCTGTACCCCAGGACTCTGCACTGGTCTGGTGGCCTGAAATAAACACACACAATTACACACAACAAAATAAGATTTGTGAACGCATAAACTCAATCAGCATCTTAAAAATTGTATTGTAAAGTATGATGGCAAACCTTGAACACGTCAGTTCAAGACAGACATATACACTCACCTGCCAGTTCACTGACTGCGTAAGGCTGGCGACTGTTCTTGCGCATGTTGGTGTGAACAAAATTCACAACATCAGGGCGAATTGGAGCCTTGAAAATAGCAGGCATGACGACATTCTTGCCTGCGGATTCTCCTTTCTCGGAATAAACCGAAATCAGGGGTCGTGCACAGGCCTAGGAAACAAAATGAACAACACTGAGCTTCAGGCTGATACATAATGTTGAATTTGAGAATGTAATGCATACTCCAAGATGCAGTGGCTCTTTGAGAAGAATTTCAAATATTTAAGATAACGTGTCTTGAGAACAAGCCATCACATCTAGCACGAGCGGAGACAACCTGCTAACTTTTAAGACTGGTGTAACTCGGTGCAACTGGTAACGTCCTGTCAAATCAAATGCACCTCACTATTAACATAATAGCAACAAGGACTGCTCATTAACATCACATATTCAGACAAATTCACCGAGAAATATGCGGCTGTTGGCCTTAGCTTAGCTCGATTTTGCTAACGTGACTTCGCAAACCAGTTTTAAACGTTAGCTTGTAAACTCATTGTTGCGTTAACGCTGTTAAAGAGAATAAATACACTTGAATGCCACGAATAGTATGCCATCTAAATAAGCGACATCTGCTACCGGCTTGTTACTGATCGACCACTGAATCGACAACCACACGTGTAACTGGGTTGAACTACTGCTCGTCCAAAATGGCTCCTCGTGTTAGCTTCGCTAGCTGAGAGCGTTCCATCTCACTACTCTATAAAAACTGTTAAGTTAAGCTTACCACAGACAGAAATTACTGGCTTATTTGATAAGTATACACAACGACATAAACCCCACTTATTATATAGCACTTTAATAACGACATGAGTGCAATTTCTCACCATTTTCGATAATTTCTTTTCGGCTCGCCGGGAACCACGCTCCACTCGCTATGGCGGCCACAGTAAAAAGGAAGTTGGTAAATTACCCTAAATGCTTTATGCCTCCGCCTCGACGAATATCACTTCCGTCGACAGATTATTTGTAACCATTGTTTTTCTTACCGCAAAGAAACACACATGATAAAATGTTTATGAATGGAACAAACAACTACGTTATCATTTTCAATCAAATTGTCACGGCTAAACAAAACCACCTTAAAGTTGGTTGCGACAGCTGGGACTATTTCTTTACGCCATGTTGGCGCAGGATAAACTTAAAGGCCGAACTATTTTCTTAGCAACATTTTTTTCTAAAAATATTATTTAATTTATTTACATTTTCCAGTTTATGTGTGGTGAGATTATTTATACACTTTGCTAATTTAATTTCTGAATTTCTGATGTAAAGTTATAATGATGAGGTGATGACCTGTGACCTCATGACGTCATCGCCCGAGTGAGCGCGCGACTATCAAAATATCAACAGTAGCAGCTCAAACTTCAGCACAGAAGTCTGCTAAACTCTGTTAACTTGTATTTTTTTCACATTGTTTTCCGTGTAATAGGAGATCTGTTCTTTAATTCTGCAATGGGCTCAAAGGTGATATCTAGTGCTAAGGAGTTTTACAGTATCCTTCGGTGAGTTTACTTTTGGATGCTTAACGTTACTCATTTTTTAGCTAACGTCAAATTAACGCTAGGCAGTGAATTAACGTTAGTTTTCCGCCTTTAGCGCATGTTCACTATTTGATTGCTTCCATAACCACTAACTACTTGGCGAAGTAAGGTTAATTTCTGTTGTGTTATGTGTGTTGTGCCGCTTGGTCGAAGGTCTCTTCAAGATGAGGAAAATAATGATCCATGTTCATACGAGGTAATTTCATTTTACTTAAAGTAAACTATATCGCAATTTGGTGTGTTTATCTATCTATGTTATAGTAATGATGCTGATACATTATCTGTTGGGTTTCAGGAGGACACCCAAATGTTAAAGATGAATGGAGACAGAATCCCTGTGCTGAATATGTACTGTGGCAATCAGCCAGTCTTCATCTGTGAAAAAGCTGTGAGTAATGTTGATGCTGTGATTTATTAAATATAATCAGGGTGGCTGCACACCCTAGACAAGTATTACAGTGTAATATGTGAATTGAATAAATGAACACATGAACATTGTCTTGCATTAGAGGTCTGTGGTTTCTTGGTGCATGGTTCTTTTGATACATCACCAGTTGCGTAGGATTTTTTGACATGCTACTGTAATGTTGGTATGGGATGGTGCACATTCAGTTTAATAGGAATCAGTATATTCCACTAGCCCTGTTCAATTGCCAACACTGTGTACTACAGCCATGCAACATTGTAAAAGCAAGGATATAACTCAAGATACCTGCAGGTTACCTTTTTTTTTCATACATTCTTAAAAAAAACCCACTAATGCTCCCCATTGGACCATGTCTTTATTTCTTGATATCACAAGGTTCCAAAAATAAATGAACCTGATGATCAACAAATGACTGAAACATCAAACTGCACTGATGATGATGATGCTGCTGATGATGATGTACTCCACACAGAACTTGGACCCCAGCCGCTCACAATTATGAAAGCAAGGTGACCAATGCTAAGATGTAGAAGAATACTTCATCCAAATGAAGCAAGTGCTAGTAGGATTATATAACCCGTGTACACTGTAGATGACAATCAAAAAGTAGTATTTTCTTTCACCTTTTTATAGGCAGTTGCTGTCTTGGTACACATTATCTCAAAATGCTAATGTGTCCGCTGTGGACAACGTCCCTGCCTTACACCCTCTGTGGGTGCGGTGTGACATGTCTGATCCAGCTGGAACAACCTGGTTTGGAGCTGAAACAGTCTGCATGGGCAATAAAGTATCTGGTGTCAAATTATACTCTGTCACCTGCAAAGGTAAAGCTCAAATGCTTCATACCTCTTGAAATAACCCATCCATGAAAGATTATCAGTATAGTGAATATTTGTTTTTAATCAACTCCTGTGTGATTTTGATGTTTCTGGCATTTGTTTTATTCCAACTTAAATTTTGTTAGGCTCAACTGTGGACAAAAGATCTCTCGTAACCTTGGACGAGCTTAAACAAGAGCACAAGAAAAGGCATCCCCCATCCTCGGTAAGTGAGTGTGCATCCTTTCTTGTAAGTCAATGTGAATGAATGTTCATTCACTTACATCTGTCGATGCTTCCAGATGGCGATTAAAGGCAGTGCCAGGTTCACCTTGTTTGGCTCCACTGTTGTTGAAAACACCATGATTGAGTCACAGAGTAGTGTGACAGTGGATTTCAAATGGAGCCATGTGGAGAGTATCCTTGAGACCCCGCCCCTGTCCTCTACAGCAACACTGGTAAGCACCAGTAATTAACACTCAAAACACACTCTTTCTCTACCATAAATACTAACTTATTAAAAGTATAAAGTTGAATTTGATAATACCATTTAAAATATAAAATAAAGCAGTACATTTTGTGTACTTGCCTCTTTTATCTTTGTTCACATGCAGAATATCAAAGTTGCCAGCGGGGACATGAGGAGCCCAATGTTCGAGATGTACAGGGAGCTAGAGTTTCTTCAGGTTTGTGTCCCACAGCAAAGTGAGATGTAGTATGTAGAGTATCAATACACAAATAAACCACTAAATATATCAGATTCCTGTTATTTCAGACTCTTGCTGATGGTTTGAGAACTGGTGAGACTGAATGGATGGAACCTTTGGAAAGCACGTCAGCTGTACATCTGACCAAGGCCTTCCTAGGAGGTATCTGCTTTGTTAAATCAATGTACCTTCACTATGGTTTATTGCTAACAGGTAGTTAAGAAGATCATTTCTTTTTTTTATTCTTCTTTCAGAGCTTCAGAGCACTGCAAAGACATTACCGGATCAGGCTACAAAAAAAGCTGAGGTATGATAGTGTTAAAATCAGGGGACTTTTCACAAATTCATTAATTTCAGAATAAATGTGGCAGCTTTCTTGCTTCTTCATCTTTTCTTAAAGACCACGAAGCTGAAGCCTGAAACGGACACTCCCATTTTCAACTCTCTCTTGGAACGAGGCGATTTGGATTTTGTGGAGCAGCTGTGGGTTCGGATGAGAAAGAGTGAGTCAATTCCTCTATTAAGGAAACTAGGATTCATTTGATTTAGCATTACATACAGGCAGTCCTCCATGTTGTTTTTCATTACAGGTGTGACTTCATATCAAGACATCGGAGACTGCCTGAAATTGGTCATTGAAGCTCTAAGATACGGTGACATCAAACCCTGGGTATAAAATGATGCAGCTTTTGAAAACTGTTTATCACTGAGAAAAGATTGAGGGTTGCTGTGTGTAAAGTTTGTTTCAGTTTCATTTAACTTTCTCCAGATTCACAGAGACAGCAGCAGCTCCCTCAGCAAGCTCATCCTGCAGTCCTACCACCAGCAGATCGATCATGTGTCTCTCACAGGCCTCACCCCTGTCCACATGCTGCTAGAGATGGGTCTGGACAAGATGAGAAAGGATTACATTAACTACCTCATTGGTAACCTCTTACTTATCACTCTGAATCTCTGTCTAACTCTTTGTCCTTTACACAGGGTTAAAGTAATATTTAACCTCACTGCATATGAATCATTAAGCACAAACTTTGCTTTGATATTCAACAATTTGCAACTGTTTATTTTCTCTCTCAGGTGAAGAATTGACAACTCTAAACCACTTGGTAAGTTTAAGGCTATTTTACTGGCAACTATTTTCAAATGACTGTTAACAAAATATTCTGAGTTTGAATGTTTTACTCCATAGTGTTATTACCTGAGCACAGAGGTTGATCTGCAGGAGCAAGTGATCCGACTCAGAAAACTGCACCATCTGCTGGAAATAATTGTGACCTGCAGTACTTTCCTGGGTTTGCCCTACGACCGGCTCTTCCTTCTCACACAGTAAAAAATGTGGCTTTTTCCAGTAATGTGCAAGTGTGCAAAATGTACTTTCCTAAAGCTGACATTAAAAAGACTATTTTAATTTCTCATAGATCATGTTTGCAGCACTACAAAACATACCCATACAATGAGGAGCATGAATTCAAACTGCAAATCAAACCCGCGCTGATCAGCCATTTCTACCAGAAGTAAGGAAGAAAATTGTAAATGAAATTGAGATATTTGTCTTTTCATTCATCTTTTTAACACAAACTGGTAATTTGTTTCACCTATAAAAGTATCAAAAAGGTGAAACAGAAGGTAGGACTTCTGTGAAATTTAAAAACTTGCCTAAGTTGTTTGACAGAAGCAAGTCAACTGTATTCAGATGTGCTCATGAAGTGTGTTGTGCTCAGTGTTGTGAGAAACAAATTTGCTTTCACACTGTTTTCTAATGTGGTCACAAGTGCCTGCCTGTAGTGATTCCAACCCACCATATGCTGCGTTTTTTTATGTATTCACAACAGTATTTAGAGCTGCCCTCTTGTGATCAGATCACCTAATATGCATTTAAGTGCCAACTACAAAGTTTTAACACAACAGGGGCTATTGTCTCATCCTTCATGTTTGTGTGTGTTCCACAGAGAGCACCCAGTGATGTGGGGGGTCGAGGTGTCCAGTGGCCACGGTCCTCGTGAGGTCAGGACATCTTTACAGCTCAGTGACAGACCACTGGTTGATCATGTCATCTTTGAAACAGGTGATCTTTATGCACCACACCAAATATAGTACATGCCATATAGTGATAGTGGTTACTGTCCCAGTAAAGTACAGATAACATTTTTCTTCTGTAACTGTTCTGTGTTTAGATTACCCAAATGAAACAGTGAATGGGAACAGTGAGGATCCCGCCTTCTTCTCCACCATGGTGTGCTGCAGTCTCATCAGCTTTGCATGAATTTAAACAGAGCACAACTGAACAACAAAGGAGGTGTTTATTGTCATTTTTTGATATTCTCATCAGCAATTAACATGTTTTAAAATGGAAGAAGTAGCCAGACTATACTTATACTGTATCACAAAGTCTACAGGGACACTATAGGGTTTTCTGTAATATACTGTATTTTTTGTCAAATGTTTTGAATGAACAACTTTCAGTCCTTTGTGTGTATGTTCGGATTCAGATTTTTGCCAAACAACTCCCTGTTTTAACCAAATGAAAACAGAAGATCACAAGGGCTGTTTGCAATGGTAATATTCCACAGCAATATTGTAATAAGAAAATCCAACATGTTGCAGGGCTATGCACACTGTTTGAGTGCCCGGTACTAAGTTCATTATTAAAGGCTAAACCAATGTTTTTACGGCAAACACTGTATGCACATCAAATTAATGAAGTCACTAATTCTCTTGAAATTCAGTTCAAATATTGTATTTATGTTCACACATGATCCATTAAAGATGTGCTTACAATATGTGTGTTGATGTTTGTGATTGTAAACATGCACACTGTGAGAGCTCCTTTCTAGTTCCTCCTCCGCAGCAGGAACATAAGGAAGATGGCACTGAGCAAAATAGAGAGTGTGCACACAGTGGGAACAACGATCTCAGTTACCATCTCCATGTGGCTGGTCAAAGGGTCTGCAAAGCACACACACACACACATTAACAACTCAGTAGCAATATTATGTAGTTCAGACACTGCTTATGAAGCGAGTAATGACGCTCAAGCACAGCACTCAAAGGGTTAATATTTTTCCCCTAAATCAAATCATGTATCTGATTTATAGTGAGCGTGAGTGATTCCTTACCATGTATAAGTCTTAGAATATTGGCAGCAGTACTCCGCTGTTCCTCTAATAAAAAAAGAGAATACTCAGAGTTGATTAACGGCACTTTAACCCTTTGAGAACTGCATGCAGCTATTGGGGAATATTTCAGAAAGCAACATTTGCGCCATACCCAGATAACTTAAAAATCTAATCTTCTGAAATGTTATTTATTATTACCAGTCATCAACAGGCATGGCTGAATCATGTTCCTAAACCTCATGTTGAAGTGTTGTTTTCTAAATTCAATTCAGATCTATCACAGACAGTTTCACTGGTCTTATGTTATCTGGGCAAATGTGTAATCCCGCTTTGTGAAATACCCTGTAGGCAGTCCACAGATAAGCTTTATGCTTACTGAGTTTTTGTCAAAGCTGCTGTGAAATCAAAAGGGCTGTTGGTTGCAAATTAGATTTAAGCACACCAGTAAAACTGCAGATGGATGAAGACGTAGCTGCACACTCAGAGAGTACAAGTTTGTTTCAGAGGCATGTCTAGGTGTTAAACTGCAGAGGCTTATTTCTGTTAGTCAGACTTAAAACCACACAATCACAAAACAACAACAACAAAAATGACAATAATGGAAGACATATACCCTCAAGTTCTAAACTTCATCATGCACTGGCCAAACCTTTGGCATTTCTGCATGTTCCTTGGCTTTTCTTCTAGCTGGAGGAGCAAACAAAGAAGATATCTTATATATTCTGTTAGAGATTTTGTTGATTATGCTTTATATTTCCATCCTTCTTATTTAACTAATATTTTGTTCATGTGTTTTTTGAGGTGCTTAAAGAACAGCAACACATATTCAAGTCAAATTATAATTGTTGATCTTATTTGCATTTAAACATTATTGGTACGTTTTTTGATATTTAGGTCAGAATCTTTATTTGTTTACCCCAGCTAGTTGTTCACCTCTGATCATTGATAAACATGGTCGGGGATGTTATAGACGAACTGACCTGCGGCTAGGAGCTGGTTGCTAGAAGAACAAGTCTCAACAGCCTTCTTCCTCCAGTTCTCAACCTGCGGAGGTTTACAATGCAATCACATATCGTCACTGAAATCATTTTTGTGGCACAGTCAAGCATTACCCAATTAATCGGAATTAAGTTTTAATTTCAGAAGAATATCTGAATGTCTGGAAAGGATTAGAAGCAGGGCTTTGTAGTGACCACGTCGTGTCTCTTACCTCTCTCTGATTGGGAAATCCATTGGAGCTGATGATGCGTTTGTAAAACTGGACAGAAGCTTTGGGATAGCGAGGCTTGTTTTTGTTCCTGAAGTCCACATAGTACAAGCCAAACCTCTCGGAGTAGCCTTCATCCCACTCAAACTTGTCCAGCAGGGACCATGCAGTGTAGCCCTTCACATTGACTCCATCTTTGATAGCTGAGTGACACCACAGAGAACAGAGAATGAGTTGACCGCAAAAATTGGATTAGACTTATAAAGGATAAATTTGCTCCAAACAAAAGAAATGCACATGTGCTTATGTATGAGCTCATTCACCTTTCAGCATCTCATTGATGTAGTCTTTATAATACTGTATCCTCCATTCGTCACACAGCTCTGTGCACAACATCTTCTCAGAGACTCCATTCTCAGTCACATAAATCATTGGGTTTCCATACTGAATCTAGATGGGGAACAAATCAATATGATGTGCAATAACTTGTCTTAATCTCATTTAACTAGGGTTGCAGTGTGCTAAGATCATTTCAGGTACAGCACAAATGTCAACAAGCCTTTTCTGTATCTGTACATCATAAGTCACCTTGACAAAGTTAAGCAGACGTCTGAAACCCCAAGGCACAGAGTAGAGCCACTCAGACCCAGGGTCAGGCCATCGTGGGTCAACCAGCTCCGCCAGGTCGCGGTCAGTGAAGTAGCTGCTGCTACTACGACCTGATGGGTTGTTCTTCTGGGTGATGTAGCGGGTGGTGAAATGGCCGATGCCGAGAAAGTCACAGGTCCCCTTGATGTAGCTCTTTTCTTGGGGGGAAAATGTGGGCAGGCGAGACGTCCCGAGGCCCTGTTGGACACTCTTCCTTCCTGCACACACAGTTACAAGCAGTGATTAGTTGATTCCCCAATGACCAACATTACTGCAGGACTGACTGTTTAAGTCACAATTTAAGTCACCAATGAAGTCTTTCATCACTTGAGGGTAGTCTCCATGAAAGATGGGTGTGGCAAACCAGCCCAGGTAGAACTGGACATATCTCTCAGCTGCTTCGATGTCTTTCTGGTTGCTGATATCCACCGGCTCTCCCCAGTCTCCAGACAGAGAGATGCCGACCAGACCTGCAGATGTGAACGGCACATCTCAACACTAAGACAGACAGTACTGTTGAGAGGCAAATACTGAATTAAGTCAATATGTTATTTTCAAGAGTTTACCTTTTTGTTTTCCTCTCCATTGTGTATCATAACTGTGCCAAACTTTAGAATGTGCCTATGAAAAAGATGTTATGAATATAATTTCAGTTCAAACTGGCACATTAATTGTTAAGTGTTTTTGATAACTGGATTTATATTTATTCTCCTACCTTGATTATGTGATGGGCAGCTCTGTATGCCCCTGTTCCTCTCAGCTTCAGTCCAGGAGCATGCTCACCTGTCTCATAGCCTTCAACTGCTACAGACTGAAGCAGATTATTATAGTACTTTCAGTAACAGGCAGATACATATTTATCCAAGCTCTATGATTAAAAAAATGTAAATGTATATGTGACAAGGTGGGTGTGAATGTAAAACCTGCAAATCATTTATTTTGAACCTACCCATGGATTGTTGAAAGTGATCCAGTACTTAACTCGGTCACCAAATCTTTCAAAGCACAGGTTAGCATATTCATTGAAATGATTGACCATGCTTATATTCTGCCATCCACCATATTTCTCTTGTAAGACCTAGAAAAGCAAAGAGTACAGTAACTCGGGAAAGAAGAATGGTGTTGCACTGCAAAAAGGCTGAAGTTAGGGATTATCAGTATTTTGTATACCAACCTGTGGAAGATCCCAGTGATACAGAGTAACAATGGGAGTGATCTTGTTCTCCAGTAGTTGGTCAATCAGCTCATCATAGTATTTTATTCCTTTTTCATTTATATGGTCAGCTGCAAATGGTATTAAAGAGTAGATAACTC
Organism: Macquaria ambigua; assembly: GCA_008360985.2. Lineage (NCBI taxonomy): Eukaryota > Metazoa > Chordata > Actinopteri > Centrarchiformes > Percichthyidae > Macquaria > Macquaria ambigua. Next base: position 49,782 of record VMKM01000067.1, read on the forward strand.
CTCATCTTTAGCAGTTTACAAATTAAATATGCCAGGCTTGAATTAACAGCAGTTACTCACACTTTATGCCAGTGGGGATGATTCTAGGCCAGGAAATGGAGAAGCGATAGTGGTTAAGCTTCAGCTCCTTTATCAAAGAAACATCATCCTGTACAACACAAACAATGGAGTGAAATGTTTAGATTTCCTTTTGCCCGCCTCTGCTCTCTCTGTATCTCTCAGACACACCACCCCTGATCACCCCACCTTGACTTTGTGATAGCCTTCACAAGAGGAATCCCCTGTTTCATTTTGTTGGATTTTTCCTTTCTTGTGACTGAACACGTCCCAGATGCTCAGTCCTTTTCCATCTTTGTCCCAGGCTCCTTCTGTTTGATAGGCTGAACTGCCGGCACCCCACGAAAATCCTAATAAATACAACATTGGCAGCAACCATTCAACTCTTGAGTTAGATGGCCAGCTCTTAGGAGGGATAATATCAGCAATTACTGATGCACTAATGCACTCCATCTATCCCACTGAAGAAAAGAACAAGTTGTGTTTACCAGCTGGAAAAGTGCCATAATAGAAGGAGCCGTGGTCGTTCTTTGTCCAGTCGAAGTCCTCAGCCGAAGACAGACACAGCACCAACATAAACACATGGCACACACTGAATGCACAGCGGGGCAGCATGGTACTCCTGAGCCTGCAGCACAGTCACTGTCTGGTTCTGCTCCAGTCCCTCACTGATGTCTGCACACAGACGAGAACCATTCAGCATCATCACTTCATCACAATAGCAAGCTTGGTCTGGAGCAAACATGTTGTACACAATCTTCTTCTCTAATGTCTAAATTAGTGACAGAAAACATTTGAATGTGATCACAATAAACTGTCATCAAACAGTCTGAAAGCATCCAATGTGATGGACTACGGGGGGGGTCCTGCATCCCTAATGCAGAGCCAAATACCCCTTTTCAAACTCAATGGAGTGTGAGCTTATCTTGCTGAGGCAGACAGATCCCATACAAACTATGGTTTCACCTCTGTAAGCAAAGTTAATGTTGGAGAGGTTGATATATTTACAGTGCACAGTCACATGACAGTGGATGACCCTTTCCACACATAGAGATTAAATGCGAATACGAGAACTTTCGTAACCTCATCATTTGACAATTATAAGGAAAGCAATGCTATTTGTTACATTGGCATGGATAATTTCCAGATTTGAGTGCTCACATCTCTCAGAAAATAAACACCCTTCCAGTTTCAATTCTAGGTGTTCAGGAGGATCATATCACATTTCAGTCTTATAGTCTAATACGCCTGCAATCAGTGTGATACATATCATTTATCATATAATCCAAAATTGAAGACATTGCACTATTATAACTTTAAATCAGGAATATGGTAAAAGTTTAGACATAGAACCTTAAAAAAATCTAATGTTCCAGCTATTATGAATACTAATTGTAATACACATCCCTGGCCATGTTTACCTTTGTTTTTCCCAGATATATAATTTTCTGTTTAGCATATTTCAGCATTTCACCTGCAAATTATTTTTTCAATCACTTGAGCAAAATCCATAACCATCACTCTATAAAATTTGATTCACATTAGCAAATGTACTGAATAAGATGTCCAATTACCTGTGAACCTTAGGAAGAATTCATTTGCAGCAGGTGTGTGTGCTGAGACCGAGTCCCTGGGTGAATGGGAGCTCCCCTGGAACAACAGACCATGTGGAAAGCTGTATATATCTATTGGTGCAATATCTATTGTACGTTGCCTGTTGTAGCACCACCCTTCTCCAGAGCTGTCCCTGCTGTCAGTGTGAAAGCTGGCCTTATTGTGAAGCTCACTGTATTGTTTTAGCTGTTTAGAAAATGCTGAATGGTTTGCTAGTGGAAAGTGTTTGCACTGCATTACCCATTCTCCTGGGTCAGGTTAGGACAGTTTTACATAGGTATTACCTTAAGTGAGTATCTGAGAGGGAAACTGAAAAAAGATTTATCGTCTTATTACCCAAAATTAAACATTCATTACATCTGTGAAGAATGTTGGCGTAAAATTAGAAGTATACATTGTAAAAATCAGTCAGGTGAACCCTATGCAAAACATTTTATTTTGTGCTTATGATTATCATTTCTTACATAAGTCATACACACTATCTTCTTATATGGCCCAGCCATACATTTTAATGCTAATTCTCAAAATGCACAATATGTTTATAAGCTATAAGCACCTAATAACACTGTCTTACTGCATTTCAGTGAGACATTTCTCACAAACTTTGACACATGAATTCTAACATAATTTGAAACCTGGATGACGTGCCTTAAATCAGGCAAAGGAGAGGATACTGTTAGCACCACACATCATTACACTGTAACTGTTACTCACTCCATCCAAATAACTTAAACGTCCTAAGTGATAGTACAAAACAGGTGAACAAATAAACAGATGTCCGTTAACATGTGGTTCTTCTTCAGTGGTGCAAATATTGAAGCGCCATGAAACACTGAGAATCTCAGTAATCATCATCCTCCTCCTCCTCATCTTCCTCAGGCACAAGCTCAAGCTCATTTTCATCTTCTTCATCATCCTCTTCGTCTTCATCCTCATCATCTTCCTCCTCCTCCTCCTCCTCCATATCATAATCTACAGCCGCATTCAGTAGCAGTTTGGTTCGATTGATCTCGCTCTCATCATCAAGGTTAATATGAACCTAAAACAACAGAAAACAAATAATAAGCATATACATGTTGAGCACTTTTAAATTAAATATTAAAAAGTGCAAACTAAGTGTGCAAGACAGAACTTTAAAAACAGTTGCAAGAACAGGAGACAAACTTCTTAAAATATTATTATGCAGCTTTTTTTATATATAGTCATGTTGGAAAAATGGTCTGAAGCCATCTAAAATTATGCATTTGGTTTGTCAATGCAGTAGTACGTCTCTGTGAGTTATTTTTAATAACTTTTTGAAAACAGTAAGCACCTATATGACTCTCGTATTTGTAACTTCTGACTGTGCACATTTAAACATTTCATGAGCATACCTGGTTGTGTCTTAAAAGTAATTAGTAGCAATTTGAGTCTAAAACTGTTAAGCCAACACATGCAGACATGCTTGAAATACAGTTCAATCATGATCATGTCTCTTAGTTTATGTTAATTAAAGGCTAGTATATAGTGCATTAGTGGCAGAAAGGAGAGATGTTTCTGAATCAGAGAAAAGCTACAGTTGTCTAGACAATACAAATAAAACAATTTATAACATTCTTCAAGAGAGCAAAAGATGTTCAGTGTAGTGAAGTATCAAATTCTATCAATTATCTATCAATTAATTCTCAATTGCTGAATGACACATACAAGCTTACTAAGGCTATGTATCTTTCTGTGTAAAAGGAAGTATACCTTAGTCGTACTGTATGTTAACTAGGGTTTTAAAGTAATAAGATTACTGCAACACACATAAACATGTCAACCGATTTCCTGTCTTAACGTTATTACTCAGAGTAGCCTGGTTTTAGTGTGGATGTAAATGTAATCAGTGAGGTTATTCAGGTCTGCAAACTGTAACATCTCCAGCAAGACAGAGAGTACAGTAGTGTAGTGTAACAGTAGTGAAAACTTCTGATCCTCAATTTCAACAAACCAACTTAAGTGTGACTTAATGAACAAACACAAGCAAAAATACTATTGAGATTATCTTAATATGACAGATGGTGACCTGGCGAGCATTTAGCAGGGTTGTTCTCTCTGGTACAGTGATTTACCTCAGTTTCTGGGGTTGAGCGTTCAGAGGCTCCTTCTTCTGTTTGAGCACTAATGATAGATTTCAAGGCCCCTTCTTCAAACTGAAACACAGAGTGAACACATGATATATAAACAGCAGGTACCACAAACATATACACAAACCCCAAAACACCCATACTGTGAACTCTCTCCCTCACCTTCAACCTGTTCAGCTGGTCTTGTAGCATGACTTTGATTTTGAGGAGAGTCTCCTCTTCCTTCTTCAACTCCTGCAGACGGCTGTGCATCTTTACTGGTACTGCTGCAGTCAGACCATTCCTCAACACTGAAAGGGAAGAGATCAGTAGTCAGGGATACAGTGTCATGCTAATTTTGCTGCTTTGCTCTTTCATCCTGTTTCTGTCCCACCTATTTAGATTTCATTTAACAATATGACAATTCATCAACTCTGCATATCAGCTACTATCCACTGTAACGTTAGTCAGTTAAAATGTATTTAATAGTACAATATAGTGGTACATTTATCACATCTAGTTACGAACAGATCGGCGTTTAATCTTCACAGCAATGCAGATTGTGTTAAATTTAAACAAGAGTAACGTTAAATAACGTACATTGTATTGTTACTGCTTGCTACGGAAAACATTTTGGCTAAATAGCGTTAGCCCAAAATTACGTTTAATTATGTTTATTTCCACACATGCAAGAGTAAAACTCAGCCTGAGAATATTACCTTTGTTTACAAATTCTACCTACAGCTCCATATTACCGTCGAAATAGGTGATACACAAGATAACTTGCTTCCGACAGCTTTTATTTTGAATAGCTTAGCTGTTGTGCTACAGCTACTAGCTAAAGTTTGGGTCATGTGGTTATGCGGTCATATCCGGGGTTATTGTATCTTTAAGTGTTGTCGGAAATTTTAATTTTAGTCTCGGGAACGAACGATGTGTCAAATTGGATTGTCAGAGCAGAGGTTTACTAACGTTAGCTACAGTGACTCACTTGAAACCTGTGGTTCAGCAGCAACCATTAATGACAACGTCTGACAGTGAAAGTCATTTGCTGTTAGAAAGTCCGAAAGTTTCTAAGAACCTGTTGCCTGAAAAGTAATTCGAAGGAAATGCTTCATACATCGCAGAATACAAAAAATGTTTATATTACTTTTGTTCTGCTGTTCATTTTGTTAATGACTTGCAGTCGTTTTATTAAAATAATGTCACATACATATCCCTTAAAAACCAGAAATACTACCTTACGAGAAGCACTTTAAGGCAGCATTAACAGTGGCGAAACGTTGATTCTGGCGACATCTTGTGGTCAAACGACGCTAATGGCCGCATTGCCCTTTGCGGTGAAAATGAGATTGTTTGATAATTATTTCAACAAAATGTATTTTTTAGATGGTAAGAAGACCTATTAGGACTTTTGTAATGCACGTCAGTTAGGTAACATGGACATGAGTTAGCTAACTTATCTAATTAACGTGTATGAATGCAGCTATTTCTTTCTAGTCGGTTATCAATGGCCGTCCTTTCCAAAGAAAGGTTTGAAGTGGCAGGTGTCAACTTTACGGCACTAGGAAGCCTAATTTGTAACAAATGTAGTTCATGGTGTTAGTCTCCCTCATAAAACATAAGGGTCAAACTATTGGAAGGCAAATAGGCCTTAAAAGCGAGGCCTGCTTGCTACTTCACCAGACTGTATGCTGGGTGTAACTGAGCTAATATGCAAGGTGTAAATTTGCCTTTCATGCTGGCGTGACTCCAAATAGCGGTTTTACTTTATGGTTAGCAAGACTAAAAGTGAGTGAAACTTGGAACAACAAAAGTTTGCAAACATGCTTTAAGAATACATTTGTTGGAAAATCAGATTTATGACAGTATCTGTGAGAGTTTTTAAGAATTTCCATGCATGTTAAGGGAGCTGGGATCGTTTTCATTGTACAGAAACACCTACGATTTCCATGTATGCTCAGTTTGAAAGTGAAGGAGCAGCCCTCCATGTTTATTCAAGTATCTGACCTGCCCCATAAGCAAATATTCAACAGTCTTGCATATTACTTACGAAGCATGCAAGTCTCCCCAAAATCCCCCAAACCCTAAACCCCAAACCCCCATTACACTGAAAGGGAGCAAGTAACGTAGATAACGAATTCAGTGAAAACTTAAATAGATCACAGATGGAACTCATTGATGTGAACAAGATCTGAAACAGCTCTTAATCAGTCTTCAAAAAATGTTAGAAGAGCCCATTAGGTTCTTTATAGGATTCCTTGACTAAGTCCATCCAGATGTGTCCATTGATAATCACAGCACGCAGGCACGACTGGAGACTAACAATGGAGCCCAGCCAAAAGGAGAGACATACCTGTCTCTGTTCACACACATGAAAACAGGACTGCTGTAGGATGTAGGTTCCTCAAATTTCCCAAACCAGATGCCTTCTATTGGTGTGCTAGACAATAATTTCAACAGCACAGGTCATTACTATGTGGTGAAATGTAAAGCCTTGTGAGGACCCTTGAAAATGTGATGATGCATCTTATCCTACAAACGGCAGATTTGTAAAAAAAAAAATAAATTGTCAAGATTTTATTCATACCTGCTTCACTGATTATATTTATATATTTGCTTTATTACAAATATCCTGTAGCATTTTTGTCAGGATGGGACGTAGCTCACTTAACCTCATGGCACTTATGTGAATGTCCATATTGGCCATCCTCCCTGTGAATTCACATGCCTCTTTGTATGCACACAGATGTCACCCGACAGGATGTTATTTAGCCACCATCTTTATCTTGGTGTCTATAGTTTCACTATATTGTCTGTGCTTCAGGTGAGAAGCAGCAGCTGTCCCGTGCAACGCGGTGCCGCCCGCCTCTGAAGACCCAGGAGCACTCCCAGAACACACAGCAGAGCCGGTTATGGGAACTGACAAAAGGGTGTCCATGTGTCTCTGATACAGGTTTGATATCAAGTATTCCTGTCAATATTGCTCTAAACTGTGCTTTTCTGAGCTACGCTGCAAGCAGGTGTGAGATTTTATAGTACTTATTTTTGCCCAAATTTCTGCACTATACTGCCATACCATGTCTGAATTATTTCAAATTAAAATATAATTAAAATATCTAGTACATCAGTGACTTACAAGACTAATTTATATCATAACAATTTGAATTTTAAAACTTGTTGCAATGTAAAACAGCCTGTATGTAAAATAAATAGGTTCTGGCCCTTTTAATGGCTACTGTTACCGTATCCAGAGGTGAATAAAAAACAGTTTTTCTTGCTTTAAAACAAATGCTGATATTTTCAATACTCAGCAGGTTTTTCCAAAATACAAAATGAGTCATGATCTTTGCAAGGAAATAAGTCAAGCAGTGACGTTTCTGATGTCTCTGCTTCCACTGATTCGCTGCTACTGAGGGAGACATGTGAAGGAAATAGTTATTGGAATCCATAAAATTTCTGTCGGTTAACTAATGGATTAATTGAGTGTTCATTACGGCACTGTACATTTGCCATGTTGTGGTACGTGACCATGTACAAGAACATTATTGTTTTGAGATCCAAGCACATAGGGAGCCTTGGGAGGGTGAAACTGGAGCTGTGTGTCAGTGCACTTGAGACCTTAAGGATTTGGGGGTCAGACGAAAAGGTGCTCTGAGGCCTGCGCCCCACTATTGCAGCTGCCTGCCTCCCAGCACAGACATGCGAGGCCCCACTGTGGCATGAGGGTTTTACTTGGAGCTGGTTTCATCAGCTTGAAGGTGGCTAATACTGTACAGTTATCACTCTGCTCCTTGAGAGCCACAGTTGCTTTTTCCTTGTCATCACGCAGACTCTGTTGCTGCTACATTGCAATTTCTTCCCAATCAAAGCTCTCCTTGGCAGGGCTTGAGCCCAGTGCTGAGTCCTGGTGGCAGCTGAGGCCGGTGCTCGGTCGCCCTGCGTGCCGCTGCGAGTGGTGGTCTGCTATGCTTGTGCAGCGTTTGAAGGTGCTCCCACCGCCTGTGGAATGCAGCGCTGGGCGTGTTGGATGAGGGGCCTCGCAAAAGGGAGAGGAGGAAAGGGGGCGGGAAACACAGAGAGAAAGAGAGAGAGAGAGGAGGGGGGTGACCTTTGAACAGTGCCGTCAGGAAGTTATGACTCAATTTTCAGTCGTGGCAGTAAAACAGAGTAAGAGCATGGAAATAGAGGAGGGATGAAAGATGGAGAAGGAGAGAGGGAGGGAAGATGATGGGACAGATTGTAAGGTGAGGCCCAGAGAGATAAGATTGTAAAACAGCAGCGAAGGGTTTGTGGAGTCGACGGGGTCGGTGAGTCACTTGGGAATCATGGGTTCTCTTGCAATCACAGCTGAGGAAAACCAGATCATGGCCAGCATTACTTGTCATTAGTCTCCGGTTCAAGAACAAGGCACCCAGTCTAATAGAGCTTTACTCTGAAATTTGCTTGTGTCACAAAGTTGAACATTTTTAGCTAATGTTTTACGTGAGTGTGATGCACTGTTATAGGTCAAGCCATCTATAGAAGGTGAAGGGAAAGGTGGGGGTGGCAGCTCCAGGATGTTCCCTCTTAAGCGTTACAGTGATGTGGACAGGAGCCTCGGGCGCCTATGAAAGGAAAGGACTCACGTGGAGATGCGGAGATGTGGAGGAGCCTTTGTTTCCAAGGAACTACCTCAACCTCTACATTTCCTGGCCTGAACTCACACACACACACATGCAAACTGGCACGCACACACAGTGCATTAGAGTGCATTCATTGTAATCAGCACAATCTTCTGCACGTACACAGAGCCAGAAAGACATGGATGCATACTTTGGTGGTGAATATGTGGATGTGTAAGTGTACAGATATAGATCCACGTACGAACAAATGCACATTATCTGGTTAAAAATATGCCTGTAGACACTCACACCTTGCGTGCAGTATATTGCCAGAAGATGGAAGTAGATGTTCATATTTCATGTTATGTAATCATTGTAGTGAGTAGAAATCATCTACATGTAAGTGAAGATGTAGAAAAATGGCCTGGTATTGCACATTGAAGCCTTTCACACTAAATCAGTCAGCTGCTGAATCCCAGCGGGCACGCTGTCACTGCATCACAGAAGATGATTGATAATAGTGTTAATCACCAGATTAACCACAGCAGTGTGGTATGATCCACTGTGTGCTTTTTGTCTATCAACACTTGTATGTGTATGTGTGTGTGTAAGTGTATAGCTAGGTGCCCACCGCAGCTATGATGCTGTCCTCATTCGTCAAGCGAGTGTAGTAAAAGCCAAGCATTACTCCCGTGTCCAACTGGAAAACCTGATCATTGTTGCCGTCAGCATTTTATTATCTGAAGCGCTCACGTACCAGGAGACACTCTTGGTTCTGTGCCCTATTCATGACAAGCTTGAGGAAAGCATATTTATCCCATGTTCAGATTTGATTTCAGTCTGCTTATGTGGCTTTTATTTGGCTTGTATAGTTAAACTGATCTGTCCAGATAGAGGTACAAGTACATTCAGTCAAATTGGAAAGGATGTGCAACATGTTGTGATCCCAGGGAAGTGAAAAAGCAGAGCGACAGAGTGGTGGAGGTCTGGTTCTCAGAAGTACGTCGGACGCATGGAAAACTGAAAAGAAGCTAAAAGTGCTGGCAGAGCCTGGATGTAAGGCAATCCAATGTAACCACAGTAAAAGGCTGTTGATTTAGGTTGGGCTAAATCGAGTGAGCTTCTTTATGTTGCAGCCCGGGGAATGCCTCAGATCACGGCATGAGGTTTGGGCCCTGATATGATGTGGTTTGGTCAGGGATGGCAGGAGGTAGTTTGGGGCCGGGGCTGAGGAGAATACCTCTTGCCAATTTGTAAACTAATTGACCACCCGTACACAGCATTCCTGTTCCACTGGCCTTTCTCTCAAGACCGACAAACAAACCCAGAACTCAAGAACACCTCCACCACACCAGGCCCACTGACTGCAGTGTGATTAATTACATTTCCCCTTTTCCTCTCTCTCTCTCTCTCTTTCTCTCTTGCTCACTCTCTCGCTCCCCTGAGCCTGGTGTATTGGTGTGCGTAGTTCACCTCCCTTGGTACCCTAAGTTAAACATCCTTGTAATGTCAGACCAGCCAGAAGGAAATCCACTGTTTTCCTTTTCTGCTGTTTTTTCTTTTCATAATGATTCATTATTAGTGAGTCTGCAGGCCCATTTTTCTCTTTTAGTGAGCCTTTTCAGTCTCAAATATCCAACTGCCTGGCTACAAAATATGGTGAAAGATGTTTTGGAGAAAGGTGAAAATAAACAAATCCTTTTGACCCTACTCACCACAACACAAAAGAGTGAAAAATGACTTGTAAAATAAGGCTCAGTTCAGCTCTGGGCAAAGGGAAGTCTGAGGTGCTGATGCCAAGGACAAAGGTCAGATGACAACGTAAGGTCAGATTACTCCCGTAGGACTGGCTGCGTGATCATGGCATAGCATCGACTAGGTAACAGTGTAATCAATATTTGTCTGTGTGGGACTATGTGTCATGTTCTAAAGGTAATGCAAGTCGAACGTTTGGCTGGTTAATTTGCAGGTTAGAATGAGTTCCTCTGGGCTCAAATTTTTGGCTGGCATCCCAGATGTAGCTGGTGAGAGACTGAGCTGTTCTTATCATTTCATCTAAAGCAAATATTGACTACAGAGGTTTGGGCATTCCTCACATTCCTTATGGAAAGACCATAGCACAGGTACTGCACTCCTGCCTTTCCTCCTGATTTCCTCACTATCATTAACCAAGCTGCTCCCATTTTACTACCTGAGCCAAAGCCTTACTGTGGCCCTAACACATTCCCCATGGCTATAGTGACGTTTAAAGAAACTGTTGGATATTTTAGGAAATACGCTTTTTCTCTTTCTCTCCGAGAGTTAGATGAGAATTGATACCACTCTCACCTCTGTTTGTTAAGTATGAAGCTACAGCCAGAAGACAGTTAGCTTAGCTTAGCATAAAGACTGGATCAAGTCTAGGGGGAAACAGCCAGCCTGGCTCTGTCCAAAGGTAGCAGAATCCACCTACCAGCACCTCTAAAGCTCACTCATTAACATGTTACATCTTCTTTGTTAAATCTGAACAAAAACTGAAGAGTAAAAACGGCAGATTGTGGTTTTTCGAGGGGTAATATGCTGGACTTTTTCTTGGGCGGGAGCAATGACTTCATAGCTGTAACTTCATACTGAACAGGCAGATAAAAGAGAGAGAATGGTATCAATCTTCTCATCTCTCAGCAAGAAAGCGAATAAGCGTATTTTCCCAAAATGTCAAACTGTTCCTTTAAAACTGATTTCAAAGATTGTGAAATGTTTACTTGAGTAGATAACTTTAGGGTTATAGGGTTAGTTAAATGATGGCGTTACGTTGCGAGTATCATTTTATTCCCTCTGGGAAGCCCATGTGTTTGTAATGAGGTGATGTCAGCAGTCAGCTGTGAGGATGGCAGCATATGCTAATAGAGGTATAAGGCAGAGCAGGCCCATTGGTTGGAGGAATGTGTGAACACAGTGACAAAACCATTTATTTACAGGCACTTCCACAGTGAGGTCTAGCACCCGCAGCCCAAGTGCAACCCCAGGGAAGACACAGCTGCGTGTGAACGTTGTAGCGCCAGCCCTGCACACTTTGATCGCCCGACATGAGAGCGGCCCTGATCTCTAGGAACACCACCCATCTTGTCTGATATTCTGAGTGCACAAACTGAGACATTCCAGACGTGCGAACTGCCCGTGACAAATGATCGCCCTTTGGGTTTTCAACTTTCGCATGCTGCGGGCTTCTTGGCACAGTGAAGTGGGTCTAGGGCTGAGAGTTTTCCCCTCTCTACGGCTTCAGTAACTGGAGCGGCACCACAGAATGTGGACAAGTCCTGGTGTGGATTGTTATGTTAGAGAGAGCCTTCAGGGTGGGGCTATGATTTAATATTGACCTTTTTCAACACCGGACAGCCTGCAGCACTCAGAACACTGACAGGACTGTGAGGACTCTGTGTCATTCAGTGGACTGTTGGATTGAATCAACTTGAATACTACAGATCCTAGCACAGAGCAAAAGAAGTTGGTTTCGTTTTAGTTTGAAGCCATAACCCTTTGAGAAGAGAGAAGTGAAAATAACATCTATTACTGCCAGATTAGTCACTGCATATTAGTGGGTGATGTTGATTTTGATTGGTTTCCAACTCTGCTCCAATTTCTTCTGTGGTTGCATGAAAAATGTCCTTTTTTAATTCACAACTGGAGTCTCGAGGTGTGCTCCATGTTTTAAAAGGCGTTATAGAAGCCCATTGATTTCTCCATTTCATTAAACAGGCCTTGCACTGTGCCATAACTGATGTCATTCTACTGTTTCCTGTCATTTTCCAGCTCAGGCACTGTTCCACATGCCCTTCTCCAAGGTCCGTCCAGTCAAACCCTGACATGATTGATTCTTTTACACTTCATTTGTAGCATTCATCACAATTCCATTGAATCATGAAACTTTGGCTGACTACTGTCCAAAGTAATCTAACCGCAGCAAAAGAAACGCTAGGTCCTCTTGGGACATAGATTTCCCCAATGAACTGATTACATTTTGGTAATACAAAGAGGAAAGAAAATACTGCATCGAAAATGTTCTGCCCCCTGCAATCCTAAATTCAGAGTTTTCCTGTAAAGTTTGCCTCAGGCAGTCGTATTTTGCAGTATATTGCAGTTGAAGTCACAAGCAGTATGTGCAAGAAGTTGCCCCCTCCCCACTCCTACTTTTGCTACACTCTGGTGCAAATGGGGATTACTGCCAGAAAAAGTCGGCAGCAGATTTAGCAAGAATGCTTCCAAGATCTTAACTCCTCCTGTGCGTGTGTGAAAGCTTGCACATGTTCATGTCTGCATTCGTGTGCTCAAGTTTTAGAAGTACTGTTAGTAGGCAGATCGTAATCGCAAGTGTCATGTATGACCAGAGGTGGCGTGTCTGAGACATTACCAGATTAAAATACACACACACCTTGGATGAAAGAAAGTGGATCCTCACTGTCATTGTTCAGTTGCAGCAGCTAACATAATAAAGGTAAAGATATAAAACACACGTTTGGGGGGGTAAGTGATGAATCAGGGTTGTTTTGCAGCTTTAATTGATTGGCACTGACATAATACTATTTGGTGTTGGTAAAGACGATGCATTATGGCTGGCTTAATGTACTACATATTGTATTTAAAGAGGACTCTGAGAGGTAGCAGTGTATTCATCTTTTTTCCCATAGCTGGACTGTGTGGAAGTAGTCCTCCACGACTGCGGGTTACATTGTGGGACCAGGGAGGAAGTGTTGTGGAGGGGCTGTGAGACCGTTGCTAGGCAACAGGGTGGGCAACTTGGCGTAATGAGCGCGGGGCTCAGGAGCTGTCTGCTCAGTGTTCCAGGTCCTGACAAGAACAGACAGGCTGGCCTGGGACGGCCTGCATGGAGCTGCCACCACGGCCACCTGCTCACAGCAATCATCACCAGCGCTCCAGCCAGCCACCGATACAGCATACAGACCCAATTAAGAGCCCTGCATGTCCCCCTCCAGCCAGCCATCACTAACACTCCTGCAAGTCTGACAAGGCTGCCTTTTTCCCCTTAGCAAATCTCTAATTAACAACGTTGGTAGTGGTGAGGCCGGGCTGTACAGAGCTGCTGAAAGGGGCTGGGACTCTGCTCGGGTAATCAGCTTAAATACAGGTTTATTTCCTGCCCCCTGAGCCTTGCTACTTCCAGCAGAGATTGCATTCTTTTATCTGTTTATCTCCAATTTCCTCTGACTTGTAATGTGTCTCCTAGACACACTGTCACCTCCACTTAAGGCCAGACTGGCTGCTCCTGCGATCAGATGGTTTCAGAGCAGTGATCAGAGTTGGTTTTGGCAGGGCATAGCTCTCAACAACATCTCTGTCTGTTCCATTACTACCTTACCACCTCCTCTCCCTCCAGTCCCACCTCACTGAAGGCCTCTGATCTTAGCTGCAGAAACACTGCTGAACATCTAAAGGATCAAAGATTCTCATACAGAAATATACCCTTTCATCAGATTATATTTAATCAGTCTTGTAGAGAAAGTATCTTATTAAAGATAGAGATCAGTCACAAAGTTTTATTCCTGTAACTGGCAGACGCCAGATTTTAATTTGTTCAAATGAAAAAAAAGAAGGGAGAAAATTATATTGTGAAATGACCTCATTACTAGAGACGGATTAAGAGAGCTGTGTGTTCCAGTCGAGAGCAGAGGAGGCGGAGGAATTTCCTTTCAGTGGGGAGGTGTTATTGTTGGAGCCCTGTGCAGAGCCGCTGGATGAAATGTCCTCTTCCCCAGTTTGGGAATTGACTCTTGATACAGGACCGCCACTCTTGATTGGAGGGAATTATGCCTAATCATCTGTCTTGAGCAATTCAGACAAAAATAATATAGACTGATTTACACTAAAATGAAAAATGTAAGTGAAGAAGTCATCTGTACCACTATTGAATACATTTGCCATTGCATTTTATTTTTCATCCATTCATCATATGATGTCTGTAATGTGTCTTTTCTGGCTTGTAAGGAGAGAAAAGTTGGCTGTCAGAAGGATTTCCAGTGGTCAGGTTTCCAGGGATTTCTGGTCTTGGACTTAGATGTTGCAATTAATAAGATTTGTTCATAATGATACAGTATTGCACTCTATATGACTCACTGAGTTCTTTATAAGACTTTTTGACCATCATTACTGTATTTTCTGGGTGTTTTTTCTCTTCTTTTCCCAGAGATGTGATTAATGATGTTCACTGTGGAGGATAAAGCCTTTAGGGACAAGCTTAAAAACATTTTATGTGTTCATTTAGTTATAGCTCATAGACATTCTTGTCAATAAATATGTTATTGTATGATGGGCTTATTTTGTTGCATTGTTGCTTTTCCGTGGGTTTACTTACCCCTAAGGTAGTTCAGCTAATGGGTGTAAATGTAAATGTGAATTTCATTTTCTTCCTATATGTGTTAGCACTATGAACTGGTGACTTGTTTAGAGTTCTCACCAAATGCACGCTGGGATAGGCTTCAACCCCCCTTGATCCTGACCAGGTTAAGCTGTATAGGAAGTGGATGGATGGAGAGTTCAGAGGCTAAGCAGCAGAGGGTGCTGTTCATCAGAAGGGGTGAACCCTTTGTAGCATGTTTGTAAAGGTCTGACTGCAATAGATACAAATAGCAAGCATGTGTTGATATTTTAATGATCATAAGATTTTATTTCTTTTAAATGTTTTTGTTTTCAAGACTTTTCACCTCCAAAAGAAATGACTGGTACTGTTGTATGTCCTTTTATAACTACCAGTATTTCTTCCTCAATATTGGTTTTCACTGTTTATGTAAGATACATCTGTCTTCATGTTGGTGTGTCAGACATTCGGTTTAAGGCGTTCACTGTGATGGGTGGTGTTCATTTGAGCTGGGTAAACCCATGACAGCTTAGGTGTTAGCTGACAATCTTCAGGGGGCTAAATCAGATAAACCACTTGAGCAGCACCTGGAAACACCTCTGAGATGAGACACAATGCAAACACACTATTTCCTGTTCCACCGACAGCCTGTTTGCGCTCCAGAGTTCATCTTTCCGTCATGTCTTTTTGTTCATTTTGTTCATTTTGTTCACTGATGTCAATTTCCATTTCTAAATGTTGATTTATGAATATTGTTTTTGCATTTTTTTTGCTATGATGTTGTGAGTTGATAATTGTATCTACTGACTTGGATAACCCGAAGGGCTGCTTATTCCTGCTGTTTTAGTTAGTCAAGACACTTTTTACTTTCAGTAGTAGTTGCAGAATTGGGTAGGCTGAAGGCTTATTGAGTTCTCCATTCATTGCCGACCATGCATGGAAACTTATGTGCTGCCCAACACCCAATCTGTTCCTGTACAGGCAGTGGTTTCAGTGCAGGAGGTTCAACAAATACCTAAATGGGTAGATTTGGGTGTGGGGCTGAAGAGAGGGGAGCAGTCTAGCACCAAGCCTCAACCTTTACCTGCATTAGGTCATAGGCTGAAAAAGGGGAGGGCGTCAGTCACCACCTCCAACCCCCTGCGCTCTGGTAGCCCCTCCATGACTGATCGTTCCGAGCATGCAGATTTTTTCTGTTGTGAACATTGAATTTGTATTACCAAGTCCTCCAGCCGGGCTGTGGAAAGAGAGGGGAGGAATGATAGAGGGGGGCTGTCGTTTCTCTGGCTGAACCTGGACTGGCAGGGTATACTCTGGTGAGCCCAGTCTCCAGGGCCCTCGTCTCACTTAGTCCCTCAATATCCCTCTTTCTCTCTGTGGGGCCAGGGCTGCTCTGGATGAAATTTCAGCAGGGGTATGAGGGAATGGTTCATGGAGTTTAGCACCTTCTTTAACATAGGCAAAATAAATGACTTCTCCTAATGCTCTAATTGGTGGCAGTTTTGATGATCAGGTATCACTGGCCTTCAGGGCTGAAGCACCTCGTTGTTTTACTACAGCTCAGTGAAAGAGCCCGTCTGTACCTGTTGCTTGAGATTTTTTTCACGTAAGGAGGGAAAAATGCTTGGTAGCATGTGGTCTGTCGGGTCCTCTGAACTGTCTTTTTTTCCATGAAGTCAAAGTAAGCATTTGACATTTTAAGTTAAGCCTGGCTACTGATCTCTCCTCCTCAAAATCCCTGCCCCCTGGCTGGGATCTGCGTGTGAATTGTGAATCAAATGAGTGGCTTAAAAATGGTTTAGCCTCTCTCTCGCTCTCACCCTCTCTCATTCACCCTTTCTCTCTCTTTGTGTGGTTTGGTAGGTGACTGTCTAGGCTCCTTTATAGTTGGTCCATGTGTTAAAGATTTTGAGAACAGAAAGAGCCAGAGGTGGATAGAAACACCTATAATCTAGAAATGCCTCCTCAATTTTTTAAAACTCTGTTCCTTCCCCAGACATGAGTCAAAAACAGAGTCAGACCCCTGCTGTTCTGCTGCACCAACAGCAAGGTCCAAACTGACAGGCTACATGTGTGTGCTTAGCCGCACTGATCAAACTGTCATGCACATCAAACACATCCATCAATCTGCAAATAGCTGAAGTAACTGAATGAGATGTCAGCCAGTTTTTTGACGTCACTGAATGGCACTGTTTCGTTCACAAAATAATCCTTTGATTTATCCAACATATTTTTTCCCTCCTGAGGAAGACATAATTCCAATGCCAAACCTTTTAACCCGTGCCAGAATGGGCTTGTTACACTGCCTTGTGTATGAAACGGGGGTAAGTAAACTGAATTAATGATCGGTGAATCAGGCAGCTCACAGACTGGCTGGGTCTGTGCCCAATGGCTGATGTAGAGTTGTGGCTAAAAACAACTGTATACTTATTATCCGTGGAGAAGAACCAGAGGTACTATTTACTTTACAAGTATATACTCTAAAAGAAAGTTGTCTGCTTCACGGTCGGTTAAGGATCGCATGTTGCAGACTGTTCTTTATACAAAATGCAGAGTGAGCAGTCCACTTTGTCTTCCCACAAACATCTAATTTCTTGTATTGTTTAAGAGGGTCACAGGAAAGTTTTGAAAGTTGAAATCTGTCAGAGACAGTGTTCTTACTTTAGAAATAAACATAAACCACATTGTTTTGTTGCTTAACCCAAAGAATGTTCTTAGTATGCTGTTTGCAAGTAGGTTTTTGGCAGTTAACAGTGTGAGGTAAAACCTTTACATGTGAAGTGAAGGACAGTGGTACAGTGGTGTCAGTTTGTTATTGTACTGCATGCCTCATGGCTGCAGCATGTCACTTTCCATCACTTTCCCAGGTTAGCCCTGTGTAAGGCTTTAGGCTGGCCCGCTGTTTACAATACCTCCCATTCAGCCTGCTGCTCCTCAATGAAATTTCTATTTATAGAGGCCACTGGCGTGCAGAGAGTCATCTGCTTGTTCTGAATGAGGTCTGGTGGTTTTGACAAGGTTAGCTGGATTAAAGCATTGGAGGGGGGGCTGAAGGACAGGTCACAGGGGCTGGTTGGGGTGAGAAGGCCACCGCAAGAAGACTGGCTGCCTTTATTGTATGTGATGGTCAGTGTCAGTACACTATTTAGTTAAATGCCAGACATGTGATGAAGCTGAGTTAGCCAAACATTTACTCAAAACCCAAACTCCAGTTTTATCCCTTTAATGTGGCGTTTGTGTCTGCCCTTCACCTACACTGACGCCAAGTATGCATAGATTTCTGTTCTTATGACGGGAAGTCAACATAAAGTATGAGCTGTTACAACCAGTCAGCAGTGTCATGCACATTGATGTAATAATTTTGACAACACTGCCCTATAGATGGCCTTAAGACCCCACCCATTCACCCAGCCAATGGCTCACTGAGAAAGAGGCATTCTCCAATCAGAGGCCAGCTTTTGTAAAAGTGAGACATTTCATTGCTTGAAAAATATTTTTGACTGAATACAAAATGTTTTTGACTGATGCACTAATGAACTTAATGTGTGTTGTCAGTTTTCTTAAAGGTCCATGAATGTGCCACAGGACCTTTTGGCTAATCTCACTGTTGTGTTGAGGAAATGTTTTCTGTAGAATTCAACGTGGCAAAATAGAATAGGGAAAAAATGACAATTTCCTTAATTCTTGCAGAGTTTTTTCCCCTTCTGCGTCTTTGTTTTGATTCCTTGCTGTGTGTGATGGTGTTTCCCACACAGTGCTGCTGCAGCCAACTTGCCCTGCTCCATTGTGCTGCTGGCCTCTCTTTGAACCTGTACAGTTATAAACATGGCTAAGTGCTCTCCATCAGAAGCAGGCTTGTAGGAGGACAATACTGTGACAGGAATTTGCTGTACACTGTCCCCAGCCACATACTGGAGCAAAAGGGAGAGGGAGACAAGAGCCTGGATGAGGCACTTGAACACAGCTCAGTTACTACAACCTCTGACCCTTGAGACAAATCTAAGCAGAGATGTCTGTCAGATTCTGGGAAACACCCACAAACTACACACACACATACACACCACCGTCATCGTCATCATCTGCCTCCCAACCTCTGGCTATTGTCTATATCCTAGCAGAGTTCAGCCAAACCTAAACAGAGAACTGATCTTTCTCTCTCTTTTAATATCGAAATGGAGCCTCTTGCTGATCTCTGTAAGCTGCTGATTTGGTTTCAAAGATTTGGCCAGCTATCTCCTCAGTATCTCCCAGAAAAACACTGTCAATGTGTGGTCAGGATAAGCTGTGTTGGGATGAAGTGCAAATGAATGCCAGTGTGGTCGTGTTTGGACAATTTAGCAAGGCTGCAGAGGAAAAACCCTCAAAGTCATCTAAACATAGAGACTCCTAAACCTCCCAGTCTCTCACGGTCTTGACTGAGTGGCTGGATGATAGAAGGTCTCTGAGATGACTTAACAGGGATACTGTTCCAGAGTAGTGGACAGCTTTATGCCATACAAATCAGTATTTTTTCCACTCTTTAAAAGCCCTAAGTGTAACTTTGTCTATTGATACACTGAGTGCCCTGTTTGTCTCTCACATGTGTATTTTCGTAGTGCCCCTGCTCTGAGCTTCTCCTCTAAAGCCACAGCTCCCCCTGAGCAGAGACCCTGCCACCCACACAGCTCAGATACCATCTTGTGCATTAACACAACCAAAAGCAGTCTCTCAAACACACATATATACATATAAATACATACATATGCACATACAATGGCTGGAAGATATTGTAAGTTAATTACTTGGTTTGCATAGACACTTTGTTTATCATGTATCGCTTCCTACCTAAAACACCTTGTCCTACACCATGTTGATTTTGTTGACACAAATGCACATTCTGGCCCCAGCAGGAGCTATTCTGTTTCTAAGTGAGGGTTGAGACCTTCCCAGTCAGAGCAGGGTTTACTCAGATCAGAGACAGTTTCATTCAAGACTTCAATTAAGGCCTCTGCAACCCTTGACTCATTTTCCACTCTCTAATTTTTCTAATGGCTGGGACAGGAGGCTGAGAGCAGCACAGCCAGCTTTGCACTGCTCATTAGCTCCAGCACCGCCGCCCGCGCTGCATTTAACTTAATAATGAGGCCAAATTAACAGCAGCCCTGGCCTTGCTCCAGGTGCATTGTGGGTGAGAGTGAGGGTTAGGAGGAGTGGGGGGGAGTACCTGGCCAGCTGAGGGGGTTTAGACAAAGCAAGGCGGTAATGACTGGAAACACAACATCTTAGGACTGCCTCCTTGGTCTCTAAATGGCTGTCTACTCCCAAACATCCACTCCACCCATCACCCACTGCGCTCATTGTTTCTGCAATCTAAAATCTGCTGACTTTACACAAGATTTACTCTGTATTAATTGCCTCTGTTGAACCAAAGTATAAAAGTATTCAATACATTTGCCCTCAGGACTGGGCCAGATGACACAGGAGTGAGGGTGGAGGGAATTGATATGTGCCAGAGGAGGGTGCTGTGCAGGGTGGGGTAAGGTTGAGTGTGGATGGGTGGAGAAGACATGTCCTCATCTCTTGGTGTGCAGAGGCTGCACAGCCGTGGTCGTCCTCCAGCTCAACCCTGTGCCAAAGTGGGTGCTGCCAGGGGCTTCGTGTTAATGAATCCAGGCAGCCTGGGAAAGAGTACAAACAAACAAGGCCCTGGATGACAGACTTCTTTAGTCTATATACGCCCTCACTCATGATTTATTTTTTGTTCTGCATCATGTGTTTCTTGGGTTAGCTTTTGTCTGCTGCATTCAGAGGAAATGCCACCCAGGTCTGGCAAACACATGTCGCAAGTCATTTTGTGTTAGTGTTCTTGCTCAACCAACAGACACAGAGTGTGTTCATTTTATCCTTCAATGAAAGGCGCATCATCAGGGCTGAGCTGATTGATATTTATATAAGTACAAGTCTTCACAGCTTTGTTTCTTATGCTTGATCATATAATACCAAATATCTTTGAATCCCAGATCTTATAGTAGAGAAACCCCAGTTTATACCTTGCCAGAATCCTCAGCAACTCTTCTTACCATCTAGATGCAAATGTTGTGTTTGCTCCAAAAAAAAAAGAAAAAGTTTAATCCTTTTCACAGGTTGCTACTGTATTTCCCATCCAGGTAGCTGGAATTGACATACATGTATCTCCTTGCTCGTTTTGTACAATACAAGAAAAATATATATGCGTTATTTTGTATGAAAATATAAAATAATGGAAAGTAACATCATTATAGACAAATATAACCTATAATAAAATGTTTTAATTTGGGTTCATGTTGTACAAATTGAGCAAGGACATTCTTTATGTCTACCTTCTTTGTTTGGATTAGGAAACAGAGTTGCAGCTTGGGAAACGATTTAAAAATCTTTTTTATTTTTTTTTTTTCGTGCAGCAGACAGAATATTTTTTCATCCACCTGGTTAAGAGAGTCTTTCGGGATATTGGAAATGCCTTCAGAACAGCGCTAAGTGTTGTTAAATTTATTTATTTTAGCTTAGCTCAAACTTAAATGTAATGAGAGGCACAAACTGGAGCAAATAGTAGCAGCACTTTAATGTGCTCTTGCTAACATATTGTAGAGATTGCTTTTTAGGATGCAGTGTGGGGTCAGGGATAGAAATCTTAATTAGACACAGACCCACTAAGACCGTTTTGGATGTGAGAGAAAACACTGCTCTGAAAGCAGCATTACCTCCAGCTCTGTGCGAGGTGATGACAGCATCAGCTCCCCAGAAGCTGCTGCATGTTGTTGAGAATATAGAGTGAAGTGTTTGTTCACCTGCTGAAGGCCTGGCAGCCAATAACCTCAAACATCAGTTGCCAGTGAGGTGGTCATGTGACTTCTCTCTTGCCACCATACCCCTGATGTGAACCCTGACCTTGTGACAAGGCTAATGCTAATTCCCTCTGTGGAGCATTCAGGAAACAAGTCCCCATTTTCTCACTCACACTCACTCAGTGTCGTGACAGGGTGCTCTCTATTTAGAAAACCATGTAATGGCCTAGTTTTAGACTGCTGTTATAGTAATGCCTTGGCACACTTTACACTGTTAATGCAGTGTAGAGGCCAGAGGTGATGGGGGTGATGCATATATCAGGATTTGATTTAGTGTATGTGTTTGTGTTCCTGTAATTTATTCTGACTCACTTCAGTCAACAGAGAGGAAATGACTGTGCATGAATTGAAGCTCGCTTGTATGTACCTGCACATGCAAAAACACACACTGACTGCCTGCAGAATGTTTTGGTATTGTAAACAAAGAAAAGATTATTTTTTTAAATGAAGAATGACAATGCTATTGGACTCCTTATGTAACTATGTGGTTTTGCCTTTTCTCCGTGCTGGATATGTACATTTTCCATGACCTGGTTTTCAACTGGCAAGCAGCCTGGCACATTGTAGGTACAATTTTCCCCTCCGGCTAGATGTTGTTTTTTTAACCAAAGCCTTTGATATTTAGACTTATTTTTATTCAAGCTTTTAATGTCTCCCAACAAAATCACTCAGGAATACGTTGCCACTGACTCAAATACATTTGCATTCCTGGACCATATAACGTACGGGTGTTTCTCATTACTAAGAATACTAAACGCTTGCATAAAGTCATTTGATGACTTGTAGGAAAGCACAAGTAAACTCCAGCACTAATAAGGATGAAATCAGGGTGTTGTTCTGCTTTAGCCGTAGAGTCTGGTTGACTTTGAGTGATTCAAACAGAGCATCATCTCTGCCAACAACTGGCTGCCCATGTTGTGAACATTACGATTTTACTAATACTTTGTTTCAGTATGAATTGAATATGATTTTATGTACATTGTGTATTTAAAACCACTAGAAGGAGACTCCGTGCCCTTGGCCTGTAATTTCTTCACATCCATCATCGTCCCAACGCTCTGTGTGTATGTGTATGTGTGTGTGTTTCTATGTGTTTAGAACAGAGCCCCTGGTGTTTGGACAAAGCAAACACACTATCATTACTGGCATGATTATGGGGCATTGAAAGTTTAAACAAATATTCAGGAGGCTTTGTCTGTTTTTAGGATTTTTTGATACACAGATGACCACTGGAATAGCTAAAGCGCTGACAAGGCCAAGCCAAGCCCCGCTCTGTTTCCAGTCTTGACAGCGTGAAGTTGGTAACTCTTTGCCACGGGTACAAATAGCAAGTCAAGAGGAATTTACTTAGCATTAAAGGACTCCCCCGTCTCACTCCAAGTTAAAATAATGTTGTTCTGGATATAATCATCCAATTAGGGTGAGGAAGGCAGGACTTGGCTGGGACAAGGATCACATTTCAAAGACTCATGTCTGCCAGCCTCCACACTGATAAGTAAGATAGCCAATAGTTAGTGCTCAAGATTGTGTACAAGTTAGGAGGAGAAAAACATTCCTGTGTGCCTATGTATGATCACGTGCAACTCTATATTGCCTGCTCCACCAATAGTATGGAAGATGTTGTGCGCATTGCACTGTTATCTGAGTTCATCTTGAACATTCCTGCTGTATTTCTTTTGAAGGGAAATAAACTAGAGCTTTTTCTAGTGATTTGCATTATTGTTGGAGATGGCTAGTGGAGGCTCTTGATTAAAATTATGTCCTGGTTTATCGAAAAACATTACTAACATGATCCTTGTAGCTACAAACCCAGCATTATTACACCAGATGGAGAGAAGTGCCATTTATTCTCATAAAGGAGTCATGCTAAGATACATAACTGTGTCTTTGCAGTTTAAGGGCCAAGAGCATCATCAGGTCATTTACCATCATCCAATGCAAATAGGTAGACACTGAAGGTCGCTTCTGTCATTTGTATTCTTTGAGAGAGTGTATCAGACCTTCCTCTTGTGTGTAAGAAAGTGTATAAGAGAGAGGAGGAGAGACATCCTGCCACTGACACGTTTACAGGCCGCCAAGCCTGCAGAGTGCTGGAGGCGTGGCCTGATGGCAGCAGCACTGTCTGAGTAATTACAGGCTCCCTGGTGGATATTACTAAGTCCCAGCGATCCAGACTCCACGCAAGGCCACTCTCCCACTGTAGTTAAGGCAGCGGGGGGAAAGAAATCTTGACCAAAGAAAAGTCAGGGAATGAAAAAAACAAACCTTTTCCTTCTTTCTGGTCTAATTCAACAAGTACAGCTCTGTTTTCTGTGCATAGAGCTGTTTGGCTTCTGCCAGAAATATGTACCCCAGTATAGGCACATTTTTATTATCCAGCAGGGCTTCTGGTATTTTGAAAATGAGGTAAGCTCAATTACCAACAAAGGGCTCCTCTCAGGGGTCTGTCATCACACGGGGGTGAATGGGAGGGAGAGAGAGAGAGGAAAGAGAGACCCCTCTGCCTGTGCTTTGATACTACAGGATTATGGGCACAGTGGCATGAACTGTAGCCATATCTTAGCTTGCGTGTGTGGAGACCAGATGTTAAGATGACATGCAGGACAGGACAGTAGTGAAGTGGTATTCTGCACACAGCATTTTTTCAGACCTAATCCTGGCTCCTCAGCAGGGAGCCAAAACTACACCATAAATCTCCTACAGGGAAATACTGTATTTCACAGCAGATATTTGGCATGTTGAGACCTCAAGCAAAAATGGAACATGGGTCATTTTATCCAGGAGGTTACTGGGAACCGGTTAAATCAAGTAAAATGTCATACCTGAGCTCTGAAAACTATGTATCCACTGCAAAAGCAAGTAATTGTCTAAGTATGCATCTGTGTTAATAGTATGTAATAGTAGCACAGACACCCTGGCCACACTTAGTCATCTTCTCTGGAGTTGTGAGCTGCACTGGGAAACCTGTAGTGTACTGCTATTCTTTGAATAACTGGTCAGATTTGACTTCTACTCAAAAGAAATGCCCTCATAAAATCACCAATTCTAACTTTAAAACGTGAAGCAATTCCTATTGTAGAAATAAACATTTTGAAACTTTTGGACATATTTCAATACCTTTTAGATGTTGTTTAGAATGATTTTAATATTTATATGACATAATCATGAATGTTTTTCTTGTTTTTTGTAACATATTAGTTGGACTCTATTATCACTTATGTCAACAAGATGTCAGGAAATAAATAATCATATTAAGAAATGCAGCTAACTATATAAATTAAAGAAAGAATTCAGTAACTTAATTATGAATTAATGTAAAATGTGAGTTCAAGTTTTTTATTTTCATGACCAAGCATAACAACCCACTGTCATAAAAAGTTACATTATGAAATAAAAGTCACTGGAGAATATGCCACTAATACACAAATAAAATGGTTATAATGAAATAAACATGAACTTCAATAAAACTATACTGTAAAACTATAAGAATACTACAAAAATAGGAATGGTTGAACTATATTTTGTGATAAAGAATTTATTGATTCAGTTATATGTTATTCTGAATTTATTCATAGATAATTTCATAGTACTTATTTATTCACGTAATCTCGGCTGTTTTGGAGTTCATCATTTCAAATGAGTTATTTACTCGTTTTTTTAGCTGTTCAATAGAGTCTTATATCTTTTGAGGTGGAACTAAGAGCGTGAGATTAGAAATAAAGACCAATGTAAATGCAGCCGTACACAATTTCATTTAAAATGCTTTTATCTCAGAAGAAGAGGAAGATGAGCTGGCTCCTCTGGTCTTAATGGTTACAAAGTTGTGGTACAACATGTGAAACAACACAGATGGACAACGCAGTTGTATGAAGCAGTTTCTGATTTACAGCCTCAGCCTATGGCATAATGTCATGTAACACTGTATGTACTGTTGAATAATAGTTTATATTGAATGGTGAAAACAACTGTCACTTTCTCAGACAGCTAAAATTAAGTGTCCATGTCATTTCCTTTGGAAGAACATTTCACGGGTACCAGAACATGAAACAGTAAGCCTTGTTGTCAATCTGAAATGTGTTCATCTACTGTATGATTACCATTTTATGTGACTGTTAGTGGGAGGTCACCATACACTGTAGACACACCCGACCTGTGCTTCTCTGCCAGCCAGAGAGGAATATTCAAGTCAAGCATTCATTTTCTTTAAAATGGCTCAGTCGTAGTTTCTGCCTCTGTCAAAGACTAAAATGAAAACTTGAAATAATGCAAGGCAAAACATTTTGCAAAGTACCTTTCAAACACAAAGGCAATTCAAATAACTTATCATAAGGCAAATAAATACATTAGAACAACATTTAAAGACAGAATGAAGACAAAAATAAAATCTGCTCAAACAGAATAAAATACAAATACACACAAAATAATGGAAAAGAAAAGAAAGTTTTAGTTACAACAGAGACCGAGAGATATTGAAGGAATATACAGTACCTTGATCTGGGAATGGACAGCAATGTAACATCTGACTGATTGTTGACTAAATGCTAAGTAGAAGTATTTCAAACAAAAACAATACTTTTTTTGTTAATAAAACATCCACTAAGTAAGAACTGTCAAATCTAGAGAAATGGGCCAGAACAGCTTGCTATGTTAGTAATATTTATTAAATGTTTTTGTTTCTTGTGTCCGCTGTATGTGAGTGGTGCTTCCCGGGGGCAGAGGGCCTCCTGCTGTGGTGACGCAGTAGGCACCAGAACTGTTTGGGTTCCAGGCTGTCCTAGGAGCCGCCTGACGTCTCCTCGCTTCCTTATCTTAATGACCATTAACCGTTTCTGCTCTGTGTCAGCTCTGCAGCTTCAAGGAAGGGACAGGAAGAGAGAAAAAAAGAGCAAGGGAGTCAGAATAAGAGCACAAAAGAGATAGTGAGGGAGAGAGAGAGAGAGAAAGAGGGCCTCTGATAGAAAATTCCTGACAGCTGATAAGAGGGAGAAGGAGATCCAGTTTACTGCACAGATAGGGTAGGAATGTGTGGCCAGATGATGATGACTGGGTCCATGACTACACTGCCCCTATCTGTGCCTGCCAGGACACATCACCACTGACTGCCTGCATTTAGCCAATCTCCTTGTTTCCCAGAAAAATACTGGATTTGGTGTGCTCCTTCATGACTGTGCCTTTATCAGTCTTTCTGACTTTTGCACTGTAAAATCATGGACCCATAATTATGTTACTGCCATAGTGCAGTGGAGTTCATCCAAAATCACTATTTTCACTATTTTGCACATGACAGCCATGTCTATATGTACAGCTACATAATATTGTGGTAGTACATAAAATATTCATACATGCCAGCTGTCTAATTTTAGCGTGATCAGTATGCACCACAAACTGCCTTTCCTTGGAAACACACAATTTTATGTGAATTATTGGTCTGCTACAATAGCAACGAAAATGGACATGAGAGGAAATGGAATCCAGCTCAGACAGTGTGGAGCATAGCCAGGCAGTCAGAGAGGGCATTTTAGCTGTGCAACTGAACTCCCAGCTTTTTAATTTACGATAAATCACAGTGTATAGATGTACCCTAAAAAAGCCTGCGTAGACGCCGTCTCTCGGTCAGAGACAGAGAGAAAGAGCGGGGTGAAGCAGATTGGGTTAGTGGGAGCCATGGCTGTATGTGGATCAGACTCCCGCTCAGCTGTCTCCAGAGGAAATCAAACAGGCCTGTGCGGTTCATTATTTCGTCAGTCGACTCAGCAGCAGAGAGCACTGGCGACATGGCCATTTACTGGGAGTCTCCACTGACCCCGTTTAGCATGGCTACAATCAGAGCAGCCAGTCAGCTGGAAAAGCTAACGATTCACTCCCTTGCAGTGTTGCTGTGGATATATTTCAAAACAAAATCATGTTCTGTTGTATTATTTTTTTCATGCACTAATGAAAAAATTAAAATGAGGGGTAATAAATCTTCAAGCTTAACTTAGGAATGGAGTGAAAATCTCTCCCGAGTCACTGCCCACACACATCGCTGATGTGAACATGAGCTTTGTCACTGAGTCTTTAGACGCCGGTATTTGGAACAAGATTGGGGAGTGGGGGAGGTCTGGAGGGTCAAGGTCTCCGTTGTTTCTTCTCCTCTTTGAATACAAAGTCCTGTGTGGTGACCCTGTCGCCAGACTACCAGTAGACTTACAGTCGACAGGAAGCAGCAGCACACATGCACAGCAGACCAGTACTCAACTTCTGAACTGCAATTGCCTCACCTTTCAACTGAGGAGAAAAGTCAGGAAGAGGGAGACATGAAGGGAGTCACGTTCTCCTGTGCACACTACGTTTTTTTTATAGAACTCAACATTAGAGAGAGAGATAGTCCAGCAGGCTGGAAATATATGTTGTACCTCTTTTCTCTTACAAAAAAACAAAAAGATTCAACGAGTCAAACTGGGATTAAGGTGTATGTGCTAACACAAGCATTGATGATGCAACAACAGCATTAAAGATGGAGAGGAAAGAATGGCTGGGTGCGTGATATTTTTCCATTCTTGCACATCTCTATTTCTGAACAGAGAGCGCCCGACGGCTATCGGCCAGCCCAGACGCCAGTCTCCACACTATCATCAGGGTCTGATGAAGCAGATAGCACTGGAAGCGCTCACTGCTTTGCAGTGTGCAGTCGAGCGTGACGATATGGGTGGAGTTGAAGCTGCGGGGGGGGTATTCAAGGATGGCTAGACAGTTTGCAATCTGCTGTGAGAAACAGACAAGAAACATTCAATCAGCTGGTGTGCAGAAGACAGAATGGCACCAGCACAGCGCCAGCCAGGCACAAAGCTGGCCAGAGGCATAGGTCACAAATGTTATCACCCGGCCTCCGGTGACATGCTAACTCTATCTCCATCATCAAGGTCAGGTCATTGTTTGCTTTGTCTGGGCTGAATCATGGCCAGCGCCCTTACTTGTTGGTAGTGGACAAGCAGGTTTGGGTGGAGTATGAAGCCTAAGCCTTCTATCAGCTTTAGGCCACAGTCAAAGGTATTTATTTATGAGGAAGGTATTTAACAGTGTGTGCTAATGTAATTTTTTTCAGATCCAGTCTATATACCATGTATTTCATTAAGCATTTGCCAATGCTGAGAACCAGTTGCTTATTAGATTAGTCATTCATATATAATTGTCAGTAATATCTTGAGAGAAAAAAAAGAACTTAAAAAAGGATAGATAGCATCTGCGCACCTTTAGCATATAATTATAGTTGGATGTTGTATAATAGGGTGGGGGCAAGCGCGAGGGAGGTGAGGGAGGTGCAGTGGCATGCCCTTGGGCAGCTGGCTTTCTCAGAAGTATCCCAGTGACAAAAGTGCCTAGCCCACTTAATTTGGCGTTTACATCTTTTAAGTTAAACATTGTCCCATTATCTTCCTCCATTAGTCTCTAACCAAAGGCAGCTATTTTGAGCGACTTCCTGCATGTGCCTGTCACAGCACAAACACTCAAATCAGTCAGGTGAAATATGGGAAGGTGTGATGCATTCCGTCAGTCAGTCTAATTTATGAATGCGAGTCTCTCCATTGTGACATTGTTTTAGCGGCACCCGCCTAGCAGAGGAGAGCCTTCCCGAGTATGCTGAATAGCTTCCCACTGAGACAGAGGGCTTTTAACTGTGACTGATGAGATGTCTGAGTATGTTCACTTCACAGTGTTAAAATGCTGTGAATCAGCTAATTGCACTGATAATTATAATGGAGGGCTTGGTATACAGAATCAGGGAATACCGTAAACCAACAGTGCTGTGTTGGTGCTTGGCAGAGCTGAGCCAGTCTGAGCTGGCATAGTCGTAAAAAGGAATACCAGCATGGGATCACGATGGAAGAAAGGAAAACTCACAAAAATGTGGTCACCACAGTGCTTTGTCAGGAGAGGTGTCAAAGACGGCAAAAAATGACGGCGATTTGAATCATTTTTTGTTTTGTTTTGGGGATAGTACCTGTAGTGGTTGTCTGTATAGACATAAAATATGGACTTTTAGTTTGACTGCTTTCAGTGTATGGCTGCTTTGTATGCTTGTTTATATCTTTAGTTAACTTACAAAGACATCAGGATCTCTATTTGAAACTCAAGGATGTTGCTTTATACTTGAGGTTCAATAATAAACTGTTGTACTGTGAAATAAGTAACTAGCTTCATCCACAATTTTACAGTTGTGGTAATCAAAAGCATACCATTACCCCCCAGTGAGGTACACAAGTTCTTGAAAAATTCCACTGTCACTCCACGGAGCTCATAACTAACATCTAAGTGTAACTTTAGGAATCCCGGAGCCACTTGGGAAGTGCAGTGTAAGGTGATCTGGAGTCATAACGGCTGTCATACTCAACCAGCCAATGGCATCCTTCCAGCTTTGTAACAAATCGGGGAATTCTCAGTAGGAGATTCGTTCCAACGTAGCTCTCTCAAAATATGGACACTGTGACAAAGCCACATTATTCCCAAAAGTTTCATTAAAAAGTGATCTGTGGCATTCAAGGGGAGAAAAAGCTGTGACATCTGAGACCTGATTTTGTTCTTTCACTTTGCTCCATTTCTCCATGATGCAAGGATGGTATCTTAAGCACCCTAGGTCACTTTAATGTTGTAGCGAATATCCTGACCGGCAATTAGCCACTCGGCTGGGTGTGGGAGAACTTGTTTTTAACGTGCTTCAATGAGGAGAGGTCCAGGCCGTATTTACCGTTGGGTGAAGGTTCCCATTTAATGAAGAGTTACATGCAGCAAAAGTACTTTTACATTGCAAATGAACCGTGGTGATGAGATGATTTGTTTACTTTCTGGAGTGGGTACTGACTCAGCGTGCAGCAGTAAAAACCGTGAGCCCTCCCCGTCACCCATGCATGATTACACGCTGTGTACACCTGTGCCTATATAGACTTCATCTACCACCCTGATCTACACTGCCACCCGTGGTAAACTTGATACAGACTACAAACAGACATAAATACACAGACATAATGGCTCCTACAAATGTAATTCAGAGAAAATAAGCTTTAAGCCACTTGGCTTTTGTATGATGTAGTTTATAATGCTAACATATCTGTGGCAGAGAATATTATTACAAGAATATTTGTCCTTTGTTGTTCTTTACAACCATTTTGCCACAGAGAGAGAGAGAGAGAGAGAGAGAGAGAGAGAGAGAAGAGAAAAAGAAAAGTCCAGGGTAAAAACAGTGGTTCATGTTATCCAGTAGTGCCATAACATTTTAAAAGTGTCTGTATATTTCTGTAATAAAACAATTTCTCTCAACTTGATTATTGATTTCACAATGTCCTCCAGGCATGTGCATACACCCAACATGTTATTAAACACATCCACCAAGCCCAGTAATCACAGTGACATCTTGTTCTTCATTCCTTTGGTGTGCCATAAAAGGGTGCATGTTTGTGTTGGTATTGGCATGAGTCCTTGTCTGTATTTGTGAGTGTTTCTGTCTTTCAGAAAGCACACTTGATCATGATTGTGTAACTGCAGCACGGAGGCAAGGATATTAAAAACAGATGTGGCCTCTTAAGTCAAGAATATGTGTGGGGGGGGTTCTAGTCAAAACATTCCCCCATTATTGATTGCTGATCCTCTGGTATGTTTGGGCTATCAGCAGGGTTCTAAGGGCTAAGATGATAAATTGAAATGGTTGGGGGGTAGATGGGCAAAGGAGAGTAGAAAACTGTCATTGAGTTTAGTTCATAACAAGATATGGGAAGTTGAGACTTGTTTTTAATTTCCTACTTTTTTATAGCATTTGATATTAAATTAGCTCCATTTAAATTGTAGGCCGAGGCTATTAACAGGATCAAACACTGACAGATGTTATATCCCAAACCCCACCACTTAATGTTTTTATTTTCTATTAATCGCTAGTGACTCCTGATAATCCCACCACCACCTTTGCCACCCAAAGCCACACACACACACTCATCACCTCCTCCACCTTTCACTGCACTGTAGAATGGAATTCATTATTGTAGGAGGATACTCTGTTACTCTTCTGCCCTCTGACACACACAGGCACACATACCTGCATTGTCTCAGAGCAACAGTGGAAACAACACTGTTTGAGACATGTTTTATCTGTGGCAGGTTGCAGTGTTAGGCAGGGAAAGAAGAAAAACTTCCTTGTGAAAGTAGGAATGCAAAGTATTCCCCACAATGCCACACTGCTGCAATTACTCCAGCGCCTGGTGCCGGGCCAAGACAATGAGATGACAGCTTGTGGTGTTGAGGGGGAGAGCAGTTCAACTCCCATCTCTCTTCTGTGTATTGTGGGCCTGCAGTAGACCTCTCTACCCAGTAACTTTGTTTCTCAGACCTCTACATGGCGGCCTGCTGTGTCCAAAATGAATGTAATTCCCTCTGGTATTCAGATCAGTTGGTTTCAAAACACCATAACCCAATAAAAGCTTGCCTTACATTGCAATGTTTTGCAATCATGAGCAAATGTTTTTTGAGAGACAGAGACAAATATCGTGCATGTATGTGCTTTGTGTGCATGTGTGTGAAGTTGTGCATGTGCACATCAATGTGTGTGTATGTATTAACTGCTCCAGCACAGATTGTCTCCTTGGTGTCCATCTCTCTCTGTTCTTTCTGCTTGCCATGCTGACTGATAGTTTTCACTTTCACTTGGCAATTAACTGGCACAGTCCTCCTCTGTGAAAAGAGACAGAAAAGAAAAGAGGTGAGATTAGCCAGGCTGGGGGGAGTGAGGGATGTGGGAAGAGAGCTTGCTGCTGCCAGAGTGTCTGCCTCCCCAGGCCTTGTCCACTGCCGCCAAGGGCCGCCTACCCTCCCGCCGCTGTTATCAGCTGGCTCAGCAGCAGCAAAGAAACGGCTAAACAAGGCACTGTTTATCTGTGCAGACTGTATTCACTGCACATCCCAGCTGCTGGGCTGCGGCACCACTCAAATCTGCCCGGCTCTGCAAAGAAAGGGCCAGCAGACCTGCTCTCAACAACAGTCTGCATAGAGGTGCCAGGGGTGCAGATCAATAGGCGACAGTGTCCCAGCTCTGTCCGACACTGCAGACCCGACAACCCAACCTCTCCACACCAGCCTCCCCCAGACTCTCTTTTATTCACATTCAGCATGGTACATATTTATCATTACTTAAGATTGATCTGGCTTTACCCTACTGACTCATTCAGCAAAATACTGAATTGACATGGCCATCAGACCATTGATCCGGAGCTGAGCAGATTATGTTGCAACTTTAATCAAAATTCATTGAAGTCGACCTTAATGGTTGTCATGTTAATAGTGTACAGTTATCCAGCAAGGTAGATTTCTTTAAAAATGGGGTAACATGCCCTAAGATAACGAAAATGTTTTACTTTCCTCACCTGTTAACTAGAACCATATTGAATGTACATAATTTCTGATGCAAATGTGCTGCACTGGCTCTCAGTTAATTTTAGGATTTGTTGTAGAATTAATAACCTAGATTTTAAGGAAATTCATAATTCAATTTAACATTTTTTTCTTGAGATATTCTACCCTAATGAGTACCTCTGGCATAATTATTAAGGCACATTGTTTGCCATACTGTAACATAGACATTTTGATGGAAATGTCTCTACCAGTAGCAGAGGTGCTGTCCTGTAGCTGACCCAGTACCCAGTGTAGTCAACAGGTAAACAAAATTTACTGCAGCAAGTTAGGTGTACTCTGCTGACATGCTGAAGTTCTATTCCTTATTTTCAGCAACCATTAGTCTCACAAAACTCAGAGTAGAAGGCCTGCCCAAAGGGCTGCTCAGATATGCCGGATCTGTAAGCACTCTCTCACTCTTCTCACACACACAAGCACACATGCACACACAAAACCGTCCCTCTCTTATCTGTGGGCTGAGGAGCCCTGACTCCAGCCTGTGCAGACAGTGCTATCTAACTGGGCCATGTCTCTATATACACAAGGAAATAACCCACTCCTCATGAAGAAATGAAATCTGTTTCAGACATCCTGGCCCTGAGCTGGGAGAAAAAAAGAAAGAAAAAAACATATTTTGAAAGGCTAATTCCGCTTGAGACTAGTCACACACAAGGCCCTGTTGAAAAAAACATAACACTTTTGGCTTTAAGTATTAGAACAAATCTGTCCTATTCCTCTGAGCATGTTAAGGACAGTGTCTTTGTTGTGGTTTATGCCGCCTTGGCCTCTGTCCCAGGCCATTTATCTCTGAAGCATGACACAAGCAGTCACATTTCATTCAGACGTTTCACTAGATGAGCTAGGTTAGCCCTTTTCTATTCTTGTTCATAGCTGCATCTGCATTTCAGTCACAGACAGTGTTGATGTTGTGATGCTGTTTGAGAGTGAGATGGGCAGACTGACAGATAGACGGGGCAGAGCAGACAGCTCAGTGCTGGAGGCAAGAAGTCAGAGGTCATAGGGAAGTGAGGATGGCTGACCTCTCAACAGGACAAACTGTTTAGTGGTGTTGACTTAACATTGCCCAGACTCTGGTGTGGCTCTCACCCTCCGTTTTAACTGACCTGTCCCAAGTGCTCGCCACAGGAGAGATCAGCAAGATTCCTCATAACAGCCCAATGCGAGACCCAACACAGTGGGAGTTCTTCGACACTGATACTCCCAGGATCCTCAGTGGCAGAATATGCTGACTTATCAACACCACTTGATGAAACACGTGTTTTGGATTCCTGGAGAGTGTTTGGTGTTTCCATGTCAGTCAGCCTCATCACTGCAGGAGGTGTCACAGCTCTCACAGCTCCAGCATATATAGTTACGAATTAAACACGGCGCTGAATTTCATCCTTGTGGCCATGATGGAGGAAGGAGACATCTTGTCCAGTAGTTGTGCAGTTGTGTATTTCTATATGAATACCATAAAAAATCTAACTAGACTTAGTAATAGTAGAGTTGAGGCTTGCTTAGGGTCTGTAAAGTAAATCTGTATAAAAAGCACAACATAATATATTTTCCTTAAGCACTTAGTCAACATCAGTAAACATAAGGCAGGATGAGAGCCAGCCACTTGTTTCACTTTTGGGAACCATGAGGGGGAAGATAGTTAGTTTGTGTTTACAAAGCAGACAAAACAGTCTGAGAGCCTTGCTCCATGAATAATTGATGATTATTCAAAAGATGACTCACATTAGAGGTTTCTATGGTAATGAATCATTTTGTCGTTGTGGAGCTATGCGGACTATTAGGCCTGGGCCTGTTCCCTGCCTCTGGCTAGATGTTACAGAGGCCCTTTACAGAGATGCACACACAGGCTTCAATCAGACTCCAGTGTAGGGGACAGGACGTCATGGGCCAAAGTTTCATGTTGGTGACAGGATGGCTGAGCTGTCTGACAACTGGACAAGATTCCCTCTATTATGTAGCCTGAATGATATTATTGGGGGAAAATGTCCCTTTGGCTAATGTGCTGCAACCATCTTGTCCATGGTAGATCATACAGTGCACCATGCTAACAGTGTTTGCACACAAGTTTGCAAATGACTAGCGACTATGAGAGGCAAAAAAACACAGTAGTGAATTATCCTGGACTACTTGACCTGCTTCCAGACCATATTTGAAAATGTTGCAGTGATGATCCTACATGCATTAGCTGTACGAAGTTAGTGATAATTAATATTTAAGAATTCATGCTAGTAACAGTGGTCACTATGGGCTGCAGAAGCACATATCTAGAGGGTTTATGCATGTTGGCGGATTTTAATTAACATAAACTAACAACAAAACAACCTCAAATACTGGCTAGACTATGAACACCCCTGGATCGGATGGTGCTGCTGGTGTGCATAGTCACCGGGGTAGACAGTATTAGACAGTCTCCCAACCCAGACACAGAAATCACACCCCGCTTCCACAATGTATCCACAGACTATTTCATCCTAAAACCTCAAATAACTTCATCAGGAAAGGTCGGTCCTCTTACTTTGGATCAGGCTGGTATCACTCAAAATATGCGTGTTAAGTGTGCATAAGTGTTAGCATTTATCTTCCAGAACCAAATGAATAATTTTTTGTGTTTTTATGTGCTCATCACTCAGTGGGTCTCTACACCCTCTCCAACATAGTGCCTATAGATATGTCTCCAACATAGTACCTATCAGTGGTGTAATGTAACGAAGTAATAATACTTCGTTACAGTACTTAAGTATTTTTTGGAAGTATCAGTACTTTACTTTAGTTTTTATATTTCTGTCAACTTTTACTCCACTACATTTTCGAAAAATAAAATGTGTACTTTTACTCCGATGCATTTCCCGTAAGCATCTTCGTTACATCGTTACTACAAAATAAAATCGGAAGAAATTTGGTAGCCTAATGATGTTGGAACACAGACTGCAAGCAAGCAGGTTTGGCAAACTAGCTTGCAAGTTATATTGCTGGTTAATCACGTTAATGCGCAAGTGCAAACAAGTGCTCTCAAAGTGTGGTTAAGTCTCAATTTCGGACGAATAAAGGATGAATAAAGGAATGGGAGGGAAGGAAAAACAAAGGATTTTGTTCTTTAAATTCTTTAAGTTGTGAATTTCAAGTGAAGTGCAAGTTCAAGTACAGTGAGGTTCAAGTGTAATGCAGCTACACTCCATTTTTAAGGTGGTGTACTTAAAAGAATAAACATCATAATTCACAAAATTCTGACTGCTTGCTTTTTTATTAACAGCATTTACTTGTATTTTTACTTTCAATACTTAAGTACATTTAATATCATCATATATCAAATTACTTTTGATACGTAAGTACAGTAAATATCAGATACTTTAAAACTTTTACTCAAGTAATATTACAGCAGGTGACTTTAACTTCTATCAAAGTCATTTTCTGATGAGATACTTGTACTTTTACTCAAGTGTGGCTTTCAGGTACTTTATACACTACTGGTGCCTATAGATATGTCTCCAACATAGTGCCTATAGAGCATACCAAAGCCTGTTAAAAGCATGCAGATTATCTAATTATTAGGCTAAGCTCTACAATTTCCTAATTTGAAGGGCTAAGGTCTTCAGGTTTTCAATGGTTCAAGCCCAAGACAACATCTTCAAAGATTTTGTTAGATATATATTAACCAGTCCAGTAGGTATACATGATTGATAGACATACATAGTTGTTACTGTAGAAGTGTAGATGTTCCTGTAGTATATATACAGTATATGTTTCAGTTTCTTACGTTGCTCTGTAAATCTTGCCCATTCGTATCTCTGGCCTTTTTAAGTTCCCAGAAGTTTAATATCGCCAGTGCTCTTAATCATTTCTCCCTGGATGTGGCCTGAGTGACACAGCGGGTGTCTCTGGATCAGGCTAGAGAGGAGGAGGAGGGCTTATTTTTACCACTGGTTTGGGAAACACTGGGCTGCAATCACTGGGAGAAAAGATGGTTCTAATTACAGATCTCTCTCCCTTCTCTTTCTCTCTGTGTGTCTCTCCCTCTCTGCTCCTCTCATTCTATCTATTTAGCTTTCTTTCTGGTTTTCCATCTCCCTCTCAAAAAGCTGAGGCGTTCCTTTCTCAGCTGTTTTGTGGCTTATTTTGAGTTTAGACACAAAATGTAGAGAGTTTTGTGATGCTGTACAATTTATCTTGGAGAAATGGACTCACAGAAAGTAAAGAGGATAGTGGGTTCTGTGCAGCACTCAGCTCCAAGCTCATGAAACAACATCTGCTGCAGCACACCAGGCCAATGATAATGTTGTGTTTAAGCGATAATGGCTGTTTTCACAAGTGTCAATTTGAGATTATGATGTACTGCTCTTACCTATGATGGACGAGTGTATGTTATGAAAAATCAGTTGCTGTTATTTCATGCAGGGTCAGCATTGTTAGGACCACCAAACATGATTAAGTACCTCCAGCGGCATATACCCACGTATGTCTGGCAGCTGTCACTGTATGGTAAAAAGTTGGTGGATTAGAAGCTTCCAGGTCCTACAAGGGCCAGTTTAAAAGCTATCCTTCACGGAGGATGATTGGAAAAATGTGTGGAAAGAGAGAAATCAGAGAGGCAGTGGTGAAGGAGGAATAAGAGCAGGGGAGAGAGAGGTAAAGGGATTGAGGTGGAAGGATTGCACTAGAGAGGAAAGAGGGGGAATGCAGGATTAGAGGTTAAGAGCAGTGTGGAGAAAGGGATCAGAGACGGGGGGAGTGAAAAGAGAGAAAGAGACATAGCAGAGGGGAAGGCGTCTGCACCCGCCAGCAGGCCATGGCTGTCAGTGGCAGGGCCTCTCTCCCAGCACCAGGGGCTCCAGGGCTGTGGCCACATAATGAAGGCTTGTTTGAGTTCACATTCAAACATCACAGAGAGCGCCTGGAAAAACAGTGCCCCACGGGCTACTTTTATTAACCCGGCTAGGATTCCCAGCCTTCAACCCTGTGCCAAAAGGCTTCCTCGCTTCTCATCTACACACACACAGTGTCTGTCTGGTAAAACCTTTGTCATGTTGAGCCCTGGAACTTATAGTCAAGTCATTTGATTTATATAGCCCAATATCACAAAGGGGCATTACAATCTGTACAGCATACAACACCCTCTGTCCTTAGACCCTCGATTCAAATGAGGAAAAACTCCCTAAAAAAAAACCTTTTAACAGGGAAAAAATGGAAGAAACCTCAGGAAGAGCAACAGAGGAGGGATCCCTCTCCCAGGACAGACAGACATGCAATAGATGTCGTGTGTACAGAATAGATTCACAACAGAAAATCATAGTATATACAATTATGATGACAAAATGTAGATTGTAAAACATTCTTCACATTCATATAGCAGTTTGGTTGTCCCTCTGATGGTGTTGGAGACTCTCGGCTGTGAGAAAATTAGCAGAGCTCTTTTCACAAGCGAGGTTCATTGAGAATGAGACTTGTTGCACAAGATAGTGCTTAGCGCTATTACACTTTTGGCTGTTTCTGCCCTGCTGTTTGTCTTTTCTCTCTCTCTACCTCTCTGTCATAACACACACAGGCCTGCTGAATGATGGCCCTGCGAGATTCACTGGGGAGGATATTTGACTCAGGATTTTCCGATAATAGGATTTGAAGCATGCTTGCAACAGATAGTGGTTTTGTGGTGAAGGAAAGGAGTATGTGATCCTGCTTCTGTATGTAAATACAGCAGCCGTTTGTGACAGCAGTTATACTCTGTATTCCTGTTGCTGCTACAAAGATGATCTGGTTCTTCTTTTATGGCTGGAACAATAAACCACATGAGAACCAACTTGTTTAACTTTGGGATTTTTGGGAGGAGCAGTGGTCAGTTTCACAAACAGGCCTTTGTTTCTTGTAATATTAATTTTGAAAAATACCTCTCTCAGCTGGACACAGTAGGAAACATAATAAAAGAAATAGGAAGGCTTTGTTGTTCATTAGTTACCTCAGAGTTGAGCTGTAATGTCATTAAACCAAGGGGGCTGGTTGAAATGCAGCATGGGATAGAAGTGCTCTCATTTTTTCCCAGGGTTGCATGTTTGAGGGGGCCCGTCAGTCCTCTGGACTCGCACAAATCCCCTTAAAACCTCTGGAGTCACTGAGGGTGTATCAGGCCCCTGGATCTGCTGTGTGCAGGGCTGGGTGACGGGCTGTGGTCCAGAGCCAGCCAGGGGGAGAGGACAGCTACTGTGAGGGCGCCCGGAGAGCTGGGAGTCACTCAGCCACAGAAACCCTGTGTTTGTGTATGGAGCGCAGTGCTCTTATCTCCCGCCTGTACTGACGCCACACTCTTCCTGTTTCAAATCTTTACTGCTGATTTTCTCCTCACTCTTGCCTCAGCTCCAGCCAGTCCTGTTGTTTTTTGGTGTTCTTGTTCTTTTCAATGGAGATTAGATAGAGTTGCTGTGGCGACACAAGAGACAGAAGCATTGCTGGTCTGAATGTGCGTAAATGTGATAAGCAACAAAATATTAGCCTGTTTTAGGGCTTTTAAACAATTTATTAATTAGGATTAATCCCACAATTTCTTTGATTAGATCACATGTAGAAAGTCTATGAAAAGCATGAACTGTTTTAGAAAATGTCCGCTCT
Organism: Macquaria ambigua; assembly: GCA_008360985.2. Lineage (NCBI taxonomy): Eukaryota > Metazoa > Chordata > Actinopteri > Centrarchiformes > Percichthyidae > Macquaria > Macquaria ambigua. Next base: position 89,383 of record VMKM01000067.1, read on the forward strand.
ATTGATCTGTTTTAATAGTGAGACCCAACATTGGAAAAAGAAAAGTCTACTAAATAACAGGTTACAACACAGCAGTGTGCTGCTTTTGTTCTTAATGTGCTGTAATATGTTATGAGTGCATTTAAATCATGAGTTGAAACTTAATGTTTGAAGTGCTTATTACAGCTCAGTAAGACTTACTAAAGATGCTTAATATACATACAAACAGATTCACCAAAAATAATAGTTGAAATACCTAATTAATTAAAGATGCATTTTTGATAACACTGATCTTATTCTCATAGTTTTAGTAATCATTCCTGTTGTTTTAAATACCAGATTAATTGCTGAGCTATGGGGTGATGATGTCTCCATTTGACACAGCTCTATAACAGTCTGTGGTGCATCACACACCTGAGGGATCAGACAGGCTTTTTTAAAAGTCCAGTTTTACTCTACACTTCATTGGAAGTGAAAATGAATCTGAATGAACCTGAAATGTTCATTACAGTTTCCCATTACATTGTAAAACTGTGTACACGCACAACTACAATATATACAGCAGATCAAAGTTCAACACGGAAGTAGCTCTGCAGCACGTAGAACAATAGATGGTTACAATGGGTAGTTTGGTTAATAATTTTAACATTCACCTTTAAACAAAGCTGTTCAGATTCAGATTGTAAGTGATCCCATCCCGTCTCTGCACCCCTACTTCAAACTCTTACTCTATAGACAATTATGGGCCACAAGAAATGTGTATGGTAAGTTGTTTGTGCCAAATGCAATTAGAAAACCCTCAGCCTTCTTGTGCTGCTTTCCAGGTTTTTCTTTCCAGTCCCTGTATGGTAGCCATGAAAATCCAAATGGTGGGTTGTGTTGCTGTTGTTATAAACAGTAAGACATGGCTGATGCAGTATTGATTACTATATTTTATATATAAAAGCTGTAATTAGTTACACTTCACAAATAATCATATTGAAAAAGTATACTGGGACAATTTGACTCCTTTTATGCGGCCAGAGCTACAGGGCAGACAAGGTATACAAGACAGAACAGACTAGGAGACTGGAAGTGTCCCTGACTACACACACACACACACACACACACACAGGTTGGACATACTGTATTTCAGACCATTTTTGCCCACTGCATCAGTTTTACACACAACTTCACCTTACAGCACAACTTCACCTTACACAGGGAACATCTCAGCTGTGGTCAGGCACTGGGTGTTGCGCTTACCCTGTAGTGATGTGCAAGTTACATCACCGTCAGTAACCTGCAATTGACTATAGGCCTGGGAAAATGGTGAATGGTCTTTGCACTTATTGATTTTACATAAACTGAAAGGCGTGAATAAAAAAACAACAACTCAGCAGCCAGTGTCTGCTGCTTCAGCAAGGTGAATTGTTTTCCATCCATGCAACACTAAAACTGCATCCTGCAGGAACGAATCGGAAAATATACACTATGTGGCCTGATCAATTATGGCCGCATATCCCTCAGAGTTACTGAATGCCCATGTTTTATTGGCCATTTGCACTTGAATGAAGCTGGTATTGACATACATGGCAGTATAAGGAAATGCCAGATAAAAGTAAAAAAGCTGTAATTGAAGGACGACCCCTGACTGGTGCCCCAAAACCTATTGAGCAGGTAGTTGCTTTGAGTTCCTAAGTGCTTATACAATTTGCAGTTGAATTCCTCTGTTAACTTCTAATGTGAGACATAATGCTTGATGTGATTCCAAAATGTAATTATACTTTATATACATTAAGAAAATGTGTCGACAGAAAGACGTTCAGTATGTAGTACATCAAAACAGATTATATTACATAATTCGCGTACAAAACAAGTTTAGTAACCGTGGGAGGTGTCTGTCTTTCTTCTCCTGCTTTACAAAATCAAAAACAGCCATCTAAAATACATAAACATTGAAAAAGCTCCCTAACAGTCTCCTACTTGGTATTTGCAAGCGTCACTACCAGTCTTCCTCTCCCCTGTCTGGCCTGCCCAGTTGCCTGGATGGCCGATTTTGATGGCGCCAAGCACTCTGCAACTCTGCCGTAATCAGGAACAGCAAGGGGCAGTCTCTATCACAGAGAGTTTCTTTCCCTTTCCTTTGTTTTCCACAGATTTCCTTCCTCTTTTTCTTAGATATTCTCTCCCCACTGATGTAAGTCCAAACAGAGGCCTATTTAGAAAGTAAACAGATGAATGAGGGGAGGTTCTGGGCCTGGCGTCCATTGAGTCAGGCGCAGAGCGGAGACGTCTCGCTCCACCCGCCCTGTGCTGACACAGCCTGTAAATATACAGCATGACAAATGGCATGGCTCTGCAGCAGTCCCCCAACCAATCTCTGGCAAGCAGGCCTGATGCCGGAGAGGCTAGCCGACAGGCCGTGTCTGATTCACTGTCACAAGAGACACATTGTTTATAGGACAGAGAGACACTGTAACACAAACACTAATACCCCTCGAGTGGGTGACACATTGGGAAAACCCTTGGTTTGTGGCTCCAGTGTTGGCCTCAAGGAGAACATTGCAATGAGAAGTTTGTTGCAGCTCCTCATTGAAAAGCGTGTGTTATACTGTGTGTCCCTCTTGTGTATCCTGCTGATCAATCACTTTCCTGTACCCACATTTTTTCCTGGCTCTCTTAAGATCCCTCCAGAGGCCCTGCTCTGGTTACATCCGGCACAGCTTGGCTGTTGATGTTTGGCTTCCACCAAACATGTGTGTCTGACTATGATTGGGATCATATATTTTCACCATAGCAAATTTATTTTCATGCTTCTCTCGAAAGGACATCCTCTTGGGGGAAAATCCATCATAGGAAAGCTCATAATAAAAATTTTTCTTCCTTTATGTTTGTCTCACTTTTGGCAATAACCTGCTATCATGCCTGCCCCAGTTATGTGATAACTCAGAATAACTAAGTAAAAGGCCATACATGGGGAAAGTATTGAGATGCTGATGGATCTGAACTGTTTTGGAGGTAAGGTTTAAAGAAAGGAATGTCTTTGAGGAGGAGGGGGAGGGAAAAGAGTGTGGAGGCCCCTAGGGAAAAAAGCTCTGTTTGACCTCTAAGGATAGACCTACAAACTGAAATGGCCACACTCTTTCCGGCTATGCTCGCTACCAGGATTTCCTTCCCTTCTCCAGGCCCACATCTACTGAAGCACCAGGGACATGGGCCACATAGGGCCACCTATTGTGAGCGCTGAGCGGGCTTACTCGCTGAGGTCACACAGGGAGTCTGTGAGCGCCAGACTGGCAGGCGATCCACAGTTTCCTCCAAGATAGGAGATCAAGTAAATCAGAGTTAGGAGTCGTTACCCTTTAAGAGTCCTAATGACCACTGCTCCTTTCCCCCAGCACACAGCTATGTCTGAGATGTGGAGCATTATGAAGATGGTATTTTGTGCTATCATCCGTTTTTCATCGACTGGCTCTCCTTTCAGCAAACATGATATCATCCTGGTATCATGGCTAACTTAATGCAGCCAGTATTAGTGTTGTGTTATGTAGCATTAGCATATAGACTGGCGCTCCATTAGTCATGCTCTGGACTTATGCCCCACATGGATACTGTGTTACCTCTTAAGAGGATCCATTTTTCACAGGCTGCCGAGGGCTATAAAGACAAGAGACAAACCAATTGATTTCAATTCGTTGGCAGCGTCAGGGGAGCCTGTTGGAATAGACACATGGAGATTCATCTCCCAAAGCACTAATAATGACAAGATTGTAATGACAACTAGCTGATCGGGACAGAGCTGCTGCTGCTGCTGGGACACTACTGACCACATTGTATAGCATTATCCATATCTATGGATAAAGCCGGAAACAAACTAGAAGATCTTCAGAAGCCTTCTTGATGGTGAAAAGATCACACATTTAATATCTGACATTTGCAGATTGTAGTCATCTCTGTACAGATATCAAACATATTTGATATGAACACAACAGCTCTATTAGGTCTGAGGCTCTGTCAGGAGGCAAGAGATTTTAATCCTACCTGCTCTGGTTGGCCCAGTGCAGACTCTCCACAGTCTTAAAATGATGGTCAGATCAGGGTTATGATCGGTCTTTAGTTTGTGTGTTGCTATCCCAGTTTACAGGCTAACATGTAACAAAAAGGAATTTGAGAGTCCATAGCAACACTGAGCGTCATACATTTTGGAGAATAAGTAATCACCTGGGATCAAACGTTTGATTCTCCAAAATGTATGACGTTCACTGTGCTCACTGTTCAGTTCTCAGTGACTAAACCCATTAAAGCAGATTCCAGTGGTGTGTCAGCCTATAGTCATTACATAATGTACACTGCTATGAAAGATGTGATGAAATCCAATCTGACAATTCTCACAGGAGTTTTATTCTAGTTTAACTCTGGATATGGGAGCATGTCACATTAAACGACTCTCAGTGATGGGTGCATACTGGCTGTAAAGATGAGACCTTTCCTTAGAAAAAAAAAATTGTCTTGGACTCTTAAAATCCAGGCTAATATCCTTTGTTGTGTGCATTGCACCAAATGAGACTGGTCAAATGAGCCTGGGTATAAATCTTTTCTCTCTCAGCAGAGGACTTAATTAAGAAGAATTAATTTAATATATATTTTGTCACAGCATTTGCTATGTTTTTTGGAATCGGTGCATAGCATAATCTGCTGAGTAAGTCATTTGCCATGGAATATTGAATTTCGCTTATCTGTAATGTGTAACTGTGCTGCAGGTACGTCAGGAATTTTTAAACCTATACTGTTGCCGTTCTCAACAATGTGTTCCTTCTCAAGCTTTAAGGACTCACAGGGATCATTCACTCTATTCTTCTCACTCTGAGGCTTGCACAGGTCCAGTTGGGATACATGGAGCTGCCTTGTTTTCAGTCCATGATTCAATGCCTCCTGTTCTCCTCTCTTATTGATTTACTTCATGGGGCCCGGCAGTGGAAGTGTAACATCAGAGACGGTAATTAGCCTTCCTGTGTAGGACCAAACAAGTGACTCTTACAAGTGACTCTTCAGGGCGGACCTACGCCAGGGTAGTGCCTGGGCAGAGTGGAAAGTGTGACCTCTGTGCACAAGTAAATCATCACTGGGGAGAGACAGGGTCACAGAGCTGACCCTGCTGCACCAGCAGGGCTTAAATCACACCATCCCTGGGTGAAGAGAGACCGTACAGGACACATAATGAAAACAGCATGTTCCTTTGGACATGGCTGCTGTTTCAACTTTGCATAATCTGCTTAAACAACTGCACCGAAATATATGACCTATGTGTGGATAATTGAGTGTATATATGGAACTGTCTGGAGATGTTTGTCCCATAAGGCTGCAGAGGTTCTCTGTATCTTAATATTATAAAGAGTAGGGTCTAGACCTGCTCTATATGAAAAGTGCCTTGAGATAACTTCTGTTTTGATTGAACCAGTCAGGTCTGGGAGATACATAGTGTGCTTGTCCTCTGACCACAGCCAGAGAGACAGAGCAGGCCTTACACTGTTAGTGATAGTGAATTGGCCATAATCATTATCTGCTCTGTGGCAGTGAGTGGCTCCCACTCTGTACAGGCGGCTCCATGTCTGACCTGTCTATGGTGTGGAAAGGCTCTGCTCAGTGGGAGAACTAAATGCTGAGGGTTGGGGTCACTCAGTGTCTGCCGCCTCCCTTGAATATCTGCATGCCATTAACAGCAATGGCTCTGATGACATGTTCTTCCTGAACTGGCCGTGTCTGAGCTCCTTTGCTTCGGCTAGAGGTGCCTGTGGCCCCTGGTCTTGAGGCACTTGTCTATTTTGGGAGGTCATTTGGAGCCGGACACTCTGTCTCCCCAATGCAGCCTGTCTCCTGATACTGCTATCAACGGCCGGCTTTTAACAGGGAGCCACGGCAATTTACTAGAGTGACGCCAAGCAAGGCAGTTATCAGGACCCCAACACCAGATTAGCTGGTTGGTCTTCTAATGAGCATCCTTGAACAGGGAAATGGAGGGGGGACTCACAGAGCACAATAATAACACTATTATCCATGGTCCTGACAGAACAGGAAATACTCCACAAAATGCACCTAAGAGAAAATGCAATTTATTTCTCAAGTGCAGAGATGTATAGTGGCCTTAGGGATTCAAAAAAGCCAATTTAAGGACACTATTTAATTTTCTTTGCTGTCTGTGTATAAGAACTATAAAATTCTTGGGCGTATTTTTGCTTTTATTCAAAGGTGAACAGAAGAGAGGTGATAGGGAACTGGGGTGTGAACAAGAGACATTGTAATAAAAGTATATGGTACGCACCTTAACCACTGAGCCAATGTCCAGTGAATTATTACATTTTTTAAATGTCGCATCATGTGGGGTCTTTTTGATACAACTCAATACAAGCTACGTTCCTTCCTTTAGGTTCAGTCCAGTAACCACATCCCAATAGCTCAGCCGTTAAAGGGGGGATGTGTGTTTCTTCCTAATTACCTGGAGTCAAGTAAAGTCATGGGTGTATTTTTTATGGCTCTGCGTGTAGTCACAGGGTATGTTGCACAGTGTGCAGTGTAGCTTTGCTCAGTTACTGGATGTCTGTGGCATCAAGTGGCAGCTCCTCTCAAATGTATCTCTAAAGATGGATAGCTGATCTGACTATATTTGAAATGTATTGATTTCTAATGTATTTATGAAGTAACTAATATTTCACTCACTGTATTAACAATTTATTTTATATTGAACATCAGGTCCACTTCCTATTTACATGTAATTCTGAAAAGTGTATCGATTAATTGATAATTGATTAATTGTTTAAGTCATTTATCAAGCATAAATGCAAAGCATTCTTTGGTTCCAGCTTTTCTCTGTTTTATATCATTGAATCTCTTTGGGTTTTGGACCGTGGTTGAACAAAACAACAAATATGAAGACATCAGCTTGGGCTCTGAGAACTTGTTATTTGCATTGGTCACTATTTTGTGTAATTTTATTAGACTAAATGAATAATCGATTAATTGCAAAAGTAATTGACAGATTTATTGATAATGAAAATAATGGTTAGTTGCAGCCCTATTTACATGCGCCACAGTGGATAAATACAAATGTGTGGTCTAGAAATGTAATCCCAAACTACAGTGTAACTCTAAAAATGTTTCTACTTATAACAAAATGGGCAAAGATACTGTTAATGCTAGGCTAAAGGTTATAGAGTATTAAACCCTCAGAATTGGAGAAGGTGTATTTTCCATTTTTGATAGGAGCTACTACTTGATCCGATAGACATCTGTCAATGGAGCAAATAACCTTCAAATTGCACACAGATATAAAAAGGCACCGATGACTTTGTCTGATTCTGGGTAAGTAGGAAAAATAGTAAAACTCCACCACAACTGAACTTAACTGAAACTCCAGCAGATGTTTTACACGTGCACAACAAACTACGATGAGAAAACAGTAACTGATCTCTCCCACCTCTTCCTTTGGGTTCTCTGAGTTTGCCAGTCAGATCTGGAGTGAATGACTCAACTCGCAAAACTAGTCTCTGCTGTTCAGTGTGGCAACTGAGTTTTAAACTGGACACTGTGGCCTGCCCAGCCCTGGTCTCTGTAAATGAAGTTAAAAATCATAAAACGTGTCTGTGCAGGGGTGATGTCATACTTGGCATAGTGTTTCACTGTGGATTTTAGGAGGGTTAGATTTACTAGCATTCGGGAAACATTAAAAAGTGCAGTGGTTCACACTAAGTGCCTGTGCTCTCTGTAGTGTTTCCCCAGCCCCCTCCTGACTTCATGCAATGTACTGCCACCGTTGGTGCAGAGCAGTAAAAACAGATATACAAGAGAACCTCACAGAATATAAACTGAATCCACTGAACAGTGTGTTCAGGCAGGATTGAAGTTTGTTGTTCTCAAAACACCGTACTCCCTTTTGTCAAGCTTAAACATGGAAATAATGAGTTATGACTCATCTGGATGGAGAGAATAAACGTTCCCGAGCATTTACATGTGAGTGTTATGCCAATGTGGGTGTATGATATCTTCCTGAGGTGTGAAAATCTGCTTACTGCCAGTTGATTTTGGCTTGAGTGCTCCTCTTCTGGAACAGTATTTTCATTTTTACTCCGCTTGTATGGAGGGCCACAGGCTGTCCAACACGAAATTTATGAATGCATTAGGCACATTTAGACAGCTCAAATGTACTGAGTGCAAATATGCAGCCAGTTATACTTCTGTGGTAGTTATAACTTTATAATTGCAGCCAGCTCCTCTTCACTGTAGGCAAATTACAGCAGCATATTAAAAATACATAACATCAGCTATGCTTTAATACATTTCAATGAGTGCGCTGTTAAGTGTGGGCTTGATGGAGGCGGCTTGCAACAGGAAAGTCCCCTGTGGATTGTTCAGACCCCTGGGGCAAGATGGCGCCCACACAAGAGAACCTGTGGCACCACTTGGATATGGCAGCCAGTGATTATGTTGCATGTTGACATAAAAGCGTCCAACCGAATGGAGATGTTCCAAAACAATAATAAGAAGGGTGGGGGTTGTGTTGGGTCGAGACAGGGTGTGGCTCCCACCACAGGGCTTGTTACCTTTTCTCTTAGACACGCCTCTAATTTGCAGCCAAGAGGAATGTAACGGTGATTAAGATGAAATCACACTGCAGAGACAAGCAATTAAATGTGTTGTAAGTGTATAAAATGCAGTCTGTCTCCATCGTCAAATGAAAAAATGCAGATAGAAAGGGAATATCTATTCCTCGGGTTTGTCTTTATCATGTTTCCAAAGCTCTGCTGACTTTCCCTTTTCAAGTCAAGGGAGTCAAGTCAACAATACACATGATGCATATTACATCACGTCTGATCCATGATTACAAGAAAATTGTCTTTATGGTATGTAGTCTACATAGTAATTGCAGTTCCTAACTCCTTACTGTAAACAGCAGAGGATATTATTTTTTATTATTTCTTATAGTGTGTGTGTGTGTGTGTGTGTGTGTGTGTGTGTGTGTGTGTGTGTGTGTGTGTGTGTGTGGACTGCGGACTGTGGACAGGATTGTGTGCTGATCATGTTATGCTCATGTGGCTGGTCATGACTCCATCCCCAGACTTTAATCTAAGTTTGTGTTTGTAGTCTTTGAGGTGTGGATTAGTGGGAGTGTTGAGTCAGGCCCAGGCGAGGGCCCAGGAGGTCAGCCCGGAGAGAAGCCCACGTAAGCAGGCTCCAGTGCTGCTGAATGGGCCGATAATAGCCTGGATCAGAAGGAATGTGTTCATGGAGCCTTGCTACTGACAGCCGGCCCCTGGGGACATGAATTACTCTGACTGATACAAAAAGAAGATGACAAAAACACTGCCTAAGGCACTGTCTCCCCGGACTCCTTGTCTCCAACACAGCTAAATGAATCAAATTGCCTCCAATTAGAGATTTAACTATACTTCTTTCCCCTCTGCTCTTCCATTTTCTCTTCCTCCCTCCATGATACAAAAACACTTCTCACTGCATTATTGTAGTAAAAAGACAATAGGTAAGGTTTGTAATGTATTACTGGAGTGCACATGTTTTATACCTGATTTTTGCGCAAAGAAATGCTTATATAACTTGGATAATTATATAAGCTACTGTATATACATGTGTGTTAGAGGAATGCAATAAACAGGCAGTACAATGACCTGAATATGAGCTTATGATCTTCACGTAGTTTGGTTTTGGACTTAAAGTTAGATTTCTACATACATAATGTATCTAGAAAGCTAGATTTCTAGTTAGAATTTTCCCCGAACCACACCCCTCTTAAGTGCCCTTAACTCCTAAAACTGCCACTCATCCATAGTTGGAGCACTTTGGAAATTTTAACCACATTGCAATCTCTGCAATGCCTTGATCCTCAAGAGCCATGTCAGTCAGGGTTCACTCTTGCCTCACTGCCCTGTACTTTACCCAATGTGTAAAATATTTTCTATCTATAAGTCCTTAATTCTCTGTGTTTCATTAGTTTCCTTTGATTCAGTTGAACCATTTTATCCAGCCTACTTTCCTTTCTCTTTAAAGCACTTGCTTGGAAATTCGCATTTACAAATTAGGCATTGGTGATCATATAAAAATACTTTGTAAACTTTGTATTTGTATCAGTCACATTACGCTGTATCCGTTTTGTTATAACAGCTCTGGCAATTTTTTATCATGAATTGTTGTTAAAAGTGTCTGTCTATGTGTATAACTTTCTTTGCTAAAGATTCAGTTGTTAACATGGACTAGTAAGCCAGGCACTCTACCGTTACTGTATTCTCCAAAGAGGACATTAACACAGTTGATCAATTAGGGAGCCAGAGAGCTGAGATCACCTTCAAATAAACTACAAATTAATTAGGCCCATATTTCATCACCACAAATTTGCTCTGGGACTGAGCATGTTCTCTTCCAAACCGGTCCCCCTAACCAAATTACGCAGATACTTTGTGTGGCTTGATATACAGCTTCCATCACAGGTTAATGCTTTTAATGACGCTGTTGACTATTTGACACCAGTATTGTGGCTGCAGCATCACCTCAGTTCCCAGTGGCATGTGTTGGCATTAAGTATGGTATGCTATATTTCAATTAACAGATTTATTTTGGATTAGAGGCCTGGTTTGAATTAGTCACAGACATGAAGTCACTACACTAATGGGGTTTAAGCACTAATAATCAACTGCTACACAGAGCTAGTTCGTCAAAGGTTTGATGTTGTCTCTGTGTGGCTTTTGGTGTCTGACATAAGGGGGTTTATACTGGAATAGGACATAATACAACATAATAACACTTAATTGTTTATAGTGTTTTTTTCTACTGGATTTGTAAGTGCAACACTTTGTATATTCTATTTCTCTGCCATGTTTAATGTGAGTTGCTCGCCCACTTTGTCTGAAGCGTCAGTTGGGAGCTGGGCTGGCGTGACCACTGCATTATTACCCAGGGGTCTCCAGGGGTGCATGGGCCTGGACCTTCATAGGGAGAGGGGCAGGCCAGGGGACAGGCCTGTGTGAACAGCTGTGCCCTGTTTTAGATCTGCGTACTCAGTTACCTCTTACTCTTTGAAGAAGTCTTTCCTTACACACTTTCACACATGCAGCACACATTAGCAGAGTAGTGCTGGGATACGAATGTAGGATGAAAAGTTCAAATTGCTAAACTTTGATTTCTCAATTTAAAAAAGAGCCAGATGGCTTTGGTGGCTTTTTAAATTGAACTTTTAAAATGACGAATCTTCAAAGGTTCTTCAAATGGAGCTTTATAGAATCATTAGTGTCTGAAGAACTTCTTGAGGCTCTTTGCTGCTATAGGAACCAATTGTGAATCCATATAGCTAGTAATCGTCCAATTTAAAACCATAAAGTTCTTTGTAGAACCACAAATTGTTCTATGTATAAGCCATTGTGGTTTTCATTGCACTGTAACACTGGAGCACATGGTCATCATGTGGTACAAAAGATTTCACATTCATACTGAGCTGCCACAGCAACATTTCAGAGAGATAGCCTCAATCCTATTTTAAGCAATGGTTGGCTTGACAGTTCTGTGTTAACTATGTGACAGTGGAATTCAAATGCATGACAGAAATCACATCAAAAACATCAGCTCTGTCTGATAACCACAAAGTGTTTCCATGTAGGAGCTTCTGACAGTCCATCTTGATGCTGTAATACTTCTGTGTATATTTGATAATTCAGCAGTGTCAGGAATTAAGTGGTGTCTGTTTTGCCACTCTCGTATCGCCAATTAAAATGATTAATTAGTGATTCAGCAAAGCTTTTACTTTTGCTATTTCAAACACATATTTGAGCTGATGTACCTGCAGAATTTCAAGCGGCATCAACATTAGAGAAAGAGGAAACATTATTAAGAGTGCCGTCCGTCCGGAGAACCGATCTGATGTGCTGCAGTGCAAAACACAACAACCATTATCACAACAGTGAAGTTGAAATAAACTAAACTAAGAAGATATTGGGTATCACTAAATAATTATAAAACTGAAATCTGTATGTGTTTTTTTTTTTACATGTTTTTGTTGAGTTGTGGTGGAAGGTTGAAACTAGCTGTTTAATGAATCATTGCAAAATCCCATTGCAAATCTTGAAAAGTATACCAGTTAGGGAAGTGTGTTATTACTCCACTCATGCTTCATTCCGATTCAGATACAAACATCATGTGAAGTGTGTCCTTCAAGGAGCCCTGCCAATGAGCTACATTTGTTTTAAACAGACTTTATTGGCATTGTCAATCAGGACAGGTGCTACACAACAAGCTGTGACATGCCGATCAGCATTTCTCAACCGCAGAGTATAGAGAGCGTCTCCAACAACCGTAAGATACTTAAACAAACAGATGGCTATTTTAACAATTTATTAATGTATAGTCATTGCGGATAACAGCTTCAAGTGTCTGCCTTTGGACCAGAGTTTTCACTGATGAATGCACATAATGGACCTCAGTGACTGTCAGGGTAGATGTTGTACATAAATATATTTGATTCTTAAAGTCAAACAGCCTCAATGTATAACAGAATGTTATACATTGTATAACAGAATAAAACAGTTTGGATGTACTTTAACGATGAAAGTGGTTTCGAAGTGATGATCGACCAAAAAGCTACTAGATTTACATTTTCCATTGCACGTAAGTCATCCACTGTCTTTTACAATGAGTGCAACAGTAAATTAACTTTGCTCTCTTAGATCACAAAAATTATAAGCAGCCATTTGTGCAAAGTGCAGGACCCCATACACTGATAGAATTAAAATCACAACAAAAGTGTTGTTTTCTAATGTGCATGCTATCATACAGTCTTTTGCAACAGTAAATGCCTCCAAATTGACAAAATGTATCTTTTCTTATATTTATATCAAACTTCCACTTTTGGATTCTTCAAAAGCGGTAACACGTGTCTTTATTGGTTACCTCATCATATACCCCTACACTTAAATAAACATCGCAGCTAATGAAACCAGATCTTTAGCAGTCGGCCTGCAATCTCTAACCTTACATGAAGACATAAACTGCCTTCCTCTCCCTGCATGATATCCTGTTGAATTATACCTACGGATAATCTCTCCCTGTGCTGCACCTCACCCAAATATCTGCTTAAGCAGGATACATCATATTACGATGTCAAGGTCTGAAAATCTAATTTCTTTGTGATTTTAACATATGACGTGTGTACGCTACAGTGTTTCTATGCAAAGAGATAAGTGCTGGAAAATCTTTGTGTCGAGAAAGAGATACATTTTAAAAAAATGGAGACAATTTTGCTTTTGAGAGTAACTTTGACTATTTGTATGCAGGTTCTATAGTTAACTCACTGTAACAGTGACCGAGTCAAGACCCGCTTACAGGGTCACTGGATCATCTGTATGTAACCTATGCTGTACCAGATTCAAAGCATCTAATATGTCTGCATGCTCCTGATGCTTTCAGATATTTGTCTCGCATGAATCAGTTCCAGCAGCAGACAGCCTCAGTGACTTATGAGCCAGCTGGGTTTTCCTTTGACTTAATTGAAAATTGCATGACACTGATTTAAATGAAGCGGTACTCTGTAATAACAGTTTTCTTTTCCTTGTCTGACATGTGATTGAGTTACAAAGGAGAATGCATTTGCAACAGGTGCCTCTAACACAGTGCAGGCATGAGGGCCTCCATGTCCACCCTCAGTAACCTCCCTCTGCCCCAAAGCCCTAAGGCTGCCAGGGAAACCTGATTCCAGTTCAGACACTGGCACACTCTGCTGCTGCAGCCCTCGAAGTCTCCACTGGTGCAACCCTGAGAGCTTCAGAGATGTCCTAGTGAAGACAGTGTGTGTGTGTGTGCATTATAAATTTGCATTATTGTGTTATAGTATAGTATAAAGCTTGTTGGTAATATTTCAAATCCTCAAACAATAACAAACAATATTTTAATATATCCGTGGCTCATGGGTAACACATGCAATGGCAATGCTTGTAACAACAGTTAAAGTTTTAAATGTGTTGTGTAATTTCCTTTACTTAACTTAAAGAATTACCAGTATGAAATAGATGCGTCATGTGAGTAATATTAGTGTAGGTGCAACAATATGTTTGGCACATCACCAGCAGTTAAATAATTATATTTCATTCATGACAACTTACCAATTCAATATTGGGCGTGACTTTTATCACTAGGGGGCAAGGCTTCAAGGCTTTTTAGCCAATCAGCAGTGCTTACTCTTGAACTTTTGCTTCTTGGATCATGTTAATACATCTTGGGGGTGTGGCTTTTCCTCACTGATTTCAGAGCAGGATATTTTAACTCTTACAAGACCAAATTAAATTAAACAGTAGTAACTTTAGTCCTTAAATAGTACTCAAATGAGCACTGTGCCCATAATGACAACAGATAGTTGAAAATGTTACTAATATAAAATTTGGTCTGTTTTTCTAATGCAAAAATCTTATTTTTAAAAACTACAATTAGCATTGAGTGCATGTGTGCCTGTAATAGTAAGTAGCTGGTAAGAATCAGAACAGAAACAGGAGTTCCCTGTTATTTACTGTTTGCCCTGACAAGACAAGAAACATGAGATAAGGTGGAGACAGACTTGTAGAAACGTCAGTGAGCAAGAATTCACCTGTTGTGTCTCCAGCCAACATGAGGACCGCTGTCTCTGAAAAGTGTGAAAGGTCAGAATTGTAATTTCTGTTTTGTCACCTAAAGCAGCTGTAATAGGAAAGGTTTAAAAAACAGAGACTATTTTCTTATTAATTGTGAGAATATATGAGTCAGTTGTCTAATACTGTGTTGTTCCCATTATGTCACAGTGTTACCATAAACCCAGCAAAGGCCTCTTCATGTTCTTCTGTTCCTTACTACACGCTTATAGTTCTGACACAAGTTTTCCTTTTTTCTTTTTTCTACAATGTCCATGCTCCATGGCACTGAAAATCCTTACAGAAGAGAAGTTGGTGATTAAAAAAGTAAATTCGTTTTCGAGTTCACTCGTATGTTAACTGGAGCTGCATTGCATCTGATACATTTCCTGTTATATTTTTCACTGTTGTGGAGTGACAATCTATCCTGGTTATTTACCTCATGGATGTAATGGCAGCCCATTCATTCTGATTAAACCTGCTGAGTGCCAACTATTTCTCCCTCCTCCTACGATGGGTGCCCATAGTGTGCGAGCATTAGTATTTCTCTCTGGCTGAACTGTCTGAATGGCATGAAAACAACATAAATAATATATAATAAATAGTTCCCTATGCACTGCAGTCTTTGTCAATGCTAACTATTTAGTTACCTGGGGAGGATGTAAGTGCTACCTCCTTGATATACATGATATAGTGTAATATATCATAGTATGTTGTTTCCAGCAGCTTTTCTTCATGTGCCAGCAATCAGCTTCACTGGGAGGTTCACAGAAGTTCCCAACCGATAAATCAATCGGGCCGGTATTAGCTTATTGCAGATTGGTCTCAGCATGTTCATCTGCCAATTTGTAACAAGAAATCCCAAATAAATGTTTGAGGTAATTTAGAAGTAGTGTCGCCACCAAAGAGAACTGATAAGTTTATTTTTCAACTGTAAAATGTCTCGTTTAGTACATATTTTTGTCAAAACAAAAAACATTTAAGGGATCGTTATCAAAAAATGTTGTTTATATTATGTACATCAGCCAATATATCGTCATCGCATTTTTAAAACTCTCAAATATAATTATAATATATATAATAACATAATAAATAACAGCCTCAAAAATCAAATATCAGTTAGGCCGTATTTCACACTCCTGTCCCACCTCTCTTTGTCTGGAAATTGTCTTTTTAACAGCTTTTCTTTGGTTTGGTATGTCTGGTTTGTCTAACTTTGATTGGCTACACACAATTAAAATCACTTTATTATTCTGATTCCTCAGTTGGACGTTACTGTACGTGTGAGTACAGCGATCTCTTCAATCTCACTACAATACTAATAGTCCTGCTTGAACATACTGTACATTTTCAATCTGAGGCTCCTGTCAATCATGAGGTTGGTGGGTTAAAGTTGTGTCCACTGCAAATTCCTCCAGTAACTTTCAAATGCTAAACTGAAAGCAATGGTCACACAAGTCTTTTGTTCTGGGGAAGTCATTCACTAAAACCGCTGCATCTGTAATGTAATGTAATTGTAGTTTTTGTTTTGTTTTTCAAAGGAGGGGCTGATGAGTAGCAGGATGTTGTTATTCTTTATGTCTTGTTTTGTTCTAGCTTTATCTTTACTTTTCATAATCCTCATAAAAAATTACAAAATGAAATGTGGTAAGTGTCCATATCATGCAATATATATTATATATAATAATAAAAATGAACTCTGACTTTTTAGTGGGGAAATAAAACAACACTCCTATGCACAACAGTTCCTCTGTTGCTGTTTTTTTAAACTCATAACTGTCACATCTTACCGGAAGTGTAGATGTAAATAAGTTTTAGTAACTTTAACTTAAAAACTAGAGGTGGGTGTTTCGCCTTTAAGAGTTAAGAAACTTGAAACCTTGTTTGCGCAACAATCAGTGCAGCTCACAGCCGCCAAAGTGTCTAGACTAGCACATGATGGTAGTCAGCCAATGGCTCCACCGCTCTCCTCGGGGGCCCCGTGTGTGTGTGTGTGTGTGTGTATCTGTGTGTGTATGTGTGAGGAAGAGGGGGGGGGGAGAGAAACGGAGAAAGAAAGGGATCTGAGCTGCAGTTTGGTTTAGATCTGAGTAGAGAAGCAGGAGCGCGATTCAGCCCCGGTTTGATCCTCTTCATGTAATTTCAGCTCGCATGGATATTTTGTTGGGATTGTAAAAAGAAGTGCACTGACATCTCAAGAAGAAGACAAGGATCCTGACTTCTAGTGCATTTTCTTGGGATTAAATCGCCTCGAAGTACCTCATGCTCTGTGTGCCGGTGTAGAAAGTAGATTTGAGGTTGTTAAAAGTCCGAAACTGTTTCAGGCTGCGAGTTACCGTCTCGGGTTGAAGGCTACTGGCTTTGGATTATGTTACTAAGTATATTGTGTTATGTTATTATGTATTCTACTTTTTTTATTCGTTCGTAACAAACATATAAACAGCCAGCTCCGCAGCGATCCTGGATAATAAGTCACTTGGTTATTTACAGTGTAATCGGCTAAATGAATGCATTTTGATCGGAATGCTGCAGTGCATTCATCGCGCGGTTTTGTTGTTTTAGATGCAACAAAATCGCCTTCTCTCTAATGTTGCGGTTTTGCCACCAATGCTCGTCAGTTGGCTGTGCATGCATTGCACGGCATTTCTCAGACATTAATGTTTTGCAACGACCGTAGAAGTATCTGTAATATTCGGATATCCGTACAAGAATAAAAACCCCATATAGATTTTCAAGTTGTCGTATGTTCAGGACGAAACGCTCAGGTCTTGTGCGGCGACTCTGGAGAAGCCGTTTGATCCCAGATACAGAAGGGGAAGATGGAAATGGCAAAACTAGTGAGGGCTGTAGGGACGATCTGTTCGGAAACAACCCAGAGAAAATTCCCAAAACGGAGCTCAGACCGATGACCCCTAGCGGGTGTCTTGTAGGGGACATAGGGGGTGTGTGCACCCGGAGCCCCGTGGAGAGCAGCGGCTTGGGGGTCACGTCGGACCAAGATGGGGGTGCGGTGTGCGTCCAGGAGCAGGGGAGCCCCCGCTCTATACAGGACGGAGAATGCAGGACAGTGACGTGCTGCTTATTTAAAGACCGGGACCACTCCGAGCTTAGGGGTCCAGAGACGGCTCAGGGTACCAGGGATCCAGGGTCGTGTCACTTCGTGCTGAGGAACCTTGGACCTCGGGATAGCGGCTCTCCTGAGGCGCAGGAGGCGATGCCACGCACGGTGTTGGAGCAAGAACTGAAATCAGCCACATACTCTCTTTTAAAAAGGCTAAAGGAAAGGGCGCTGGATACCTTACTAGAGGCAGTGGAGTCCAGAGGAGGGATGCCGAGCGACTGTGTTATGATTTCCCGGACAGAGCTGAGGTTGGGCGGCCATGTGGCATCCCCACAGCTGCTTGTGTGTAAACTGTACCGCTGGTCCGACCTCCAGCACCCTGCCCAGCTCAAACCGCTCTGTGAGTGTAAGAGCTTTGGGGCCCTGGACAGTCCAACAGTATGCTGCAACCCCTATCACTACAGCCGGCTCTGTGGGCCAGGTAAGGGCATCTGCCAGGACACAGAAACTGTCTTTATGTAGCACTTTACAGGCCTCTAGATGCTGCGTTTAGGGTAAAGTCACCAGGTAGTCCATTCACAGATAAGCCATCTGCCTCCATACTGTTTCTTTTCCAGCATAGGTTTTCTCTAACTTTCTTGTCTTGAACCAGAGTTCTTTATCACTTTTCATTTATGATATCATCTTTACTTCTGAACATCCCCATGTTCTATAAACCTACAAGTAAATCCTGCAGAGACATATACATCAGCCTTTTTTGTCTATTTGCTTTTCAAATTCTGCCACATGATTATAGAGAGAACTGTAAAGGTCATATTGATAGTTGCATGGCAAAAATGAACTTTTCAAGATTGTAAAACTGTAAAGGCTCAGAAAATCTTTCCCTATCACCCTGTTTTATTTGTCTGGTATTGTTTGGCTTACTTTCATACAGAGGCTGGCCTTCGTTTGATTAAATAGTTAATGATTGCTAAAAGTCATCCTTATGGCAAGGTGAACAATAATAAAATCACTTTGAGCAAAGGGTATGAGCTGAGGTAGATTTGTCAAAAAATAAATGTGAGTCTACATTTTTGCCAGTTTGGTGTTATTCTGTTGTAATCTTGACTAATCTTGATTCGTATATTTGGGGAAAAATGCCAAAATGTATTTAATCATTTTAATATGTCACTTTTGAAGATGTTAGTTGCCTAGAAGTTGCTTCACACTGGCCTGTGAAATTTGAGCCTTTTGATGAAGGAGACTGTTTTTTTGGCCTGCCGCTGTACATGTCTTCTAGGTTTAAGTCTTTAATGAATTACATACAGTAAATTACATCGTTGGTGTGTCTGAATATGTCATTGCCTTCCATGTGATTGTCAGTACAGTCGTTTTCAGTTCTTACCTGTTTCTTGCAGGGTTATTGCCAGGTAGGCCGATCCGGTCATATCATATACATGTCATACAACAGTGTATGACATGTATATGATTGTATAGACTCACTCAGAGGTTTGGACCTGGTGCCATAGGTCAGTTTAGTTGGTGTTGTGGTAGAGGATTGAGCTTTATTTTCACAATCAATGAGCTATCTATGGCATGAACCTCTCTGACCTATATTAAACAGATTCAGTTTTGGCAGGTGACAGGCCTGTGATTTGGCACACCTTAAACGCTGGGCCACTCGACCTCGCTGACCCGATGACAAGGCGTGGTATCATGTGTAAAGATGCAAGCGTCAGTATTTCTGTCTTCTCACTGGCACAGGAGGTGGATTTTCCATAACATCCATGTTTACTAGAGCCAGCTGGCTGTGACAAGCACTTCAAAGTCATAAGTCCAACAATATCAGAATTCATAGTGCGCAAATGTGGGAAACTGATGTGGATTCGGGCCTCATGTCCCACAATACTGTCCGACTTGCTTGATAAGAGCTTATTATATAGAACTCCACGTTTACTGATAAAGCATGGTGTTTGTTGGTTTGAATAGATTGTGTTAGATAGAAAGAGTATTAAATGTGCTCTCCCTGCTGAAGTGGATGTCAGGCTATGCTTGGTGAGTTTCTTCTCACTAAAACCAGCAAGATGAATTGTAAGAAGAGAGAGGGGCACATACCCCATATTGGGACTAAGGCTCGTAGTAGACATAGCTCACATTCGCTCATGCGTGGCCCGATAGAGCTGGTATTTCTTTCATGCTATTCAAGAAGGGGGGCTTTGAATCAAGACCCTAATCACTGGTTTTTACATTGTTTGCAAATGGGGAAGTAAGAACTATGGAATTATATGAAAATAACATTCAATACATGAAATAGATTTTAATTGGAAAACATTTTAATCCTTTGTAAAACACAACTCAAAACAAGTTGTGTTAAAGCATTTTTTCAACTGCAGTTCAACCTACTTGTGTTTGATTTTAGAATTATTTGACAATAAACTACTTTTCTAGGTTTTATGTAAGAGTTTTTAAAGAATAAAACAGTATATAATGTGTGGCAGAGAGCTTGGATTGAAGTGAACAAAAACTTTTTCCTTTTATTTTGCAAGGCATTATACTTTTCGAATGAGATCAGTTTCAAGTTGCGCTTTAAAAGCCCTTTTGTCCTAAGGAGGTCCCCTCATGCTATTTAGGTGAAGGAGTGGTGATAATATACAGTTTGCATACTACTGGCGCCAGACTGACTAGCTGTGTATGTGAGTGACTGAGTTCAGATCCCAGCAATTACTGCCGCCACTCTTAAAGGACCCGCTGCTATTATGCTTTTCTCCTTCCCCTTTTCCCTGTAGGCGAGGTCACAGTGTGCTCGCAAAGTTTTCTTTCCTTTGTGCTTTTCCTTCTTGTGCAAGTTATTCTCTTCATTTCTTCTCTTTTTATTGGATAAAATCAAGGTCTCTGAACACAATGAAGTTAAAAAGCAGAGATTTACTCTGATTCATTAAACAATAACTAAAAGTTATGGTTAGTCTCTGTGGTTGTTGTAACAACTGCTTCGGTTAAATAATACGTGCTAAAACAACAGAAACAAATGTGTACTTTTCAGTTGGCTTTATTAGCTTTTTAATGAGCTTTTCAGCAAAATGATTAAATTCTGTAGTGCAGACACAAAGCTGTAAGAGTTAAGATGAAGTCTGGTGTCTACTTGAAACTGAAAATATTGAAATAGTTTTTCAAGCTTTTAAGACTCATGACTATAACTTCACACAAAATATGATGTAGTAAACAATGTTTGGTTACCTTTGAATTACTGTAATATGATAACAGTGAATAGTTTGGGATCTGTAGATGTGCAAAGAAGAGTGTAGACTACAAGATATGCATTACAAGGTTTTCAATCAATCAATCACTTTATTTACAAGGTGTTTACAGTTATTTTACTGAGCAGCTTTGTCAGCAGTGAACTTGTTAACACACAATTATTTTCTTACAATATGTTAGTGCATGTATCCAAACCTTGTTTAATAAATGTCAGATTGATCCCAAAACAGTCGACTCAAGTTTGAAATGCACAGATATGACTTTCTTATTTAGCTTAGTTACTTCACAGCAGGGATTGAGTTTTACCTTTCTTTTAAAGAGCATTTCTTCCCTTTATTAGGTTATTGACATGGCTGTTTTGTGTTACAGAGTCACCCCCACCTCCTTATTCGAGGCTTTCCCCTAATGAAGAACACAAGCCACTGGGTAAGTGACAAACACACAGATCTATTTCATCCTTACTTACTGATCATCTGAATTCTGTTATTAATATTTGATCCTCTGTTATGACTCGTAACCAGGTAGTTGTAAAACTTTAATTACTTGATTTATTATCTTTTCTCTTCAATATTCATAATTATAGATATTTACGGCCTGGAAATTGCAAAGGGCATGGTCAGTCTTTTGTTTAGGCTCCGGTTTAACTGGAAGAAACATGAATAAAGCAATGTGGAGAATTTTAATGGCTGTAATTGGGCACAGTTACTGGCAAACTGCATGGTAGCTTTGAGATGAGACCTAGGCCAGCATGTGGCATAATGTCAGCATGCCTGCCAGAGCCAGTGTGGGCAGTATGGTGTGGGTAGTATGTACTGTGGGCTGCTGGGACTCTGGAGCCTGGCTGCTAGCTGGGGCTGCAAGCCTGAGTACAGCTGAGGTTTCTAACGGCATTTGGAGGGATGTCATCAGGTAAAGCCTCTTAGGGAAGTTGCCAGGTTATCCACCATGGGATGAAGCCCAACATGGTGTTAATTGTTTTGAATTTGATATGAAAAAAGAATCACTTTCTCGTTGAAATGAAGAGGTACACAGATGTAGCCATTGAGTCTCTTGGGCTGATGATTAGTGAGAGTTCAGAGTAGCCGTTGTCACTAGCTGGAGACGAAGAGCTAATTTCTGTTTTATTCCCTGCAGATCTGTCAGACTCCACATTGTCTTACACTGAAACTGAGGCAGCCAGCTCACCAAACATCACGCCAGGGGAATTCTCAGGTGGGTTTGTTTCTCCAACTCTCTTGTCAGTCTCCAAATAAGGAGTTTATATCCGAAATGTCTTACAGTGATTTTAGAAATGATTATGATCAGGATGATAATGATTACCAGAAGTTTATCATCCCAGAGAAGCCGGTCTGTAAATACTGAAGTCATTTGTTAAACACGGACTTCAGTTTCTCAGAGCTTTTAAGTTAATTTGTTTTTCTGTTGTGCTGTACATTTTGTAAGAGTAGGGGGCTTTTTTTTTTTTGTCAGTAGACATACTGTAAAGTTTTGGATGGTCAAATGCTGTGACGTGTGGTTTGACATTCAGTACAAAGAAGTGAGTACAGGTTCTAATCATTTAATAATTTAAGTTGGATACATGTGTGAGCATCTGTTTGAAGTATTAGGGCTGGTATAGTGACTCATTAACTAGCTTGAACAAAGAGTGACTGTTACTATAGAAACATAACATGAAAAAGAGCTTCCACTTAAAGCGTCATATGTGAAAATATATTTAGTACTCTGCTTGATTAAAACAATTATTCATGTGGTAAAGATAATTTATACATTGATGAGGGGCTTTGCTTTTTCCCTGAACTATGATTAAAATTGATAGTTTGCGTAATAAAGCACATAAGACAGATGTTAATTTGTAAATAAGAGATAAGTGGTTGTGGTTGTCCGTGTCTTTGTACATTAGTCCATGTACAATTATATGCGTGTTTGTGCATATAACTTTAAATCAGAATAATGCAATCTATGAATGACTGTATTATCACAGTAATAAATCACAGAGCTTTCATGACTCTGTTCAGTGTTGCATTGTCGTGTTTTTCTGGCTTTGAAATGGTTAAATTAAGTCAAGCTGAGAAAAAAAAAGGGAGGTATAATTCTTTCGGAGTGTACTTTAACAACAGTTCATTGCTCTACTCTGCATAGCTATTGAGAGTTTGGATGAAAACGCAAACTTACGAAGGTAATTTCATTTTGAGGTTGCACTTTATTCCTTCTCATTAAGGCCCATTACGAACAGTCCGAGCTTTAAAGATAAAGGTTTCATTGTGAGCGGTGCAGAGGTTCAGCGGGGCGTGTGCGTTGGCCACAGAGCCGGCCTCCCCTCCTCTGTTTTTCTTTCAGAAATATTTGAGTGGGATCAAACTGTAATAAGATCCAAGCTCGCTCAGAAACACACACAAGCACACATAGTTGTGCACATGCACGTGCACAGACACTCACACGTACAAGTCTATCTAGCCTGGCTGTAAGTGGGCTGCAGGGAGGGGTGGGTTCAGGGAAATGGAGTTGCTCCTGTGAATGGGGCCACACCAAAGGAAGCGAGTAGAAACAGTCCTGTCCTCTGATTTGAAATGAAACACTCCTTTCTCATGGCACAGAGTAAGCATGCCTCCCCCCCTCATACTAGGGCCACAGCCAGCATGCACAGTATCATGTGGACAGGGAGTCAGAGCCCTCATTTTGGGGCTTGCAGGGAACAGCATTTCCTGTTCAAAGGTCTGCCATGGCTCAGAGGCCTGGACACTGAGCAGTTGACATGGCTACCTGGCAGTGAAGTATTCAGTCAGCAAGGGCCCCCTCCTCCCCAGTACACATGCTGTCACCACCTCAGCATGGCCCGGCGACACTCCCTGAGTCAACAAATGAGGGGCTTGTCAGAGCGCGCACCACAATTCCTCAGAGACTGTGGTGAGGAGGGAGGATCTAGACATGCTAGGCTTTGGTTTCTTCCAATTGTGTTGCTGCTTGTACAGGCCAGGCCAGATCATTCTGCATTGGCTGTGACACACTCAGCAACTTGGACTTGGGATAGAGAATGACCAGTGCTCTACAGGGTGGTAGTTTTCCGTGCTGTGAGCTAATTTGTGTAGCCAGTTTGTCTCTGATCACGTTGCATTTGGACTGTATGATGTTTCTTTGGTTTTAAATACAAAAGAGTGTCCATGTTGAGTGAAGCCAACCATTAGCATCTTGTCAGTGATACAGATTCTCCACCAAGTCTTTGCCCTAGTTTGTCAGAGCATATTCCATCATAAGACCAAGAGCCTGAAGGCCATCTTATGAAGCCTACGTGGTTCTGCTTTAATGTACTGGCCTGTAATGCATATTGTCAAGTTATCCTGTGTTGAACGTGTTGCTGACCTGGAGATGACTTTCCCTGTGAATCCCCCTGCAGCTCGGGTTGAGAGTGTCTGTGTGTAACCGGAGTTGTATGGGATCCAGACTCCACCCCTCATGCAGGAACAAGTAAACCTCTTAAAAGCAAGTCTGGGGGGCACTGGGTGGATCGGTGGGGTGTAGTCAAATAATCAACTACAGTTTGCAGCCCAGGGCTACAGAAATACCCACTGAGCATTCTTCTGCATCACACAATGGCAGAGAAACAGATCGGAACTGGTTGGTTTGGTAGATAAGCTTGTTCTTCCACATCAACCAATATTCAGAATAAACAGTATTCAGTGGCATTTGAAAAGTAGTTCTCATTCTGCTTTAGATTATTTAGTGTCATGTTAATATGGGATATGTCTTTAAATCAATACACTCTATGTTGTTAAGTTAATGTTAGAGTTACATTTAAGTGCAGATACATTTCTCTCATCCCTCTGGCTGATTCTTGCAGTTGTTTAACATGCTGAAATGTTCTTGCTCATGCATTCTTAAAAAGCATTCCCATGTGCTCATTCTTGTATGAATGTCTTAGTGTGCTACTCGTACCTTCTGTTACTGTACCTTACGTGGCTGTGTCACAATGTGGGAGAAAGACAGCCCCACCAGGCACTCTGTGATGTCTGTTCACGTCATGAGCGGGCCCAGCTTTCGAGTCTGTGCACACATAGTATACCTTAGTACTGTGTGTGTGAGGGAATGTGCCTTTGCCGGTGCTACCCTCCCAGTCTGCCCGCACACCTGTTTCCTCACTGCCTGGGCCTCGTCGTGTGGACATCAGAGTAAAGTCCTTTGAAGCAGGTCTCATTGCTTCCTGTATGACTGTCTGAGGGGGTGTTTTCCCCCTACACATTGACTTTATTATGTCAGTCACATTGTCTCTGACATTGGGGGCTCTTTATGTTTGTCACTTCTTCATTATAACGCTGCTCTGGCCAGCTCTTGCTCTCAGCGTGAGGAGGCATGCCAAGATGGTTTTGCATTGTTACTTAAGAATTTCATTCATTAAAGACATGGTCTTTTATTTCAGAGTGATAAGTGTCACTGTTGCTCATGCATCATCATCACAAGCTGCATGAGCAAGCTTGTGTGCAATGAATGATGCAGGCCCTCCCTCTGTGCCTGGTTTTAGACTGGGGTTCAGAGGTTGTGTCTTCAATCAACCGAGTGGAATTTGTCAGCATAACACTGTGTGTACACGCTCATGTTGGTGTGAGTTGAGATCACTGGTGTGAATGGAGGGGCTCCCTCAGATTTGCTTGTCAGGTGACCAGAGGGCATGCAGAGTGACCTGACTCACTGTCCTTTTTTTTATTTTCCTCTCTTCTTCCCCTTCCTGAGAGTGTAGGAAAGTTGGACTGGAGGAGCGGAAAGATTGAAAGTTGTTAGACGTGGATTACACAGAGTGCTGTAGCGCTTACTGGAGGGAAGAGGGCATCAGCAGGTTGTCAGGGTTCCCATACAGTAATCATACAGCGCTCTCCTCCGTCTGCCTGTCTGTCTCTGGAGGAAAGGCCAGCGCTGTCTCTCTGGATGTCTCGTCTGCAGACAGGCACTGTGTCAGGTCCACTTTGGTATTGACTGATTCTTCCAGGCAGAACAAGGCAGTTAGTAGATAGATGGGAAGGGCCTCATGTGAGTCACGCAACAGATTGCTCAGGCAAGTTACAGTGAACATGCAGGATCTGGGACCGCAGAAATGCATCTGTAAAGCTTGTGTTTATACGTTTTTTAAGTCTAAATTTCTTCCTTAGGGTCCTCATACAAGTCCAGATAGGCCTACATACTGACATACGTTCACACGCAAGAGCAAAGCAAATTAAATTGCGCAGTCAATACTAATCACAGCCTGCCTGTCTGTGTCAGGAAGAGGCCAGCGCCAAGCATCAAACCATTCCCTCTGTCTGTGTCAGAGACAGTGGAAACGTGGGGAATAATTAGACAGTCTAATCAAGACATGTGATGCTTCTCTTGATTAAAGTAGATTAGACTGGACCCGTATTTGTTGATCTGACTTTGAAGGCATGTGATTCCACTTCTGCTAGCAACTAATTAAATAGCATATCTACTGTACACATCTGAAAAGATTTGGGATAGATTGCACCTCTAATTTGCACTGAACTGTCTCGTTCTGTTTTTCCGTATTAGATCATATATTCAGTTCACTGCAGTGGCCTTGGTATTTAATTTTTTCTCTCCTGAGCTTAAGTGATGCTGACTGACATAACATAAGGTGACATCATTTACAGCACACCCAAATCCACAGCCAAATGATTAACTTATAGCCCAGGAACCATCCTATTTAATTTAATACTAATAATTGTCATCCTGCACCTCAATCTTTTGTGGATTACTTTATAAAGCTGTGCGTTGAATATATACAGTATTTCTTTCCCGCTGTGCAGACATCTAGCTGTCTTGATGTATCAGCAATACACTGACTCTGCAATGCTCAGACAGAGGTATGGTCTGATGGAGTGACAACTGCATCAGCATGTTAGTGATGTCCCCCTCCCCACCTCGAGGCATGATCCCCCTGCTCCGTCCCACAGACCCCAGAGTGATGCAGCCTGGCTGGGCTCATCTCCCCCTGCAGCCTGGCACATGGCCTCAGGTTTCCACCGCAGCCCTGAGCCTTCCCAGCGCCTGGCCGCCCACACTCCCTCAGGAGCCCCAATGCTCCAGGATACGGGATGTGGAAATAATGTGACTCGAGTGCTTCCACCCTGCCTCCCGAAATCAGGTTTTGCGGATTGTTTATTTGAGGGGAAGGAGGCCTCAGACAAACATCCTGTTTTAAAAAGCTGCCTGGGTTTTTTAGCAGTGCAAGGCGGTGAATTGCCCCTTTGACAGTGGGGGGAGACTGAGGAATGTTGAAGAGAAGGCCAGCATCTCGGGGGACATGAGGGGGCTCTCCTCATCCGTTTGTCATGTCCAGTTTGCAGAGTTAATTTTAAGCTGGGGGCGGAGGGTTGGAGCTATACATCCTGAAGGGTCTTGTGCTCTATTCTCTCTGTAGTGGTGTAGGGCCTGTACCCACAGTCCGCGTCTCAAGTATCCATTCCTGTCCTGGGAGGCTGGCTTCCGTTTCCCCTTACGTAACTCACATAGAAAAAGAGCCATTGAAAAGAGCGATAAGGCCATTTTTCATTTTCCCTTTCTCAGCATTGTTAGACTGTGGTGTGTCAGAAATCCACTTTCAACTTTTTCTCTCCGGGGTTATGACATTGATCCTCTGTAGAGTCCTCCACAGTCTACACAACCTATCAGCTCATTAATATAACATGTTTGTTGTTGTGTATGGAAGGGTGTTGTGTGTTTGTATCTGTGTGATTGTTTGTGGTGTGATTGCAGTGTAGTTTGTTTCCCATCTGTCAACTTGCAGCGAGGTCTTCTGGCCATTAGATTAGGATATTTTACATTTTGTTTTCCAGCTTTTTTGAGTTTTGTAAAGACTTAAAGATGTGAGCCAAGTCAAGATGAATGGCATTGACAACAAGCCTTACTGCAGGTTTATAGTAGAGAAATCTCCTTAGTGGGGCTGTCTGTGTCAAGCGGTGGAAATGTGAGTTTGAAGTAAGCACTTCTTATCATCTTGAATTGACACATAGATGGAGAGAAGGGAGCGCAGTTGTCATTGTGTTCAGATTTTTCTACACTGAATTTACTATAAGAGTTGATTTTCAGTCAGAACTGGCAACACAGGTCCTAGACGTGAGGTAATGTGACCTCTACATGCAGAGTGAAAGCCATGCTAATCTAAAGCAGTCCTTGGAGAGGCCTGAAACCCCTTACATGTCAACAGAAACTAGCCTGCTGAGCGTAGTATTTATCTGTCTCCGCTTGGCAAGCCAGTGTGGTGCCAGTGCTGCTGGCTGTTTGACTAACTCCTGAAGGGCTCACAGATAAAGATAAATCTATAGTCTCATACATGACTATGAGTCTAAGCCCACAGTGCTGTGCTTGTCATTTGAATTTACAGAGTGTACTGTGCTCAGCCAGGATAAGGTGGACTGTGTTGCATTTTAGGGCTTACCACGCAGATAGATAGTGCAGTCTGTAGAAATAACAGGAGGTGTGCCCGGGCTATAATTTCTGCCCCATATTCTACCTTAGCAAACAAAGTAAGTGAGCTAATCTTGTCGTGTGCTCAGGGAGGGCTGCTGTTACCATCTTCTCTTCCTTCACACCGCAGCGCAGCACCAGCCTCCACCAATAGCTCCATTCATTCAGCTCAGGGCACAGGGTTACAGCAACAAATAAAGAGCGTGCAATGCCATTAAAAATGTAAGGAATGCCCAACTGTTAGTTTAGTGTTTTAGTGCGCCTCCTCTCAAGACTGAGAGGGGGAACAATACTCCATTTGAGCTGGCCACTGTAAATGTGCTAGCCTTGCAACGCCTGGCAAGCAGTAGCGAAGGAGGTGCCAGTTGTGGATGCTGTTTTTATTTTCTGACCATTTTACCCACAATTATAAATCCAGACACTGGCCTTGGCCAGCTATGATTTAGGCCTGTGGTCTGATTGCTGGCGAAAATAGATTTAAGATTTTTTTTCCCCCTTCCTCCCCAGAGGAGCATTGACAGTTGTGCCTGAACCTATGGCTGTCAGTATTTTTAAAACTCAGAATAGCCAGCGCATTCTTTGAGCCTCCAGAATGCTGTGTGTGGATTAACTGTTGGGGCCCGTGTCATTCGACATCTCTACACAAGCCTTTTACAGCCAGAGGCAAAGGATAGGAGCTTATTGTTGATGGGTGAACAGTAAACTCCCAGTGTATCAAGCCCATGTTAATTTTCTCTCTACTGTACATGTGTAAACTGAGAGACAGGGACTTTTAAAGTTTTTTATTTTTTTCTCTCTCTCTTTCCTTATCTTGAGCTTGATCTGCTGGAGCTATGTCTTCATTCCACTCCCTTGTCCTAACATGGGGCCAAGTATGATAGACATAATTTGGAGCCTTTGATCTTGTTCCCGAAAGATGATGCCTTTTAAATCTGAGCAGAAAACATTTCTTTTGAGTGATGGTCCAGCAAAACACCCCTGATAATATATTGTTTACAATGTTCTGACCAAGGTATTTTATTTCCTGAGCATGTACAAGTATGTATGTCCTCAGGTTCTACACAAAGCACAACTTGACAAGGCACATTGTACTCTGGGATCAAGTTTTTGCAAGTACTAGTTATTACAAGTCATAAACATGGTTCTGTGAACATTCTCATTGATTATGTTCCCCAGGGAAAAATTATATTTACTTTTGTAATGTGTGTTGTACTTATCTTTTATTTGTGTGCATTTCTGAAGTCTTGGCTGTGTGGCTCAGTACGTGCAGTCAGGCTGTCGCATTTCAGGGTACGGTTTAGATTAGAGGTCTGGCTGTAGCTTCCCCCTCTTCCCCTCTCTGTGACTGCCAGCACATAATTTACTTAATGAAATCCTGCCATTCCCTTTAGCTTCAAGATTTTTTGCAGATGTTGACAGGGAAGGACTTTGTGAATTATTGGAAATGTTCACTCCTGCATTTTTAATGAATGTCTTGCTTGTTGTGAACGGGCTGACTTGTCGGGAGATGGGGGAAACAGTCTTTGTTTGGGGAGCTGGTGTCTGGATGCCCGCGGTGGAGCAGTGTGGGTTACAGCCCAGCAAGTGTTGTGATTGAAACAGAAACTCTGGTGCCACATTATCCTGACAGAACACATTCTCCTCACAGACTCTGATCCACTGGGCCGATCAATAGGAAACCATTGTTTGAACGGCAACTCTGTCCATCATAGCTGGTCCACCTCCCAGCCCGGTGGAAACCAAATACCTACCTTTCGCCTTAAATTAGTCAGACTAATATAACTCGTAATAATAGAGTTCCTTGTTATTTTTCATTTGAAACCAAGCCTTCAACATAGCATGAATATATAGGCCAGTTTCCTCCCTCAGTGTAGGGTCTTGCTTTTTGACTCAGAAGAAAAAGTATGAATTAAATAAAAGAATTGTTTAGTATGTGTATGTAAACGTTTCAGACCACACAGCCAGCACTTCCTCTCTCACGTGACATGTGATTTGGTGAGAATTTCTCACCAAACAAGACTCTTAAAGGACAAGAAAGAAAGCAACCTTCTCGCAGCACCCCCGCCCCACACAGTCCTAACCAGAGTAGGAAGTTAGGAGGCACAGCGAGGGGAGGAGGGGGGAGTTCAGGAATGTGCAGGGTCTCCACTACTCAAACGCTCCAGCCTTCTTGGCTCAAACCTCCCTCCCTCACACACTCACAAACAAACACACTCACACACACACGCACACAAACAGATAGGTTGTATTAGGAGGTGAAAGGGCACAGCCACCCAGCAGGATGTGCACACTGAGTGTTTTGCTTTCGGTGCTCTCTCAGACTTTGCTGGCCTTTAACGCTGCCTGTAGATATGACATTTACAAACATCCCCCACAGTTTTCGCAGAGCTTTTACGTGCCCTGAAGGACTCTCGTAGGCCTCACTTGCATCACCACCATCACTTGTGCTCTATGGCTCTGGCACATTGCAGAGCTTTGGAGGAAACTTTGAGGAAATGAGCAGCACATTCTCTTCCCCTAAAAAAAAAAAACCTTCTCCCTCAAACCAGTGGTCTCTTACTCACGCGCCTAGACGGCTCCTCCATATTAGCCTCCTTAGCTTCCTGTGCTTTTTACACCCTCTGTTGTTTATTGATTTAATTTATGGATTCTGTTAGTTATCTGCTATCAAGGGTACAGCACTTTTCCTCCCTCATGGGGTCATCCCAAAACAGCAACGGAGGGAAAGTGGAGAGGAAGTGGATGACAATGTATAGCATTCCCATTGTGACCAGCCAGGCTTGGTGACTGGATTCAGTTTCTCTCCGGCTCCCACAGTGTTTTCTCCCAGCACATATCTTTCTCTCTCTATCTCTTGCTCTCTCTCTCTCTCTCGGTAGAGAAAGGCCAGACCTGAGGGAGAAAAATCCATAGACGTATAAGAGCAGCTCCAGTTAGCGTGTCTGTCTGATAAAGCCGACTTTGATGGCAGCGATAGCCCAGACGCCAGCCTAAATGTGGCCTGCTCAGGGGTTATAGTCGGCCTGTAGGAACCACTGTCTACAGAATTAAAGCCATACCATACTCTGAGCAGGAGGGGGAGGCTTTTGCTTTAGTTCCACTTTGTTGTTTTAGTTGTGAAAGAAAGTTAAATCTAATAAATTATAGGAGAGGGGGGAGCAGGAATGCAAAAAAAAATAATTTGTTCTGAATTTTCACGCACACAACCACAATGTACACACACACACACACATACACAGTCCTCATACCCCCCTCCCCACCACCAGCCCCCCAGCCTATCAGTTCATTGGTAGAGTCTAATAGCTGGAGGGGAATCTAATCCTTGGCACAGGATGAGAGACTGCTGCTCCCCCTCCTCTCCTTGCTGCTCTCCTCCCCTCGACTGCACTGCTTAAAGGGACTGGCAACACTTTTTTTTTTCCTCCTCAGCAAAGTTTTGGAGGAATGAGTTCATCTCTGCTCAGCGCTCTGGATTAGGAGAGATGAAGTATAATGGAGGTGGCCCCGGAGCTTGGTGGGGAGATGTTAGCACGGAGGGGAAGCTGTTGTTTGTCTGCCTGTCCCAGACACTCGGCCTCCCATTCATCTCACTCCAAGGCTGCGGAGCTGTGTTTACCCCGGGGCAGCTCTTTTCTGCTTCTCCCTCTGCCCTGTTTTTCCCCCTCCTTTTCATGCTGTCTTTAAAAGCATTACTGGATGATCATCAAGGATTGCCATTGAAACTTTCAAGCCCCCATTTTTGTGTACTTAGTAGTAATTATCCAGACTCGCCCTCGAGTGCAAGGAACTCATAGCAGGGCAATCTGCTTTTTTTCCATATGTAAACCTGTGGAAAAGGCTTGGGCAAGTTGTGTTTAAAACAGGCATATTTAAGGGTTGTGTTAATGGCATGTTGGTCTTCTCTTATAACAGAGGAACAACGATAGCTATAATCATGATCTGTATTTGCTGTTTCTTTGGCAAGTAACAATCACTGTAGTCTACATTATCTTCAGTGGTGGAAGTACATTTATTCAAGTACTTAAATATAAATTTGAGGTTCTTGTACTGTACTTTAGTATTTCCATACAACGTAAAAAAACGTAAAAGTAAGCTCCACGAATTAAAACAGTAGAAAGCTACTTATACATGAATGCGCCAGTAATAGTGATCCAACAACATCATTGTAACTACAGGGACCATTTTTCTGAATTGCATTTATTTGTTTATAAGGACAACACATATTAATCAACATTATTGTGAATGTGCCAGTGTTAGCCAGCTGGCTAATATGTTATGGTAATTATGAGTAGTATTTTTACTTTTGATACTTTAAATGCATTTTGCTAATAATACTTACATAGCTTCACTAACATTTTCATTGAATGATTTTTACGTGTAATGGAGTATTTTTGTTTTACAGCTACTTTCAGCTACTATTATGTTAACTTATAGCTGACATTTCAATCCTTTTTGCGGACACTTGAGCATGCGTCACTGTTTGCTTTCTGTGTTCTGTTGTCAGATCCGATGTCCTGCTTTTGATAGTCTGAATTCCTCCAATCAGACTGACCACAGGGAAACAGAAAAATCAACATTTTCACATGGTTTCCATGGAGCTCACGCCTTGTTATGGAAATTAAACTCTGCACGCCAAATGCTTTCTGTGGTTGGAGTAGTGTTCGTTAAATATCTCTGTTTACTGTGTGACTATACTGAGACATGTAGTACGTGCAAATACAGGCGTCCCTGGCTACTTTTAATTCACTAAAAGTGTGAGTGGGCTTGTTATATTTTGAGTGTTGTAATCTGTTTACTTATTTCTTGACGCTTGAGGGAAAGCCAAACAGAGACTATCCTTATCGTATTGCTAGAAGTCTGCTAGCTGCTTGGTTCCATGTATTTCCTGTTGGCCATGGAACATTTTGTAGACCAAACAGCTTCCAAAGATCTATGTATCTCCACTTTTTTGATAGTAGCACTTTGAGTCTGGTTATGTAAGGCATTAGAGTTGATTAACTCCTTCACATGTTCCGATCATTGCCCCTGGCTGCAGGAACAGGAAGTACAGCGGCCACACTGCGGCTGCGTCCATTGCCTCTGAGACTGACACTAAGAGGAGAGGCTTTTGAGAATAAAATAACAATAATAACATGCGCTACTATTCTAATGGGTAAACGGAGCTGTTAAAAGGTGGCAGGGTTAAATGGATGCAGAGCACCAGTAATTGCTCCCAGCCTGTCATGGCTCCGCCCTGAGCAGACCCTCTGAAAGCCCAACATGGAGTCGAGGAGAGTTGGGTGTCTCTGCTGTGGTCAGAGGGGAGGAAGACACACGCCCTACCTTCATCGCCTCATGTCTGACTTTTATGTTTGGTCTGAGCCTTGGCCTGGCCTGTATCTGCATCAGTTTCTGGTCACATACTAATAATTAAACCTGGCTTCATACTCTCTTACATAAATTTGGAAAATGTAGATAAACATTTACAGAACATCCAAACATCGCTGAAACAACAAGGCTTCCTTAAAAATCTCTGATTGCTGACTGAGCATTTGAAGAAGGGCGAGCAGAGGGCAGCTTGAGCTCTGGAGTGGAGGCCATAGTTGCCGTGGTGATGTTGTCCAAACACTCTGCCGATTGGTGATAGCTCTGCTCTGTTAAAGAGATCCTAATGAGTTCTTCTCTCAGAGCCCTCACCTCAGCACCCCCACCTAGCCAAAACACACAAGTTCAGGACAAAAACACAAACACGCCGGCTGATTTGTTTCCCCGTCCAAGCAGACACATGTGCGCACAGGCACACGTAGACGCTTAACACAACAGAGCGACAGGAAAAGGCCTGGCTCATGGTGTGCTCATTGTCTTCCCTCAGGCTCAGGCTTAACATTTGATACATTTCTAACCTTTGTCCTGCTCGTTCCTCTTCCTGGTCCTCGCAGTCTTACTGGCTACTTCGTTCCAGGCAACACGTGAAAACTAGACACTATTGACCAAATTGTTTTTGCTTTATTCTTCCCATCTAAAAAGGAGGAGACGGTAGCCATTTGGCCTTTTGTGTTTGTGTGCACAGTTTCAAAGTGAGTTTACCTTGATGTGTGGGCTCCATTTGATTTGAGACAATAGAGGGCCATAAACAAGTTGGGGCTGAGTTCTTTGTGTGGCCTAGCCACGCTGAAGTAAAAGCTGAGCTCAGAGTGGAGGAGCTGGTGTGTGGAATTCACTAATGGCACATGCATGTTGGGGCCCCTGAAGAGAGGGGGTCATTTCAGCCATCAGTGTGTGCGCAAACACACAGAGAGCCTGTCTGCAGCTTCCCCCCACCCCCACACTTCCCCACTCACTCACTCTTTTCCTCCCCCTCCACAACACAGAGCCTTGAATCAGCAGGCGTTTTGTCTGTGCAAGTCTGGTCAACGTTTTTGCTAATCTTTGTATAAACTTTACTAGTGTGGGTCACTCAGCAGAAAGGTTTAGTTGGGTGGGAGGTGAGCAAGGCATTTTGATGCTGTGTGGATCTGCGATGCTCCACCTTAAAGGCGTTTGTTAATGGGGCGGGTGGTCATTAAGCCCTGAGAGCAGAGAGACTGAAAGGAATGGGGCCACAGGCCCAGGCTTTAAATCCTCTGTGCCAATAGACTCTCTGAAGCAAAATAATGGCATCACTCTGTGTGTGAGTTAATGGGAGCTGATAGCATGAAGACTGGGGGGTCAGCGGGTCACAGGCTTGTGCTAAGTTGTCAGGGAGCTGAATGCCGTCCCTGGGCCCACAGCAGGGGGAAGAGCTGGGTGGAGGGGGAGGGGGACCCCCTGCCTGGCCCTCTCCCGTCACCCCCACTCTTGTGGAATGTGAGGAAGACGAGGGAAGAGGAGAAAGAGGTACCCTCATTCTCCAGAAGTAAAGGGTGAAGAGACGGATGTGAGATCATGGGACTCTGTGTGCTTTTTCTTCTTTTTCCTCCTCATCCACCAGCCCCTCTCCTCTCCTCGTTCCACAGATTTTATGAGCAGTATAAATGTAACACGGCTATGAGCAGCGTGGACTGGAGCAGCCTCTGAAAGGAGTCGACAGTGTTCAGTATGGTGAAGATAGAAGTCTACCTAGGGAGCAGTAACTCACTTTGGAGTGCTGAGGGCTGTCACTGAAAAGAGTTCACAGACTGCAGCCATGAAAACTGAATTAACAAGCTGATTTACTGGACAGAAATGTTTAGGAATGAGATGCCGACTTTGTTTTTGTCTTAAGCAGTGTTTATTGAAATGTGCACAGACAAAACACTGATTTTTCAAAAAGTTGTAAGTAGATTTTGAATCCAGGCCCAACACACTACTGCAGGGACTTATTTGCCAATTTTCAGTGGAAACACTGAGTGTAATCCTTCATTCATTTTAGTAAACATGATCTGTTTTGTGCATGTGTGAGCAGCAGAGCCTGCCTCTGTGCTGGGTGGTCAGTGTTTAATCATTACAGTGCCCTCTTGAGGCAGAGGTGGAAACTGCAGGTCCTCAGTTGGACTGACCACTACACTCTCCACCCCCAGGATATGTATAGTAGCGCGTGCATGTGCGTGTGTGTGTGTGTGTGTGTGTGTTGGACGGATGTGCATGCAGTGGTATTTATACAAGGCTTAGATTTCAATACAGTGCCTCCTTCAGTATTTATAGTTTGGCCATCTGCTCTGAACAATAAAAAGAGATAGTTAATCCTTTAAAACTTAAGCCTTCCTTTTTACTAGGCCTGTTTGCTTTTGTTTATGTTTTGTTTAATGACTGTCTCTCTGTCTCTGTCTCTTCTAGATGCCAGTATGTCGCCTGATGCCCCTAAGCAGAGCCACTGGTGTAACGTGGCGTACTGGGAGCACCGCACACGTGTGGGTCGCCTCTACACAGTGTACGAGCACTCCGTCAGCATCTTCTATGATCTACCTCAGGGCACGGGCTTCTGCCTGGGCCAGCTCAACCTGGAACACCGCAGCAGCACCGTTCAGCGCACACGAGGCAAAATCGGCTACGGCATCCTCCTCAGCAAAGAGCCGGACGGCGTTTGGGCGTATAACCGCAGTGAGCACCCCATATTTGTCAACTCCCCTACCCTGGACGTGCCTAACAGCAGAACTCTGGTGGTGCGAAAGGTGATGCCAGGCTTCTCCATCAAGGTGTTTGACTATGATCGTTCATGCCTCCTGAGGCACACCACAGAGGCTGACCTCCTGGACGGACCCTATGACCCCAACAGTGTGCGCATCAGCTTTGCTAAGGGCTGGGGCCCCTGCTACTCAAGACAGTTCATCACCTCCTGCCCCTGCTGGCTGGAGATCCTCCTCAACAACCATAGATAACAGACGGACCCCACAAACTATCCCAAATATCATCTACCTAGATTTAATATAAAGTTTTATATATTATATGAAATATATATTATACTTGTAAATACGGAGTCATTTTTACAATGTAATTATTTATGTATGGTGCAATGTGTATATGGACAAGAGGAAAAAAACGGAAAATGCACTTTGGCTTATATATATTATATATATAAATATATATAAAGATAAAGAATCTTTCAATACCAACTTGAGAAATTATACAGAAAAATTAGGATGAGTCTGGATTTGGTGTATAGTTTTCATATACTATTAATATCCAGACAAAAAGCTAACACCATTCACACATTGATAATAAAGTATTCGCATAATAATTCTCATTGTTTGGTCTGCATCATTAGCTCTTTGTTTACAACACATTCAATATTTCTCACATTTATTTTCATGGTATCTTAACAAGTGTATTGATGTCCTCAGGACACCAATATACTTAAATCTCGGTATACCACCATGTATTACACTCATGTATTACACTGAAATAAGGTGTATGTCCTTGTGTTGACATTTGACATTTAGGCTGCGGGTTAGGTAGCCTGGGAGCAGATGGTATAAAGATCAGAGGTGAACTTGTTCTCAACTTTGCCAAGCAGAAAATGATCAGAGCTGTCATTTCATCGATAATACAGAATGGTCATTGCGAAGAGTAGTGTGATATCTGCACTAGTTGTAGGTACAGAGGAGTTAATTAAAATACCTAAGCAGATAACTGATTGTATTTATATTTCAGCATCTACAGTGTCAAGTTTATCACTAGATTTTAAGACAAGCTAGCTCAACTGATCCACATGTCCTTGAGGTCCTAAGGAGCCCCAGTAATGAGGACCGAGAGCGGATGGTGTAGTGGAAGACAGTGTAGGAGGAAATGATGACACTACTCAGGCTCAGCAGTTAGGCAATCCTTCCAAAGGTGATTCTCCTTCAGCACATCATCGTTGGCCCGCGCTCACAGGTCTCAGGTCTCCACAGCCAGCTCGTCTCACAATGGACGTTGTTATAACTGACCAGGGATGCGGCACCCCGAAACCGCCACAGTGATACCGGAATGTATGCAGAGAAACCAAGAAGTTTTACAAGCCTACTGGAATCTTAAAAACTACAGCCAAGGTGGATGTGGTTTAGCTGGCTTCCTTCATAATTGCTGGTGTTGGGTTGTCAGATTGGCGGTGGTGGTAGTGAGGAGGGGGGGGCAGAGGTCTCTGCCAACATTCAGCAATAGAGGCATTCACTAACACTGATTCTGGTTTAATGAGTGCTCAACTGTGCAGTTACAAGGATATGTGTTTTTAAAAGTGGGCCCTCTTAGTCATCAAAACTGTTGGATAAGCTTTTTGAAGTTTGAGAACAATGTTTGAGCAGAGAGACACAGTGAAGTCTTTTTTATGACAGGTTGTCATATTTTTTGAAAACACTACTTTCCAATCGTGTGGGCTGCTGAGTGCATCATCTCCGTCCTTCCTTCCCCTCCTCTATAAAGGCTCAGACAGCCTCCTCCAGGCCTGCTGTCTGTCTGGAGCCAAGACTGCGTAGAGTTCAAACAGCAGAGAGGAGTGGCTCCACTCCGCCTCTGTCTCTGCCTCCGCTCTCTTCCCTACAACTGGGGGCCATTATCCTGCTCCTTTGTGTCTCTGTTATGGGAAAAGGGCCCACATCACCACTGGAGAGGAACTGGCAGACAATTATATGGGGTGGCGAGGAGCTAAGACACATAGTGGGCAGATTACACAAGCCACCACAGAGGGTATGAGAGGGGGCCTAATTAGACAGGGCTGGGGAGAGGCCAAGCGACAATACACATCTACTGTAGCTGCATCTCTGGAAGGGCGCCTGCTCTGCTCCGCTCCAGAGCTGGAATAGTTGTGGCAGGCAGACTTTAACTCTGGGCAAGATGAAGGAGCAAAGGGAAAAGCCATGTAAGCAGCTTTGTGTGCTCCACAAGCTCAGGAATGGTATTGATTAGCAGGCTGGAGCCCTCAATCATTTTCTGGAGAAGTGTGTGTCACTCTCGGCCCCAAAAACCCAGCCGCCATTTTGTCCCACTGTTTACGATACACTGAGCTGTAGTTGCAGTGCTGCATTGATTAGAAACGGATGTTAGAGAGAAAACAACATAATAGCTACTTTTCACAACAACACAAACACGAAGCACTCTCTGTGTATGATACAGAAATGCTACATGTGGATATATCTGCGCACAAATTAGTCTCTCTGAGCTTGTGTGCGGACAACTGCTTTTTAAAGCTCTTGAGTTTCGAAACCCTGTTATTATGGCTTCTGTCCTGCCAAAGCCTCAGTGCATTCCTTAGACTGTAGATTCTTGTCTGTAAGCCTCTCCTAAGGCCTGCTTCTCCATGTTCACAGTTGGCAACAAAGGATTGAGGTCTCTCTGATCATTACAATCAAGTCACTAAAACTCATCTGTTTCCTTTTAACAAAAGGTGAGCACACCTGCAAAAACATCCCTCGGTTAAATGTGAGAACAAATGAAGGGTAACAATCTCAACCAGGAGCGATTTCAGCCTCTCCTGTTGGTCTCATACGGGATTAGAGAGTTGAAACAGACACAAAAGTCAGTATTGAAGAGTTAGTAGGTCATTTGAGGCAGGCAGATGTGGAACTACCGCAGCTCGCCACAGCTCACTCCATTTGATGACCCAGTCCTGCACATCTGGCCCCAGTAAAAACACAGAGGTGAGGTAATAGCACCTTTTGAAACGAAGAGAGATTACACAGATCGCCTGAAACACTTCCTTCTCTCTCTCTCTCTCTCATGAACGCCGGCCCACGGAAATCTTCTCACCTTGGCTGAGGGTGTTAATTACGGCTCCTCGCAGCTGCCATGCTCGCCACTTACTGGGCGTGCTGACACATGCCAGCGCACAGGGGATCCACGCTCTCAGAGGGGATTATGGGCCCGGCACGCAGGGCAAGCCAAGAAAGGGAGACTTTTCCTTTTGGGTGATTTTCCACCTTAATAGGCTGGATTTAAGACAGTGGATGAGAAGTGGTGTGACCGATGTGTCTGTGCTTTGGTGTGGGTTGCATGTGTCTGTGAATGCACAGGTGTGTGTTGTGTCTCTACAGCCATCTACAAGCACTTTTTAATACTTCTCTGTGCTGATAAATCTTGCTTCCGAAGTGACATTTTTGTTTTGTATCTCCCCAATGACAAACCATGATTCTGCTACTGTGCTGCAGGCCTCTAACTGAGCCTGGAACAGACCATTGAGTAAGCATTTAGGTGGTTTTTCAGAAGCCAAAAGCAGCCCGCTCCTGATGCTCCTCTGCAGATCCCACCCTCCCTTCGGTAATTACAGGGTGCACAGGGGCCTCTCTGACGTACGAAAAGGATTTATTTTAGTGAGTTTCCACAGAGGTTAAAAGAATGCCACAGTGTGAGCACACGCACATGGACACACACACACACACACACACCCTTAGGCTCAATTCTGACAGCATTTATCAACAGCCTATTGCTGCCTCCCCTTGTCCAACTCAAATCATAGGAGCACAGTGGTCCTTATTGTGGCATTCAGTTATATTAAAGATGAATTAGCGTGTTCAACATTCAGTTTCTCAGCTGATTCATGTAACTTCGAAACCGCTCAGTTTCTCTCGCCTAAACTAGGATGTTTTTTCCCCTTAAAATCCGAATTCCTCTGTCAATTACCCCTACCAAGGGACAAAGCTTCATTCACTGCAGAAACCGCTAGAATTGCATTCTTTAATATTCCATTTTTCTTGGAGAGGCAGAGTTTTCTCCTTTTCTGTCTGCATGAGGAGTTCCACTGATGAGAAGAAAAGATGTGTTTGCTGAATTCTGTGTAATATTGTCTCAAAACTCTCTATAATTTATACCAGCCTTTAATAGAGTTGCTTTATGGGCTATAATCAAATCCCTCCAGATCCCTCTATCTAAATTGTGAGGCAATAGCACATGAATGCAGCGTGCTACAGCAGTGCTGAGATACATACTTTAATGCCTGCATGGTTGTGGTTGTGTCTGCCTGTGGGTCTTTTTTGAAATGTGACTCTGAGAGAACCAATCACGAATCAGTTTTACACTCTGTGCTAAGTAATACAAAATACATTCACTTAACACTGAGTCTCACATGTTTTGAGAAGTAATCCTATATATTAAAGTATGTCATGCTCATTGATCTCGCCAGGAACTCAACAACTTTTTTCCACGTGCCCAGTTTGTCCTTTTAGAAGTCTGACTGAGTTTTTTTTTTTTTTTTTCCGAGGGGCTGTAAAAGAGAAGATCTAGCAATGCGGCCCCCTTTTTTTTTCTGCAGGGCTCCTAATATGTTCCATATTGTGAGTTTAAATGGGGTGGACTCAGGAAATGCAGTCACACTGCTTTGCCTTCCAAGCTTCCAGTCTGAGGTTTGGCCTGCAGTCCTGGTGGTTCTGTGGACTGGGGCTGATTGGGCGGCTGGAGCTGCCGAGGCGGTTAGGCTCAGCCATGTGGGCTTTCTTCATCCTCTCCTCAGGAGCCGAGATGTCCACGTCGCTGTTTCTGTTTTGTTATGTTTCTCTGCCTGCAGAGGAGCCCCATCTCATGTAGACTACACATTAATCACTCTCATTCTGGCCTTTGTTTGCCGACTGCAACTTTCTCAAAGCTGCATCGTTCTGGCGTATTATGCAGAAATAGTCAACCAGTCAAAACCACAACTTGTTGATTTTGTACAGTTTAAACAAATGAGATATAACGTGTTAATTAGTGAGCTTTAAAGGTGCTGGTAGGCAGATTTAGTTACGTTTAGACAGAGCTAGGCTTTCTGTTTCCCCCTGTTTCCAGTCTTGGTGCTAAGCTAAGCTAGGCTAATGGCTGATGGCTTTAGCTTCATGTTTACTGCACAGACACGAGCTTGGTATCAATTTTCTCATCCAACTCTCGACAAGAAAGCGAATAAGAGTATCTCCCAAATTGTCAAACTATTGAAATTCTCCTTTCTCCTTTAAACACGAATCACTAATGCTGTCCTCTTGATGCTTATTTTGTTTCCAATGTGTAGTGAGATCTTCATTTAGCCGGTGCCAGAGCTTAAACTAACCCTTCAGTAGTTTGGAGATGACTTTATGTAGCCGTTTAAGTACTCTGCTGGGCAGTGCGAGGCCCAGCTATGAGAACGTATCTCTGAGAAGAGTGAAGATGAGTGAGGAGGCTCAAATTCCAGACCAGAGGTCAGGTTTCGCATTCCTGGGGCACACACCACCGCCTGTCTCTGCACTGACATACCTGCTGAGTGTATGAGTGCCAACGAGGGGCCAGGAATGTGAGTGTGTGTGTGTGTGTGTGTGTGTGTGTGTGCACATTTGTGTACATATGCACGTGGTGGAGTGTGTGTCTTGCACGCCAACTAATGTGTCAAAGTGAACATATTATTGCATTACATTACACATCATCAAACATACATGAAAAAACATATCAAAGCAAACAAAGCTGTTTTTTTCTCTCTCTCTCTCTCATGTTTGATACAGGGAAAAACACACACAGATGTAGAGAGGAGTTGGCTCACCGAATCAAACCAAGCACTCATTACTCCACGCACGCCATTCACAATCAGCTCAGAGGGTGGGTGGGAGTCCAAAGGAGCAAAAAAAAAAAAAAAACAAGCAGGCCTCCTTCTAGGCTCATTTG
Organism: Macquaria ambigua; assembly: GCA_008360985.2. Taxonomy (NCBI): domain Eukaryota; kingdom Metazoa; phylum Chordata; class Actinopteri; order Centrarchiformes; family Percichthyidae; genus Macquaria; species Macquaria ambigua. The sequence continues at coordinate 131,737 of VMKM01000067.1, forward strand.
AGCAGAGCTGGTGCCCTTGAAACGCCGAGGAATCCAGGCAGAGAAGGGAAACCGCTGCAGCTTGTAACTGCTGGTGGTGCCTACTGGGCTGCAGCATTTTATTTCAATGTAAAAGCCTTGCTAAACAGAACTGACTTGTCTTTGTAACTGTTCAGTCATTTTGTTGTGATTTTAATGGGAAGAGGGATATGAATACCAGTCCAGCCGCGCACAATGGTTTTCATTATTTTAACAATAGTGTTTATTTCACTGTCTTTGAACTGGGCCTGTATGAGTAACATGAGGGAAAGTAAATCACTAATTAGATTTAAGTGTTGCTTTCTTTGTCGTAAATATAGTTACAAGAGAGATTTAGTATAAACTAGAGTTCAGGACTGCGTGGACTGTTTCTGCATCCTTAAGACTTTTAGCTGTAAGGACACTTTTTTTCAACAATAAAACTACTAAAAATGCACTGAAACTTACATTAGTCCAACCCTGTGTAAAGGTTTTATGGGCTATGACATCGTCTTGGATGTTAAAAGCAGTCATCATGATGCTATCTCAATACTACATTTATGTCAGGCTTGGCAACCCCAGAGCAGTGTAACTTTACATTCAATACTCACCTCTTTGCCAATATAGATGCAGTAGACGAGGCGGCCTCTGGGCCAGGAATTGTTGGCTCATCTGCTCAATACTATGGATCAGCAACACAATACCTCCCAGCAGTAATTTATCAGTTGTTTCATGGTAACAATATACTGGAAATTCTGTCATGCGTTTCAATTTTTAAATCATTTTTGAGTTTGTCCAGGTTGAGGGTTATCAAAAAACTAGATTAGACTGAGTCGGACTTCACCATAAGACCGAAACCCAGAGGATGGGTGTTCAGTCCCCAGGTCTGGTGCTTTTGTGGGGTCCCTTGAGAACATAAGTGTCCCCTGAGGGCTTCCCAGCCAACGAGAGCAGCCAGTGTTAATAGCATGTCTTATTCCTCGAGGGCTGTGCAACATGATCTCCATCTGACATTCCTGGGCTTTTGTTTGTCTCCATTTCCACTGCGCTCCAGCCCCAACTGCTTCACTCGTCCCGTGCCATCCCATATGAGGCTGTTTAACATCTTAATCTGCTGCTGTCTTTCATCTGGCTCCTGTTAAAGCCTTAACAGAAAGATTGTGAATGCTAACTTCTGTCAGCACCTGGCTGTAAGAGAGCAGGGGAGAGAGGGAGAGGAGCAGACGGGAGAAAGACTGGAGGAAATGGTGGGTTTGGAAAAACAGACAAGAGTGGAGGGAGTAAATATGTATTCAGATCCTTTACTTAGGTAAAAGTACCAATACAACAATGTAAAAGTACTCCATTACAAGAACAAGTCCTGCATTCAAATTCCTTCTGTCAAAGTACAGATTTATCAAAAGTAAAAGTACTCAGTCTACATGAAAATGTCCTGTCTGTGAGATGTTATTACATGATCAGATTTTACAGTTGTAGCAGGTCAAGGTGGAGCTAGTTTTAACTACTTTATGTAATGTTAGTTTTGTCCAGCAGTTCCCAACCTAGGGGTCAGGCCCCTTCAAAGGGTCCCAAGATAAATCTGAGGGGTCATGATTATGATGATGATTATAGAGGCAGTATTTCTGTTACTTACTGGATAATTTTACCTCTTTGGACCTGGTTATTTAAATGAAATCATCTGACGAGTTTAGAGGGGAAATCACTCTTTGGTGGAAGTGTTAACAACTCAAAGACATCTGAACGGGGTCACAAGTCAAAATGGCTGGGGACCAATAGTGTAATCTTTAAAAAGGCATTGTATTTTATAAGCCTTTTGTATGATTTTTATGTAAAATCTTAATCTGAAAAGTATCTAAAAACTACAGCTGTCAAATAAATATAGTGGAGTAAAAAGTACAATATACAGTGCTACCTACAATAATTCTATTTCCAGTACTTGAGTAAAGTTACTTAGTTACTTTCCACCACTAAATGTGCTGAACACATTTTCTGTAGAAACAAAGCAGAAAATACAGGTGACAGAGGCAGTGAATACACAGAGAAGAGTTTCACTGCAAACATCTTCATCGTTCTCTTCAGTCAGTGCTGTATTTGGCTTCCACCTCCCCATACATGGATATTTATGTTCCTCCTGCTGTAATTCATCATAGATCAAATACCTGAGTGTATGACATGCGTTCATTTTCTGATAACTTTTCCCTCTATGTCGCCATCTCTCCAGCTCGTACCTGTTAAGGCGAAGCGTGGAGGGGTAGGCGAGCCAGGTACGCTTGCTTTGTTATACCTGCTGCTCGTTGTCAGCTTGTTGCTGTGCATGGTGGCGTGGTTCTCACAGATTCCTCGGCAGATTTATGTGAACGCCCATCCCCTCGCCTGTGGCAGCAGGTACGAGTGGCGGCAGCCTGTCAGTGCTGTCGGGCCTGATGATGTTCTTACAGCCATTAACATTGCAAACAATTGCTAATAGGAATGAGCCCCCAGCTATGGAAGCCAGGTCAGCTTCAGTGAGGCAGTGGGCCCCGGTGTATCAGACAACCAAGCATCTTATTGTCGTTAGGAGGACAACAATGCCTAACATAAAGCAGCACACAGATTAATGCAGTCTCTCTGCCATCTCTGAGCACATATCCTCTCTCCACTGGCATCCCTCTAATTGCTTCAGTCGTTTTTTCGTTGGCCTGTATGAACAAAATGAAGCAATCCAGGGGAATTAATATAAATGCTGTAATAACTGCCCTCAGGGCTACTCAAAACCAGGATAATAGCAGGCGCCTTGCAAGCAGAAAGAAAAAGAAAATCCTCATTACACTTGCTTCTGCATTCTTCCTGAATGGCCGACATGCTGCAGCTTGTCACTTGTGTTTGGAAAGTGTACAGACTTATCTGTGTTGCTGCCGTTCATTCCTCCTGCGCCCCCAGAACGGGCTGCAAAGTGAAGGAGGAGGCCTGAATCTGGCTGAATTATGTGTTTGTGAGGGATGTAATGAAATTCATATTTTTTATAATGTGTTTTATGTCCCGTGGCGCTCTGGTGTGAAAGTTCACTTCTTCTCCAGGAATCCAAGATGCAGTCTTGAACTCTCATGCCAAGCTCTCACTCTTGGGTATAGGTTTAAACTGAGGGCAAGGTAAATTTGGTCCTCAGTGTTGGTTTATTTTTGCTGGCACGCGCGCGTTTTTGGGCACAACCAGGCATCTGCTAGTATTTCAGGTCTTTGGCACGGCCTCAGTCGGTGAGGTACAGTATCAGGGGATTTCTTCCCTCTGGCGATGGCTCCAGTCCAGCCTAAGAGGCCTGTTCACATCTAAAGAGAGGCCCCCTGTGTCAATGTGATCACTGTGTGAGAACACAAGAGAATAGGCAGGTGGTTGTTATAGCAGGACAAGCTAGAGACACACTGGTGGAGGCTGATCAGACTTACTACATGAGGAGTCAAAGAGCTGTTTTATTTTGTTTTGACTGGACAAATATTTGTGAGTCCATTATGAGGTTACACCTACAGACACGGGCTTAGGAGACAGTAGGAGTTTGTTTTCATCCTTTTCATCTTTCCCTCGTTGCTCCCCCTCTTCTCTCCCTACTCTAAACCCCCCCTCCCCTTCAGCAGAGTTTTTAATATCAAAGTGCGCTGTCTGACAGGGGTAAGTCTCAAACAAGGGCTCTTTTGTTGGGTCTCCCTCCAACCGGCCAGGAACGACAAGAACTTGTCAACCCTTGTTCGGTTAGAAAGGAAGATGAAGAGAGGGGAAAAAGGGTCGGGACAGAATTGGCTCTTCTACAACGTACAAAAGAGATTATTTAGGTGTCTGGCAGTGGGTATGAAACTGAATAACTTAATTTCAGCTTATTAAGGAGCAGACATATACTGTAGATATGAAAACACTATTCATTTTTCAGATTCCCCATATATTTAATATCATCACACATAATAGGGACGCAATCTCTGTCTGTGTCTGTGGGAGAGGGGGAAGACTGTTGTGACTTTGCCAGAAAACAGAACGACAACCACAGCCAGGGAAAATATAATACTCCATCAGTTTGCCTGGTATTTACGCTCCTGTCTTGTCATCTGATGCTGAGGCTATATATGTATACCCAGCAGTGGTGGAAAGTAACCAAGTACATTTACCCAAGTACTGTACTTAAGCACAATTTTGAGATACTTTACTTGAATATTTACATGCTACTTTATACTTCTACTACATTTCAGAGGCAAATATTTAGCTTTTTACTCTACTACATATATTTGTACTAGCTGTAGTTACTAGTTACTCTGATTTTACATGCAAAAGGCCCTGCATACCCACACAGCTGTTGTCAGTTATGTGGCTGATTAGACCTGCTCAGGTGGGAGTTGTGTGAAGCTATGTTGTTATGAAACCATGGACGCCAGGCCTCCAACCACGCAGCTGAGCGAGCGCCAAATCATTTTACCAGTACTACCTGTGCCGTGACATAAGAATGACAAAGTTGTAACTTGTCTCACACAAAACAGAAAAGCCCCTGCATGCCCCGAAAAATGGTAATTTTTTGTCTTGTTGCACAAGATTATAATAATAAATTAGGATTTTTAACGATAAAAAAAAAAAAAATCTTTCGGGACATTGGGGGCTCCGTAATATAACTCTTTGCATGATGAGTACTTTTACTTTTGACATGTTAAGTACTCTAGTACAATTTTTAATTGCAGAACTTTTAGTATTTTTACATTACGATATTGTTACTTAAATAAAGGATCTGAATACTTCTTCCACCACTGATATCCAGTAAATTATGTAATATAATCTGCCCTGTGTTGTTTCAAAAGTGTAAAGTTAAGGGTGAGAAAGACATCCACTATCATCATGAATGTTATGAATTAACATGAAAACATCTTCTAAAGAATTGCGTGCTTTTACAATGGAAAAAATGAAATGCCCTCAGCTCTTGTGACATACCACAATACTTTAATGCTTCAGTTTGCGATGTGAACAACCTCTTACCGGCTTTGATGGGCCGCTTGACAAAGATCTTCATGCTGATTTGAGGACTGATATTTAGTTTGTTCCCACAGTTGCAGAGGGCAAGGAGGAAGTCACGGCTAAAAGGGTGATCTTTTGATCTTGAGGATTGATAATCTACATTGCATTTGTGCATTCTTTTAAGTTACTCTCTATCTAATCGTTGACCTGCCAAAATTCACTATTGCCATGTCACCACACCACACTGAGTTCAGTCTCTGTGAAGTATTTCTTCATGTTAGCCACATGGTGCCTGTGAAAATCGAGAAGTGCTGGATATCAGCTAGCTATTCTTGCTTGAAACACACCAGGATTTGCACTGAGGCAAGATGTTCTTCCCATGCTATGTGTAAACTTTGTTTGACCTCTGTCCACAAAGAACGTCCCTATGAGTTGTGGTTCAGGCTGTAGATATGAAAATGTACATTTACAGTGAGCTGTAATGTACACCAGAGGAGAAGGGAGTGCTTGTGGCTGGTGGCCAGCTGAGGCCCCAGATGTGCAGCGTTGTTTGGGCCTTGTCCTGTGTTGTAAGTGTGTAGTGCGGAGCCGGCTACCGGACACACACAATGAGAGATCTGGGCAGCAGATGACGGCTCACTGTTCCCAGCGTGTAAGATAAACAGTAGGCTATTAAGGATTTACAACATGAAAATCTTAACAAAAAGAAATCCTTGGTTAGTGAGAAAGGAAGTTGTGTGTGTTAAGAAAGCAAACAGTTAAACCATAATGTGGGAAAATGAACTGCTCTTATTTTGAAATAAGTTTTTAACATTTTATGTTAATTTTAGTTTCCATTTAATCATGACAAACTGAAACTAATTCACCAGGTGAAGCCCAATGTCATGTGATATGGCAAACCTGTTAGCAAACAGTTCCTTATTTACACATCCAGAGCACAGAGCAACATTATGATTCACTGTGAGTCGTGTTTCTGGCCAATATTCCAATATTCACTGTCTTTTAGCTCTGTTTTTGGTCTCTACCATCTCCTGAGAGAAATATCTCTTTATCTGCTAAATGCTCCAATATATTCACCAGCTAGTTGCTAAAGTTTCCTGTTTGGAGCTGAGCAAGTAGCGTACAGTAATTTTATCAGAGCTTTTTCGATGAGACTAGCTGCTTGCTGCTACCAGAAACAAAGTGTGTGAGAGTGTGTTGCGGGCCAGAAAACCAAAACAACATGCAGAATGATGCTAAAACGCTCTGTAGAGATGAGGAACTCTCTGAGATAACTCGTTGCACATTACACAGTCATCTTCTCCATCTGTTGGCCAAATCATAAATGTTCAATCTACTTTTCTTATGTTCCTTTGTCAGCAAAACAAAATCGATCTCTAATTTTCTCATTCCTTTGTAGTCCTTCTTGTAAAGTGCCTCTGACTTTAACCCTGATTGTGGGTTTGTAGCCGTAATATTGTGACTATTACACTGTTCTATGTATATCCTCCTTCACCATTTTCAGGTTTTCCCTTTCCGTCCTCCTCTTGCTTCGGTTTTCCCTTTTTCCATCCAGTCATGGAGATGGCTACCTGTTCCCACACTGACTTGTGAACAGAGAGTTGAAGCAGGCAGCAGAGGTAATTCTCGTCTACCTTCCCAAGAACGTGTTTGCTTTCCACTTTCCACTACGCACGGAGAAAGCAACCTTACTATTTTGAGGCATTTGAGGGGGGGAAAATACTCCACCCAGAAGTTATGCAATTTAAAAACATAAAAATGTTCCATATTTCTTTCATGGGCTTTTCAAGAATGGCCAACACTCCTCGAGGGGCACGTGTAGAGTCCATGAAGGGCTTGTTGGACGGGCACAGCGAACACACAGCTCAGGGAGGGAGTGGAAGTGTTCTGTCATGGTTGAACATGGGCGTCTGGTGGTGATTAGAGACCATTTGTTTCTGTCAGAGCACAAAGCTTCAGCCTTCTCTCTGCGTGATAGATGAATTAGTGGAAGTGAACTGGATAGAAGGATAAAAGGGGACACACTCATCAATGAAATACTTTGACACTGAGACGTTCGGTGATCACCTGCACTGGAATGTTTTCCTGCGATCGGCCAGATCAAATTTTGGGAAAAATCTCTTCAGTTTGTTTTTCTTCCCTCTGTGTGTGTTCCATGTTCTCATGGACAACATTTTCCATTTGTGTATCAAGTCCTTGTATCCAAACTTGTCCTCTCCTCCTTCTACACCCTTGTTGTTTTCTTCTCTCTCTCTCTCTCACACACACACACACACACACATGCACTCATGCACATACATAATAAACATACTAGTTGATGACCCAGCTAATGCTTGTTCCTTGTCTAAAGAGCAGAGATAAAGACAGAGAGGAAAGTGGCGAGTGGTGCAATAGACCCCTCCCCCCCCTGTCCTCCCCAAGGGGATCGGATGTTCTCAGCCGTTATAAGCAAGCAAAGCTGGCGGCCGGCAGACCGTCTGGCTCCAGAGCAGCCCGGGCACACAGACAATGCCAGACCTTCTGTCATGAGGTTTGCTTTCACTGAGGTCAGCTAAACAAGCCTCTAGGCCCTAAACACAGCCATGTGCACACGCACTCCTCCATCCTCGTACACACATCTGAACACACTCAAGATAACTTACTTTATTTCCTACCTTAGGCAATGGTGTCAGTCTCTTGTTTGTGTTGTCTGTGTGTGTGTTTGCAGTGTCACTCAGTCCTGCAGTCAATGACCTCGCTCTCCTTCTCTAACTCAGGAGAGAGGCCGTCATTTGACCCGCTCACTCTCCCAACATCGACATACTTTGCATGCTGTAGGATTTTAATTAGAGCATTACTGTACATTATTAGACATATAGCACCGTGTCACCAGCAGAGTGAGCTGCAATAACTGATATTACACATTGTGGCATATATCATATTGTTTGTGAGTAAACTCAGCCAGTTGTGGACTAGTATTGTTAGGTTTTTTGTCCACCTTATTAACGCATATGTAGAAATATTTGGAATACAGTAAGATGTAATGCAATCCAGTGGTGAAATGTAAATATATTTATGAGTATTTCATACTTCTACTGCGCAACATTTTAGAAGGACATTTTATTAAAAAAAAAAATCAGTTTATAACATATGATGCCTTATTATATAATATTAGCTTCATCTCAGCACCAGCTACAACATGAAAATGCTGCTTACACAGTAATACACCAGTGCTAATAATCTAACATGTATAATAATATAACACTGAGAGGGGTCACTCTGCTGCAAAAAAACAAAACACAACTGCAGAAAGTGAAAACAAAGGGTTTTGCAGATCCAACAGTCCTTAGATAAATGTAAAATGCGGTTTTAGTGTTAAATTGTTCTCCACTTTAGGCCAGTCTTTCTCAAATGATTCAAAACATTTAGGGAAATACATGCAGACGTCATCTACATAAGTGTTCAACCCCTTAACATACCGTAGGACTAGACATCCTTTCTCATGGTATGCATAAAGTAACCAGATGTCTTTTTTTAGCTAATTAAATACCTGACAAATCAAGGTTCTTCATCACATTGATGCAAAAACCATATGAAAATCATCAGATATTGCCGTGAAGAAGTCTTGTTTATTGCCACACTGGCTTAATACAATCAGAGATATTAAAGAGACGGTTACCACTATACATCATCCTATCATCCTATTGTCATATTTCCCAACCCAACCCTTTTCTCCCTTTGTTTCCCCGTTAGGGTTGTTAAAATCATCTTTTTCCACACTGTCTGACAGTATCATATATATATTCTGTATCAGCTTGTTCCAGTTCTTCTTTGACATAATATGATGTTTACATTGAGTGAAATAGTCAAACCTAGACTCCATGTTTTTATGGCTGCACTGTTCCATCACACGGACATATTCTAGATGTTTTGGGCATCGATTTATACACATTTCCCTCAAATCCTGCCTGACAAATTTGGTATCTGTATACACGTTTGGATCTCCACTAAAATTGAAAATAAAGTTGTGTGGGTTTGAGAAATGTTTTGCTGCACAGCATGAGTTTGTAATGACCAACTCGCCAACTCACCAACTCACCTTCTGCTTGACCATTTTGGCGCTCCAGAAACATATTTGTGCATTTTGCTATTCAAGTAATAGAAAGCCCAGTTTCGTCCTCTCCTGTAAGAAAAGCAAGTTTGTTGCAACTGTGTTTTATAGCAGTAGTACGCTGCTTTGTGTCTGAAGGGATAGATGGAGAGGAGAGGAGGGCTGCTGGATGGATCTGCTCTCCTGTGTTTGGGGATGCGCCAATCTGCCTGCACTCAGGAGAGCAGAGTAACTTTTGTGAGTGAGTTATTCCAGCTGAGGCTTCTTTGTAGCCTGCTGCAGCTGTTTTTGATTTCACAGTCCATCCCCCCTCCTCTCTCCCAGCCAGCATCTCAGAATGGAGCCCCCCCCAACCACCCCACTATACCCTTCCTCCATTACCACCCCTATACTACACACTGATACTCACTCACATTTACTCTCACGTTAAAATAGCGACACGCACCACAACAGGTGTTTACGCTCGCCTGTCTGTCCACACAGGTTTCAGGGTGATTTATGAGGGACGAGGGGAAATTAAGCATGAAGGATTACATCGTGTTTAAGACACCGGCAAGACCTGCAGCAGAGTGTGTGTGGTGTTCTTTCTAAGAGGCTACTGGCCTGCAAATGTGACTCCTCTGATAGACTGATTCAGCCTTAACAATCATGGATCATATACTGTACACATAAACACTTGTATAAGCACATGGTGACATGCACTTTTATATAAGGAAGTGTCAAAAAGCATTGAAGCACACTAAGCCTAAGATGCTTGTGATGTCAAGGGTCACACTCTAATTAATTTACTTACTTACATTTTTCTATATCTTTTCTATCTTTTTGGGCTTCCAATCCTTTGGCCAATTTTCTCTTAGTGGCAACTGTATTAAAAATACTGGAGTCTGATAATGCCTAGTATATAGAATATATACTTGAGACAAAAGATTTTGCCAAGAGGAACAAACAACCCTGCCATTTTAAATTGAGAAGTCCGTGCTCTTAGATGTTTCCTTTTATCTTCCCTCCCCTTTGGCCTGCTCCCACTCTGCTTTCTTGTCCATCCTTCCCTCCTATATCTCCTTCTCCTCCTTTTCACCCACCCCTGTTTTTTATCACTCTCTCTCTCTCTCTCTCTCTCTCTCTCTCTCTCTCTCTCTCTCTGAATGAGCTGCCCTCAGATTACTGGGGCTTGTGGAGGTCTATCAGAAACATGTGTGGAGGGTTGGATGGGAAGTCCTTCGTCAAGCGGCTCACCCTCATTTCTCCCAAAGAGCCCGAGCCAGTGGGGAAGAAAAACTCTCAGCGAGTTCAAAGACAGAAACTTATTGGCTTTTTACAGGATATTATTTTCCACTGAATGGATAAACAGGAAAAAACTTCTCACCCTAAACCACTCTCTGTAAAATACAGGAGCCACTCGTCATCACCGCCCTGGCTTTTAGCCTGTGATTCTCCTGCCCTCTGTCTCTGTCTGACATATATTATTCATACAATAACATCAGAGACATGACATGTGGGGATTTTGCATGATCATATATGATCATGGATCACACTAAAACATGCCAGTAAATGTAAAAGAAAATACCACATAATCAGGATGTCCTCATAGGTTGCGCGATCTGCTGATTGTAAATGTCTCATCATAACAATGATGATGTGACAACAGCAGAGGCAGCCAGTGAAGAAAATTACACTTTTAATTCACTTTTTTGGCGATCATTCAAACACATGTTACACTGCCACCTTGTGGACTCGAATTGTATTGTCCTTGTAGGCATAAACTTGGAAAAAGATTTTAGTTTGCACTTTCAAAAAGAACAATTTTCAAAATGAAACACTTTAAACATACGCTGAAGCTGTGTGTACTTTGTGTGTGTGTTGTCTTTATATGTGCAGTGCTGGAACAAGTACTCTGATCCTTTACTTAAGTAAAAGTACCAAAACAACAATGTAAAATACTCCATTGCAAGTAAAGGTCATTTCTTCAAACTCCTACTTGAGTAAAAGTACAGAGGTATTTTCAGCAAAATGTACTTAAAGTATCAAAGTAAAAGTACTTGTTCTGCAGAAAAATGGCTCCTGTGAGTGTGCTATCATTATATATTATATTATTAGATGGTTAATACTGATGCATCAATGTGTAAGCAGCATTTTACTGTCGTAGCTGGTCGAGGTGGAACTAGTTTTAACTACTTTATATGCTGTTTGGTATTTTAGTCTAGTGGTCCCTTCCAGTGGGTCACAAAATAAATCTGAGGGATCATGAGCTGATTAATGGGGAAGGAAAGAAAAAAAACGTTCTGCTACACATTTTTTTTTTTTTTTTTGGGGGGGGTTGATTTTTTATAATTATATAAATATAATATAATTATTATTTGTCCTCTTTGGGTTTCAAACTGTTATCTAAAAGAAACCATCTGAGACGTTTAGAGTGGAAATCCCTCTTTTGATAGAAACATAGCTGTCAGATAAATGTAGTGGAGTAAAAAGTACAAGATTTACCTCTGAAACGTAAAGAAGTAGACGTAGGAAAAGTAGCAGAAAATGGAAATACTTAAGTAAAGCACAAGTACCTCAAAATTGTACAGTACTTAAGTAAATGGACTTAGTTACTTTCCAACACTGAACATGTGGGTGATGAGAGTGAGAGGTGGTTCTTTAGTTCCGGTGTAGCAGAAGTGACTGGAAGCTGTTTGTCACTACATTAAGGCACTGCACATTAAACACGTATCAGCATAACTGCATTTGTATTTTGGCATTAATCTGCTATAACTGACAGTGTGCAAACAGTGAGGGTCATATGCAACAAAGATCAAAGGTCTATGGCACCCGTCGTAACCAAATCACTCCATCACTTCCAGTCTATGTGGTGTAAATTCACCAGTTACTGTAAGTGCAAAGCTTAAAACCAAGTCTTTCACTGCAGAGGAATGCTGCTGAAACAAGAAAATGTCTTCCCGGTCTCCCATTTAGCTACCGAGCAGAGTCTGGGCCGCCTGAGAACGGGCCAGAGAGGGAATGGAAAAATCCACGGCATTTAGGTAAAGCCATGTCATAAAGGCAACACTAATGAGGCGGAGGTTTTAAGAGAGGGAGCGGAGGAGGAGGCGGGAGGAAATGGTTTACATATGGATTTGAAAGAGCACAGGCATCACAGCTATGTTGTGTATTTAATTAAGCAAAGTAATCCTGGTACACATGTCTCTCTCCACTGCTGCTCTACCACTCCTCTTTCACACTCACTTCTGTTTTATCTTTTGTAACACTTATACACAAAAAGTAGGTTAGTTAATATTACAGAATGGCAATACACTTTAAAGAGGTTTGAATCAAGGAAACGTATCGCTGCGCTTGTGCTTTTGTCATTTTGTTTGCATTAAAAATGTTCTTTCTTATATTCTGGGTCTCTTTAACAACAATTAGACTGTTTCTCACATAGAACAACAACATCTCATTTTTCTGAGGCTACCAGCACTAAAACAAATCATTTGAGATCTAGTTTGTGTCTCTGTGGCTAAACTGATTTTTAAGCTTAGCAAAGTATGGATTGACCAGAGGCTATGTGAAAATGCATAATAGATAAATGTAGATGATCGCTGAGGACTACAACAAGCCTGATTGCTTTCATTTCCTGAAGCCACATTAAATCATCTTCTGAGCCACATTAAACTCCATCCCCATTACAAAGATAATAAAATTGTAGTTTTAATTAGTGATAGGTAGTTCCTGGAAGAAGACAAACCCCATAGATATTATAGATGTTTCAGGCTCATTCAGTTGCTTCATCTACACATAAAATAAAGCAAACTAAAGAGGAAAAAAATATAAAACTCAAGATAACCCTAAAATAGTAAATGACTTTCTTTACATTAAAAGACCATACCGGCAGTTTTTCACGTGTTAGGTCCATATACCACACATCACAGTTAAACATTTTGCAAACCTGTTACATCTTTTTTCACCGTTCCAGGCAACCATTGTTTTCCATTTATTTCTGTACAGTATGCATTTAATATCAGAGTGGACATCAAGTGTGCGTGGAATCTTGTCAAAGTTTAATTATTGTTACAAGGTAATTGCAGTGTAGTATCTGCACTTAAACTGCATTACCGTGCAATGATACTGTAACACTGACAAAAATGAATGCAGACTTGATGTTCACTGTGATACTGAAGCATTGCACAAATCAAGAACTTGTCAAAAGTATTCTAACTGATTTTCATATCGTACAGAACTGAATGAAAAGCAATAGCTGCCTGGAGCATAAAAAAACAAAACGACTAAATATCTAAAACAGTGCAACATGCGTTTGAAAATGGCCAGAAAAACAGTCAATTGCACGATTTGTAGTTTAAGAGCTAGCCTTTGTAAAGGTTTGTGATACATAGGTCACAGAATACGGTAGCTCTCATTCAGGGTCTTGCTGAAGAGTACAGGGGTGGAGTTGGCCTATGATGGAGACATCACAATATATTGTACAATTATCCTAACAAACAATACTCTGCCAACAACACTACATTTAGTCGACTAACCAACATTTGGTTGGACCAAATGTACTGTAGCTTTTTTGATCAAGGAGTTGCTGGAAAAACTCAATTCTAAAGACACATTTTGTCTCTGTTTTGCTGTAATCTTATAGAACATGCAGACCAAACCATCCTTTTGGTGTGGTGAAAGATTTGACTTCATTACCACATATAGCAATCGTTACAAATACATGAATACAAATTATTTATAATCAGTTGACAGTTTTTGTAAAATTCCCAGAAAACTTGAAACTTAATTGTATACCCAAACAGGAGAAGGATGTGCACATAAAAACATCTTCTCAGGAACCTGATCAAGATCAAATGACTTGTTGTTTTTGTGTAATTAAGATTTTACTGGCAGCCCCTCAGTGTCACGGACATTCTTCACTTCAACCACTGAATTAAAACAGCAGAGGTGATTTGGTTGTGTGTGGGAGTTTTTTAAAGACACTATTTGATGTGACATATAATTAAGGCAGTTTGGTCCTAATCTGGTTGCCCCCCTCTCTTCAGACTTAATCCCCTTTTATCCCCCACATCTGTGGCTCCCAGTATGTATCCGTTTTTTAAGAAACAGTCCAAACACACATTTGACAAAAGAAGTAAAGAAGATAAACTGTCACATTGCCTCGGTTGAAACCTTTTATATCTTCATATCTCTGTTAAAGATTTTCAGTAATGCATTCAGCTGCAACAAAAGCACAATCATGTCACTGTTACCTAAATCCATTGTAATTCCTAATGTTAAAACACACCTGCTGCTGCCCCTTGCACTCATGAAGACCCTCTTCCTTGTAGACAGTGTGACTCTGGTCTTGCTACATCAAGGCCCAGTGGCCTGCAGGTATACTAACACTGTGGACTGGATGGTGGGTAGACACAGTAAGGGTGGCTGCAGCAAAGGACACAGAGTGTGCTGCTTGTTGGCAGAGTGGTTAGAGCACTTGTTCGTACATCTTGCAAAGGACACAGATGATGCAAACAAGGTTTACCTAAACACAACAGCTAAGGGACAGGACCGGCCCCTCCTGTCATCGCCCGATCCTGAGGTATGTGTTTATTTACTTCCCTGAAACATGGCCTCCCGCAGCTAACGCAGGTCATTCAGCTCGGTCGAAAGTACTTGGTCACAATAACAGGAACATGGGTTGGAAGTGTAAAATGCATCTCTGCAGCACTGCTATTAATGCAGTATTATATTAAGGTATAATATTAAATATCTTGATATGATTTGTTACAAATATGTACAAAATAATACAGCACTTTCCCCATGAAATGTTTACACAAATATTTACGTCTTAATATTTCACTATATTTCTTGGAAGATCAGAAAACCATAGAAGAAAACACAATAAAAAGTTGAATGCATTAAAAAATATTTTCATGCACTATTGGATATAACTAAGTCAATACTTTTAGTGGGGTTTCAAACAACTAATATGCCTTAGTGTACAATTGAAAATGTATATTTAAAAATGCTTTAGAAGATTAAAATAGCTAATATACTAATGAAACCCCATTTTCAGGATACAGTAAGTGTGATCAAAAAGTTTACAATTGCTCGCATACTAATACTAATGAGAACACATTATAAGGAAACACCAAAAATAGTGATGAGTCCAATAAGAGCTCTCCACTGCCTGCAGCTCTCTGAAATAAGCAAGTTTTAATGTTCAAGTGTAATGCTTAATTATCCATACATGGCCATTTACAAGCATATTGCCACAGGGCTCCAGCTTCACAACAGTCCCCAATCTAATAGAAGATAGCATTATTGCGTGCAGTCAGAATTATTCACTGCATTACCCACGATTCATAGCATGTATTAACACAAGCAATTTCATGCATATGGATACAGTGGGTCTTAGCAGGGGAGCTCCTGATTGCTCTGAAACTAATTTCACAATCATTAGTTTTGGTGGTGGTGTGAGTGACGGAGTGTATTTACCAGATCTCCGAAAATGACAAGTTCCACAAGCTTTGCGGAGGAAGTTGTGAAGATGAAAGTCTGATCTACGTGAAGCTCTGTGTTTTCAAGAGAAACTGTACAGTGACTGCAGTGTAAGTTAAAGGAAATCTGCTTTGACTTCCAAACTTTTCCTTTCCAAACACAAAAAAAGGATTATTAATTATAATTATCTAGCGTCTATCACTGATGATATCGATGTTCACCCATAAAATAGAGTCACAGAGGGGGAGATCATTTGTAAATACAGGGCCAAGTACTGGAGGTACAGGCCGAACAGAAAGCCATTTTAGCCTGGAGGTGAAATTAATGAATCATGGCCGAATGCTGCATTCCATCCATATGTAAGATGAGGAGATATTTTGCAAAGCCTCTGAATCAACTTAATGCTGTTATGGGCCATTGTTCACAATAAACATGTAAATTGTGTTTATGGAATAGCATATAAATCAATGGCACTGATTCACAAATAAATTGCAGTCACAGTGAGTCCTAATCGTACTTGGGCATAGGCAGAAAAACACAAACACACACAAAGGGAATGTCCTATTGTACAAAAAGCCAAACTAAGAAAATATATTTTCATTGTATAATATGTCTTTTTCACATTTTGTCTTGTCATGGGAGAAAAGAAAAACTGGTGTTACAAATAACATTAACGATGGCTCCGTTCTCTTCAGGTGTACATTTGCTCAAGAACTGTACAATTTTAAAGTACTTGTACTTAACTGGAGTATTTCCATTTTCTGCTACTTTATCCTTCTACTTCACTACATTTCAGAGGGGAATGTTGTACTTTGTACTTCACTTTAATTACTAGTTACTTTGCAGATTCAGATAAATAATACAAAATATAATCGACAAATAATATATGATGTAACATTATAGATTACGATAATACTTTTTTGATCCCTGCAACATTAAAGTAATGCATCAAAAATTATAAGCAAATAATGTAATATACATTATTCTGAAATGGGCCACTCTGCATAATGAGTACTTTTACTTTGGGTACTTTAAGTATATTTTGATGCTAAAACTTTTGTACTTTTACTTAAGTAAGAGTTTGAATGCAGGACTTCTACTACACTGTAGTATTGCTACTTTTATTTAAGTAAAAGCTCTGAGTACTTCTTTCACCACTGCACTAAACCATGACAGCATTATGCACAATACCAGGACCCTGAAACAGAAGCAGCTAAATGTAATTCAGCCGTCATTCATTTTATTATTTACACCTGTGCTTTTCCTACTGTGACATGTCAAAATGTCTTCAGTGAACAAGGCCTATGGAAGAGAGATTTCCATTAGACATTTAAGATATGTCAGATAGATAGGTAGGATATATGATAAAAAATATTTGCCCACAAAAATCAGCTTGGTGACTTGGTGTATGAATATACATGTAATAATAGTTGAAAGCCACTAGGTGGTGATGTATTATCTTTATTGTCGATACTTGTACTGTATTTCAGCCAGAGTACCAACTTGTGAATGTAATGGATTGATGTGATAAATCAAACCTGTATGCCAAAGATTTACTTTGGAAAAAAACATTACCAGGATAATATTCTAGATAATAATGTCAAATCAGTGCAGAACAACACTGCCTGACTCGTTTGATTGTAGCTCACATTCTTCTTAGGATCTGAGTGTTAATGGTAAGGCAAACTCTGTACCACTTTCTAATAATTTTTATTGGTTAATAAATCATTTACTAATGCTTTATAGATCATTTAGAAGCCAATAATAGCAAAATGTTTTGGGTTGCAAGGTTATAAAAAACATTTTTTTTGAGTTATGACCCTTTCTATCTGGTAATAATACAGCTAGAAATGCTGGTAATCTATTTATACATTTTTAATAATAAGCAGTCATGTTGGCATATGTAAATGTTACTGTTATGATGTAAATAAACGGCTCTTGGTCCAGATGCTCTGCCAACCTTTCCCCAGAAATTAAGTGGTCTGACAGTCCATTGGAGGGGTTCTCCTGATGAATTAAAAACTCACTAAAAAGACAAAGCAAGTGTCACACTGGATGAGGATAAATGGCCAGGGAGATTTTCATAAACCTGGCAAATCAGAAGTAGTTCTTAATGGTCTTATAACTGATACATAAAACATTAGTGAATGATAAAGCCTTCAGTTACAACTTGTAAACCTTTTAAAAAGGGTTAGAAAGTGGTCCACAAACTAATATCTGCATGTGAGAAAAGTAAGAGATCACAGATGCAGGCACCTGTGAGGAGGAGGAGAAAAGAAATATACAGAATGGAGAAAATCACAGTGAGGAGGCAGGCAGAGAGGAGGATTTGACAGTGTGTCACCTCCATGGGTCTGAAGCCAGAGGAAGAGGATTTGATGTGCTTTGGTTCAGGCCGGAGGGAGGGAGAACGGGGGGAGGTCACTACTGCCCCAGATTTGGAGGTGCCACTGTCTGGGGAGAGATTGATGGCTGCAAGCAACAGATAACAGCTTGCAGTGTGAAGGGAGATTAAAAAAGGAGGCAGAGATTGTAGGGAGAACTGGACCCCACCCAAGTCTGATTCTAACATACTGCAATTAGCTGCTGAGGCAATTACAGGTTTGTGGAGGGTAAATGTGAGCTACCCTTTTTTTTGAATCTTACAATATACTGGAAGCTATCAGAATTTGTATTTATAGCAGAACTATAATCGCAACTGGATGAGTAGTTGCTTTAAAATTTTGAGTCATTTTAAAGCTTTTATAAGAATTCAGTGGTCTTATAACACTTCAAATATTCACTTCAATTTGCCCATATGGACACACAAAAGGCATATTTACTCTAATTGCTACTCCATCCTTGTCTAAGTATTGTTGTGACAGCAGCCCAGCTGATCAGGCCCCTGCAACACATCCTGCTTGTTTCCCACGTAGCCCGTGAGTGGTCCATCACAATGCCATTGTTATCCATCAGATTGTCTGCAGTCATTACTTATTCAGCCAGCCGTCATGCCTTTTGTCCAAAATCATTCTTCACTCTGTCCCTAAGACCTTCTCCTGCCTGCTGCGGCCCATCTGCCCCCCTGTCTGACACGTACTACACAAACCCCCCATTTCTCTCTCTCTCATACACACATGCAGAAACTCTTCACGCCAGCTGTCCAGCTCGTGTCCCGCAGTAAAAGGTGCCAGCCGGCCCTGAAGCAAACCATCAGAGTACACAGGAAAGCAGTGCTCACCACTCTGCAGTGACATTTTAAACATTGAGTAAGCCATTTTTCAGCATCAGTATTATTTGAACAGTATGATCAAGATACACATGTGTACACAAACTTCTGATCCACACTGTTTGGTAGAGAGTCTAGATACCATGTATCCTCCACTGTCACCAAGAGACTGACAAACACAGCTTTTTGATGTTCTATATGTATCAATATGTGTCAGCACTATCTTATCCCGAATAAGCATGATTGTTGATGTCAATAAAGCACATGCAGTTGAATTAAATTTAAGTAGAGCTGAAACAATTAGTGGACTAATCGATTAGTTGGTTGACAGAAAAATAATTGGCCGGAGGGGTCTGACACCAGCTGACTGTTTTACAGAGAGCCATGAAGTGTCCTTTAATATTTTTTTTCAGGTGCCACTGCCAAGATAGCTATAATATTTAAGAAGAAGGAAGTAAGAAGCCATGCCAAATACTTGCTTAAAAATAGACAGCAGTCATTGATGGAGGTTATAAATAGAGAGAAGGAAAAGGGGCTGGACATGGATATTTATAGCACAGGAACACTGCTGTTTACTGGAGGCAGCAGCCAGGGCTGCACTTATCAATAACACCATAAAACCCCAAATACCACTGAATGCGGTCACCTCCCTCGTCCATTTCTGGAAAGATGCATCTGAGGTGAAATGAAATCACTTTTATGAGGGGATCAAAGGGATTACTTGTAAAGGACTTCTATTCATGGACACAGTAAATGCAAAAGTTGGATCACTTTTCAGTGTCGACATATCTCTGATTACAACATTTTTTCCATTTCTTGTCTCTTAAGTTTGACATATGATGCGTACAACAGGGTTTAAAGGCTGGGAATAAACCACTGACACTGATAACCCAGCATAAATAAAAACTGCGGTAAGAGGACACATTCTTTTAAAAAATGTTGACACACTGCATCTTGTAGTAAAAGCAAATAACCAAACCCCAGTGGTGTAAAAGTACCTTATCAGAGAGAATGCTTTTATCACTACATTTTAGTTTAGTTGTTTACTGTTTAATTATTTTACCCTAGTCTAAGCAGAGACAGGGACTTGGAAAATTAGCTGCTGCATTTCTTTTTCCAATGTAACAATGTTTAATTTAGTGGTGCTGTAATGTGTAGAAAAATTGAGTTGCATATGTTTTGACTCAGTGGCTTGATACAGGTGGAGGACAGACAAGCTGAGGAGCAGGAGGAGGGGCAGACAGAGAGAGAGCCGGCTGGCGGAGGAGCTGCTCCACTCCGACACACGGCCAACTTGATCGGAGTGAACCTGCGACGCAAGCCGCAGCTGCTGAGTCCCAGGCAGCGACCAGCCGCTCGTCTGTATGGGAGTTAAGCTAGCTAAGCTAACTAGCTGACTTAGTCGTTGTTATAGGAACAACAAACTGTGCTGTTAGTAATTCTGGGCGGCAGAATTAAATCAGAGTACTGCAACTAATTGTTTAAGTTGCCATTTAAAATGTCTATATTACCGTTCACTCCTCCAATCGTGAAGAGGCTTCTTGGCTGGAAGAAGGGAGAGCAGAACGGGCAAGAAGAGAAATGGTGCGAAAAGGCTGTCAAAAGTCTTGTGAAGAAGTTGAAAAAGACGGGACAGTTGGACGAGTTGGAAAAAGCCATCACAACACAGAATGTCAACACGAAATGCATAACCATACCCAGGTAACGACACAAACAGAGCTAAGTTAGCTAGCTGCCTCGTAGTTAGCTAAGCTGGCAAGCTAGGGTTGATGACAGCTAACGTTAGCCAAGTAGCTTGCTAGTTAGCTTGAGCTAATATTAGAAGCCTAGTGCTTTGTTAGTGAAGCACATTTCTTTGTTAACTTGTTAACGTTGACTTTGACCAAATTCAGTGATGATGAGATAAAAGGTTTGCTGTTATGCAGTGGGTTTTGATTGCATTGAGTTAGCTTTAGCAGCCATAGTAAAAACAATCCGACATAGTAGAGCTAACATTAGCTGATCAATGCAAACTTAACCTGCTTTTCAGCTTACATTTTTTATTTTGTTGCGTAAACAAGTAACAGCCAGTTGGCATTTTATCAGTCTGAAATACCGATACATGGCACACAATGCTACATCTACGGGTGGTTGAGTTAGTGCTATGAATGTCAGTTAACGAAGACGTGGTGGGTCTCTGCCCGTCAGTCCATACATTTAAGTCCGTTATGTCACATTTCATCGTTAGTTTGCACAACTAGCATGGCCGGTAGATCAACGGTAACCTATTAGTACAACTGAAACGTCATAATTGTTTAGGAATGGGATCTATAGTTGTTACTGTTTCCCTAATGTCCAAGCAAGTTTTAAAAAATGTATAAGCAAGTTTTAAAAAATGTATAAGCAAGTTTCACCTGCTGACATGGAAAGCTGTGGTACATCTAGCGTTATATAAACAAGTATGTCCACAGTTCACACGTGTGATGAATAGGAGAAGGGGTGGTTTGGCCCAGCAGAACTCTGACTCACAGAGGATGTTTAGACTGGAGTGTGTGTACTCTGGGAAAGCTGGAATAAGGGCTCGGTTTGGGATTCCCCATATGGGATACCCATCTGTCTAAGACCAGTAACTCATAGTTTACTCATGACATATGAGGTAGATTGTTTTTTGGGTGTCATGCAGGACTGTGCATACATACAGTATTCCCAGTGGTCTGAATGAGTCAACAAATGTTGATCAAATGTTTTTACTTGGTTGGATGTTGAACCAAAATATCGTGCAGCTTAATTAGTTTACTTGTTGGACACTGTCTTCAGTCAACAGCAACACTGTATATGAGGCAGCATTAGCCTTGAATCCTTATTTCCATAAGTTGTTGTCTCTCTATTCTTTATGCCTACGTAAAGTAAATAAGGCAGGTACACATCTTGGCCCTACTGGTAATAGGCAGTGTAGAAGGAGCTAGAATACACCCCTCGGTGACTTCTTTTGTTAAGCATCCTTCAAAGTTTATTTTCGAATGAATATTCAATCAGGTAACTTGTAGGCCTAATTGCTAATGAAACTGGGAGTCCCCCATCATGGTGTGTATAGAAGTCAGAGCATGGGTGTTAACCTACATTAAAAACTTTTTCTCAGTTCTTGGGAATGTGCTCCGGGCTCTAGGGAGGGCGTGGGCCACTGTTTGGATTGTGGTTCAGTCTCTGTGGGTCCAGAGATGGTAGGTTTAAAGAATAACAGCTGTCTTGCTATCTGTTGAGGATGCCGTGATTCAGTAACTCTGTATTACAGCAGGCCTACTTTGTGCTGTACTTTCATCACCTTCTGTAATGTACTCTGGGAGAAAGGGGTTGTCAGCATTTTAAAGAGGTTAAGTGCAGCCCTGAGGTGCTTGCACCTGAGTGGATTATTATGTACTAAAACATCTGCGTTGTGTTAACTGAGAGCAGATCAATTTTCTTTGTCTCATGCAGTATGTGGAGAGATTTATTACAGCAGTAAACGTAATGTTTTGGTTTGTTTGGTGAAAAGGCAAACATGCATATTTTCACTTCAAGCTCTGTGTGTTAACTCTTAATAGTTGGCCTCAACAGTGTTGGGGGTTTTGCCTTTATTTTGAAAATGGATGTTGGAGAGGTGACAGGAAATGAGGGCAGGGAGAAAAACGGAATAATATGCAATAGAGGTTTCCGACTGGAATTGAAGTGGGGACATTGCAATCATAGTGTGTGGTATGTGTCTTAACCGCTAGGCTACCAGATTCCCCAAAAAACGGTATTGTTGCCATTCTTCATATGTTTCTTCATATGCAGGCACAGGGCAGTACACACTTGTTTACTGTGTTAACGTCATTAAAAGTGCTGGTTGATGTTGGCTCTGGAACCCAACTCTTTAACAGGAAGTGGGTTCTCTCCCACTCAGGATAAGACACTCACAGGATAAGAGGTGCTGCATTGGTGTTGAGATGCCCGTGAATCCCTGGCTGGCTGCTGTGCAGTTGTTGTTTCTTCTGGTGGATAAGAGGGTTGCCTCAGTCCAGCTGGGTGTCAGAGTGGCAAATCAGGGAGACAGTACATAGCCCACGCTAATCTCAGTAGAGGCATGGGAATGCTGACCTCAGCTGACCCAACAAATGCACCCTCTATACAGGAGGCAGTGCTGGAAATGAGTCTGAACCAAATGAATCTGCGTTGCGTTGGTCACTGATGTAGTCTGAAAGCTAGAACTGACTGGCAGGCAAAGATGGTGGTGGTCTGTGGTGTGTGTTTGGAAGATGTTTCCAACTATTTAGGTATCACACTGCTCAAACTTCACTGGAACTGTGTGTCTGTCGCGGTCCCACTTAGCTTCTTTGATTGCCTGAGGTAAATAAGTCTTTTTAAATTCTGGTGAAAAGTATGTCAAAGTCTGTCGTTCATTTAAATCGGAGTACTTCAAATTTAAGAGGTTGTCCCTTGCTTGATTTGGCTGTTGATTTCAATGCACGAAACTACAAAAATGGAGGAAAATATAGCATTTTATGTCATAAACCACTATTCGGAGCTATCAGACTGAAGAGCAGCACATAGACAGCAAGTCCAACCACACTAATGGGCCAGTCTTTAAGTCTAACAACATCTGACCATGCAAATGACATACAATTATGGTCTAAAATAAGATATATTTTTGAGCTTTAAAACTGTGATTTAGGAGATTCTGTTCTATCTTGGAACATTTGGCCAGTTCTTTATCCTCTTGCCTTGTAGATCATGAAATGGTAGTGGGAAGTTGTTATTGCAGGTGTCTAACGTCACTTCAAGTCGTGAATAAGTGATGGCCTATTTTAATGGTAAAGATTTACACCTCATTTGATTCAGTCCACAAATCTGTGGCTCCTGGCCTCCTGTTTTTCATCATGCCAAATAAATATGACAGATGTCTGTACTAAAATTGTAATTTCAGATGTTGATTGCAATGCACCTCATTCCCTCTGAGAGTAAAATAATAAGTCTAATCCTAATGTTCCCTCGAGTTTCTAGATTTTTCTCAAACGTTTGACGTCATCATCAGCCTAATCTAAATGTATATAATTATTATTAATGATAATATTTGGGTTTGATACTGTAAGTTACTTTGCTGGTCACCTTGAAACTAGCAAATACCAAGATAGCTTTAACTTGTTTGTCTTAAACCCCAAGTCCTCTCTGACATACATTCTTCACAGGAGGCCAAGCCATGGTAAAGAATGAGAACCATATGTTTCTGGTCTGACAGCTCAACAATGAGCTGAACTTGTTGAGTTCAGCTGGAAAAAAGCCATCACCACAGTGGACTGTATGTGAGCAGAGAGATCCAGGACATGTTATAGTCCTTCCTTTCCTTTTTTTATTTTAGTCATTTGAATTTCATGGCAATATATATGGTCCTACACTTTACAGTACATAAACTGTTGATATGAGGCTTCATCGCTGTTTGTACATAGGTCAAACAGCTCTCTTTTTATACAGTCACTGCTTTTTTAGCTACTTCATAGTTGGGCTGTCATAATTAAAAACACACTTTGACCATATTTGATTTATAGTAGACAACTTTTGCATTTGAACGTGTTCAAGACCGTAGACTTTGTAGCTAGCCTTTTTTTGTATTCCAAAAGTATTATTTGGCATTGAGTGTTGAGTGGTCTGACATCAATCAAATGCTTTGGTGTTCTGCCCTCAGTTAATGTTGATCTAATCAGAACTAGGAAATATATCAATGGTTGTACCTTTATAATTCAAAAGCATGATTTCAATAATAGCCAGAGCATAGAGCAAAGCAACACACTGATTGATTACATTTAATCTGCATGTATCACTACAGTCTTTTTGGTGGTGTCTTTCAGATCTTTAGATGGGCGTCTTCAGGTCTCGCACAGAAAAGGTCTTCCTCATGTGATCTACTGTCGCTTGTGGCGCTGGCCAGACCTGCAGTCCCACCATGAGCTGAGGGCTGTCGAACACTGTGAATTTGCCTTCCACACCAAGAAGGATGAAGTCTGCG
This sequence comes from Macquaria ambigua, assembly GCA_008360985.2. Taxonomy (NCBI): domain Eukaryota; kingdom Metazoa; phylum Chordata; class Actinopteri; order Centrarchiformes; family Percichthyidae; genus Macquaria; species Macquaria ambigua. Next base: position 156,454 of record VMKM01000067.1, read on the forward strand.
TCAACCCCTACCACTACCAGAGGGTGGAGACACCAAGTGAGTGCAGTTAATTGCTACATGATCCAAATTACTGTATTTAAGATAATGCTTTTGCCATACAGTATACAGAACTGAACTGGTCCTTAATGAATGTCTCTGCCTGTCTCCAGTTTTGCCTCCTGTCCTAGTACCACGGCATACAGATATCCCTGCAGAGTTCCCACCGTTGGATGACTACAGCCCATCCATCCCTGAGAACACCAACTTCCCCTCTGGCATTGAGCCCCAGAGTAACTATATTCCTGGTGAGAAAAACAGCTGCATTATTTCTGAACATGGAACTTAAAAGTCTGTAAACTCTTATTCTCATGTTTGATTATTCTGTGTGTACTTACTTGGAGAGGACTGTCCAAAAATGGTTGTATCCCTGAATGCAGTGTTTACATTAATACTGGTCATTGTAGTAACATTTAAAACAAAAAACTTGACTGTAAGCAGAAAAACCTTTCTTGGTAAACGCTGGTTGCATTGATATTTTTGCCTCTAATGTTCAAGATTGGCCTAAAATTTACAACAACAAAAAAATCCGTAAAGCATTCATTAAGTCACAAAAACTTGTTCCAGCAATTAAACATGTCAAACCTTTGGTATGCTGAGATCAGGAGTGTGTGCTTAAACTTTGTCTGTGTTTGTATGTTACAGAAACTCCCCCACCAGGGTATCTGAGCGAGGATGGTGAGACCAATGATCACCAGCTCAACCACAGCATGGACACAGGTGAGTCATATGAAAGTACACACAATTTAAGCTCACACTATTCTAATTATGCCTTATCGCCATCATGAACCAGTACTACTGCTCTCTTTCAGGTTCACCCAGCCTGTCGCCCAATCCTGTGTCACCAGCAAACAGTAATCTTGGTAAGCAAAACCAAAGGGGTCAACTTTACTTACAGAGCATATCATTCATTATGTAGGGAAGGGGTATGTTTCACAAAGCTGGGCTAGGAGTTTTAAAATTGTGTTTTGAATGAAGTACATAAAAAGTAATTTCACTGATTGCTCTCAAATCATGAACACAATGAAACTACATGTATAGAGAATAGTAGTCCATCTCTTGCAACACAGTAGTATTAATCTTCCCAGCACAGATATTGTAGGCTACATAGCCTAGCTATCACCTAGCACACTCAAACACACACAATAGCTCTCTTCTCCTTCCTTAAAGCATCCAAACCTGGAGGCTACCAGCTTAATTGTATTTCAAAGTTCCTCTCTTTTTGCTCATCTCAATATTTGTTGGTGTGGACACTCAGATTTTTTGCAAGAATCAAACTGGTTTGCAATTAAATTTGCAGCGTTCTCAGTTCTCACTATTTATCTAATATTGTATTGGTTACACAAACGAAACAACACAAACTCCAAGCTCTTTTGCTAAACCACTGAAGTCTAAATATGGTCACTGTCATTACCTACAGTTAAATACTGGTGCATTAATCGAAAATGTCAAAGAAACATCTGCATCAGAGGAGTCTAGTAATACTGTCCTGTTACTGGAAATGAATGGACACTTGCCAGTCAGAATTGTGAATCCTCAGTGTCCATGGTATATATTAGAATAAATGTTGAGGGAATCCTGGTGGCTTAGCTGGCTGAGGCACATACTGTATACCACGCATGCTGTAGATGTGACAGTAAGAGCAGTTTTAGAGACTTTTTAATCTGAATCATCCTGCAACAATGTGACCCATCCCCACCTGACTGGACCCAATGACTGTCCCACAGTCAGAACAAGACAAAACAAGTTAGTAAACCAAAAATTGCTGACATCTCAGTGACGGTGCTGTTCATATGAAGTCCACAGACTATCAGGTTAGAATATCTTTGTAGGGGTGAGCGTGCGTGTGAGAGACAGATGAGCAACATACAGGAGCAGCAGACTACATCTGGGAGGCTTAGCCTCAGGGCAGTAACAGAGTAAGTATGGTATGAATGGAGTCTTTGTCTATGGTCTGTCCTTGTCTGTGGAAAGGCCAGCGACAGAAAGCTCAAGGTAATGCAATAATAATAATATCCGGTTGCCTGGTTATTCTATCTATGTGGAAAGCCACCAGGAGGTCATTGTTAAAAAAAATAAATACATACGTCATGTCTTGGCCATTCCTTGCTGGGGCCATGAGGGTCGTGGGAAAGAGCTTTTGAAGAGAAATCAAAGGGAAATGTTATCAGCAGTGTTCATCTTCACAATCAAATGGTTGTTTGACCACAAAGCAGTTTACCTGTTCTCATGAACTTAATTCTTTTTTCATGGACCTAACTGGAGCTTGTATCTCTGTTAATGTCTCTCCATCTAACCCCCACCCTCTGCTCACACAGACTTACAGCCTGTGACGTACTGCGAGTCTGCCTTCTGGTGCTCTATCTCCTACTATGAGCTGAACCAACGTGTAGGAGAGACCTTCCATGCCTCCCAGCCCTCCCTCACAGTAGATGGCTTCACGGACCCCTCCAACTCTGAACGCTTCTGTCTGGGCTTGCTGTCCAACGTCAACCGCAACTCAGCAGTAGAGCTCACACGCAGACACATAGGTACTTGTTTTATTTCACAGGGACCACATAAGCTCTGATCTAATTTGCCTTTTATATCAGTGCTTGAGAAAACTCAGCAGCTGTGCGCTGAGTGACAATCTTCTCTCTTCCCTTTTCAGGACGGGGCGTGAGGTTGTACTACATTGGGGGAGAGGTGTTTGCAGAGTGTCTGAGTGACAGTGCCATCTTTGTCCAGAGTCCCAACTGCAACCAGCGCTATGGCTGGCATCCTGCCACTGTCTGCAAAATACCTCCAGGTTGGCCTGAGAGAATACACACAAACACATGAAGCCATGATGAGAAATGACCAGAGCATAACTGCGTTCTAATGACCCATTGATACTGACATGTTGATGTTCTCAGTGATAGTAAGCCTAATAATACAATTATATTTTTTGCAGGATGCAACCTAAAGATCTTTAACAACCAGGAGTTTGCTGGTCTGCTCGCCCAGTCAGTCAACCAGGGCTTTGAAGCCGTCTACCAACTCACCAGGATGTGTACCATTCGCATGAGTTTTGTCAAAGGTTGGGGAGCTGAGTACAGGTAAATAAATACATTTCAAACAAATAAAGATGCTTAATACAATTATATGAATGCATTACATTTGTTTCTGACATTTACACATTATTGGCTGAATATGTGTTTGATGTAACAGTTTAAGGCTTAAAAATTATGAAGGGTGTAAGGCATTGGAGAGGTCAACCAGTTCATGTTCAAATTATTTAGTGCTAACATTGCTAAGACTGATATATAATATGCTGTTTGCTAAAAATGCCATATTAGAGTGATTAAAGTATTTTCCAGTGAGGTAATTTCCAGTATAAAAACAGGCAGCAACATTTGACAGTTCAGTTAGAAATATTTTTTATTTTTACAATTTAGTACTTGAGCTTCCACCTAAAATGTGAACATATAGAATTTAAATGGCAGGTTTTAGACTTTTTTATTTTAGACAGAGGCCAAAAGACTCGAAAAGTAACATTTAACTGACTCAACAAGTGACTACAGCCTCATTCTGTCACATTTGCTTTTTTCCTTTCTTCTCTCATACGGTACTATGTACTTGGATGAACACAGAGTTGATGTTGAGGGAGGCTGTCAGGTCTGAGTAATCCCCAGGGTGTGGGAGGGGGACAGAGAATTTAAGGGGGTCTGGAGGGCCCTCTGTGAACCTGCCCTTCTCAGCTCAGGGCTCCTCTCTTGGTAGAAGACATCATTCTGCAGACACAACAGCACATAAAGCCATTTACAACCAAGCCCAGACACAGTGAACCTTACCTTCTCACTTCTTGTTTCTTGTGTAAAAAGCCCATCCATATTTAAGGGTTCAATTAGATGATCTTATTTCAGCGTGAAATGAAGTACCTGCCTTAACACACAGGCCGTATGCTATTGTCTTTGTGCCTTGATGTTTATGGTCAGGATAGTTAAATCCAATTTTGGGTGCGAAAAAATGAAGGGGTGTTGTGTTCGGACGGTAGCACACTTGGAAAGGAAAAAGAGGGTGATGGGGGAGGGTGCAGCTGTGAATCGGCAAGAGAGGGTTGAGTAACAGAGGAAGAATGCAGAAGGCATGCAGTGATGAAGGGGACACGGCGTAGGTGAACACATTTCAGACACCCTTTGCAAGGGGGATTCCCACTGGACTATGAGCGGTGCGTGTTATATTTCTGGCACCAAACACCTTGGAGAAAAACATCTGATAGAAACTTGAATGACTTCAGGAATAGCCTATAGAGTTGGCTTCAGTGTTGGTGCTAATTCAACTAAGACAAGATACTGAGTAGACTGTATCTTTGCATTGACTATAATGAAGTTACATTAACAATGGCATGTCTCACAGTTATTTTAAATGTATGGTACTATGATGTAGCTATCAGTAATGAAAAACTATGTTGTTCCTCTCTTTCTCTGTACTCCGCAGACGTCAGACAGTGACCAGCACCCCCTGCTGGATAGAGCTACATCTCAATGGCCCTTTGCAGTGGCTGGACAAGGTCCTCACACAGATGGGCTCCCCCAGCATCCACTGCTCCAGTGTGTCCTAGGAGCAGCACATTCTTCCCCCTCCTTCCCATCAAAACACTTATACACAAACCACATAGGAAAACTCAAGCATCTCTCAGTGATAATACGGAAAGAGACGCCATTCATCAAATCAGCAAATCACTCTCCTCCCTCGCTGTCTCTAACATTTCACCTCACATTTAGAACACTTTCCTTAGTACCATTTAGTGTCTCAATTCGATGGTTATTTTAGGACTTTGCTACTTTGTACATTGTTTTGTTTTCATGTGATCAACGGGCAGCCACAGGGTATTTGCAATAGGTTTCAAAAGTCTAGCCACATTTTCTTCTTCATTATTCATTCAGACATCATGTCTATGCTCAGTGTTGTACTTTTCTTTTTTTATAAAGGAGATTGAAATGTTTGTTTCCCAAGTTGAAGTTATGGTACAGTTTTAGCTTTGTCTCCTTTTTACATGTTTGAGAACATTTTTGATTCTATGAATTAGCTAAAATTATGAATACGCTACCATCACTGGTGTTTCAGTGTCCCAGTACCACTCTGTGTAATCACTGAATTGGGAGGCTTATTTATCAATTGAACCATAAATTAACATGAAATGTCATTCTGAGTAGTGATTAAATAGAATATATTTAATTAATATTTTAAGTACAAGGTACTTTGCCCATATTGATTTATCTGTATTAATGAAAGTCAATGTCAGTTGTCTGATTGATCATGTAATTGGTATTTGATCTATTTTAAACAAAATATAGACATTAGCACCATTGTTTCTTGAAAAGAACCCTTGTATGAAAACTATTTTGCTCAGTGAAAGAGACATTTTATAAGTTATTTTTGCATACTGTCCTGCATGGGAATATATTTTTTTTATTGCCTCAATATGATTGTACATAAATATTTATAGCTTGTGATTTCTTGTAGTCATGCATTGCTTGAAACAGTAGACCTGACTGACCTCTGGCATGAGTAGATTCACAAAAAGACTTTGCTTTAATTACCCAAAACCTGGCCTGCTTACATGCAGTTTTTTTTTAACCTGGGTCAACTGGTTCTTAAGTGTGATACATAGGATTACTGTACCAGCTATTACTGTTATTTCCTAATAGGGACACAGAGTATGACATACAGTATGAGTGATCATAGTGGACTGGTTGAACCTTAGGCACCATGTGACTTCAGTGTGAAGGGTACTCACTAGCAGGAACCATGCCTGTGGTTCATTGATGGCATGTAGAGTGAAAATATAAATGAAGGTCTTTTCACATATTACCAACTGTTAGCCAATAGTACACTATGCTCCTTGTGGGTAAATGATGCACTTCCAGTTTACTGTGTTGATCAGTGTAAAGCTTTAGTTTAGTGGTAATTTGCTTGTCCAGTAAATACTGTATATTACATGTTACATTGCTACAATATAAAGCATGTGTAATATGCTCGCTTGGTCATTGTCTATGAGGCCACCATGTTTATCCTGCACGTACTTACAGTACATAAGACTGAGTCACCATGTAATCTATTTAAAACAGTTACATGGTGCTAAACTGTGTACTACAGTGCGTTAGGTAGTTGGTAGATCTGTATAAGTACTTGTGTTCCTTGATATTCTTAGTTGGTGGTTTTCTCTTCCAAGTCTTATGTACATGTTTTTTCATGTAGCTTAATATTTGTTCTCACATGACCATTGTTTTGTTATCTGTGAAAATTTAATAAATTGCAACTGAGTATTCTAAGTCTATGCTTTTTAAAAAAAAAATCATGGCTTGTTAATAGTGACTAGAAAAATAGAAATGCCTGTACATGAATGCACTCCAATATTACTGTCCTGTAATAAATGCTACCATTTTAACTGTCAGATGTGATGATTCAACCCAAGGGCAACTTCTGAGTTTGTAGTTTGTGGTGGTATTTTGTTGGATGCCATATTGTAAGGTGTTTTTAACTTTTCTGCTCCTCCACAAATGTAAACAAGAGACAAAATTATTTCTAACACCCTTCAGTATAACGTTGTCCATTACAGAGCCGTGACTAAACTGAACATGTTATGTATTGCAGAGGTACTCCATTACAGCATACAGGTGTTCCTATTTTTCTGGTCTGCATATTTTTCTTTATACGAAGGAGATGAGCTTTATGTACCCATGTAGTGCAACAGTCTTGTCTTTACAATAAATAAGCCATACTCACACTAAAAAGCAGAAAATTTAAAATCACAAGTCTTTATGTTGATTCAACAGAAGGTGCATTAAATGTCTTAACTCTTCTAAGGATAAGGCACATTATGTCACTTGCAAATATATGCGACAACTGTACCTAAAAGGACATATACATAAATCAAAGCCCACATAATTGAATTTAGTTTTTCCACCTGCAACACCATTATGTCTTGAGGTTCACTCGGGGCTTAAAGCATAGCGAGGGACCCAGGGGAGAAGACTGAGGGTCAGGGCCATCCGTTGGCTCTCTTCTCTCCCTAATCAAGATATTCAACTGCTTCCCACTATACACCAGTATTGCAATCATTTCATTTTAAGAATCAAAAGTTACTAAACATGACGATGCCTACAGTACCATCTGTAAGCATCTCCACTTTTCACGTGAAAGAAGCAAGTCAAAGGGCGCTGGATCTTGTGGGAGCCCCAGGAAAGGAGGAGGATCAGGAGAAAAGAGACTAAGTCACAGGTAGCTACTTTTAGCTTTCCTCACCCGATGATAACCCGTCTATCTCATCTTCATCGCCACCGATGGCCATCCAAAACGCTTTTGCTACCTGGAAAGCAGATTTAGTGTAAATACTTAATACTAGAGTTTACATAAACAACACAATTTGAGCCAGTCGAGGATTCCCACTGAAACAGCTAATTGAATGTGCTACTGCTCCAACAATTTTTTGATTTGAACAAAAACTAACATTTTTATCTGTCACATCATTTCTTTAGGCATGGACTGACTAGTTTGGCAATGGTGTGGGGTTGTGAGGATACCATTACCAGTTTGTGATACACTGTTCAAAACAATTTCATGGTAGATGATAAATCTTTTATATAACCAGGATACACAGACTATGAACACGAACAGGTCCCAGTCTTGGTATCTTGTAACCAAGCTCATGCAGTTGCTTACCTTCTCTGCATGAACCTTTCTCTGCTCGTGAGGTAATGACGAAGCTTTGTCTGCAGGTTGAAAATCGGAGAAAACAAAAACATCACAAGTGACATCAGCTGTACAAATATTTTACCGCCACACCAACAATGAGAGCAAGGTACAAACACACCAAAAATCCACTAAGTTTTAAAAAGGGCCAACAGAGGCTGTGACTTTTTTCCTCTGAGTTTTTGCTGACAAAGTTGTGCATTTGTTTTTCATTTCCCAATTACCTTTCATCTCTTTTAGTTTGGTAAAGAGGCGTTCAAAGTTATCCACATCTGCATCTCCAGCTGTGAGATTAGCGAGTTCCTGAATGTCCAAATCAGTCATTGCATCTGAGAGAATCAAGACAAGTGAATATTAATAACCTAACATGTAATGCCATATAATCTCCAATTATCAATTATATGCTTGTTTTGGATGAACATTCTGAAGAAAATGTGCCAGCAGGATCAACATCAGTTTTGGGGGGAACAATTAAGTTACAGATTTCCTCATTGTTTACTTACCAACTACTGTGTCTCCCTGTGTGTCTGTGTTTGCACTACTTTCTGTATGGTTAGCTTCCTCACTAACAAGTGGGCCCTCTACTGGCAAACTGGAAGACTGCCACAGAAAAGGAGCAAGGGTTAGCATGCCTCCTTGAAAACTGACAGATTTAAAAATCACATTTAAATGAAAATGTATTGATAAAGAAGTAAGAACACATTGAAAGACAATTACAAATGTTAATGAAATTACAATCAAAGTAAATGAAAATAGTTACAACAAAACTGCCACTGACTGGTGGGTCTTGACAGTTGCGTGGGTTGTTGTGTCTGGAGGCCACCAAACTACTCATCAGACCAAAGCCTTGATTGTGCCCTATAAGACAAAGATATGTCACATACCATACATGCAAAGTGCAATAGGTAACTGTATTGGTGATGTTATCTCACCATCCTTCATCTCCACACTGGACCAGACATTGGCATTGAGAGCCTGGACAATTCTCTTTACTCCTGTGGATTCTGGAAAGTCATCTGATAAAGACAACAAAGACGGCGTGAAAGAGAGTACAAAAATAAGCAAAACATGAAGAATGAAAATATAAATGTGTGCAGTGTCATTGTAATTTCTGCTGTCTGTAAAACTCACCATCCTCATCTGGCAGCTCCTGTGGATTGAGCTCCACCAGCTCAAAGGCGTGAGCCAAACACCACTGTTGTGCTTCATGTCTGGTGACCCCTAGAACACAAATTCAATTTCAGATGCCTTATAGTACCCTGCAAAATTGTATTCCAGTGCTTTCTGCAAACTAGCAGACACCATACAGAGCTGGAGAACTAACCATTTTCAGAGACTCTGTCACACACCAGGATAAGCACCTCTGGAGCAAGATCTTCCACCACTGATATCCAAGGGTGTAGCTTATCCAGACCATCCTTCTGCAAACACCATACACACATAATAAAAAGTTACATATGTATTACATTATACTGTTGACATTTTCAAACTATACCTCATTCTTAAGTCACGTACCACTGTACTGTCAAAATAAGCGATGAAAGCCTGCATAGACTGGGCAATCTCCGATGACATTTGAAAAGTGCTTGGTACAACACATAGCCGGACATCTGCTGTATAATACTTGTTGTTGATGGTCCATGGATACCAGGCTACTGTTTCTTCCCTCTTGGTCGGCTCGGGCAAAGTCTTCGAACTGAGGATCTCTGAAACAAAAACACATTTGTTATAAATCACACATACAGAGACATTACGTTAGGCTCAGTTGCTCAGCTAGCTTTCACTGTGACCGCCGGCTACCTGTGGAAATAAGATGTACTTAACCTCCTTCAGCCGTACTATTGCCGTTTTCACATCAGGCCCACAGAAATAAATCACTAGACTAGCTTGACAACCTCAGACAAGCGGGTTATTAACCTGTATTAGCAACATGAAGGCGCTACCAAATGTTATCTGTTGTGCTGTTAGCTTTGTGTAACGTTAGCCTGTTTGCCAAATCATGCACGTTAAGCTTAGCTACACTTACGTTTTATCAGCTCTTCTTCTTTAAAACCACTGTCGCAGCTAGTGATGAGGACACATGGAATAGTAACCTCTGTGTTTTCATCTGTTGTTGACATTTTCACAAGAGTTGAGACAAGCTTCTCCAGCTGCTAGCTTAACGTGACGTTAACCAACTTTGATAACCTTTCAACTCTGACAGAGACGCTGCGACGGTCCCTTCCGGTGCAACGTTACTGTGAAGAAACAGGGTTCACTGCTTCTTTTAATGATGCCTTTCGATACATTTATGTGCGTTGCCATTAGATCATTTATTCTCATAATATAGGTACTAAAATGTAATTTGGGTTTACGGCGACATTGACAATACATGCGATTCATATTCTGTGTTAAAGTGCCCTGAATTTCATATTTCAGGCAAAGCATCTCCCTCAAAAACTCCACCCATAAATTCATAATATGGTATATGGTAAAGTTAAGATTAAAGTGGGGCCATGGTTGGACATTGTTATCTGCTGATTGTAACGAAAGTTGGCCGGTGGATTGTACGCAGGAGGGGACGACCGTCTGTCAGTCCGCAATCGGGGTAAAATAAACCTTCTTAAATTGGGTTCTCGTTGTCATGGTTACGAGTACTGTTTAAAGAATTTTCATTGATGACTAGCTAGCTACCTGGTTCGGTAACGCTAGTTAACGTTAGCTAGTACATGTCTTCATTATGATATCGTTACCTATGTTTGAGTCATATTATTAAACCCAATACAAAAAAAAATGTCTGACACGCTTAAAAGCGAAGATAAGTTGGGAGCAGTTTTATATCAGGTATCTTTAACGTTAATGTTGTCTACCTTAGCTAAATGCTAGCTGATAATTACCGGTAACTAGGTTAACAGGCACACACTTTGCTAGAAAATACTTAACACGTCAACGCTAGCCAGTTAAGTGAATTAATTTGTCTGTTTTTTTCTCAAGTTAACGTTAGCTAAATTCTGACCACAGTGCAGACAATAACTAAATGTTTAATAAACTGTTAACATTTCTCTTTCTCTTGGGATTAGGTTGTTGGCTGTATTAGGCCAGTTATCCACAGTATGTGCATAGTCTAATAGAACTGTATATTACAGGTTCAGGATGATTTCAGACAACTCAAACGTAGTCTTGAGAAAATCACTATCATTGAGAGAGGAAAGACACTGGACTTTCAAGCCTTGGACGCTGCCATTCGCAAGACAGAGAATAGCATCAGGGTGAGGATACTTCATGCAGGATAAGCACTGATAACAATAATATATACATCAGACAAAGGTAGCTGAATTACAAACAGACAACTTATATGTTCTTTAATTATAAATAGAAACATGCAGAGGATTATCTGAAAACAGAGACTAAGCAGCTACTGGTTCTTCCGAGCATTGAAGAACCAGACAAAAGGACAGTGCAGCTCCCCAAATGGTAAGTAAGGAGAAGCTTCCATGTGTTGTTACTAAATAATTGTCTACAGTTGGGACACTTTCCTTTGCCATCTCACCGTTAGAACTTTGAAGAAATATGTTTAGAACTGCATAAATTCTGGTGATGGATATTGTGAGCATTACACAGGAAACCTGCTCTGGAGAGTATCCCAGATGTGCGTCCACAAAGGGAAGACCTTCCCGGGGCTTCACCTGGGGAAAAGGTAGATTATCATTCATGTTGAATGAATACTCTTTTTTTACTTAGTAATATATACTGTAGGCAGGTAGGTTATAAATTCAACTATTCCATTGTATTACACATTAAAACAGGCAAGATAAAAGTAGACAAGGTGTGATAGAGCAGCACGAGACAACCCCGATACTTAAATATTTAATATTGCTATTTCTGTTTCTACAGTACATCTTATTATAATTAAAGTTTTAAAACTTTTCCTCTGTCTCGTTCAGCACAAGACAGCGTTAGCCATGCGTCTGCTGTGTAATCCCACTCACCCAAACAACAGAGCCATTATGCACCAGAAATTTGGGATATCACTCCCTGATGTCCACAAGAGGAGCACACATGCAGTAAGTAATATGACTATAAATATAGATTAATTTAACTTTAGCTGTAGATTGGGAGATTTGTTTATGCCATGCATGTTTTCCATAGAAACTTCACTTTACAGAGAGGTTTTCAAAGTACAATATGGTTTTTGGGCCATCAGTATCATGATAAATATTGTTAAATACATTGATGCTACAAATAATGTTAAATGAATATACTTATGTGGCTTTCATGTCAGTCTGTGATACTCCAGGTGGGTTAAAGTAAACACTATGAACACTATGAAAATGCTGCTTGACTCAGGTCTGCCCTAGAGCCTTTCAGGCTCTTTATGGAATTGAGGTGATAGTTGATGTCTTCTCCCATAATTATGTACTGCAATTTGTTGTGAGAGTAGTCTACATGAGAATCATGGAGTGGATGACAGTTAACTCAATTGTGGCTTTGTAAAACTGAACACGCAGGAGAATTTGAACTTTTTATTTGTCGCAGAAATCAGGCTACATCTGGTATTTTGGCTTTCTTGGTTATGGAGCAGATTGTCTCATCACACTTCAGTCTTACTGCTAGAAAATAATATAATCAACTATAATGATAAACTATAATCAGAATAATATCATGTCCTCCAGTTATTTGGTTTGTGCAGTGAGAAACTGATTCCTGTGTCCTGACTCTTTGTTGATATTAATTGTAACATACAGCGCATGCCTCGGGAAAGATTTGATTAGGAAGCATTACAAGAGTTCCTGCAACAACTAAGATGAATTGGATATAATTTTTCTTTTCCCTGATACTTCCTGCCTTAATCCCCAGAACAGACACTTTCTGCTAGAGTGAAGAGTGATGGTACAGGTCTGCATTAATAGATGCTTCAAGTCTCGTGCTCAGAGGGACACTGACATAAAGGTCACTTGGCTTAGTGATGACAGCCAGAACTTGTCACAGCAAACAAATTAATCTTTGCAAAGGTCGGCATTAGTTTTAGATATATTTTACACACTTTCTTTTCCAATACATTTTTGGGAATTTATACCTGACTTGAGAAATAGCGGCCAAGACTGTCACTCTGATATAGGAGAGATGGAAGTGCTGGCTGCAGAAAGCGGAAAGCAGCAGATTGCAGCACATCAGCATTCTTCTAAAGAAACAGGCGCCTGATTGCTGTGCTATGGGCTACTGGTTTACAGCTGTCTCAGGACAGAAGTGGGTACCTGGTCCAGCATGCCAATAAGACAGCCGTAGCTTCCCCAACTGCTAACCACTGGCTCTCTGCCTGCTGCCTCCTCCTGCAGCTCAGGCCAGCTCTTCTCCACTCCATACTCATGCCAGGGAATGAGCTTTTGCATTTTAGCAATTTTACAAAAGGTGCCACCTTTTCCCAACCCCATCTCAAACAGATGTGTGCCTTTGAGGGGAGATTCTCCCAGCACCTGGCTACTACCTGTGGTCTGTCAGAGAGCTCAGTGGTCTGAGGAGAACGAAGGAGAGGACATTAGGTGACAAGTCTGGAGGATCAGCAGCACAAACTTTGGGTTTTCTGAGTAATGAGACATTTGAATCTATTTATATTAAACTAGGCCATTAAATCTACTTTTAATTTCATTACGATACAGTAGTGTGTATTAAAAATGTATACGTTTAGCAGAACAGAATTGCATTGTGCATTGAGTTATAGTATTTTAAGATTAATCTTTAATCTTGGCTACTTTGTGATTAATTGGGTTACAGGACAGTTTACAACTTTGCCATTGCCAGTTTTATGGCTCTCCTAAATTCTTAATGAATACAGAAAATCTATTATTTGTAATCATGTAGGCAATCCAAGGCCTCTCCTTCATACTCATTCTGCTAGAAAGTTAATTTTTTCTTACATCACCAAGCTGGCATGAGTCTGATTGTTGGTCGGTTACCTCCTATACTTACAAAAATGTCTCTAGAAAAGAAAGAAAGCTGTTGAAAAAAAAATGTTGAATTTAAACATGCTCAAGCTCTCAACTTGTAATTGTTGCATTTAGCTCAATGAAACCGGGCTTCTTTTACTGTGGGCAACAACTTTTTAGGGCCGAACCAGGAAATACTTTGCTTTGATTTGATTAATATCGGATGTACAACCTCTGATCTTATACACATGTTCTGTTCAGGCAAAACATCACAGAATAATCACTGGCCCTGTAGTGAGTCATCAAGCCAGTGGACCAAAGGGCCGTCATAGCCTGGCAATGCCTGAAGACATGGGGAGAGGTAAACAGACACGTCACCACCTCATCATCAAAACCTCACTGCTGTTATACCTCACTTTGATCAGACCACTACTTTATATTTAATGGCAAACTATTACCTATAATTTACATTGTAACATTAAATTATTTAGATTTTTTTTATTAACTTAGTATTCTGTTTTCCTTGTTATTATCTTATATTTTCCAATCCTGGCTACTCTGAAATTTTTATGAACAAGGACAAGTGCAATGTTTTTACTTTCATCAGTGCCAGATACAAGTTTGCTTCGTATGTCGATCCAGCACAAGGCTGCTTCTCTTCACCCCAGAGAGGATTCATATTCTTCTAAGATAGGTCAGTGCTTCTCTATAGACTCTACAGAAGGTAATACATTGTCTCGGATTCTGTATCCCAACTATTTTTTAAATATTATGATATGCCTCTAATGGAAAAGTAATTATGATATTTTGACTGGTCCATGTGGTCCTTAATGCTTTGGTAGGCATGAAGAAAAAGTTCTGCCCTTGGAAATACTGTGTTACAATCCAATGTACAATCCAATCCGTATACAATCCCAAGTTTTGTGTGGGCTTATTGCTACAACATTAGCAATTATCTTCTGTTCTGTTTCTTCTGTTTTGCTCTATTGCCATTTCTCTCATTGTTTTTGATTGTCTTTTGGTTTAAACCCCTTTGTGACACTGTTGTAATAGGGACAGCTGTCACTTGATTTGACAGTGATGACTGGTTGCCACTGATTAATCACTGATAGAGTGCAGTTGAGCCTGTCTGTTTGTGACTTTAGGTCTGATAGGCTCAAAGTCCAGGTGTCACAAGCAGCTGAAATGGGAAACAGAACCTGCATCCACCTGTGAAAAATTTGTCCGAGAATGCACACCCCTCTGGACCACCAAGACACCACCTCCCTCCACAACCTCCAAGAGCATGGATCACAGCGGTTTGATGCAAGGCACCAACGGTCTCATCCCTAAAAGCCCACAGGTAAGAATACTGTAATAGTTTTTAATAGATGTTAAATTAAAACAAGAATGAGAAGGTGATCAAAGACAATATTTCAATTCCTTCAACTGTATTATTAAAGTCTATGTTGGTTGCCTCTCACTTGTGTCCCTGTGTTCTATAGAATCTACCTGTGCAAGTTCCTGTAAACATCAGCAAATACCCCATTACTATCATAAAGGGATGGGTCAACCCAATGGCGACAGATTTCTGTCACTTCAAGCAGAGCTTTAGCTTGTGCTGGAGCAGTGTGGTAGATGCTCTGGAGGCCCTGGAAAAGCTGCTCAGGGACTTTGCTGTGCCTCTAGCCAAAGTGAGTGGGGAACGGCTAGTGGAGTTTGGCTGTGGTTGGGATAATGGTTGGAGAAAGGCTCCTCCAGTGATCAGCCTCCTCTCAGTGCTTGAAAACTGGGAGGAGGTATTGGGTCTGGTTTTACGCCCAGGTCAGCGCTACAAGGGAGAGGGAGGCATTGAGGCAGCTGCCATCCACATCCAGTCCTGCTGGAGGCGCTACTTAGCCCGGACAGCCTACCTGCGCCACTGCCGGCGCAAGTGGGCGGCAGGGACCATCGCCATCTCATGGTTGATGCACACTCAGATGCGTCGTGTCAGGAAGGCCCTGCAGGCCCGGCGTTTCAGACAACTGGAACATTTTCGCAGCAGAGCCCAGGTGAGGTTGCTTTCTTTCTCTTTCTCCATCTCTCTTACTTAATATTGCTCTCTCAGCTTTTCAAAACTTGCCTTTGTTTCTCTTTTTTCACAATTTCTCAAAATTAGAATCAGACTTTTATTTATGACTTCTATATTGAATTAAATAATACAGATTTTAAATTTGGATATACATGGTTCCATCTGAGTTTTTTTTTTACTATCAAAATGAAATTATCTGATTAACCTATAAATGTTACTTTGTGCTTGTGTGTTTTAAAATTTTAGAACAACTGTTTGACTCTGTAGATATGTTCATTGTTTAAAAATATTGTTTAGGCTAAAAAGAAAATTGTGTTTCTAAATTTCAGCTTGTTACTACAAAGTTCTGTTTCCCATTCAGTCAAAAACGTCAGTGTTTTTCAGAGGGCCAATCAAAATCTGTCTTGAGATCTTGAAGTCTTGGAATCTTGAGCAACATCCTTTAAGAGTTACCAAGAGTCTCTACTACTTTAAGTAAATTATTGTGAAAGGAAGGACAGAAATGGGACAATGCCATGTCAATAAGAATGCAGGGCCATTAACTTGGTATGTAACTTTAACTAAAATATGCTGCTTTGGTGATTCTGGTTTTAGGTGAACAGAAACACAGAACAGCAGAGGGGAGCAGTGAGACAGATGAACAGAGTAGAACAACAGAGAGAAACAAGATAAACATAAAAGATCAGAGGGGAGCAGCAGAAAAAGAGAGTGAGACAAATGAACAAAATAAAACTGCTGCCACATTGATAGCAAAAAAAAGACAAATGGAGAAACAGTGATTATCAGGGCAAACAAAGGTACCCAACCCATTCCGATGGTCAGTTACAGTACATGTAACAGTAGCTAAATATATAATGACATGCTATAAATATTATAGATAGTTTCAATATTAAAATGTAATGTTGTGGTGATATTAGGTTTTAAAATCAAAACAGATTGGGAAAACAGGGAAAATGTTGTAATGGGAATTCTTTTGTCTTGCAGCTGAAATGAATAATGTAAAGTTTGTAGTAGAGTGGGACACATGGAGCTATTGGTTTGAGTGGGGTATTTATAAAATGTAAACAGTGCCAAAGCTGATTTAATTTGATGCAATTAAATCTTACATTAAAATTGACAATATTTAAATTCAAGATTTTTGAGGGGGGGTATGTACCTTGTTAAGCTATGGAGACCAATTTACTACTTTACTGCTTTTTCTAGGGTGTCACAACGTTTATGCTCAATATCTCTAAATATTTTTAACTTCTTTTTGCCATAGCAGAACCTTACAATCTTAAGCTCAAGAAATAAAACATGTTCTTCTATTTAGCTCTTCAAGAGAGCAGTATGACAGCACAATTTTCCTAGATGCATAATGCTCTGTACATTTTTTCCCATTCAGTGTAGATGTCATGTCTGTGCTGTCATCTGGGCTGAACATCTTTTAGAGCGCTGACACAATATTAATTAGTGCCTACAAGTTCATTTAGTTTTAACATCGCTGTGTGTGTGTATACATGCACTAAATGTATGTTCTCTCTTTAAACATTCATACCCTGTTAATTAAGCCTGCTAATCTTCCCCTGGCAGTAGCATCATGTACCTTGCTGATTGAATTAATTGTGAGAAGATGTTTCTAAAGTAAACACTTAATTTAATTAAGGTGGTATTTTATGCTTGGTTTGCTTCTGTTGCCCAGAGAGAGATTGGCTTGATGTGTTTTAGCTATGCAGTGAAGTGATGATTTGTGTGTGTGTGTGTGTGTGTGTGTGTGTGTGTGTGCGTGTGTGTGTCCCCTCTCTGATCACTCCTTTTCTCCATCCCCAGCATCTGGCAGCCAACTGGAAACACATCCAGTCCTCCAAGAGGACCATTATCCACATCCCTTCATTAGGTAGCTTTCTCTGCCTGCTGCCCACACACACATCTGATCTAGCAGCAGTCATCCCCTGTCTCACCACTCTGCTGCCCCAGTCTGTGGCCCCAGTGGAGGAACTCTGTCTCGTTCAAATGACTCTCTGCAGGAAAGCACTCACAGGATGATGACAGTCCCCATGCCAAGGAACTGAACAATTTAGTCTCAATCGCCATTTAATTTGCAGATTAAGCAAATGAAAAGCCATTATGTTGAATATTTGCGAGAGTCACAAAGGTCTTATTTTATTGCTGTGCAAGAAAAAAAAACACACAAAAGAGGAAGAAGCTGCTGTGTTTTTGCACTAGACACAGAGTGCAAGCTATGATCCGTTCTTGTTCTAATTTCACCATGGCACTCACATTTAGACTGTAATCAGGCATGTGCATTGTAAATCATTGAGCGATTGTCTAAAATTATTAAGCCTAATTACTAGCAGATGGAATGCTTTATTTGCACTTGGGGTGGCTACAGAGAGTGCTGTGTGAGCAAGGATAATTAGAAAGTTGAACCCCATTGTTGTTAATTAGCATGAATCCAATCATTTAATTACCTTGATTCAGTTGAGGATTCTCTCTCAGGCAGAAATCCAGACAGACATTGAGTAAAATCCTGGAGGTACCACTGGATGTAGCTCAGTGGTGGCTGGACATGGTGCAGCAGGACTCCCAGCACACAACAGACACTGCACCTGCTAGTTATTAAGCTAAATTAATCATCATATTGCACTACTGTGTGATTAGACTTAACTACCCCACCCCCAGGTCTAATAGCGTGCACATCTGAGGGTAGTTGTACAGCGCTACACATTTTGAATAAAGCCAATTAGAGAAGCTATGAATCTCTCTTTGAAAGTCTTGTGCACATCTTTGTGACCTTGTTCTGACAGGGTACTCTCAGAGCCAGCGACTGAACTTGAGGGGATTTGAAGTCCTACAGAACATCCAAATAAGCAGACTGTGTGATATTAGAGGTAGGAGCTTTTCACAGCCTCACCACCAGATACACACATTAGCATTCTCTTTATGCTTTATTGTAAACATGCAAGTTGTGAAGACCTCTTTGTATATTTTTAGATGAAAATGTGGAGGTGATCTATGTATGTCCGCGGCATCTGGGGGACGACATCTTGCACTATTACACTAGCCTCCTGAAGTGTGATGGAGCCACAGACGGGGCTGATGCCGGGACAACTCAGGCCCCATCTTGCCTCAGACGCTTTATCATCCTCACCCCTGAGGCTGTAGATTATTTCCCGGTAAGGTCAATCACATTCACATTTTGTGCACAAAAAAACATTGACATGATTGTTTTCAGCAGGATCTTAGAATTTACTATAGAGGCATCGATTGTATTGTACTGTAGAGATGCTACAAGCATCTGTAGTTTGTGAATTCTCCTCTAGAGGGTACTAGAGGAGATTGCTACTCTACAGTTTTGTGAGAGCTACACTCCATCTGTTTAATATTTTTCATTCCTTTTTGCTACTTTTGAAATTAAACATCTGTGTTATTTCGAAGTAAACACACCAGAGCAAATGCATTTAATGCTCTCTAGCTGGGGTTCAGTAAATAATTAAATTCAATATTAGCTGGTTTAATTAACTGTTCATTCCATCACAAAATGCTGCTTTTTCAAAAAATCTGAATTGTTTTGATTACCTCAATACAATAAAATCAAGGTGTTGTTATATTGTCTTTTTACATCCAGCCATTGTATCCATCTTTTTACATCCCTTTGCACTAGATTGAATGTGCAACATGATGTGGTCTTCTTCATTTCTTTCTATTGATTTTCCTGCTGTTTTGTTGTTAAACTGTGCCAGACGTGTTGCTGAGATGAATCACTGCTACCCATGGCTGGCAGCGCATTCTGCCAGTGACAGAAGGGATAATTCCATGTGGATCAAATAAATACAGATGTGAAGTAATTAGTTATATTCCCAAGGAGCTCATTGCTAGCACACATTAAAGATGTGAAGGATAGGGGAGGCCTCCCACAGGCAGCTTTTATCAATTCAACCTGCTGGAATACAGGAGAGGTCAAAACCCTGCTGGCTATTACAATAATAGATCTGTTGTGTGTACACAGTGATAAATCAGGTCAAGAAACAACCCTTGGAAGACACACTTAGAACTCTTAGCTCCAGCAGTAATCCTTTTCCCCTCCTCTCTTCCAGACACGTAACATGTGCCTGTCCACACTGCTAAAGTACAGTCCACGCACCCTGAAGCGCATCAGGAACCTGATCCAGGGGAAGCAGACCTATATTGTGGGTGGAGTGGCCCATGTGGATGACCTGGCAGTGGCTGATGAGCTGGGAGTGCCAATCCTGGCTCCAGAACCGGCTATTGCACAGCTCTACAGCACCAAGTCTGGCGGGAGGAGGATCTTCACCGGGGCAGAGGTTGATGTGCCCCCTGGTCAAGGAGACATCTACTCGCTAAACCAGGTCAGAGATCAAAAACACAAATGCAAACACAGACTCCATTACAGCATGAGGTCCTTTATCAGTGCCTGATAACACAGAACACATTTTTAATTTAAGTTTTACTTGTAATTTATTATATTATTTAGTTTGCAATCCACATGTCTCTCTCTTGGTTTAGCTTCATGAAACACTGGCTGAGCTCATGACTCAAAACATTGATGTGCAGCGCTGGCTCTTCAAGATGGACTCTGAGCATGGTGGCCGTGGTACAGCATACTGTGATATATGCCATCTTAGCTGCTATAACTGGGCCCTGCAGGAATACCATCGTTATGGTCCTGAGATATGGAACCCAAAATGGATTCAGGTAAAGATGTGACTTAGAGGATTACATGATTCCCTCCCTGTCATAAACTATAGGACCACTTCTTAAAGCACATTTTATACACTTAATTTTATGCAATGTTTTATTGAATTTGCTTGAATTTTTATTTATTTCCCTTATTACTTCTTTCTAAATTGATGTTTTTTATTATTATGTCTTCTTTTTATGGCTCCCTCCAAAGCACTGGTTTTAGAAAAGTGCAATACAAATAAAGTTTATTGCTATTATTATTACACTCATGCCAATGAGGAATCGGCCATTTAAAGTTAACATGGTAACAACTAGATACTTAACAGATAACATTACAGTAACAACTAGTTATTAAAATGGAGATTGTGCTCTTGCTGAGACGATACAGCTCAAAAAAGAGTTAGATTCTCTAGACACTTCTGTCATTGAATGAACAAAAGCATGGGTCACAGTGGGGTCAGAGAGATGCCATAATTTAGCCCAGAGTAGGGTGTCTTAACGTAACAGTCACAATGCTGGTCCCTGTAGTACAGTATTTTGAGTGTCGTCCCCAGAGCCACAGAACATTAAATCAATACATAAAATATCTGTTTATACACACAGCCATTATCCATTCTCTGAGGCACACACATCAACTGGTGTTGGTGTGTTGGGAAGAACAAAAGCCCGTCCTATGGTAGTAATGCCCTAACTCACCTGGCAGTGACAATTAAATCACGGTAGAGACTTTCTGGTCAACAGAGCATTTCTTTCTCTGTACATATGTACCGTATATATTTTTATAAAACTATTGTGCAGATTAATGTCACACAGATTTGCAGCTGATTTGATTTGTATTAAAAATGCCTTGAAAGTATATTGAAGTACAAATGACACTAAACACTTTAATCCTTAATTGCTGCTGATGTTGATGCTTTGATCTGCTGCTCTAGCATTACACCATTGAGCTTTCTGTCTCTGTCTGTCCATAACACTCATTAGATGCGTCTGAGCCATTTGTAAAGAGAACATTTTAGTACAAATACTGTGTAGGGTTAAAAGTGTGACATTGTAATTTTTCTACGAAATATCAACATTTGCTTTCTCAGACCTATTCAAAACAAATAAAATGTACTTAATCATTGGTGGTAAACCATTCATTTAGTACAGATGCAATCTGTACACAGCTTCTGAGCCCCTGGCTCTTATTTCTCATATGCTTACAAAGTAGCCTTTGATTTTCTGTCATGTGTTAATTACCGTATTTTGCCATTTAACTGGGAGCTTTGTGTAAACTAATTACAGGCTAATGATTGTGGGCTTGGAGCACAACGATTTTACTTTTTATTCCATTCGAAAGAACAGCAGTCATCTCAAGCTTCTTAGGGCTCACTCTGTTTTGTTCCTATTAGCTTGTTCTTTGATTCATAGTGTATGTGCGGTGCGGGGCTGTAATTGTTGTGGCATTGGTGCTGTTAATTATGGCAGAGAGTGGCTGAGCCACAGCCAAGGTCCATAATGGTGGCTGAGGCAGCACAGGAAAGTAAATGGGGTTTGTTTCACCAGCTGGGGTCCCATGGAGAGGGAAGAGTGCCGAGGCCCCCAGTGTAGGCCGACAGCCTCGGGGCTTGTGGGCCATATGGACACAACACTTTAACTGGCCTTTATTCTACACCTTGCTCTTTTAATCAAAGCAAAGCCCACATCCTGTGCTCCTCATTGCATGTTTTTTTTGTTATGACATTGTTTCCCCCTAAAATGTATTAGCCCCTTAAATGTATTACATCGTCCTTCTGCTGTTGTACTTGTGTATATTGAAGACAGCAATTTGGCTCTATATGCTGAAAGATTACAGAACAATGCTGTTGATTAGATAGAAACATGAATATTTTATACCAGTGTATCTCCTTGCTATCCTCTCCTCACAGCAGAAACTGTAGATGGATGTTTAAACTTGGCAGTATATTTGGAGATATAACACTCATTAACGTAGCACTTTGCTGAAAAGAAGTAGACCCAATTGCAATGCCAATGACAGTTAGTTAATAGGATAGATACGCGCAATGCTGAATATTTGCAAGCATTTAAGCAATAGATGTTTAAAGTTGTTTATGAAAATAGTAGCAATTTCATTAATTATTAATGAAACAAATTATCAAATGAAACATTTTAAATATTAATTCATAATTTAACAGTTCTTCGCCAAGATCATTGTTTACCAAAAAATAACAAATGATTGAAGTGTATATTATACAAATATGTTTTACAATTCAGTGGAATGTCTCAGACCCTTTATAATCACTGTAAAAGTAGAGAGGGGATTAGAGAGTATATTTGGCCTTAGTCTACGCAGACTGTGTGCATATTTCTTTAATTATTGCTTGTTCTGAAGGACTCAGCATGAAGAAGCCTGACTCACAAAAATGCCATGTGGTCTCTCAGAATAATACCAACAATCAGATCCCTTCTGGCTATGCAAAAGAAAGCCTAAAAGGGTACAACAAGAAGCAGGAGGGATCGCCTCCACACTATAGGAGCTTCCACAGAGGTCTAGGATATAGTGTGTTTCTCTGAATATTGTGAGGCCCACAGCCTCCAGCACAATGTTTCCGCCTGCAGAAAGCCCCCAGGCATGTTTTAGCATTTACACAGAGAGAGGTTAAAGACATGTAGATCTGCACCCATGCAATGCCTGAAGGGGGCCACACACACACACTTAAGCGCTCACACAGCTTGCATATGGATCATTAGGCACAAGAGGGTAAAAATTACACCTAATAGCGTCAACAGATGGAGTATTTCTTTTTGTCCCACTGTGTACAAACAGATCTTGAGCAACACCTTATTTAGGTTAAGTTTGTCAACGAAATGGGTCATTTGATAATCACTGCCACTGAAGAGGTACAGGAACATTTTATACAGATGTTTTTTGTCTAAATATTGTGCAGTCTGTGATTGCATGAAGGAGTTTAAATATATAATGTTCTGCCTTAACATAATTAACTTGAATTACCTTAATAAGATGTTAAAGCATTTTCTGTGGTTCACGTTTGATAAGTCTTTGTTTTGTGTTTTTTTTCATTTCACTGAAGGTCATAAGAGCAGAGGAAATGTTGCTGCCCTTGTACTAGGATGTTAAATTCACCCAGGGATGAGAATAATGTGAGAACAAGCAGCTTAATGTTCCCTTTAATATTACACATGAAATTAGTCATGGGCTGTAGTAGACTGAGTTTGAAGCTTTGGTGGGACAAAAAATTAATATTCATACAAAATGTGTGACTAGTCAGATTATATCCTATTCCCGAGACTCACTGTAGCCTCTCAGTTGTTTCACTATGTAATGGAGAGATGAAATGGCAATCAAAGAGGCAGGGCAACATCTATTTTATTTATGACCAGATTGCTTGGCTTTATGTGGACACCAAGCAAAGCCTGAATCCTATCACAGGGTACTGTACGCAGTTTAAGTCCAAATAATTTATTGCAAAATACCTCTCTTTCTTTTCTTCCTGTCCTGCTGTTTCTGTGAACTGCATAGGCAAAGTCCTGGGGTGAGCTTGCTCTTCCGTTGAAAATGACAACCGTTCCCTTACACTTTTTGCCGCACCATTGTGTGCTTTATGGTTTGTATAGGGGGAATCACTGTGTAGCATTTGACCTCGCCTCTTACAGTACTTGAATATGATGATGGCTGTTACATGACTGGAATATCAACAGCGTAATCTCCAGTCCTGTCTCCAGTGAAGCCAGACAGCATATACTCAAAACAAAGTAACGCTCTAGATAGAACGATGAAAGAACAAAGATATTATTTCCATTCAGAATTTCGTCATCTTTCAGACAGGTTTCACATATTTTATTGTGTATGACCAAATTAAATTCCCGTCTAATGGCCATACACAGACAGTATTACATACAGAACCCTGAATTTAAAATAAGACTCAGCACTTGGACTCTTCATACAGTCGACATAAGCGTTCAATTGTAGTTTTATAATACAATATATATGGTATAAAATGACAGCTAAAGGTTTAGGTTGTTACTTTAACTATATTTTATTTTTAACTATATACATTGTCAGAGAAAACAGTGTACTTGAGTTGTGAAACTGTTCAAGAGACACCTAAAACAAAAGTTAGAAATTAACAGCATAATTAAGTGGTGAAACCATTATGGCATTTCCTAGTTACAGAAACAAGAGTGATATTGATCCCAGTCAAGCCCTGATTGATCCCCAGATAGATGGGGTTAGCTTAGGCATTCATCAGCTGCCCAGTGGAGAGAGTTGTTATTGAGGGCAGGTGCTGTCTGTGTGGCTGTGAGTTAAAGCCATTAGACTCCTGAGGCCTTCTGATAATAGGCTGTCACTCACAGATAGACCCTCCCGCAGTATCCATCAGACACTCACACAGAAATTGAAGCAGCCACCAAAGGTCTCAAGGATAACAAGCAGTCACTGGAGTCATCCGGATAACACAAGGGCATTTCCAATAATGTAGTCGACACCTAGAAAGCTTTGATAATGGGACAAAATAAAGTAGCCAGGACTTTTTATTGACTATAGTGTTTGAATTAATAAACATACATAATGTCCTCAGATCTGTCACCAACTCATTTTCAGTAGATCCCTAATGTATGCACCTTAACTTTCTTTCTGCAGGAGTCTGTACTGCTCAGATATTTAGATGAGATCCCAGAGTGGCTTGCCCGTTACGCCCGGCCTGCTAAAACCTCCTGCTATCCCAACTGGGCCTGCTTCCTGAAGACCTTCCTCAGGCAAGGTCAGGTACCTATTGTCAGGCACTGAATGCTTCACCTGCAAATACAGCCATTTGGAACATGCTAACAGTCATTTCCTATGTCCTTCCTAGTTCCCAGGTGTTGCCTATGTGAACTGGCAGATTAAATAATTTTCATGTTACTCTTGTTGGCTGTTATACAGGAGAGTTTCACATGCTGTATCATCTCTACTGTAGCCATTCCTCTGCTCTCACTCTGTGTGTCCAGGCGGTGTGGTGGAGGCCTATCCCCCTTCAGACAGTGTCACCTGTCTGACAGTAGATCTGCTACTGGAGCCCGGGGGTGAGGTGACCATGCTGTCCTGTGGAGACCAGCTTCACGGCTCCTGTCAACTGGAAGCTATAGGCTCCACTGTTCCTCAGACCTCTGTACACCCAGAGACCTTGCACTCCATCTGCATGCGTGTGGGCCAGGCCTGTCTACGGCGCCTTATCGTGGGTTATGTCTCCGTGGACCTGACTACCTTTCTGAACCACAACACCATGGAGCAGAAGGTGAGAGCTCATGCTATCAAGATAATTATGGTCTGGGCTGTTGCAACATGTGCTCTCTATTTCACCATATTGGGGAAGGAGATCAATTTTTAGGCTGGATCAGGGATCCATATGAACAGATAGGTGTCTCCCCTACTGCTCCCCTGGGATTTGGAAAACAGGCAAGGCAAACAGTGGGCACAGGGACCAAATATGTCACAAGGCCATCTAATAAACTGTCAGGTCTTATTGTGTCGATACACTGATTCAACCATTTAAGGCTTGCCCTTTAACCTTACAATGCCGAGAAATTCAGAGGCACCTATCTTTCAGACAATAGGTCATTCTAAAGTGATTTGGCAGCTTCACAGGGATGCCCTGCCAGTGTTTAACCCCTAGCTGGTTACCTGCAGCGGTCTGCTGAAATTTGTCTCGTTATTGTAGCGAGGCGCCATCGAAGCCTTATCTCATTTGTCAGGATTAAGTTTTGTTGAAACCTTCTTGATTTATGTTATTGGAAATGGACTGGTTTATGATGGTTTAACCTCTGCTCCTAACATGTGGCTACATTGACTGCGTATTGATTCAGAGCTGTAAAATGAAATGCTGTGTTTATAATATGGTCTATGAAATACTAAACCTGCAAAACAGTGGAGAAAGCACTAGAGCTACTTTACAGTTTTACAAAAGGGTCTGGAAAAAGGACACTGAAGGTCTTGGGATTTTTTCTTCTTTTTCTTTCATAAAAATCCATCCGATAAATTCCTCTTATTCAGGACATTTCCATACATTTCTTCTATTTGTTATTCTTTTCTATTCACTGTTGAAGCTTTATTTATGTTTGCAGTCATAATGAATTCTCAAAAAAAGGATTTGGAGTAGACACTAGCTAAGGGCGTGCTTGCCACTAGAGGGTAGTATCTTATGGATTAGATATTAAGACACATTGTGAGCAAAGCAGTGTTCAGGCAATGTAATTTGTATCTTCAAACTTTAAATATTTTGTATTTAAGTGAATTTTTTTTTTAATGCATTAGAATTCTTGGTTCCTTTAAGACTTAAAATAGACTTAAAATATTTTTGTCAGCAGTCTTTACATGGACTGTGGATTTTACCACATTGTTTTAATTTTTAGGTAAAAGAAATATCTCACAGTATTTCTTATTTTAGGATTTCAAATAGTCAGACTAAATTTTAATTTTAGTGACACTCAAATCAGAAAATGTGCTATTTCTCAAATTCATCATTGTGACAGAAGCTGCCTTTTTCTTTAACTGATTAGAATGATATAATGACAGCCTTAAAATGAATTTTCACTTTCAATGTTGACCCGAAATTGAATGGGATTCACTGACAGCATAATTAAGAATAGACTATAAACAGCATGTGCTTCAATAGAGGCAGGAGCATTAAAGACAGATTCTTAACCATCTCCCCACACACAGAGCTCAGACAGAGGAGAGCCACATGGGCAAACCTGTCTGGATTTAAACATCAATTTAGATTCAAACCTGTTGCTAAAAGCTGCCTACTTTATTTGATGGGAAGAAGTGGGTCACATATGTTTGCCCTTGCAGTCTTTCCTCACATTGTGGAACGGTGGGGCCCCAGCTGCAGCATCAGGGTTTTTAATGAAAATGCAAGGCAATAGAAAACAGGTACAATCCCAGGCTTACATTTCCCACGGCTTTGTTAAGAACGACAATGAGACATCGGAGTATGATTTTTAGTGAGTCGAGTGAATGGCGCGGTGCAGTGTGTCCATCACCCATTCCCAGGTACCAACCTGATGCATAGAGACTAGCATCTATCCAGTGGTAGCTACCCTACCTATGACAGTAAAGGTGGCTGAGTGCAGTATATACTGAACTGCCACTAAACATGAATGTACACAGCTTGCAATTGTTTTGATTGTTTTCATTGTTTTGACGTGTGCAGTTTATAACACTTCATGCATCAACTGTATATTTTCTTTTATGCCGTTCATATAGCTTGTATGCAATTTTAAAGCTTAGTCAAACTGTTGAAATTACAATATTTACTGATGCAAATACAAATCATAAACAATGGCTTTTTTACTCATTAGAAAACTGTTCCAGATTACCAACTACGACATTGTAGTTCAATGAATAACTCCTGGTTTATAAATCAGATCACATGTTGCCTAAAATGATTCTAACATAAAGAAAAACATTTTTGTCACTATAATATTTTATTTCATTATTTTGGGTATTTCTTTAAGTGGTTCACTGGAAGTGTTATGAAGTAATTTTTTGTATGACAGCCCCTTTAAAATTCATACATTATGTTTTGAACTTGATCTGAACTTATGAGCTATTAATCAATTATTGAACCGGCAAAAAATAATGAGCAACAATTATAATAATTGATACATTTTTATTTATTATTATCCCCCCCCCCCTGCTGATTTTCCTTGTCTTATGTCAATGTAAACTGAATATCTTTGGGTTTTGGACTGTTGGTTGGACATAAACAAGACATTTGAAGACATCACCTTGGAAAATGTGATCATTTTTCACTATGTTCTGACATTTCTTTGAAATAATTATTAATTGAGAAACTAATTGTCGATTAATCAATAATAATTGTTAGTTGCAGCCCTAGACTATGACTTATGTTTCACAATATCTTTGAATGTAATAAAAAATAAAATGTAGCCTTTAAGAGAATTATTGTATATGGTCAGATATCCATGTGTTAGTGGAGATAAAGTGCTCAGGTTACAGAGACTGCAGGGTTCAGACAGGCAGCGATTTGCATTCACTGGCAGGAGCGTTTACTTTGACAAATAGGAACAGCAGAAGGAGGCAGCCGACTGCCACTTAGTTATTAACAACTCCTTCACTGGTGATTTATTTGCCACTTTTGAAGAGAGGGCATAGCTATTAGGTTATTATTGGGAAAATTAGCCCTGTTTAAGCAGAAGGCTATGACCATACCTGACCCCTTAATATACTTATAATGATGCCATTTACCATACATATCTGAACTTAGCTTCTCATCAGACCTGAGCCAAACAAACTAGCCCAGGGCAGACTGAATCCAAATACAGAGGGAAGGATCTACTTTGTGCACGTGTCATTCCATAGCTGAATTACCTAAATCTGTCGAGCACACACCATTAACCGTGTTTTTCCTTTCCCCTGCCACTCAACATGGATAACACTGTAAGGATTAAAAGGTACTGACCCTCCTCTTTATAAGGATTGGTGGGTGAAATACTTTGATGTTCCATTTTTGTGATTAATTTTAGAGTTATTAAGTTTATAGTGTCTGTTTTTCTCTGCTGTGACACAGAGTTCATGATGTCGTGTTTGCAGGTGTGGGCTATTGATCTGGACCTCACATACAGTGACCAGCTGGCCTTGACCCAGATGCTTCTGATGATGACTGGAGGAACGCTGAATTGCCGCGCAGGCTGTTTAGAAGTGCCAATGCCAATCAGAGAGAAATGCTGTGAACACGAGATTGCAGCCAAAGTACCTTTTTATATTTGCTTATAATGACAGTTTTGATAATGTTAAATTTTTTTTAAATATGAGAAGGTGATTTTGAATTATATATTTTAATTTTTAATTTTTTTTTTAATTTTTCCCCCAAAATTATGTTGATAAGTTTTGTCCTCAACAAGAAAGAAACCACCAGCTCTAAAGCAAGCTGAGGATATTATTATATCACTACAGTAATCACAAAGATAGATCAATGTTTTGCTCTTCATTTTTGTTAAATACAACTAAATACTGTAATTACGCACTGAGCTCAATTGGTGTTTAGGTGCTGAATTCATTATCATTTTGATAGATGAGCCTAAATAATCAACACATTAATAATTCATACCATTTTCATTATGCATGTGTATGCATGCTTGAACACCTCATCAACCTGGTGCCAAGCCTTAAACAATAGAGTTCTTTTATTAGCAGTATGCCTGAGTTTACGCTTGTTAATCTGCGACTTGTATTATTTTATCAAACATTCATTTAGTTGGTGGCCTGGTGCTTCAGTACAGCAGTTGAGCCACCGCAGTGGTTAATAGCTTTAGCAGTGGCCATAATTAGGAGCCTGCATATTACAAACACAATTAAATCCCTGTTGGACACTTTTATTGTTGTGTGAGGGTCCTGTGTTTGACAACTGCAAACACACTGCCATCACAGCGAGTTATGGGCTATCTCGTGAGCTCACAGGGGCTTAGGCTCGCTCTTTTTGTCTCCCAAAGGTGCCTGAGAACCAGGAACATTTTTATCCTCTTGAGCCCTGCCACTTTTAAGTAATCAACCTCTCTAGTGTTACTTATGACACTCACATGCTCAGAACCTCTCTATTATGGTGATATTTATTGTGCGTTGAGTAGTCCTTTTGTGCATTCGGTAGTGCTTTTGTCTCAAATTGAATGCAAACATTTGCAAAACTAGTTTCTTTGATTGGCATCGTACAATTAAGCTCATCTTGTTTTTGGCATGTCTTCTAAACATTAATTGTTCCTCCCCGCAGTTAATTAAGAAAGGCCCAACAGTTTACCACATGTGCCCCACACTCATCATGTTTACTAATCACACACACTCCCCAAACTCAACAGTGACCCTAAGGACATGTATATGGGGTTCAGCCATCTCTACTCTACACATTTTAAACACACCACCTACCACCACCTATTATACTTTAGCCCCAAATATATAACATAAAAGAATTTTGTCTTGTTTTAGATTTATAGAAAGACGCAATATACTTACATTCTATGTCTCTTTCTTGTTTTCTGCTTTTTTTACAGCCTCCTGTGGTTAAACGTTATGCAGTTATTGGGAGACACTTGTTTCACTCTAACCTTTCCATGTTATACCATAATGTGTTCTTTAAGGTGTGCAAGGCTCATGGCATAGGATTTAACATGAAGGTAAAAACTCAAAATTCACTTGTTTGCCTTTATATCATCCTTACGTCTTGTTCATTTTTGCAGCTTAGTATATGATTGATTTAAAGGGGAACTCTACGGATTTTACACATCAAAGTCTGTTTACAGGTCTTGGAGAGTTTTACTGGTTTAAAAAATTTGTAGAAATGCCTTTTGTGTCTCCAATGGGAGCTGTGTGAAGTCTGATAAATTGCTAAATTGCTTAAATTGTTAGAAAGAAGTGAGCATACAGACCTCATCTCTGCTTGAGGCTAGCTGCTCAAGGCTAGCCGCTACTAGCATAAGACACCTGAATCTCTGACTGAACTGTTGGCAATCGAGTTGCATTGTGGGTAATGTTGGCGCCATGTTTTGACAAGGAAGAAGAATAAGTGGAACAAAAAAGATGATATCTCTGGTTCTGCTGCATTGACTTAAGTGTTCATCAGGAGTCCGACAATGTTATATGAGTGCAATGCTGAATTGGTGGAGTATTCTTTTAATCTACACTATGTGATGATGGAGCTCTTCTTTTGACCGTGTATTTTTGACTCTTACATTTCAGAGGAAGCAAGGCACTGTGTTTGCTCTTTATGACAGCAGTGAGCGATGCAGTATTGGAATGATGTAAGTATTTCTTATTGCATGAAATTTCTATACACACGGTATTAATGAATTTTAAGGTTCATCGCCAGGAGAAAGAATTCTGAGCCCATTTAGGTTTGCTTTACCTCTCTCTGTTCAAATAGACAAGCACATGAAACAACAGCAGAGGATTAGGTGGATGAAAGACTTCTCCAGATGGAGTGTAAAGTCAATTCTTTTAGAGGATTAAGATGCCACCTCTGGCTTTGTAAATGTTGTTACAAACTCTAGAAGTTGTTAAGCAGAGGGTTATTTAACATATTTATCACTCAAATCCTTTAGCTTACACAGTGCTGTAACAGTTAAATCAAGCTGTGCTCATCCCCCCTAAAGACTGAAGATGTTGTCTGCTGAAAGTTTCATTTAACCACCACCATCAGATGAACAGGAGGTGATTGTTTCTTAGCTGCCAACATGGGGAACATTAGTAAACTCGTTTGTTTGGGGTGTCGTTAATAGAACAGTCTCAGAAGATCTCCAGGGAGCTCTAGTGACCTTTGCTCGGAATCTGTCAGTCATTCATCAGGAAATATCGTCCTCTAAAATGCAAGGAGAAACCAATTTTAAGGTACCATGTTAATGACTTAACGATCTTTCCTCATCTATATCATGAAACTTGCATATTCAGTGAAGCTCTGGTCAGCTGCAATGCTTTTGCTGAATGGAATGAATTTATCTTTTGTGTTTTGAAGGAGCTGATCAAGGACATAGAAGATGTACTGCAGATGACTGTTCAGAACAAGATGCGAGCGGTGGAGGATAAACCGGCCGCTTAGACAGCTGCTTCACTGATAAACGTGCCTTCCTCTCGCCAAGTTAAGTCGTCATGTCTTTGCTAGCTGTAATGTCAAACTACTCTGTGAATACATGAACCCTGGAGATGAATCAATGTTGATCAAACAAAGATAGCCAAATAAATTCCTGTAAAACAGTGTCAGAATCTGTCATGATTGTGATCTGTTTAAACTGCTTGACTATAATTAAATATTGGAAAATGACAGTTATTGAAGACATACAGTAAACTATGCACAAGGTAATTCCACTGGGGAATCAGTAGGCTTCATTCATGTATGTATTAAGAATTCATGCATTCACATTATATAAAGCAGTTTTATTTTGTGTGTTTAGTGGGACATAAAATGAATATGTAGTGTGTGTGCACGGCATAGTATCTTGACTTTGTGCCCAAACGTATACAACATGGTTGAGTAGGAGTGTATTGTTTAGTGTTATTGTTTAGTGAGATGTTCCATAATACATTGCCTCTGTGAACCTGTGGCTGAACATTACTTTGGTCGGTTGATGGGAAAGTGATTGGTACTGACTCCTTCTGTAAGTTGACAATATGTATTTCTTAATACAGTATATTGTGAAATATGATATAATGTTTTCAGAAATACAGTTTTGTTGTTGAAAATCTACAAAAAAGATATGTTAATTTGCAAGTGTTTTAGGCCGTTCATAATTATTCATTATTGTGATTGTTTTCCGATTCCATGCTTTATGTATAACTAGTAGAGCAACTTAGCCACTAATGTCAAGATTGCAAATAAATGTTTTATAATAAATATACCGATATAACATTTGCAGCAAGGATGTATGTGTTTTTTACTTCATCCAATGAGGTGACATAGTTCAGTTGGCTTGGAAGACTAAAACACCTGCACCTCTCTCCCTGCACCTCTCTACTACATTGAAGTGGCTTTTCTCAGGGTAAAAATAAATGTGTTATTTCTCATACCTATCTATATATATATTGTTTTCGGAAGTAAAGTTGTGAATTGTAAAGGTCTGGGATAATGAAATCTGTAATTGATTATCAGATGATTTAATTTGATACATTTTTGCATTCACACACAATTAACTGTACAGTTACTACAAAATGAGCTACACATTCTGTAGACAGGCCATCAATTGGTTTGAAGAGTTCATTACTAATCACCCACACAAACCACACAGATTTCTCTATATACATTATATACACATATATACATACATAGCCTATATATATTTTACTTTGAAAAATCATAATATGTGTGTATGCATACTAGCTTGACTTAACTTTTTTTTGTGGCCCATATTCAGTATTAAATGTGGCTGATATGAAGTAAGCTGTGGTGGTTTGTGGACTGCTGTTCATGGTGCTGATATACAGCAGACCACTGAACGTAGATTGGAAATATTTCAGCAAATGCTGCAGAGTCTTTGAGGTGATCTAATTTGTAGTTAAAGGAGGATGTGCTGGTGGTGTTCATGTGGTCAGGAACCCAACAAAAACACTTATTACCACTGGTGTCAGGGTTGGTAAAAGTTGCAAAAGGTTTATTTGTAGCAGTGGTTATGGTAGCTGATAATAAACAGTTAATCATACTTATCTTGATAAATATGGCAAATATAAAAAGCAGGAAGAAATCTCTAACAACGTGGAAAAGAGGAATATTTTCAGCAACCTGTCATTCATTACATTCACACATATTGAAATGACTTTTCATTCATTTCATTTCATTTATTATTAATAGCCACACGACCGAGATCGGTGGAATTTGCTTTCGGTACAGCATGGAACACATCATAATTTCTAAAATTATAAACGAAAGCTAATTTGGATTTTAACCTTTGATGTTTAATAGGGTTGCCTGGTGTGAGTACAGTGCAAGCTGAACGGCCGTCACTTCACACGCAGGACACATCACTAATATCCGGTGAACAGGTGAGTGCATATAAATAAAATGCAGGTAGTAGTCGCCACTGTAATTCTGTTGAAGAGGAACAGCTGCTCAGCGCTGCGTTTCCAACCGGATGACTTTAGCAGGAGAACCAGGTCAGAGCAAGCACTACAGACTACAGCACGTAAGCCGGCACAGGGAGCTGCACTTTTCGCTGGTCTCTTAGCTGGTTAAGATAAATTGTATGTGTGTGTTCAGCATGTGTATCCGGCTCTGTGTAGCTCTATGTAGCGGGATATCTTTAACTTTAGTTTAGCTCGCAGACAGGGACTGTTTTGTTTGCTAACCTTGGCTGACGTTAGTTGCTCATGTAAGTTGTCCTGTGTGCAGCACCGTCCTCCTTTCTGAATTGAAGGACCTGTAGCTGCAGCATGTTTTGCTGTTGTATATCAGCTGATTTTAAAATGTCGGTACATTTCATCTACGGCAAGTCCAAGCTCTGTCTGTGAGTAATTTGCACGCAGTCCAGATGATAAAATACGAACAGCAGCAGCAAAGGTGAATCATTCTGCTTTTTGCATAAGTCATGAAGGAGTTTTTGAGGAGGGTACACAGCATCTTTCTAAAGATCGCCCTGTTTCCGAGGACATTTGGCAGGACAGGCCCACGCCCTGCTGCCTCAGAGGTGTTGACCTGCCACCTGCTGCAGCGTAAACTCCCGCCGTGGACTTCATACTGTGTCCGCTACAGCTCCGTCCACAATGACCAGTTTGGACTGTCCAACTTTAACTGGGGAGTCCAGGGATCCAACTACCAAATACTGAGGACAGGCTGCTTCCCCTTTATAAAATATCACTGTACCAAAGCGCCTCCACAGAACCTGGAATTTGAGGACAAGTTTTTCACCATGTTGAAAGTTATCAATCTGGGTCAGTATATACATTTAATGTTCTACCTTATTCCTATAAGATACAGACAATTATTAGACGCCACATAATCACTGTGTCCTTTTATTGCAGGCATCCCTTGTTTGGCCTATGGCATTGGTTGCTGGATGGTGGTGGGAGCTGCAGAAACAGTGCAGACAAGCGTTGGACCCATCACAGTCTATTTCGCGTACAAAGAAGACGAAGGCGCACAGTACTGAACCATGAAGAAAACACTATTTTGAATGTGTTTTCAAGACACTCTTGTTTGCCAAGCTGCTGTATTTACAACAGCTCCCAAGGTGATGGTCTGGTGGACCTATTGACAAAAGTGCCATCTTGTGTCATTAGTGCTCCTATTGTCTGACCGCACAGGTTCATTTGTGTTTAATTATTTAAGATTTAAAAGTTGCAATGGAGGAGTCAGTTATGCATGTTATTACACTGACATACAATACTGACAGTGTTTATTTGTAAAGCTAACTTTCCATTAAAATTTAATGGAAAGTTTAGGATTTCTGGAAGAAGAGATACTACGTCTTTTCCTGGATGTTTTCACAGTGGTGTCTGTGAACGTTGTATCAGCCTCCAGTGCATATGTCATCAAAGTCATTACATTGTAAAAGTTTATTTTTGCAACAAATATTAAAGTTTATGAAATGGCAGTGCAACAGGTGATTTGGCTGTCATGTTTTTTATGCCACATGGACTTGGTCATAAGAGTCGGCCAGCTCCCCAAGATGAACTCTTAGAAAATATGATGGTAAATAAGACAGACATTTCCTTCAATGCCCAACTCTTTAGAATTAATAATTCATATAAGTGATACCAAGTGGCATCATTTATTTGATACAACCATGTCTTTGGCTTCATTTTGTGTCACAAATACAGGAATTTAAATAACCCTGGCTCATTTATTTAAAGGTAAATTAGTGATCACTCTCCATGCAACAGATAGTCAATAGTGTTAGAGGAAAAACCGGTGACAAGACAGGTCTGATAAAATAGGTTTTAATTACCAAAGTGTGGCCTTCGTATAGAGACATCTACATCCCTTCCTTCAGGCCTTCTCTGGCCTTTGATTTCTGGTAATGTGCTTTGCTGACAGGGCACACTTACCTCTGCTGCAGAGTCCTGCTCCCTCTGAGAGGCAGGTTGACAAACTGCCATATTGATTTCTTCACCCCTCAGCATCTCCTACTAATAGCATTTATCAGCGACCTCAATTTTCTGGTCTTGGCCTCTTCATTTTTAGCAACAATGAAACTGAACGAATAATTTCTTGTTGTACATGTAAATCAATGCACCTTTTGACCTTCTCTGCACTTGAAGGCTACGGTATCGACGTACATGCTGTTCATGATGTACAGCCTCTTCATGAGTGTCTTGTTTTGTACAACTTGCTCGTCCTACGCAAAAACATTTAACTGGGTAACTGGACTTAATATAAAAGAATATCAAAAGTTGTTAAATGTTCCTTCCTCATGGTCTTAAGATGGGAGTCATTTGTAGGCCTAACACTTACTCTAGCACCACCATCCCCTCTTTTCCCCCCAAAAAAGAAAGAAAAATGGCTTTGCTTAGCTGAAGCAAGCCCACCAATTACTGAACCAGATATTAAACAGATATTTACACTCCATGGATGTACAGTATATTGCACAACCCCTCAACCACATGTCAAAGAATACTGTCTTAAGTACGTTTTTATTTTAAGCAATGTAGCCTTTGTCGTGTACAAAATTTCTAAACCTGTTGCAGAATTCATGTTCAAAATCCTCTTAAACAGCGTGATGACACCACACTATCTCTTAATCATGCTAATTGCCTTGAACAAGGAACAGTTAGACACACTTATGGAAATCTGATCCATAGTATCAGGCTACACTTAAATCCCCCTTCTTTCATTTCAAACCTTTCATCAGGACTGAAAGTGTGCATGGGGAATGCTCAGGCAACCATGTCTTAATTACTCATTGACCCTTTGACCCACGAGCTGCATTGATACCGCTGTACAGCCAGCCACAATTGCATGGGGTTTGCAACTGACTGCAGCTTTGTGCGCGGCTATTACAGAATGATGAGAGTCAGTGAAATCTAAACTGTGGAGCATGTGAGTACATTGTATTCGTTTTCAGGGCTTCACCTTCGAGTCACTCTAAACTGCAGGGGAGGGCACCCCTTCAGCTCGGGCAGAGGCTTAGCATTACACATGGAACCTCAGTCACCACCAGTGCAGGTCTAAGGTATCTGGACTGCAAATGAGCTGTTGTAAATTAACAAAATATATCAGCATTTGGTGTGAGATTTATGCCTTTTAATAGCCGTGGTAGCCTCATCCTGTATTGAAGTGTCTAAATTACCCAACACGCATCTAATGTGGTAATGAACAAAGAATTAATGCCTGTTTGGCAAGTTTAATTGCATGCTGAAGCTGGTAATAAGTTTTGTCAAGGTGAAATCTTTAAATACTTGTACTGTTTAGAATTTAGGTAAGTAAAGCAAAACAAGTGCTGAAATTGAGTGTAGTGTTGCTGTAAATTGTTAATGTTCAACAGTGAAATTGCTAATCAACTTGCAGAGACTTGTAATTATCTTCTAATTAGCTAATAAGTTCTCAGTTTCTTCAGCGCAAAAAAAAAAAAAAAAAAAAATAGTACAAACCATCATCTCCTTGAAATAGTTGATGTAGCCGATTCTTAAATCAATTATTTAGCAGGAAAGTCACACCAGTTTTTTTCTCTGTCATATAGATATATGGCTTGGCAGAAACAATTATTGTGTGAACAACCCCTGCAGCTAATGCTGGCGAGGTTATCATTATTAAGCCTCTGGATCGGCCACCAGCACCGTCTCCGCGCTTGCTCCACGAGCAGCAGGGGTACCAGAGCCATCACTCAGATCACTTTAAGGATCACGCTGGAATTACATCTTAATGCAGAGGTGTCAGCCAACATTGTCACAATATTCACTGTGAAATGGCACTTTTTGAATTACAATGTGACAACTGAAACATAAAGCTCATTACTTTTCAACTAGAAACATCTCCGGCTGCAGACGTATGCACACTTTGATCAGCTTTGAAAGAGCAATACTTAAGTAAGACTTAAGCAGAGTGAGACATATCACACATTTTATTTATTTTTTTATTGTTAAAAGATTTCAGTAGTTAATACTTGCTGACCCCTTGTCATTGACACTTGAATCACTACCTTTTCTTTTGGAGGGGGGATAGCGTACTGAAGCTATTAAAAATCTATTATGGTGTATTTCTTCACCCAAGGGATGACAAGGGGCACCATAATTCTTTTCTTTACATCCCCCCTTCCTTCTTTATCTTTATGACGTGTTGTATATGTGTGTGTGTAGGGGGAAGAGGAGTATTGAAACACTATGCCTGCTGTGCCAATCAGTGTTGCCAAAGCTACTGTCAGTGGGTGGCTGAAATGTCTGTCAGTCATGTTTTCTGTCTTTTCTGGCTTAAGACCAGTCCCAGCTGACATAAGGACTAAGTTGCAGTAAATAAAAAATCTGGACAATTTTATCAAGGTTCCTCATGTTGTACTTTATAATTAACATGCTAATTTTG
This sequence comes from Macquaria ambigua, assembly GCA_008360985.2. NCBI lineage: Eukaryota > Metazoa > Chordata > Actinopteri > Centrarchiformes > Percichthyidae > Macquaria > Macquaria ambigua. The sequence continues at coordinate 194,832 of VMKM01000067.1, forward strand.
CATTAGATCCAAATTTATATAGTTTAATATATCTTTGTCATTGCTTTTTACTGTGTTTAGTTGATACCCTTAAGCTTGTGCACTTAACTTTATGCCCAAATCCTTTTTTTCTTCCAGTTCAAGTTGATTATTGTTTTGTTTTTCCTTCTTGTCGATGATGCGGTATCATATTCACTTCATTCATACTTAATGCTTACTCTGTTGACATTAAGAGAGTAATGGATTTTAATAGTTTTTCCACGACTTATCGGGAGAGTTAAATGAACTATCCATTTTTATTATATATTATGCAGTATTTAAAGTTTCAGCTCATTAAAAAACAGACGCCCTCCACACCCTCCAGGCTGTCTTTTACCCCCCACCAGCATGCAGTCAGGCTCCTCTAGCCACAGGCTCTGCTTGATCTGTTTTTCCTAAGTCAAAATTGTAATATTCAGAAATATTTATTTATTTGCTTATGCCTTTTATTTCACCAAAGAACAGCCTAATGTCTTTGTAGCTTAAACAAGCGGCATCAGCAGATCAGAAAAAGGGCATAATGCATGGTTTTGTTTGATTGATATAATTTGTTACATTGCATATATGTTTTATCATTCAGTTCAAGGCAAAATATCTTATATAAAAAATACTGCATGTACCTTAATTTTGCACCAGAACAGGCCCCTTGTGTCATTTGATTGCCCTGCTTCTTACTTGCACAATAAGCAGCAACCTACACAGCAACTCAATGCCAGACTGGGGATTTACATTAAATACACTGATACTGATGCTGCATACAAACATAGAAATGGAATAAATCAATTTTGTTCTCAGAAATGCTTCACATACTTTTTGATGCAGCATGATCTCCAATCTTTCTGCAAATGAGCTGCAGTCCCTTGTAATGGTTTCTGCTCCTCGTGGGAGGCCGGTGTCTCAGAAAAGCTGCTGATTGAGGGAGAAATGTAATACAGGTGTAAAGCAGACTTGATAGGGGTCTTACACGAGGGTTATGCATTTTAACAGTGATATACATACTGTTACATATTTATCAAAGAATATGGAATTTGCTGGGTTGACTCTTTCTGGCCTGCAGAGACTTGAACGTTTCTGCTAGAGTGTTGTTAATTCTGGCAGAGAGGGTGGCTATTATGTTGAATTAATAGGAATTAAGGATTTAAATTGGTTAAGTAAGCACTTCATTAATCGTGAGTGGATTGCTGTGTGTGAGAGGTTTATAGGTGGTGTAGACCACTAGTACTTAGATGAAAGAAAAGGAGGGAGTTCTGAATTAAAAAGCTGGTTGGTGCTCGGTAGATGTGGGCAAGAAATCCCAAATCAACTATATAACGTAGAGCTGAAAGGATTAAGTTGATTAATCGATCGACACACAAGTAATTTGCAACTATTTTGATAAGGGATTAATCATTTCAGTCATTTATCAAACACAAATAGTGAGAAATCCCTACAATTTCTCAGGTTCCAGCTTCTCAAATGGGAGCATTTGCTGCTTCTCTTTGTCATATAACACAGTAAACTTAATACCTTTGGGTTTGGGACTTTTGGTTGGATAAAACAAGACATTTGAAGATAACAACTAGGGCTCTGGGAAGTTGTGATTGAAATTTTCTTCTTACAATTTTAGACCAAACGATTCATTGATTCATCGATATAATAATCTTCAGGTTAACTGATAGTGAAAGTAACTGTTAGTTAGTACATGTTATGGAAAATGTTCACTGATCACTGATCTATTTTTTAATCTAACTTTCGTATGCATGTTATGTATTTAAGCCAAGGTGAAGGTAAAACTAGTAGCAAGAGGTTCTTTCAGAGTCCTTCAGAGTCTCGCTGACTGCATATCATCTACTGTATAACATGCTGATTGTGCATTGTACGTACTGTCCAAGGCTACAGTTCTATCCCTGAGGGTCTTTTGTATACATATACTATTTTCCAACTTTTATTGCAAGACACAGACTGAAACTGTAAGGATTTAATTTAATTAAAGTCTCCCTTTGAATGCTGACACCTTTAAGCAATGGGTGATTGTTCGATAATGCAATCTTTGGCCCTCAGTGTGGACATGGCGTGAGCTGCTGTAAGTGAAGTTATGGCATGGGTCAGTTGGAAGCGTCTGCCTCACTTGATGTGACTCCCCCAGCAGAGGTGGACTAATTGAGGTGTGTTTTTATCTGGGCTTGCTAATGATGATGAGGGTGCAGGAGAAGTAGACTGTCCCCTTAGGCTGAGGAATAGCATGACTTAGCCAACCTTCTGTACTTATTGTCCAACTAAGGGGGAATTCACTTAATGCAGTGCTTCAGAAAAGTGGATAATTGTGGCTACAATCAATAAAGTAACAGAGCGGAAAATGAACGGTGTGTGCAGTGTAGCTGTGTTGTAGATATCTGACGGAAATCGAAAGGAGCGAGGTTCTTGTTTTTGTGTTTGTTTCAGCCAAGTCATCAAGCGAGAAGTCGATTCCAGTTTATGCGCACAATATACATATGAAAGCAAGTAAAGCTATACATATTTACTTTGTGTATGTGAAGCTGTGACCATAAGCATGTGTGTGTTTGCATGCATTTGTGTATATATGATAGAGGGGGTAGGTTTGGTTGGATGAGCCACATTGTTCCTGTGCGGCCTAGTGACATCGCTGGAGGGCAGAGAGGGATGGAACCTGAGAGGGGTGACAGTGATAAATAGCCCTTTTAATAACAGCTGCCCCACTTGGCCAGCTAGTCCCAGTCAGTGTCCTCTGTGTATTTATGCCTATGTTTATTTATGCATCCATAGCATGCAGGAAATCACCACCGCAGGGGTACAATCATTCTTTTTTTTTTTTTTTTTTTTTTTTTGTGGTGGGGGGGATTGCATTGGTTTAACTTTGGGAGGAGGTAAGCTAGCTCGTCTTAAACCGAGCAGATATTCATTTAACCCTCAGGTTGATTTGTTGGTATGTCTGTGCTGAAATATTATACATCTATTCACATCTGAGAGAGGAGTCTCGCTATGAAAGCACAAACAAAAGTCCTGAAAGTACAAACAAACAAAGGATTAAACTTTAATGTGCATGTCACAGTTTTGGGATCTTTGCTTCAGTCGTAGCAATGGCATTTAAGTTATTGAGATGAAGACAGAAAGTGAATTTGGATATGCATTAACAAATCCTGCAAATGTTTTTCCTCCAGTTTCTGAGGACAGATTCAATGTTCTAAATACCATGCACATTCTCCTCTTATCTGGATATGCTGTGACTTTGCACTATAATGGCTTGTCTGATGCCCTATACAGCCTTCAATCTGCATGGCTTTAAAATGCTCAGTTCATTGTTGCTGTATGACTGAAGTCAAAAACCTTTTGTCTGCTGAAATATGACCTCAGGCACAGGTCTGCGAATAGGGAGAGGGGAGGCTGTAGATCAGAGGTGTCAAAGCTTCTTCCCGGAGGGCGATGCCGGCGCTGTTCTCACTCAAACCAGTTCCCCCCTTTAATTGGTTCAATTAGTTAAGTATCCATATACATTATTGTGTATGCATTTTTCATGACTCTTCTTAACGCTCTGTTTAAACAGAACAACTTCCGGCTATGATTTGCCATTTGGATGAATGTCAAGGAGACTAAATGATTGCGCTAATTGAGTAATTAAAAGCAGATGTTGGAGCAAGAGCCAACAGCATACACTTTAAACACTTTGCCCTCCAGAAAACCTACAGTGTTTTTGACACCCCTGTTATGTATGGTTATCCCAGAGGTGCCTCTGTAATAGTTACAGTTTCACCCTTGTGATTATTCAGTTGAAGTCTTTGCTATTGAACCAAAATGGTGTTTTTATGCTATTTTGACCATGGGAAATGGTCTGGAAAAGAAAAGCCCATCACGCTGCCTAATGGCCGGACTCAGTGGTGCACAGATTCAACACAAGCTCTAGACAGGCAAAGCACGATATCTCCACACTCGCCCTATCACTCTCACCCCCCGCTGTCCTCTGGTGGGACACTAGTGGCCTGTACGAGACTCTTTTGAGGGAGACGATGTTATGTTGAAGGTAATTAACATTGGAAATGTGCCAGTAATGGGAATCAGTGTGCCATCAAATCGCAAAGGAACAGAGTGTATTGCCATGGTTTTGACAGCTGTGGTGATTGGAGCATTGCTGGAAGGCTTTACAAAGTGCAGATCAATAAGTAACAATTTTCCTATTAAAGAAAAATTACTTGGACATTGCACTAAGATAGCTTGTGGCTCTTTCACTTCACGCCAGCTATGGAGGAAAGATCTCTTGTTGAAGGATTTGAGTTGATTTTGTCTTCACTGAGGTCTTATTTGCTTTTCTTTCATTCTAGTGTTCGGCAATAATGTTTTTTATTTTTTTAACGCATTGTTTGAAAAGAGGTGGGGCTGATGGTGGGATTCTGGACCCCCCCACCCCCGATCCTAATGGCATGAAGACGCTTGAACTTGGATCACATGTTATTTATTAGTGTTTTTATATAGTTTTGTGTTAAAGTTTGTAATGGACAGTAGCTAATTTGTATATCTAATCATCACCCTACAGGTGTATCACAGCCTCTCTGAAAAATGTGAGCAAATGGAGCTAATGTTTTCATTATGAATGGCATTTCTAGAGCTGACACAATGGATAAATTGAGTAGTGGATTGACAAAAGAATTATTCAGCAACAACCAAATATCATCCAAAAATGCCAAAATATGCACCGGTTCCAGCTTCTTAAATGTAAGGATTTCTTGCCTTCCTATGTTTTATATAATTTTAAATTGAATATCTGACTTTTGGGCTGTCGGCCGAACTAAACTAAACTAAACTAAACAAACAAAGACATTTGAAGACTTCACCTCAGGCTCATAGTTCTTGGAATGAGCATTTTTTTTTTACAATTTTTCAATCAGAGGAGAAAATGACCTAAAACACTATAATTAACATGTCCTGTATATGTTAACATAGTGTTTTAATTTGAGAATTAGTTGTGCTAATAACCAAATTCAAAGACTGTAAAGGGCAGTTTATTTGGTGACCTGATACATTTTTGTGTGACAAGACTAAATAATGCCAAATAGTAATAGTAGTCTCACACATTTTCCCCTGAAACCCGGCAACATTGGGGATCCTGAAAGACGTATCAGAGCATTTTCAGTTTAGCCTTTACTCTCTTCCCATTTTCTCAAATCGATTATCTTGGCTGGTTCACCTGTGAACATTATAGGTCAAATAGAGAAGGTAATAATTGCCTACTTGAAAGCCAAATGCAGTCAGGATATTAAAAAGCAGTGGAGAGAGTTGATAACAAATCTTGTTTTAATAAATCTCTAGACCACTAGCGTGGCTAATGAACTTAGTAATTACTCTTCACTGGTTGGAAGAGTTTAGCCCGGGTGAGATGAAGGCAGTGGCTGCCGGGAGCCACAGGAATGGCACAACAGGCAACAATCAACACAGTGTCTGCACAACAATCAATCAAAACTGTCAGGCCCTTAACAGTCAGTGTAATTTGCTGGTGTTTTTCAGAAATGACTACACCTTGTAAAATGTAGCTAAGATCACTTTCCCAAACACCTTGCAGCACAATATTTTTAAACCAATGAGATCTGAGTCATATGATTTATCACACTGCTCTTAGAAAAATTATTATTTTTAGCTTAGGAACTGTTTCATGAGCTTAAATTACTCCACCAAAGCCTGAAGTCACTTCCTCTTACAATACAATGTACTGTGTGGTTGAATGTTAACATTTCTTTACAGTTTTCTTTTTTGGCTCTGTGTTACAGCTCAGCAGTTTCTATTATTTGTTTTGCTTTGTTTTTCACTTTAATGCCTAGTCAGTCACGCATTTGATGTCATGAGTATAAGACTACATTACATTTTGGTAGCTCAAGAAACAATAAAATATACAACACACATGCACGAGAAATGGGAAGTGTTTGTCAGTTTATTTATATATACAGTATGTACATATAAAAGCACATATACAAGCTCTATCTGTCTATCTAACTATCACACTCACTATTGAACATTTAAATATGAATTGTCAAACATTTAAATATGAATTGTCGTGTTTTACTGAACATCTGTTAAACCACAGTGATATTTAAATACGAGTCAGAGCAGGGTGGTGAGTAACACTGGACTATTCACAGATGCTCCTTTCTGCAGAGCTCTAAATCATGTTTCTTAATTCCCAGAGCCACATCTCAATCATACTCCTTGCTAATTTGAGAGTCACCCTCATTTCATTTTAAACGATTCATTTTTGGCAAATTTGTAAATGGCCCCGATGTGTTCTACAATTTAGTCAATTACTGTTTCAGCCAGCAGGACTCCGGGGACCAGGAACATACATCGCCTGGAGGTACCATCTCAATAATTGTTTCAGAAAAGTTGGGAATGGATTGCTAACGCTCTGTTCCACTTATTGAAATGTCAATTGGAGCCAAGACCCTTTTACTTCTCTTCTCACTCTTTCTCAGTGCAGTGTGACTGCCTTGCCTTTTCTTCCCCGTCTGAGTCCTAACCATTACTAAAAGGATGAAACTGAGTTGGATATTTAATGACATTAAATCCAAAACTGAATTTATTCTCGTGATGATTCACAGAGATTATTTACCAGGAACTCAACAGAATAGCAATGTTTTAGACTAGCTTCTTAATGTTTCTTTCAATTCATCCATGACTTGCAGTTTTCCTGTCATTTGTATAATATAAATGTAGCAGATAATTTGAACTCTTCTGTATACTGAAATTGTAATTAATTATTAATTAGCTGGATAAAATTAAGAGATGATAATAATCTAAATTAGGTCTTAATGGGTACTAATTAAGAGGAGAATCCTTCTTTATGGAAGCAAACAGTGTGACCTGCAGACCCCAATTAATGAAGTTATTATTAGCCATTTCCCCGTGTTTGACTGATCTGGATCTCGTTCAGTTGAAGAGAAAATATATTACAAAACTCCTGAAAAATGTGCTTGTTTGTTTTGCCACAAGGTCCCTCACCCCTCCTCTGAGCCAATTAACCTGTGACGAGCCTGTTGGTGCAACGCTGATTAATTAGAGCAGAAAAGGGAATCTACACATGTTTCTGTGGAGATGCCCTCAAGTTAGTATTTAGCCATTATCTGTTGCCTTTGTTACCCCCATGTGTGCACTGAAACACAAGGACCTACACAGTGAATTGTTCATGTAAAGACATCTCAGTCATCCACACAGTATGACGCAGGTCATGCTTTCAGACCATGAATCAGAACGGCAGCTTTAAACAAACGTTCCTCCACTGTGTATATTGCAGTCATTGTTAATAATAGAGAATAAACGGTGCGCGGTGTGTATGTCTGTACTGTGGGTCAGCTGCATGTGTCTGTTCTGATTACTGGATGGGTAATTCTGTACTTCTGCGTGTAAGACCTTCAGCTCTATTTTATAATTAACTTTTGCCTGCACCCATCAGGTTCCATTCCACACTTGATGTGTCCATAGTGACTGTTACATGCAACCAGCTTGCCATTCAGTATGTATTAAGCTGTCAGAGTGGGCTGCTCTCCCAAGCCGCCTGTCTTCACTGAACAACCCAGCCTATTAACTCCTATTGACTGTGACACACATGTCCCTCCAAAATGAGCGGTTCCGTATTGATTTTTCCTGAGAGCTGCTCACTTCCCCCTTTCATGCCGCCAAGGGTGAGATCTTTATCCTGACTGATTGTATATGTTCATCGTATCAGAGTACTGTTGTGCGATTGCCATTTCAGACCCATGAACCCTCTTCTGCTCTCCCCCTCCTATGTATCATGGCTACTTGTATGCAGCCGAGTCTCGATGAGACAATTAAAAGGGCTGACTCCCATGTGTCCCCAGTAACACTGCGGTCAGATGGAGCTGCAGACCTTCCACACGACCCGTAGTCTCCCTCCAGCTTAATACAGCACACAACATAAGACATGACAGCCAGCTCTTCTCCCCCCACTAACACACTGCCTCCCAATCAATGGACCTGAATAGAAGGGTGCCATATCCTCTCAGTGACGCTCTTTCTAACTGCTACAGCCCAAATGAACTCTGACAGCATGTATCGACGTCATATCAAGCCCCACCATTGAGAGAAAAATGATTATCTGCTGGTGAAATCAGTTATTGACATGCTGTGGAATAGCTTCCCCTTCCCGAGGGATTTATTGATACAGTTTATGGTATATAAATATTTATCTAATATGTGTCTGAAATAGATTTGTCTAGTTTAGGTATACAATGCGTGTGTCTGGTCTGGTCTGTGGTCTGTTAGCCCATGGAGGGCTATCAATGCCTCGCTCTCTCTCCTCTGCCACTCAACCATGACTCTGCCTTTCCTTCTCTTGTTGGATACTGTTTTTACAGGCAGCATGAAATTGCTTTGGCTGTTGCGACTCCGTCTTGAAGTCAATAGTAAAACATGTTGTAATTACATTTTATTGCCTCTCACTCTAGAAAATCAAAATAGCTTTACTGCGGCCACCATATTGTAAATGCATGTAGACGTGCTACGTGTCACCATCACTGGAGGAGGTACTCAAACCCTTTACACGACTAGAACTACAGATACCTTAATGAAACGTTACTACAGTAAATAAATGTAGTAGTCCTGTATTTTAGTTTTTACTTAAAGCTATATGCTCTAAAGCTCATTTACCAATGTTGTTTGTTTCCACAGAATATAATGAAGCATATAGCCTGAATCTACAACAGTTACAAATTACAGCTTGAAAGAGGAACAAAAAGGGTTCGAATGCACCAAAAATATATAATATATCAAATGCATGAGATCCAACCCTCGCCTTTCCCCGATGACACCCAGCTACAGTTGGGTGCAACTGTACATGTGTGGACTGTGTAAAATATGGAAACATACGTAGTAGTATTGCATGTACCATTACATAACAACTGATCAGATACTATGTTTGTGCAGTTGGAAAAGGACTCTGGCTACAGTTAGCAGCTAATGTTATGCATGTGTTTTAATTAACATATAGCCGCAGCTGAAGACAATTTACATTGCTGGTCATAAACAATTACAGGGTTAGGTTACAGAGACTCAATACTGCACTGCTCTCCTTGGAATATGATGTTAAATTAACCTTTAGTTATTGTTAGCAGATCTCTAGTCATACAACAGAAATGGGCAGCTTGGCAAGCTGTCGAGAAAGATTGCAGTGGGGATACATTTTTCCATGAGATTTCCACGTCCTCCACACATTACAATAGGATTTAGGATAAAAATGAGCAAAGCGGTACTTGAAGTACAGAACTTGAGCAAATGAATGAAATAATTTTCTTGTGATTTCACAAGTCGTGCAAATGTAGCCATAGAATGGTGGAGAATGGCCGTGTTTTATTGGTGCCTGTATTATCTTCCTTCATACGTGGAAAAGACAAAGTACATTCATAACTGGCATTGCTTTTTGCTGCTTTCTTGAGTGATTCCTCTTTTCCTATAAAACAGCTTTTAACCAGAGGTGTTTGACCAGAGACAGAAAAGTCACCTTAGTCATATTTTGTCTAAGGTGAGTGTCTAGTGATGTAAAGGAAACTCTGAGCTATTTCAAAATATTCTTCTTGTCCCATAATGCCAGTATAGTTGTGGCCTTGTTTTCCCAATTCTGTCCTGGCAGCTTTTATCAAAATCAGATGAAACACTTCTAACCAAACAAATTTGTCATTCGATTGTCCGTCAGCTTCTTCTCCCTGGTATTATGGTTTTATTGTACAGCAAATGTTATATTGATCTTCCACCTCTCGCAGCAGCTGAACTCGAGGTGACCTGCTTTGTTACTCGGATGTTTAGAGGTGGGGAGATACGTCCTCGGCATTTCAATCATACAGCTTGACCTTTGCAGATTTCCTTTGTTAGTTACATCTCATTTCTGTAAAAGGGTTGTAGAGTAAGTACTTTACAAGGCAAAAATAAAACTAAAAAGCAGAAAATTCAGATGTTTCTTTTCTGACCACAATGTAGGAAACACATGACATGCAGTGTTATTGTATGATATTGATTTTTGCAGACAGGCACATGGCACACTGACTTTTTCTCCTCGATGATGCACGACCACGGCCTCCTGAACATGACAGGCAGTCTCAGGTCAAATACCTCTGTCTCCCATCCTCTGCTGTGTCTCTATTACAGTCTGTTGGCTCTTTGGCTGACTTATTGACCAGGTCTCATGCTCATTACTCAACAGAGGAGTAGTTTGCTGTGATTGATACCATGACTACTCTAAGACCTCTCTTAGCCCCCCCCCTCCAAATCCTATCTGCCATTTTAAAGCCATGAGTGGGTTTCATTAATGGTCTCTCCTGTTTATGACACCATAATTAGAGTTGAGGAAAGGCACCTAACTACCACAGTTCCACCATACTGAGAAAGTCAATAATGCAAGCCCAACAACTTCTCACACAATTGAGCCCTGTGGAAAATCTATATGCTCTGCCGCTCCATGTCTTTATGGCGCTGTTTTAGAAGAAGCCACCTGATTTGTTAGTGTTTTGTGTTCCACTTTTAACTAATCCCACAGAATTGATTATTAACGCCAGCAATATAATTTAGCTTCCAGCAGCCTCCACAGAATAGATGCTGTGTGGGATGTATCCTCTGCGTGCAGCCAGTGTACGACACAGTGTTCAGTATAGCATGCGAGGCCGAGCCTTGTGGCCATTTACCTGCTTTATAATTTGTTTTGTGCTCCACCTTATGTACATGCAGCGACTCCTGTAAAAACCCAACCAGGCTGACCGCTACGCCTGGGTTATTTGTGTGGAGCAGGTCATGGGGGATATTATATTAGATTGCTTTCCCAGAAAATAATTCTGCCATGTGGTCTATTGGGCTTTTCTCTGTGTATCTATCAGGCAGGATCGCAAACAGTTACACAGTGAAAGAGAACTGTTTGAATACACACAAATACACCCTGTTTTTTTTTAACTCACCCATCTGTCTTTTTAATTAAAACAACAACAAAAAAACAGCTAAGGGAGTACTAGTGCTCGCAGAAGAATGTGTACTGTTGCAGGCTGCACCTTAGATGATGAAAGAAATATGTTGCTTTATTTTACAAGCTAGTTTCAACTGAACATTTTATCAATGTTAACGTAAATTCAATCATTCAGGAATCACACTGCTACTTAAAAAATAATTTCCCAGTCTGGCACTTGTGTCAAGCTCTTGATGTATGTTCTCTGCTTTCGCAGGTTAGTGTGAGACAACAGCTTTTAGGGCGGTGGTGTTGAACAGAATAGTGTGTATGGTCTTTAAATGCTCAGCAGATGGTGTTCCTTTCAACTAATGACAAGTCAGGTTTTATTTATTTATAGCCCAATACTGCAAAGCATGCCTCAAAGGGCTTCAGAAAAGAAAAAGATGAAAACAGCGGACACGTAAAGCAAAAAAGTTGGAATTAAAATAAGATTCTTTTCTTGGTGGCGTTGAGCTGGGACGTCAGTATTTGTAACACAGCCCCTTGTTCTCACTGGGGTCACAACTGTCATCTGATGGGTGCTTTGGAAAGCACCATGAATAGTTGATGTCAGAGCGTTCACTGCAGCCCGGACTTGAATGTAAATAAGATGCAGGTGACTGGGACACCATTTCAAGGGTCAGGCTCTCTACAGCTCCGTTTCACGTGCCTTGCTATCTCCTGTAGGCCCTAAAGATACAAGACGGCTGCGTTCAGACCAGCTGTAGCCCTGCGTGGAAAAACGTAGTCATCTCATTCAATTGAATAAAAGCACTCCGTCGACGCAGTGGGGGTGCCAACACAGAGGACAGGGTCGTCTGACAAAAAAGTTTGGGTTTTTTTTGGCAAAAAAGTTAAGGTTCAACTTTTGCTACAATGCGACACCATACGGCAAGGCCAATCACATACATGCAAGTATGGAAGTACACATGTAGATTACTTGGTAATGTGAATGCTGTATTTTTACTGTTTACCTTGCAATCTTCGTAAGGAGAGATAAATAATTGCCGCCGTAATAACTTTCCGAAGTTGTAAAATCCTGTGTGATAGTATTATAAACCAATGTGCAATATTTTAGCATCTCAGAAGCCTTCAAACTCACGGATTACGCAAACTGGACTTCCTGGATCAAATTTCAGGTCTCACCCAACACACCCTCACCACGCAGCCGCTTGCATTGTTTTTACGCAGGGCTGATTTCAGTCCAAACGCCCACTAAGAGTCTACAGTCATGCTAGTGTCTCTGAGAGACTGTACTCAGGCACAGCAGTGCTTTGAGCTACATGCTAACATGCTCACAATGACAATGCTAACATGGTGATGTTTAGCAGGTTGTGTTTACCATCAAAGTTTAGCATGTTACATGCTAACATTTGCTAATTAGCACTAAACACATAGCTGAGGCTGATGGGAATTAGTTAGTCATTAGTTTTGCAGGTATTTGGTCTCAGTGTCTACAAAAATTTAATTGCAATCCATCCAATAGTTGCTGGGATATTTCATTCGCCATCAGGCCGACATTGCTGTCCCCAGAGCCACACACCAAAAACTCTTCATCAATGCAAATAGCAAAAGTAACCACTCCAAGTTTTAGCTTATAGGTAGCAGTCACGTTAATTCAATATGAAAGCAGTGTTAATGAGGCCAGGAAAACATGTTGAGATGACAGCAGTCTAATGACTTCCATGACAGTATACAGGCACTGGTGTAATCACAACTAAATGTCAGACACCATAAGGCCTGGTGCATAATGGCTCCAGATTGATATCTCCTTCTTGCTTTAATTAAGAAATGCATTTTTTGCTTAAAAGGTATTGATTGTAGTTTAAAGGAAGAGCAAGCCATCAAACTAAGAAGTGAAGGGAGGACCCTGGAGTCACAACAGACTGAACAGTTGTGTGGGGAGTGATTTGCTCTGAGAAACAAAAGACAGGCAATCACTAGCTGGTTGGTTACATCGCTGTATCTTGCATAAGATGAAGTTGGAGGTTAAGTAAGCACTGTAGCCGTCAGGGTTGAGTGGAATATCAATTATGATAGTTACCACTCAGGTGCAGACGTCTGCCATTAATCAAAGCAGTCAGTCAGGAACCTGTAAAGCATTTTTCAGAGTAACTGAATCCCCCTGAGTGAGGTGCGTCACTCACTTTGCCGTGCAGGAGATGAACCGGTGCAGGTAGCAAGACAGTGGATAGTTATATATCATGAATAAACTAGGCCTCTGAGAGCAGAGTGACAGGCTTAGCTACACAGAGCTGAGTGGGGACGCCAGGATGGGACGTTTCCCCACAGGAGACCCCACACCCTCTGGCTGGCCTTCCAAGGAGATTAAATGTTATCTGCTCGGGATCCAACATGTGCTTTTGTAAACGTAAACCAAACTTCACCAGTATCAGTTCACCCCTGACTGGAAACCTAACCCCGGTGACTGAATGAACCAGTATCATAATTAAATCATCAGTGCTTCGCTTTTACTGTGCCTGCAACCCTAACCACAGCAGGAGAGGGGTAAGAGGAGCGTGGCTCTGCTGGCCAGTGATGACAGTGTAACCAAGAGCTGAGAGCCTCTCTGAATGGTCTAGCATGGCAGGAGCTGGTGGGGCAACAGCCACCCACCTAACACCTGCTTAGACCTTATCTGGATATCTGTGCTATCGCTCTCTTAGTTACTCCTACATTACCCTTACTTACCGCACTGCTTTTAAACATTGTTCATTACCTTTGAGAGGGAGGGTGCAAATATAGTTATTAACCTGCAGATTACCTTCCCATTCTCAAACCCATATAAGGCTTTATATTGCCTTCAGATAGCGAACAATCTTAAATCCCCAACCTCCAAAACACAGTGCTGTTCCTAGAGTCATGCAGTCATGTCTTCTCTATGTTAACCTAATGCCTACTGGCTTGTTGCACTGCATGTGTAATGTGGACCTACCAGAGCTTATCCTCTTGAACAGAGGATATTAAGGGGAGTAGTTACAAAGGCCAGACTTTAATTTGACCTCTGCCTGCCCTCTTCTCTAGTGAGATGGCTCGGAGAAGCAGGCTGGTGGTTTGGGCAGTTGTTGATGAATGGCTGTATTTGGTGGGTAGATTGTTACAGTTCCACACTAATTGAGGGGTCAACACAGAGAGCAAATGTGGTAATTGAGTCACTTGACTCTGGCTATAGAGCTCACCACGGCTCTTTTGACCCTGTAGCGTGCCCTGGAGTCGACAACAGAGCGCTCTGTTGCCTCTGTTTTTATTGTGCCATCCAAAAGATATTAATTTCTTGCTTATGTGTTCTTTTTACACAGTTCTTAAGTTTGAGCTAGGTTTATCTACAAGTGCTACACGGTTTTTCACGAGAATAACTCTTTAAATGCAGTCTGCAGTAGAAGGATTTGTTTTCCTTGATATTGTTGCATGTTGGCCAGACTACACACGTATGGAAATATGCTGCAGTATATCTAAAATCTGCTGTTTGTTCATCTTAATGTATTAATGTTCTCCTTGGCAACGGGGCCTGATCACCCTATTTAGTGTTGCTAAATAATTCATCAATCCAGTTCCCTTGCTCCCCTCTTACCTTATCTGTCTTGTCAATAGAAACAATAGAAACAAAGCTGCAACCAACGATTATTCTCATTATCGATTAATCTGCCAGTATTTTCCTCTAATAATCAATGAATCGTCTGAATAAAACGTCCAAAAATTGTGAAAAATGCTTATCATAATTTCCCAGAGGCCAAGGTGACCTCTTCAAATGTCTTGATTTGTCCAACCAGATTTGGGACTTCTGGCACAACTTCACATGGTTTGTGCATGGAAAAGGGAAAAAGTCTGAAGAGGTGAAAACTCCAGCAACACTTGCAGTATAAAGAAGAACTTTATTGTGAGACCAACGTAGATGAGGATGACCCTGATGAAGGCTACAAGCAGAAACACATTGGTCTGACAATAAAATTGTTCTTTATACTACAAGTGTTGTTTTGTCCAACCAACAGTTTAAAACTATAATATATATATATAATTTTCAATGATATAAAACAGAGAAAAGCAGGAAATACTCACACTGGAGAAGCTGGAACCAGAAGATCACTGGCATTTTTGTTTGAAAAATTACTTAAATGATTAATTTATTGTCTAAATATTTTCTGCTGCAATTATAGTCTGCACACTGTGAGTGTAAAGTAAAATAGAAGTTCATAATTTCCAGAATAGTGTATTCAGTGGTGTACCAAACAGTTTTTACTTTCTTCTGTTGAGATATTTTGACTGAGCCTCATATCGGTGTTATTTTACCAAAGTAGTATCTTTTGTGGTGGAGACAGGGCCCTGTGTTATTGGATGGAGTTTAATGGATCTGTTGGCCTTTGCATTTGCTTTGCGCCTGAAACATGTGCTCAGCTGAGACTTGGGCAGAACACCATCCATTTACACCTAATGGCCATTGCCTTTGAATGTGGTGAGTTGTGAACAACAATGTGTGTGTGTGTGTGTGTGTGTGTGTGTGTGTGTGTGTGTGTGTGTGTGTGTGTGTGTGTGTGTGTGTGTGTGTGTGTGTGTGTGTGTGTGTGAAAAGCTACAAGGACAAATGCATTCTGCATTTAATGAGTGTGGGCCAAAGGGAACCTGGGTAGTTAAAACTGAGAGTTGGCGAGACTATTTTGTCCCTTGTTACCTGACTCTTCTGTTGCACCTTTAAACTGCAACATGCCACTAAACTACTCTGATGGTCTCACAGGACAGATGTAGAGGCTGCAACCCTGTGTGAATGGGATTGATGGACCACATTAAACTCTGAGCTTCATCCTGCTTAAATGCTTTTGCACTCTAAATCTTGTCCGCAATATCACTGAGGGAAGACCACAGACTGTAGAAGATTTATCCATGAGATTGTTGGAGTGTCATTTGAGCTGCATTTGGTTGATATGTGGGTTTGCAATCATCGCAACTTGTATGTCTATTTATTTTATTGAATGCATGGGTGGAAACAAAGATGAGATTTCTTTGTTTACCTTGGCACATCTCCCAAAGGTCTGTTTAAATGTCCACCATTCTCCTCTAACCCTCCTTACTCCTGAGTAAGATGTGATTGTTTTAATGCACAAAAATGTGGATGTTGTAATTACCATTTGCACAAACAAGACAGCAGCTTCATTGATATGCTGCCGCTGATAAGGCAAGAGCTTGGCAGCGAGACAATGGCCGAGGCCACCAGGGGCTCGCCAGCACCAGGGACACGGGACCGTCCTGCCTCCTCCGTCAATGCAGACGACCAACAAAAGCGGCCTGTCATTCACCGCACAGTAGCGTTTTTAATTAATTTTCAGTCAGCTCTCCTTGGAGTGCTTGTGTGGTGATTTGACCCCCAGATCTGCTCATGAATGTAGCTTTCTCCACAGCCCTGGCTGTGAGAAGGTCAGCAGTGCAGGCTCCCTGAGCAAGAGCCCCCTTTTCTATACTGCTGGACTCAGGAGGCTGTGACCATTGTCCTAACCAGGAAAGTGCATGTGTTTGAGAATATGTGATAGAGGTCAGTAAGGGAAATGGCAATTCAGTTGGACTTGTATAAGAGCATGCTAAACATGATGAACAGTATTGATTCTGAATGTCAAGGCTTTGTGTACCATTCAGTAGGATGTGACCCTTATTTTGGCAGTCGCCATGGTAATTGTCTTCATCGTGGCTGTATCAGTTATTGACACAACCGTCAAAGCAATCAACATATTAAGCTTTAGAAGGACGTAATGTATTGTCACATCCTCAAGTTGCATTAAGACTCCACAGTGAAGAGTTTAGTGGCGCTCTCGCTCGCTATGCATGAGTACAAATCTGGGCGGCCTGTGGATAAGCCGGATCAGAGTTGATCAAATTGCTGTTGTCTTAAAGCCATTCTGATTTGGATTAATCCACAGGAGTGGTCACACCCGCTTGCTCTGTAAATCTATAGGTTCTTATGCTTCCACCTTGCACCCCCACCGGGCTTTGTGATCTGCCGGGGCTTTGGAGGATGAAAGGAAGTGGGTCTTTTTATTTTTGTTGAACCTGCCAACTGTGTTCAAGGAGGCTTTTTAAATAAGCGCCCTTGACCTATTCTTAGGTTTATCCCAGTCGTCTTGTTACCCCTCTTTTGTCTCCGTAGGGGGCTAAGTTTAGTCTGATTAACTAATGGCTACGATGTTGTTAGAAATTAGGGTTTTTGAGTGACTGCAGAGCTGTCTTCAAAGCCTTGTCATCATGTGGGTTGCTCTTTGTCTTGGCTTTCTAGGAGGAGATTAGACCTGCAGTCCACCTGATGTGCTCACTTACTTCTCACTGACGGCTACACAAGACATGTTTTGATCATATCCTCTTCACTTTTATTCCATGCTCTTCCCTTTTTCTAATGCCTAACTCTAGACTAAAACAAAATTCAAAGGAAATATCCACTGAAAATGTTTTGGTCTAGGACTAGATTTAATCCAGTTCTCGGGAAAAAAAGATTAAAAATTGTAGGTGAAATTTTGGCTAATCTAGGATGGCATTATTTCAGCAAGCTTTTGAATCTGGCCCTTGTGGCTGGGTAAGATGTCCTCTGGTCTCTAAAAGCATTAGATCTAATGGTGGACCATTTTGCTCACAATTAATAGAGCTCCCCAAGAGACCAGGAGCCTATAGACTTGTGGAAATACTGTAGCAGCCTTCAGGCACCTGGCTAGATGTGACTTTCTTCCCCGTCACTCACATTTGTCGTAATGGCACGAGAGCCTCACTGGCTATTCCCCAATGCTGTGTGTATGCATGAGTGTGTGTGAGCCCACTGCCCCAAGCATGTCTCATTTAAAAGTGCTGTCACTCCCTGCTTCCTGGCATCTATTAACACCCACCATTATCATGCTAATCTACATTGTATGATTACATAAAGTAATTTATGCGCAGTTCTATTCCATGGCTGCACAGGGATGCGTGCTTCTATTGTTGAATGTTTTAAAAAAAGAACATTTCGAGATCGTCAGATTCCTTTTATGGTCTCTTCTTCTTTGAATCTTGTCTGTTTTGCTTTCTTGCACTTTTCACACTTGTCTTCGTACTTTATCAACAAAATCTGTAAAAGCTCTCGAAAAGATTTGAGGGCTTCTGCCTACTGAGAAAATAATAGCTGAAATTGCCAACTGAGCCATGCTGCTTTGTTCATGAAGAGACGATGAGTTGAGATCACTTTCCTCACAGCCCTCTTTAGCTCCATATCGGAAATGGTAAGAATGTGTTTTGTGTTGAAAGCAGAGGGCAAGAGATGAGCTCTCTTCCTCATTTATTCACAGCTAGTGGAGTAATTAGGAATGCAGAGGGCTGTTAAATTAAAACTGAATTGCACTTATTAACATTTTAACTACCAACCCCACCCTCTTTAGACACTAAACAAGGACAGTTTCAGCTCTAATATGCCTGAAGAATCCCGCTGAGGGGACTCTTTATGTATCTCTACAACAAAGACGTTCTTTAAAGTAAGATCTCCCTTTTGTTTAAACAACCAAGCATTTAACATTCAGAGTAATATGCCAAGGCTTCCTCCATGCTGTCAGGAGACGCACCACCAGAGCTTCTCAAACTCTTTGCTTAATGGAACACTATTTGTGGTCAGATTGGATAGCTAATGGTGGTCCCTTTGAGGGTAACTCTCCAAATTAAATAGCATGGATTCACATCTGTCAGACAAAACCAGGAGGCTCTTTGTAATCAATGACCCAAACCAAGAGAGGCTCCACGGGGGGCGCCTCCGCTATGATGGCAGCAAGCATAAGGAGCCACCAGGGACAGAGGCAGCTCACCTGCACTAACAGCCACTGTGCTGGGCTTGTGGAGCAGGCTAGAACCTGGGAGGGAGCGCCAGCAGGGTTAATGTACATTTATAGAACAGGTCAAACTACTTAAGCCAGCCACTGATTTATAATGCAGGAGTGCAATGTGACTAAACTGTAAAGGGAATTCTTGTTTTTCTGTGCAAACATTGCCGTCGGTGTTGTGTTAAAATGTTGAACCCCATTAATTTTATCACTCCCCCTCTCTTGTTTCTCTACGTCTTTAAATTTTGTTTGGAGGAGAGACTAGCAAGGCCTCCCGCTGTTCTGGAGAATTTCCTCTCGTTGTTAATTTTCCCTGCTCCATATGGCACCACAGACACTTCACCTGCAGGCTGTAGCAGGCCGCGCGGCAGCCAGCAGACATCCTCGGGCTCAGGCTGTCATTTACACAGGCCTGTGCATCTGTCTGAGCAGAACAGAACACCACAGAACAGAGACAGCTCTTCCCTTCACCTCACAGCCTGAGTCCGGCACCATCCACCTGACAAAATCAGATGCTATTTCTGAAATCCAGTGAAATATAAAGGCGGTGGCAGGTTAAGACCAGACTCCCTTCATGCAAAAAGCTCACGTCCTCACTACCAGTTTGGAAAAGTCAAGCTGGAAAATAGCCAAAGAGATCGTGCCAAATGTGCATGTGTGTGTCTGTCAGTCTGTCTTTGAGCGTGTGCGTGCATGTGTGCACACGAGTGTGTGTGTGTGTGTGTGTGTGTGTGTTTTCAGGGGGCTTGAAGTTTGCCTATGGCAGAGCCATGGAAGAGAGGGTTTCATCCTGGCTTGTCATTGATTAGAGAAGGGTCTTTAATTCCATCCCACCCCATGTTGTGATTCATTTGCATTCTGTGTCAGGAGGTAATGGAGTTTTGCTCCACGGTTTGCTCTGAAAATCTTGAAGATGTGGTCTAATGTGCATGCAGCCGCTAGCAAAGAGCTTTCTGATTTATTATGTCTCTTGTGTTAGCTCGTTTTTTTCCCTTCTTCCTTGTCTTGGGGTAGGACTTCAAATGTTTTGGAGAGAGAAGAGGTGCAAACACTGCGAAGACACCCAAGATATTTGTCATATTATTATTCTACAGACTAGATTTACATCCAAAACTGAGACATTTGCAATAGAACTGTAGTTTTCGGTTCACCTTACAATCACCTTATGCAGTCAGCGAACATATTATTCTGTGCATTATTTAGACATTGTATATTTTGTGTTCTGATCATTTTTGAACCATTTGTCTATTGCAAGATGTAAGATATTGGTATGTTTTAATTGACAGTGATTTATAATTGTGAAAATATGAAAACATCTTACCACTTAGGTCAAATTTATTTTACAATTTACTATTGAAAACAAAGTTACAAAGTTTTTAACAAAGGGGAAAGTAAAGATCTCTTAATTGGCATCATTGGAAATTAGATTTTACTTTATTTATTACTACTATTTAAATTGTTTTAGAAAACTTCTATTGTGTAACTGGGCATAATTTGATAATAACTTGGCCGTTGTTAGAGTCTTTATACTAATTTTCTGCTGTAAAGGCTGTGAGCACTCACTGCCCCATTCCAGCACGTGCCCTTATTTTCCATGAATCTTAAAAGATTCCTGTTCACAGAGGTCTGATTTTCCCATTATGTCTGAGATGAGATATGAGGTTAGGGGAAGCTACTTGTGGGGCTGGATTGGCTGTGGGTTGGTGAGCCGGGTTGGTTCTCCGAGCAAAGTTGGGAAAATGTGGTGATAAAATTTGTCAACCTCTGGGGGAGGCCGTGTTCAGGGTCACGGCTAAATCTGTGCGCCGCGGGCAAAAGGCTAGCCCATAATTCCAGCACAGACGAGCGGAGAGCTGACCTCAGTACAGCTGAGGCCAAGCCACGCCGATTTCTGCCCACCTGCAGGACCATCAGTGGGATAACAATGAAGGCGAGGAGACAGACGGGGGTCTCTCTCTCTTCTTCTCTCCCTTTCTTCTTGGCCTGTCTGTGGAGACACGTGAATGTCCTTGCACACTGACCGTCTCCCTGCTTTTCTTCATTCCTCCTCAAAAGAATAAAGCTGTTCACATAACAGTGTGCTCCTTTTGAAGTAGCGAATAGAATTTTCAAGGCATCCTTACAAATACCTAGTCCATCAAAGAAATAACTCAATAAATATCTAAAATGACAAGAATTGCACTCTTACATTTGCTATCAATTTTCATCCACATATTGATTTTCTATTATATTAAAGTGTTGCATCAACATGCAATCATGTTAACCCATCTTACCTATTGTGAGTCATGGCTCATTCAACTGATAAATATGTAAATTAAAATGTTTTATAGTTGATAACCAACATTAATCTCATTTGGATGTCTTAAACCAAATTAAATGAGAAAGTGTAGCGCATAGCAGTTTGGAAAGTGTGTCGTGAATTCATCTCTGAATTAAAAAGGAAATGAGCAGGGGACAGAACTTGCTTTTTTTTTTATTACAAATGTTAATGAAAAATGTTATTGACTTGAACAAATGGAGAATACACCTGGAAATGTATATTAAAACCCCTTTCCAATTTCTCTCTCTGTGTAGTTTGCAATTATAGTTATTTCAGCAATAGTGGGGGAATTAATTTTGCGTGCAGACTGATAATGTTACCAGTGTAAGAAGAATGGATATTGTGTTGGATAGGGGGTCTCTAGGTATTTACAAGGAGTGGAGAGAGCAAAGCTTTATTTAATTGAAAGAATGAATCAATAACAGCTGTAGTGCTTTGTCAGAGAAGGCCTTGCGAAATGAGCAAGTAATTTACTGTGGACAATCCGAGGCCCAGTGGATAGCTGATTGAAGGAGCGTATTCTGGGTGTAAGACCATCAAGTGTAGCTAGATGCAGGATGTTTCTTTGTCACTTGTCGTATCTAGAAATGCATAAATGTCTTTAAATCCATAATTAAGTATAAGAACTTTCAACGTGTCCTTTCCACTTTCAAGTGATCCATTTTGATGCAGCCATTAGCAGTAGACCAACAATCCTCCAAAGTATGTTTGTGAAGGTTTCAAAAGTTTGTTAAGTGATTTTTCTTCTTGTTGTATTTGTAACTTTACAGAAACTCTTTTCCTCTCTTAAGAGAAGCTCTTCATCTGTGCATCAGTAGAGACAGAATTGGCTTTTCCTCACTAGTTACATCTTACAATCCAGTTTTTCCATTGCTGCTGGATGTTGGTAAATGTTTTCTCAGATCTCACTTATGCATCATTGCTCTCACGCCATCACCGAGATCCTTTTTTTTTCTTTTTTTTTAAATCAATCTTTAAGGTAAATTAGTCTCCGCGCACACTGGCAGCCATCCCAGTATGTAAATTCATGTGCTAATTCACAACATGATTTCATTTCAACTTCTAAGCAAATGAGATTTTAATTGAAAATAAGATCTTCCATAGAGTCTCTCACTGGAGATGTGCGGCAGGGGAATGATACTTTTCACAGATTGTTTTAAGAGACAAGGAGACTTTTTTTCTTCTTCTTCCAAGCCATTTACAAAAAGATTGTATGTTTTCTCAGCCCGCCGTTTCCCCACAACCTGCAGGTTAGTGAAAATGCACTGTGAAATTAACATTGTGCTTCAGCTCCTCGTCCGTATGAAGAGGCGGGCTATTAACATTTGTGTATTTTCATTATGTTAATGGTGTTAACACATGCCCACAGATTGCCACCAGTGGTGCAGTAATTTTGTCTTGCTGATCATAAAGTGTCCGAGTGGGTCATTTTGATTATGACACGCTAATTACATATTGCCTTTCCTCTCTGTGTATTCTTCCCCCCCAAACTCAGAGCAACCTACAGTCTTTAATGGTAAGCTTTTATGAGTTGGAGGAAAGAAAATAGCAGCAAAAGATCTCTGCCTATGTTCCTGACGGCTATGTTGCATGCATGCTTCACTGCTTCCCTTTAAACTTCCTAAATTGTGTTTCACAATAAATAGATGCCCAAGCCTTTAACTGCCAGTATTAGATTAGATACCATTAGATGTAATAGAAAATTCTCTCCCTGTAATATTTTCATAAGAGTTTGAGGCGTTTGATTAATCTGACCACATTTTATTGCATTAATGATTTTTTTTCCTTTCCACTCTGCTGTAAAGACATTGTATACAGGCTAATGCTGTTTTCTCTCTCCCCTCTCTGCTCTCTCTCATTCATCCTCAGCCGTTATTGCAATGCATTGTTGATGAGGTGAGTCGGCGTCTTATGTGCTTTCACTCCTAAAGTCATTCCTAATGGAGTGGAAACCTTATATTTTGTTTCCTAATGAAGCACAGGAGTGGCAGACAGCTCCGCTTGGGCTGTCCTATGGCTGCCTGCAGGTTGAAGCCACCGGCCCGAGCCAAGCTGCTCTGAGGGAGCCAGCAGGGGATGTTGGGCCGGGGCAGCAGACAGCATGCACATCAAGTTATACACAGGCCGCAGTTACTTAAGTAAAAGTAGCAATACAACAGTTTAAAAATACTCCATTACAAGTAAGGGTTCTGCATTTAAAATTTAACTTGAAGTGAAAAAATATGTGCAAAAGCATTATCAGCAAAATGTACTTAAAGTATCAAAAGTACCTGTTCTGCAGAAGATCCAACAAAACCAAAAAAATCCAACAACCAGCACCTCTAAAGCTCACTCATTAGCATGTTATATCTTGTTTGTTTAAGCTGTACAAAAACTGTGTAAAAATGACATGTTGCGGTTTTACAGTTGGTTATGCACGGTGCTATTTCTTGGCAGTCCGGCTCTTGCCTTCGGAGAGAGTTAGGCTGTTTCCAGTCTTTATGCTAAGCTAAGCTAACCAGCTGCTGGCTGTAGCTTCATATTTAATGGACAGATCTGAGAGTGGTATCAATGTTCTCATCTAACTCTATGAAAGCATGTGAGTGTATTTCCCAAAATGAAGAATTAGTAGCATAAAATAGAAGTACTCAAGTAAGTTAGTAGGTAAGTACAATTATCTCTAAATTGTACTTAACTACAGTACTTGAGTAAATGTACTTAGTTACATTCTGCCAGTATCTGGAGTTTTTGTTCTGCCAGTATAAACAGTCCAGCAGCATTTGTTTTCACAGCACATCCAACTGTAAAAAAAAACTCTCGCTGTCGCAGTAACCAGTCTAACTATATCACAGTATTACAGTGCCATTTTCTGACTAAAATTATATGCATCTAATCAGCAAAATTGTGAGGATTCGATGGCCCTGTTCCCTGCTTAAAGCTCTGTTTAACCAGAACCTGAAGTGATAGGTCTGTGCACTGAGAGTCTATGGAAAGCTATCTGAGCTATTCTGAGCTGAGGTTTCACAGCAAGGTCACTTTTAAAACAAAATGTCTCCTCCGCTATGTAGGTCACAGCACATTCTGTTACTTTCTCCGAAACTTCCTCCCTTCCTTCCTTCCTTCCTGCCTCGGCTTATAATTAAACACACACAATTATCCCAAATTTAATGGGATTTCAGAACCAGGCTTTTATTTAAGAGGTAATGAATAATATTTTAATTGCATATGTAACTGTGAGATCGAAATGTGCTTCTCTCATCACGTGTAATTACTACGCCACATTTTTCTACTGTGATATTCTGAGAATGCGATCAATAGCTGATGAGTGCCTTTTTTTTCCCCGTGTATTTTTAAGGTCACTATGTAACAGTTACTAATTGTGGAATTATCCGGCAGGGAAAAGAGGCATAAGCACACTTAAAACATATGGACAGTGTCCTATTGTTTATTGATGTCTGTAATTAATGATATAATGCATGCCACTGAAGTAGTTTGACCTCTGAACCGATCATTATTCAGAGTGTAGCAGCATCAATCAAACTGTGCTTTTCTCAGATCTATTTCTGTACACCCCCTCAGGGACAGACCGGAGCACCCACTGTATCCTCATTTGTATTCAGCTGACCAAGGCCTTAGTATGAATGATTTAAAAGTCTGTATCAGACATAGTCCAGATGAGAGGAAGTAATGTGAGATTTTACAAGCTGCTGCTGAAGTTCATAAAGACTGCAGCGTCTGCTTTGCTGCCTCAAACTCCAAAAAAAGTAATTTTCTTTATAGGACTTTGGTGTATTTACTGATTCTTTTTCTCTCAATTCCACCACAGAAACGAGATGTATTTACTCGTCTTTGGGAGATGTAGTTTTCGGGTCCAGTAATGGCAGGCTCAGTGGTGTTATTCACCCTCTCCACATCATAATGACCATATGAATGTCTGCCTTTTGGATGGAGTGCTGGCCAGATTGTTTGGCCTATCTGGAAGGAGCGACATGCATCGCTGCCCAGCCTGAGGATTAGAGGTGGTGTGTGGTGTTGATGTCCCACTCCGCCAAGCATCCCAGGCTCTCCTCAGGACGGGCGTATTAGAATAAGTCATTCCATTGTTAATTTAAATGGCTTAATACATCACTCTAAGGTAACAGGGTGATGTGAGCAGCAGAGGGAGAGAGTATGAGAAGGAGAGGGAGAGAGATGCCAAGGGGTGTTTCTTTAATATCAAATGAAATTGAATCCTGCATTACCTCACTTGTGCCGTTTCTCAAGCAGCTCCCAGGCTATTAATGGAAAGCTGTAACAGGATTGGTTCAGTCTTTCGGTTCTTTAATTTCACCGCAGCTCCCAGATGTTAGGTCTTTGTCTCATTGCCGATCCCTGGCTGATCTATGGTGTTGTCTTTATCCCGCCTCCAGTCCATTGTGGCCGTGTGTTGTGTTATTGGGTCAGGTGAATCTATCAAGGACGGAGAGTTGGGCAGTTCACACACCAGGGGGATAATTACAGGGTGATTGGTGTCCTCACGCTCTCTGCTCTCACTATCTTTGTCTCCTCTCTGTTAGCCCTCACCCTTACATAAACGCACACAGCATGTCTGGCACTGGAAGTCGACCAAAAAAGCTGCTCAGTGCCCACTTACCTGTTCGATCTCCGGGGCCCCGTTTTGAACAGCTGTGTTTGTTTTAATAGAAAACATGTGCACCATTGTTTACAGATGTTTGTGGACTTATTTACACCAGCGGATTGACTGGAGCTCAGGAGACAGCAGACTTTTTTTTAAATTCTCCACCACCACCACCACCACATCTACTGCTATTATTAACCTAACCTCCTCCCATAGATAATTCATCACAGTTACCTTCCAATCTCACACTTTTTCTGTCTCACTCAGCCCTGAATCCTCATTCTCACATCTACATGTCCTTTCTGGGTCACAATGACACACTCTCACAACCTGCTGTTCAAGTTCACATAGAGGGAACACCAGTTGAATTAATTACTATGTAAAACCAGTTCCAGTTTTGAACCCTTAAAGGAATAATTTGACATTTTGGGAAATACCCACATTTGCTTTCTTGCTAAGAGTTAGCTTAGAAGAGCGACGCCACTCTCATGTCTGTCCTTTAAATATGAAGCTACAGCCAGGAGACGATTAGCTTAGCTTAGCATGAAGACTGGAAACAACTAACCTGGCTCTGTCCAAAGGTAATAAAATCCACCTACAGCATTTGGGGAGGTTATGTGCAGACTAATTCTTGGTGCATTGACTTTTTTTTTTTTTTAGCTATGGACAGAGCCAGGCTAGCTCCTGTTTCCAGTCGGGAGACTCTTAACGGACTGCTACAACCTGCAAGGCAAATGCAGCCAAAGGTAGGCCTGTTTTTTGGTTGCCTTGCTAGCTTGTCTGCTTGTAGCTAAGTTCATTCATTAGTGAACAAACACATCCCTGAATCCAAAACCATCCCTGAAGAATTAATAAAACTGTACAGCAAAAGGAAAAAATGTTCCAAAGCTTTTAATCAACCTGCCACATTTCTTTATTAATTTTCCCCTATTTATTTTTGGCAAAGCTGTCTCTTATCACTGTGTTTTGAATGTAAACTCAAAAGTGTTTAAATATGAAAACGATTACAAGAGAAACAACTAAAGAGTTGTAGCAAGCCAACCTCCCTCCAAAATATATATCCTTCATGAGTATTTACACAAACATAATTTCTAGTTAATCAGAATTTGAAAGCTTTTCTGTAAAATACTTCCACAAACTCCATTCAGAATGTGTGGCTGGAAAAACATCAGATAATGAAGAGGGAACACCTCAAAGCTATTGAACAACTTCATTTTCAAATATTAATTCCTACTGAAATATATCCTTTGCAACATTACAAACTCATAAAACAACATCATCAAACCCACAGCCAGTGTGGTCAACATGACATGATATACTTTTTATGTTTAAATTAAGTTGTCTTTCTGCAGCCAACAGTAAACATGCTAGCAGATTAGCTCGCTAGCGGTAGTGCTGGCTCAGCCATCTCTGTCGGTCATGTGACCCTCGCCTTACAGGTTGCAGTGGTCTGTCGAGAGTCTCCCGTTTCCAGTCTTTATGCTAAGCTAAGTTAGCCAGCTGCTGGCTGTAGCTTCATATTTATCGTGCAGACATGAGAGTGGTATCAACCTTCTCATCTTACTCTCTGCAAGAAAGTAGATAAGCATATTTATCAAAATGCAAAATTTCGAGCCATTCCTTTAAACAGTATATCTTTTCTACCATACATGTTGGATGCACCTTGTATTTGTGGGATTTGTTTGAAAGTTTGTAACCTTGAAAGTGTAGTTTTTTGGAGGGGGCTTTTATTTGTTTGTTAGGGAAGGTTTCCCCCAATCCCTGGTGCTGACAAGTATGTCAGCACACCCTCTCACCTGCATGTGATCTTGATGGAAATCTCTGGTCTTCTGTTCACACATACACAGAGAGAGAGAGAGAGAGAGAGAGAGAGAGAGAGAGAGAGAGAGCCCTAGCTATTTGCACTTCCTGACTTTGAAAGCTGTCAGCAGAGCAACAGCGGGCTGTTTCAGTACTCTGGACAGTTCCTCCACAGAGACCAGCCGAGTGTTCAAACCGGAGGCTCTCACCTCACCCCAAAGTCTGACTGGGGACACCAAGACTGAGTCCAACACTGAGATTTGCCACTTGCAAACTATGGTGTGTGTGTGTGTGTGTGTGTGTGTGTGTGTGTGTGTGCGCGCACAGATGAGTCCACTGAGTCACCCAGCCCTTCCCCCACATACGCATATCATCCACCCAGAGCCATTCTATCTGTATGGAAATTTGGGCTCCACAGCTGGAATCCCACAAAGCACTGTCATCTACTAATAGTTATTATCTCTTTGGCCTGCTCCCTCACAAAAACCCTGCAATACAAACACATCACATCTTTATGGTAATGCCCTACAATACAGCCCCAAGCTATGGTGCATAGACCTTTGTTATCATTACGATAATTCCCATTCTCACTTGACTCCTCATTACACCATTGAAACTGCTCGGGGTTGGATATAGACAAATTCCTGCATCTTTCTTTATTACACTGTAGCATACAGTGCTGATACACAAAACTTAAACTCCCTAAATACTCTGTAAACAGTGAGGCAGCCGGTATAATGACAATTAAGCATAAGAGTTGTCTTTATGAATTAGCAGTAGAGAGGCCTGTGTGCTGTAGTATTTGTGCTTATTTGTTGTAGATAGGGCGAAATAATAAGACAACATCATCATATATTGACTTTCAGTATAATCGTATTATGATGATTATTTCATGTTATTTTTACAAAACCCTGTTGTCCTAATTAATAATTTCAAGCAAATTGTAATTTAAAAACAAACAAACAAAAAAAGTTGACAATTGTTGAAAAGAATTAACTTAAAATCCCAACAAAATGACTTTAAATCATATAAGTCATATTTGAAGAGTTTTGTTAAATTTAACGCAGCGTGAAACAAAGTTTTTTGCATTTAACACAATTCTTATTATTCAATATGTCATTTTGCATACATTTGCCATATCGTTTTATATATCGACATCGGACAAATATTATTGTTGTGATATTGATTTACCTAATGGTAAATATGACTTGATATACCAGATATCAAATAAAAGTTCAATACTTTTTTTGCTTTTTTTTTCAACACAGGGAGATGAAGGAAAAGCTTCTTTCCTCAGGATGATGAATTCGGCCTTGTAGCACATTGTCTCCAGCAAATCCTAAGCATTGCTCTGCATGTTGCATATTTGCACTTTTGTTTATCGTTTACACATATTTATAATTTTTTCTCGTGAATTTTTATCCTTTATTTTTTTCCTAATTCTTATTTTTCACACTAGTCTTTTAGCACTACTTAAGGAGCATGCCACATTGTATTTCACTACACATATTACATGTGTATGCAACAAATAAACCTTTCAGTCCTTCCAATGTAATATTTCATCATCCTCATCTTCTTCTCTGATGGGTCTGGGGTCCACGGTGAAAAGGGGCTGAATTTGCCTGAGGTTTTCTTGTCAGGTTTTCCACAATCAAATCAACAGAAGAGCAGGTGATTTACTATACATGTATGCCATGATGAGCTTAGGGTCAGCTCTATATAAGAAGCAGACAGACATGGACCTTGGCACTGCTGCTCGTGTCCTTGCGTCTCTCCATGAATGCCCACACAAGGCCTCTGGATTGCACAAAAAAGTAATTGCGGAGTGATTGGCACAGCTTGTCCCGTGCAGCCTGTGTCCCACACTTGAAGGCTCTCCTCTGAGCACGCTCATTGTCACACAGCCTTTTAGCACCTTTGTTCCTCCCTTCCCCTAGGACCTCACAGCTCACCATTGGCAGATGAGTCCCTGTCTGTGACAAAAGGGTCCCTGCGCTCAGCCTCATTTGATGCAGTGATGAACTCCCCCAACTCTCCCCCCCTCACTCACTCACTCACACTCACTCACACACACACACACACACATATTGCACACCACCTCCTGTGAGAAGAAATGTTCCGTTTAGCGGTGGAGGATGTGGGGGTCGGGACCCAGGGGTGGGCTTTTAGGAGACAAATAAACATCAGAGCAGGAGAGGAGTGATGTCTTGTTTACACATTAGCAACCATTTAGCAAGTCTCACTGTTTTCACTGCGTCTCTCCGGTGGCCTCGCAAACAGCTGATCTTTTTCTTTTATTTTGTCCTTCCAGCCCAGAATCCACTCAGGATCAACACCGTGGTCAGCGGTGAATGATCCGAGCAATCTGAGCTGATCTTGATTAGGATCTGTGCTGCTCTAACTGACAATACGCCAGTTAAAATAACTCATGTATCATATCAAGTTGCTAGTAAATGACTGTGACTCATCCAGTCAGAGAGAGCATATTTGAAAGATCCAGAATAATTAGCCAGCAGCACTTTTTTTTCCCTGTGATTGTCACCAAACACATTTTGCTCTGCTCTTACCCTTCCACTGTTAATTTTTGTGGTACCCAATCAGGCAAAAACACACTCACTCTCTCACACACACACACACACACACACACACACACACACACACACAAACTGCATCTTTCTAATACCGTCTAATGAGGTGATGACCAACCACTTGTTATAATTGCTTCAGTCTCCTTTTAATTTTCAAGCTTATTAATCATATGTAGAGTTATTTAAGAATGCATAAATTAATCTTAGATTAAAAAGCCTATCAAAGCCTCAAAACAATTAAAGAGTAAGGTAAGATTTCCCCTGGGCTGGCACTTTTATTTTAATAGAGTGTTCAGGTGATTATCATACTTTGATGCAGCACTGTGATTAATGCAGACACACTTTTAAATGAGCTGTTCTCTCTTGCACAAAAAGGTAGAATAAGCATGAGCCTGATAATGACCTTACTGACTTTTTGGGTACTTTTCTCATTTCCTCGCCTAGGCCTGCTTGAAACCACTCATATTAGCCCTGTTCCTACAGTGAATGAGTATGTGAATGTGACATTTAGTTTGAAAATATGGATTGTGTGTTGCATTTTAAGGGTTTATTTGCAGTCTTTTGAACAGCTGAACATTTTAGATCTCATTGCAGTTGGAGTTGTTCACGCTGTTAATAAAGCTTTGGATTTATCTGATAGCAACAATGACTTTTAATCGAGATGCTTGTGTTGATGACAATCGAGGTTTAACAGGCCATACCCGTTCAGTGATCGACAGAGGAGATAGCTACATGATTTGAATTTGGTTGCTCTTTTGACGTGAGGAGACGCCTAACGTTGGACCACCGTCTGTTCACTTATGTGGACTTTTGCTCTCAAGCGGAATGCGTTTTCACATAAGATTTACAGGCTACTGCGTGTTTATAAGCATAATAAGAAAATTAAAATTATAGGCATTAAGTCAGTCTTATGTAGGCTAAACTTTTCCCATTTTAATTTTTAAATACAAAGAAAACTAATGAAATTGATATTGTTCATTGGCACTTTAAATTTGATAACTGTTTAGGATCAAATAATTGTTTTAATTGACCATTATTATTATGTCTAAATTACGTATGCTGCCTGTATTCAAATGAACACTTAAAACTCTTAAAATGAGTGAATAATTATGGACAAATTGTCATTATTGCTGTGCAGCTCTGTCCCACTGAGGTCGACAGGACCAACAGGAACGTGTCCTGTTACCTTCATCAATATTACATCAGTGCTTGGCGCTGCGCGTGTGCCAGATGAAAATGATTAACCCAAAGCTTTATTGACTTTAAAAAGTTAAATGCCCGTCGCTTATGGCGCAAGGCTGTCCTCATTGTTCCTCTGTCTGATCTGTTTTTTTCTCTCAGCTTGGAGAAAAAGACTAAGCGCAGATCACACAGAGTGACCTTTAGAGCAGCTGGTTATTGTCAAAACGCGTGTAGGCGAGGTGTCGCTTGTAAACGATGAATCCGTGGGAACCCAGCACGTGTTGAAGGCCTTCACGCCGTATTCATCAGCGGGCCCTGACTCCACGCGCACAACAATGTGTCGGTGGGTCCCTGCTGTTTTTAGCGGAATGCCAAATCCCACTGCAGCCTCCTCCGTGCATAATGCCAATAACATTGCGGGGTTTTTTTTCAACAGGAAAGTGCAAAAGAATTAATTAAATGCATTATGGTCGACACAATAGGCTACAGAGTAATGAAAGATTAATGTGCATGTTTTCTTTTTTTTAATTTAGAATTTATTTAAACACCCGGGCCTATAGGCTGCTTTAAACAACGTGTTTAATTTAGTTTTTATTTGATAATTTCACCCCTTTACTAGACAACACTTTATCCATATGTGCAGACCTGCAGGCTGCTATAAGACCAAACACTCAAGCCGTCTTCATTGGTCATGAATCCATAGTTAATGCAGACTGCCTGTGTGAGTGGGAGTGCCTTTGCCATAAGTTTTGCCGTCACTTGATTGCTGTCGGTGTCGTAGAGGGGGCTGTACTACAGTCTGCCTGCCATGTGGACACTGCTGCTGCTGCTGCTGCTGCTGGCGCAACACAAACACACACCGACAGCGGAGCAGAGAGAGAGAGAGGAGGAGGACGGTGAGCAGGAGGGAGGCGGTGCTGCACGGACAACTGCGTCCCGCTCCTAAAGCAAACATCTTCACATCCTCCAGCACAGACTAGACTTCGCATCGCTCCGACTTTTAGCGTGATCACAGCTTTCTCATTCACGACGGAGGGAAGCTGCGCGAACATTTAAAGGTGAGTTTTGGGGAAACTGATTTCGACAGTGTGATGCAGTCTGTGTTGTAGACTGTGTGTGTGTTCATGACTTCAATCCATCCATTACAACGTTTTTTTACGCTCAATCTGCTGAAATCACAACATGAAATTGTTTCTAATTTAAACCTGCATACACTCATGTGTTAATTAAAAAAAGGCTGAAGTTGCTGACAAATAAAAATAATTTAGGCTAAGTAGAGTTTTAAGTGCAAATAATCTATAATTTGCCCATGACCATCATGTCACAAACATATAGCTTAATGAAGGTCTGCTTTTATTCTTAAGGGTTAAATATAAAGTAGCGTTCATGCAACTTTATTATGTTTATTATGAATGAAGGCCTGTAATTGCCTGTCCTCTGTTTCTATTTAGCAGATTGAACTACCTACTGTGAAATAAAATAAACTAAAAAGCTTATTATAAAGCTCTACTTGAAACTCACATATTAATGTCAAACGTCGTCTCTGCAGCTTCCAGGCCTCCAAGGATGGACTCCATACCTGCGGGGCGAGACTCCAGCTCCTCGCCAAGCTCCAAACAAGAACTTTCCTACCCGAGCACCAAGAACCTGAAGCCCAACCAGGTCGGAGAGACGGTGCTGTACGGAATACCGATCGTGTCTTTGGTAATAGATGGCCAGGAGAGACTTTGCCTTGCACAGATATCTAACACCCTGTTGAAACATTACAGCTATAACGAGATACACAACCGGCGTGTGGCGCTGGGGATCACCTGCGTCCAGTGCACTCCTGTCCAGCTGGAGATCCTGCGGAGAGCCGGGGCAATGCCAATCTCCTCCAGGCGCTGCGGGATGATCACTAAGCGCGAGGCCGAGAGACTTTGTAAGTCGTTCCTAGGAGCTCATTCGCCTCCTAAACTTCCAGAAAATTTTTCTTTTGATGTGTCCCACGAATGCGCCTGGGGGAGTCGAGGCAACTTCATCCCGGCCAGATACAACAGCTCCAGGGCCAAGTGCATCAAGTGCTCCTATTGCAACATGTATTTTTCTCCAAATAAATTCATATTTCATTCGCATCGCACGCCAGAGTCCAAGTACACACAGCCAGATGCAGCTAATTTTAATTCTTGGAGGCGGCATCTCAAATTAACCGATAAAAACGGCCAGGTAGATGTATTACACGCATGGGAAGATGTGAAGGCCATGTTCAATGGGGGCAGTCGCAAGAGGACGCTGCCAGGCTGTGGGTCAGGGTCCAGCTCTCCGTTAAAACCACAAGGACCCAACCGTCCCCGAGAGTCACCCGAGATACCTGCAAAAATCCTCAGCTGCGAGGACAACCGGGGCAGCATGACAAGCACGCGCAGCTACCCGGTCATCCCCGTGCCCAGTAAAGGCTTTGGGATGCTGCAGAAGATCCCACCGCCGCTCTTCCCTCATCCGTACGGGTTCCCAGCTTTCGGCCTGTGCCAGAAGAAAGACGACATGATGGGAGAGCAAAGCAAAGCGGGCCTCCCGGGTGTCCTGTGGCCTGGTACCAAGGACAGCGCCTATCACTCCTTCCCCATGTTCTGGCCCGCGGCGGGCGCGCTGCCCATGCCTCCGTACCCCCAGACTCAGCACAAACCCCCACCAGAGCTGCTGTGTCCTCCTAGACAGACTGACATGGACATATCTGAGCACAGCGACCGGAGCACCAACACGTCAAAAGACAGCATGGTCGAAAACGACCGGTGCTCCAGCACTCAGTCCACCCGTAACGAAGACGACAAGTCCGGGGACGAGGCGAGGCCGCTGGAGGGCATGGCCCTTGTGCCCCGGAAAATCAGCTACGTCTCCGCCTTCAGACCCGTTATTAAAGACACTGACTGTATCGCCAAGCTGTACGGCAACAGGGGCGCTTACAACGGGTGTCGCACCGGCTATTTATCGCCCGATTTTTTAAGTGAAAGCTCGAGCTACCGGTCCATGTCCCCCTGCGTGGACAGTGAGGGTGAGCCAGACGTGGACGTGGAGACAAATAAAACACCAGAGGAGGAGGAGGACTCCCGGCCTCTGTCCTCGGTGTGTCCCCGGACTCCTCCCGGCTTGGCTCACAGTGTTTCACCAAACGATTCAGACTCCAAGGGCATGCAGGAGAGCAGTCTGGTTGACTCCCAGAAAATGAGCCTACACGTGGCCCAGTCCTCTGAGAGAGAACTGCAGAACAAGCAGTTATCAGAGACCCACATAGCTGCGTCTTTTACTGAAGTGAGTGACTTATAACTGAGAAACACTGGCGAATAATACAAGCTGTAATATTTCACTAAAGTTTTCTGCAAGTGGGTTTCTTTCCTTGACTTGTGTGTATCTTTAAACAGATAAATCTCTGTGTTCTTGTGGGGAAATTTGTCCTTTATGTTAAAACAGTGTAACAGCAGCAACAAACAGCATGTTCACATTTACAAAAAAAAACATAATTCCTTTAAATAAAAATGTATACACTTCAACTTAGAGTATATTTTTTTAATTATTAATTTAAGATTTTAATTTAATTCATTATAATTATTTTTACAAAAACCTCCTGTAATTTTAAGAGCTCAAAGAAGTGGTGATTCTTTCTTCTTTAGGTGTACACACCGGAGAGGGGTGAGCTGCAACAAAGGAGCAGTCCGTATCAGTTCAGACCTGCGAATTACCAGAGTGGAGTACTTACAACAAATGGTTAGACATTTTTTTCTGCTTTTGTTAAAACATTTAGTTGTAAAAAAAAAAAAAAAAAAAAAGAAAAAAGCCGAAAAGGGGGTCAAAATTACATCGATTTATTTTCTCTTAAGATGAGAGTGCAAGTAAAGAAGAGCCGTCTTCCACAGTGGAGGAGATCGAAACCAAATCTTTTAATGAACAAAGCAGCGAGGAGAACCAGCGAGAGCCGGATGAGGGTAAGTTACACCGAGGTCAGCGAATAGGATTTTTTTTTTGTGTTATAAGCTCTGATTTAAGAGAGACGAGTACTTTTTTTTTTGCTGATAGAGGAATATAATTTATTTTCTGTGTTCAGGCGAGGACGCGCCAGCCAGAGCTCTGCCAGCACAAAGAGCCATAGAAAGTCTGGCAAAAGGTAAGACGCTGTCTTACTGTTGGATAAAGTGATTGACAGATAACAAGGCTCTTCAAAAAACATTATTATCTAATACAATCAGACTATATGATAATTAACACTTTTTTAAAAAATGAATTTAATCTAAATGAGACACTGCCTTCAATTTATTTTCCTTTTCTGTTATTGCCTTGAGGCAGA
Source organism: Macquaria ambigua (assembly GCA_008360985.2). Taxonomy (NCBI): domain Eukaryota; kingdom Metazoa; phylum Chordata; class Actinopteri; order Centrarchiformes; family Percichthyidae; genus Macquaria; species Macquaria ambigua. Next base: position 230,426 of record VMKM01000067.1, read on the forward strand.
TTCTTTGGGATTTGTCCCACAAAACATAAGGGATGAATATTTTTTTTGACTGCAGGCCCAGGAAGACCTGCTCTGAATTGTCAGTGTAAATGATGATGATGATGTCCATGTCCTCATCACTGTCATTAAAAATAGAAAACTGTCCTAGAAGGAAGCTGATACAAACGCTTGTACCTTTCCACCTCAAACATCCTCTATTTTTGTCTGCTTTTTAGAGGAACTACAGAAGCAGCTGTTAGAGCAAGTTGAGCTGAGGAAAAAGCTGGAACGTGAATTTCAAAACTTGAAAGGTAAGCTAAATTCTGCAATAGTGCTTCTCCCGCTATTTTGGCTTTTATCACCAATTTCATAGAGACTCAAAGGTCTTGTGTGTTAAGTGTTCCCTTCTGTCATGTTTGTGATTCAGGCCAAAACATGACCCTCTTTCATGCCATGACCAAATCCACCTCAACAGTGGCATGCATGTGCTCTCTCTGCGGAGAAAATCTGTTAAAGGGCATCATTCTTCCAAAAATGCTAAGTGCTTCGGGGACGTGCTCCCCTGGGAAGAGGTGTTTTCAAAACCTCTTTTAACACAGATTTGAGAGGATTATGATTTTAACCTTCTGTCCAAAAAACACCCCTGCATCCTCAGAAAATAGTTCTCTGTGGGGAAGAAAGTGGAATTGCAGATATTTTGGGGCTCAATTTAATTTACAGAAGCACTGAAACAGTGAGTACAAATAACTAATATACTAAATGGACATACAGAAATTTTAAAAAGGTTAATGTAAAAAAAAATAACAAAGTGCTGTTATACAAACACTGTTACAATAGCTGAGGAGAATGCCAGTTTTACTCAATTTAAATATCAGAATTGATATTAAGCTGTTTTGAATGGCAACAATTAAAAAAACAAACAAAACTCCAGACTGCTGCTGTAAAGATCATAATTCTTAATATGAAACTGTATCCATGTCCAGAAGAAGCACCTGGCTATATGGAGTGCATTGTGTGAATCTCAGGTGAATTGCAGGACAAAAGACCACTCACACTCTCATATCAAAATGGAGAATGGATGCGCTGCACAGAATTGTTCGTATTCAGTGGGAAAAAAAATCAACAGTATTTCCCAAAGATGTGTAAAATTTAATTTAATTGTGCAAACTCTGATCTCCAGAAAGAGAAAAACAAGGGACTCTGTCATGTAGTACAAAGGTAATTAAAAAGGCTTTATCAAAGTGGTTACATTACTACACCAATATATAATATAATATAATCCAGATTCGTCTTCACCAGTTTTGGGTTAAATAAACATCATACACCTACAGTACTGTGGGATAAATAGAGTCTGGATACTGATCATTTTTTCAGCAGAATATCTCAAATATGACCTAATGTATGTTGTTTATTTTTGTCTCACCTTCTTACTATATGTCAAAGTAAGAAAGACAAACTATAAAATCAATGTAAAGTGCACATCGTTGGGTTCTTTGGTCTGAGCACTTCAGACTCTTTAAATTGTATTTTGGGGTTCTGGAAATTATTGTCCCATCACTTTCTAACAGATCTGACATCAGTTCCCAAATGCGTCTTACTTAAAGCTGTGTGGTGGACTTTACTTGAATCCACAGATTTGTTTTTTCTTTATGCATTAATTGGTTGTATTTGGATCCAGCTATTTAGATAATCTATAGTGACAACACAGCACAGCTGACTTATCTGGAGCGTTTGACACTTGGTGCAAATGCCTCCGTTCTACATTTATTCCACATTTTTATTCTACAAGATACTCTCTGAACTGCCAATAAGGTGGGTTGTTAAAGGATCAAGTCTAATCTTAGTCTTTAAACAAGACACAATTAAAATACTGATCCATCAACAAAAAGGTCTAAACAGGTCCTGACAAAGGACATATTTACATTTTTTTAGATGGTTTACTTTAAATAAAAAAGGATTAGGGTGCCTTTGCAAACTTTTTTATTATCATTTACACTTAATCATTTAAACTCTCATTTCTCCATTCAGCATTTTTTTCTGAAAACCAGCAATGAGACGTTTTAAAAGAAATATAGATAATTTTCACTGAATTATTTAAAAGCAAATGCTGCTTCATAAGCTCAACTATAAAACATTAATTTAAGTATTTCCACACTATAGCATGACATCGTGTTTGGTACAATTAGGAGCCTTGGAGTCTGTACACAGAGTCAGTACCTGGTTTGTCGCTTTACCTTGAGAGCAGCGCCCTCTAGAGGCCGGTTGAAGCTTCGGACCGCATTTATCAGTCTCCTAAAAGCAAGAATTTATAGGGAAGACTTCATTCATCTAACCTCACCTTATGCTTTTTGTTTATTTGTCATGTTCACATAAATATTTATGACAAATGTCAGAACAACAAACTTGTGTAAATTACAAAGTATTTTCAGTATTTTAGGGGGTGAAAATGGCTAGAAATGAACGCTTTTTGATTGTGGAATTAGGTTTTTATTGATACTGAATGTGGTGGGGGGTTTTCTTTCACTGACTCAGATCTACGCCTGTCATTTGTTCCTCAGATAATTTTCAGGATCAAATGAAACGGGAACTTTCCTACAGGGAGGAGATGGTTCAGCAGCTTCACATCGTCAGAGGTGAGACAAATAAAGCAGAGGGAGTCGATACAGCAGCGCTGCGACATGCCTTCAATTTCTGCCGTGGATTTACAGATTTACTGAGACACATTTGCCGACGTGATTAATGGTGCTCAAAATGGTCTGTGTATACAGGAGATGAAGGATTTGTCTGGGCTGTCTGTCGGCTACCATTCACTGTTTTGATACGTAAAGTTGCCTGTTAAATTCACATGAATCACTTGCACTTATGTGGGAAACACTTCAAATTCGACCTGATTTTTCTCACCATTTTTCTTGTGATCGGTTTATTAATTTCCACATATTAATTAAACACAGACACAGGCCTATAACATGGTGGAAATTACAAATAAACATAACATTTATATCCACGATTTAAATTGATTAGCCTACCAGTGCGCAGTGTGCATCTTCATCGTGCTTTTTTATGTCTTGGTTATCCGGACACTTTATGCAGCGAGTTGGACGAAAAACAGAGAAACTCGTTATGCTATTCAGCAGAAGTTAAAAAGTAATTGTTGTAAAGTCAGGTGGAATAGCAGCCAGGATGATGTGCAGGTTATATTTCTGCACCCAGAGGCTCATATATGCCTATTGAATCAATTCATTGTGTAAATGTGTTTAACTCAAACATGCCTGATGCAAATAAGTCTTTTGTGTGTTGTACTGTATATAATATTTGTATTGTAAAGGCTATATCATTTTCTGATTTACTGACTGATTTACACTCACATGCGCGTACACTATTGATTGTTGTATCTCCTTCTTCATAGAAGCTCACGACGCTTTACACCATTTCTCGTGTAAGATGTTGACTCCTCGCCACTGCTCCGGATCCTGCTCCTTCAAATCTCCTCTGCTACCACCCTGAATCACATTATTACACATTTATATATGACAGAGAAACAAAGGACACATCAACAGCTTCTGTCAAACCATGGGGAAACTTCCAGGGACACTTAATTGTAATTACTTGTAATATTTTAAAACGTGTATCTCCACCCTCAGCATTTATGTAACCATCTTGCATACGGTGAAATTTGTTTTACTGAAATTATATCATTAATGATATTTATTATTTGTGGCAAAGTGCAATGAGAATGTGTGTATCTTGTAATAGTTATAGGTTGTTATTTCGGTTTTTTGTTGTCAATAATAGCAGCTTTGACTAGCCAATTCATTGCTCCTTATCCTCTCAGTATTGTGAATTAGCCTACTACTTTTGCTGTGTTCTTCTTTGCAGGCCAATAGCTTACTTTGGATGTTATGCACTTTAAACGAATGATGGGAATTACCATAAGAAGCTTGTGCATTGAAATAGGCCTACAATATAATTATTTGTAGCGGTCAAACCATGCCTATTTGTTTCTGAAGACTTAAAAAAACGAACTTAGTAGGCTAAATTAGTCGCCTACACCCACGACTTTGTAAGTAGCGACATATTCTATTAAGAGTAGCCTATTTGTTCATGTAATATTTGTTTTCATCGCTTATTAATAAATCATTTTATTAAATGAAATGTGGATTTTTGCCCTCAGTGTTGTCAACATGCATAATTCCCCTTCTTATGAATTGTATTCATATAACTCTTATTTTTGCCCATTTATCTTAGGAGAAGCAAAGAATTTGCTCTGCTTTTGAATTTAGACCTATGTGAGTGCAGCTTTCACCTGTGTGTGTTGGATTGCCGATGCTACTATGTTGTACATTGAATCAGCGCCAAAAAAGAGGAAAGATATCCATGAGAAAAAAACTTAATTCAAGTTTCCTATAGGCTGCACCATATTTTCTCGAATATTTGTTTGATTCATCGATTGATTGTTTGGACTAGGCTATAGAATGTATAATAGTGGGGAAAAGCCTATATTTAATATTCAGTGATATAAAACAGAGAAAAGCAGCAAATCTTCACATTTAAGGAACCAGCAAATGTTTGCCATTTGTGCTTGTAAATGACTTAAACGATTAATTGATTTTCAAAATGGTTGGCCATTAATTTTCTGTCAGCCAACCGATCAAATAATTGATTAATCGTTGCAGCCCTAGATTAAATATAAATAAAAAGGATGAAACGTTATTTTACATGCCGAGCCTACCCAACCAGTCTGTTTTATTTTTGTGTATGTTTGTACGAGCAGAACGAAGTCCCTCAAACAAATGAAATGGGATTTTAGTAGCAGGCAGACGTCTCATATGTTGTTTTCTGTGTTGCGGCAGCGCCCCCTGCTGTCTGCTGCGAGGAAGCGACAGACTATTTTGAATTGGCTCTGTCCCTTGAGGATGGCTGTTGCGCATGCGCACCTAATGTAACAAGATGGCGGAGAGTGCGGAACTGAAGGTAAAGCGAGCCCCTACATTAGCTTGACAAATAGACGTTTCACACAGCGAGATTTGAATTTCAAATCCTAGGGCCATCGTTACTTGACAGTAGAGACCCGAAGAGTGTTGTTTTCAAAGCATATAATACAAAAAATAACAGGGCAGTGGAGACCAGACAAACTGTTAGCTGACTGGCTAGCTCGCTAGCATTAGCTTTGTTATTGTTGCCGACGTTCCGTTGGGCTGCCTCTGCTGTGCGAGTCACCTGCAGATAAGGCCAGATATCGCTTTTAGTAAAATATGAACGCCAAATTCATGTGAACGATGTGAACCCAACAGCACTGTAGTGTTAGCCACCTGACATTATCAGTAGTTCACTGAGCGGATCGTAATGTCTGTTAAAAAACGGGCTCTGTCTATTCCCTGGAAGGCAACCGCAGTTTAGCTTCCATTAGCGTTATTTCTGATTAGATGTGATGGTAACGTTAGTCCACGAAATATAGTCACTATCCACAGCCTGGTTAGCTATAATATAACCCATGTTGGCGATCATTATTTAAACACACGAGATAAAGTAAATACTGTAACATAAAGTTTTGTTTAAGTCATATTACACCAACATCACATAGGCACTGTTAACTAGCTTATGCTAAATCTACGCTGTCTCCTTCCACCTTCTACTCTCTTAATGTTGGTGATTGTTTATTAATTGACAGAAAACACATAACCGAAACGTTTTCGTTTTGATCTGATCCCTTCCTAAACGAATCTCTGCGCTGTTGACACTGCTCCTTTGCCTCATCCTATATACACAAATGAGTACCTGTACAATATCATGTAACATAATACAATGGCCTTACAAGAAACACTACCTTTGTGGAGTAGACAATTTTATTTTCTTCCATGCCTCTGTGTCACAGAAGTGTTGATCCTATTCTATGGTAATTCATAAGGTTTGTGGTGTTACTTTATTTGACTTTATTACACTGTAGGGTGTTTGTTATTTTGTTGAGAATAAAAAAACAGGGTCATTAGATTGTATTATGTTGTAAGATCTTTCTGTTTTGACCATCTCTACAACAAAATAACAGGACCATCTTATAGTATAATGCCGTCTAATACAACATCACAAACTTTCTCAAAAATTGCCAGAATGAATACCTCTCTGACGCTCTCTCAAGAAAAAGTCTCTGGTGTATTGGATTCCATTATTTTGTACAGATACTCATGTCATTGTTTCCACACCCTGACCTGTATTATCACTTGCAGCATATAGAGATGCTTTATGATCTCTGCTTCTAGCCAAAGGGCTGTCTCTGCCAAAGTCATCTCAGAGTGGCTGTGTTTGTTAAATATACTGCATGATAAAGCTCTTAATGTCAGCCTTTTATTCAGATACTAGCTGGACAAAAGCCAAAGAAATTATGTTGTCTTCCTGCTCCAAGCATATCTCAGAAAGAAAAATGTTATGGGTGTGGACGATTTGCAAGCTAGTGAAGGATTTTAATGATTTAAAGAAATGAATCAGACATGCTTTAGTATTTGTGTTTTAAACCATAAAGTCTGAAGTTGAAATGAGAAAAGAAAACTTGTTTCTTTACATCAGAATAAGAAAGGGTGTAATAGACCGTTTTTCCCACTCTTCATTTTTTCACCAGCAAATGGTAATGAGCCTTCGAGTTTCGGAGCTCCAAGTGTTGTTGGGGTATGCGGGACGGAATAAGCACGGGCGCAAACACGAACTTTTGACCAAAGCTCTCCACCTACTCAAGGCTGGTTGCAGTCCTGCAGTGCAGATGAAGATCAAAGAGCTCTATAGACGGCGCTTCCCAACCAAAATGGTTTCGCCAGTGGACCTGGCTCTGCCTGTTCATTCTGCCTCCAGCCTCGCCCAGCTGGGATTTGACAGTCACGGCTCCCCATCGCCTCTGCTGCCTGTTTCTTTACTTGGGCCTAAGCATGAGCTGAGTCTGCCTCACCTCCCCTCCGCCCTGCACCCTCTGCACCCTGATGTCAAGCTCCAGAGATTGCCATTCTACGATGTGCTGGATGAGCTCATTAAGCCAACCAGCCTGGGTGAGTCCAGCACTTCCTGCTCAGCTGTGTGTAGTGATAACACTTCTCCCTCGTGTACATAGAGCATTGTGACCACATATATCTGAACCATGACTTGTAAAAACCATGCTCAGTAAAAGTTCAATATGAGTTGACACTAGTGGCTAGTGATCTCTGTAGGTTTCTCCTCTGACTGTCATTTTCTGTTCCTGGTTTCTTTCTTCATAGCTTCAGACAACAGTCAACGGTTCCAGGAAGCATGTTATGCCTTTGCGTTAACACCACAGCAAGTTCAACAGATCAGCAGCTCCATGTAAGTGAGACAGCTCTATGGTGTACACGGTCTTCAGCTGTCAAAGAGATGAGAGGGAAGATAAACGAATACTGTGAAAGCATTGTAACTACCAAACCGTTTTTCAATTCACTATTACTGTGCTGTGTTGTCTGACACAGCAGGCAATAAGAGTAAACTGAGTTGTTATTAAATTGTGTTTTGACCAGCCTGACCTGATTTCTCTGAATTCTTTAGGGACATATCTGTGACCAAATGTGACTTTGCTGTTCAAGTCCAATTAAGGTATGTATAACATACTTTTCATCAGAGCATAAAGACTTTATCTTTGAATCAAGATGTCTAAATGTGTTTAGTGAATAGTGCGTCTGTGTTTAGCTTCTCTCAGTTTTGAAGGAACCAGAAATATCCATGTAACTTGTGTAGTTCTTGTTATTTCAGTCTTTCATTGGTCTTAAAACATATCTGCATTTTGTAGAACCTTCTTAGTGGTCTAGTCTGGGTTTCAGATTCAGACATCAGAAGTTAAAACCTTCACCTACGTTTTAACTTTAACCGAAGTTATTTATTAGCTCACAGTTATAAGTGATGGTAAATGACAAAGATGGAAATCAAGATTAATTACCGTGAGAATATGTTCTGAATTATGTCCAGGTTCAACAATAAACAATAAAAAATGTGGACACATTAAACTGGCCAGTACAGGCAAATTGCAGTATGGGCAAAAACCTTTATTCAAAGCAATGGCGTTATTTTCACCAATATGCTTAAAAAATGTTTGCAGTTCAGTTCCAAGGGTATAGATTTTGGATAGCTAACAGGCAAGCAAGTATAAGTGCATTCATTACCTCATGTAAAACCAAACAGGCACACTTTGTTGGCATTGTTTTACTTGAGAAACAATACTTAATGAAAAAAAAAATGTGACGCATTTCTTAGTTGCAGAATTAAATATTCACTGTATGGATGAATGCCATCCTTTAAGAAGTGCTCTCCTATATCATAGATGGAGATGGCTGTACTTGACACAACTGAAATGGTAAAATAAGCAAGCAAGCCAACCTTTTTGTAAAAGTGGCAACTTGACAGAAACAAATTACTTTTGACATTTGTCCCTCAACATTTGAGCTTACCGCTTCTGTAATTTATTTTCTTCATTTTCAGATTTTGTTTATCAGAGACAAGCTGTCCCCAGGAGGATCATTTCCCCCCTAATCTGTGTGTGAAGGTGAACGGCAAACCCTGTAACCTCCCGGTTAGTCTCTCTTGTCATATCTTTTTGTGTATCACACCACCAGTTACTGAGAATCAAAAGTCACTGATTTGATGTTTTGTCTGCAGGGGTATCTTCCTCCAACCAAAAATGGAGTGGAACCAAAAAGGCCCAGTCGACCTATCAACATAACCTCTCTTGTCCGACTGTCCACCACAGTCCCCAACACAATTGTGGTGTCATGGACTTCAGAAATTGGGCGGGTAAGAAGATTCAGGCAAAGCTTTATGAATCAAGCATCATAGCCCATTCAAACTGATGCTGTAAAGAGGACATTAGTCACCTCAGCGTGACATGTTTTTCTCATTATTTTTTATCTTGGTTTTGTCAGAGTTTTTCCATGGCTGTTTATTTGGTACGTCAGCAGTCATCCGCAGTGTTGTTGCAAAGACTACGGGCTAAAGGAATTAGGAACCCCGACCACTCAAGAGCTCTGAGTAAGTTGACTTGATTTTGTAGTAAAAACATAGAACATGTGTTGCCACTACATCTGTAAGGAAGTAGGAAATGGAAAAGACTATCACATGAAAGTGACTCTTGTGGATTCTTTGAGGCCTGTTTGACCATGTAGTCACAGCAACTTGGAAGTCCCGGGAACTAAACTTAGAACCTAAAAGAGGAACTAAGTTCTGCAAAGTTCCTCAGTCCTTTAAAGAAACGTTCCTTTGCAAAGGACAATTTGTTGTTCCACTGCAGTTTTTTGCATACACATAGAACTTACATTTTCCTCCATCATATGTTTGCTTTGGTTTGACAGTAGCATGTGTTTCAACATGCTGCACACTTGGATTTAACAGTCGTAATTCTTGTATTTAATCTTTGTGTTTTTCTTTTTTCTTTCTTACAGTCAAAGAGAAGTTAACAGCTGATCCAGAGAGTGAGATCGCCACCACCAGTCTACGAGTCTCTCTCCTGTGTCCTGTAAATACTCCACCATACTGCTTAATTAAAAAAAAAAATATATATATATATATATATGTGTGTATATATATATATATAATAATATAAGTATACTTAGTAGCCTGCAGAATACCTGTGGAACCAGTTAGTCAATTAGCCTATTGGTAAATCATCAAGAAATGTATTGACAATTCTAATAACATAGTGATTTTTTAAGTTGAACCAAGAACTGAACTTTATTGTGCAGAGAGACAAGTTCTTCTCCATATACTGTATACCGTTTACAATATTCTATCATTATAAAACTAACTGGTGCAGTGTTCAATGCAGTACTGAGAGGTGACATTTATTTTGTGTGTTTTCTTGTTTTGTGTTAAAGCTGGGGAAGATGAGGCTGACAATCCCTTGCAGAGCGATGACATGCTCTCACCTTCAGTGCTTCGATGCCACACTTTATATCCAAATGAATGAGAAGAAGCCGACCTGGGTGTGTCCGGTCTGTGACAAGAAGGCGCCGTATGAGCACCTCATTATTGACGGGTGAGCACAGCACTGCATCATCTGGTGCAAGGCAGTATATTATAATGGTTTTATTTTCAGCTTGTAAGGTATGAATCAAACTGCAGATATTTGTAGTGTTTGCCTTAAATCTGAAACGTGTGCTGACGAGAGGGCTCCGGCAATATTACACAGGGTTGTCGAACCTGCCTCAACACATTGTGACGCCACACATTCCTGGTAGATTACTTTCTAACAGGATAATTCTGCAATTTACCTGGTGATTTTTGAGAAGGAGGATGAAATAATTGCTGCTGGGAAACCTTCGAGAGACAATCCTTCTTCGTGGTATTATAGAGCACCGTGCTTTCAAACTCATGGATCTATTTCTTAAATTGACCTTCTTGCATCTTATTTCATCATCTCATTTGTAACTGAAGCCCCCACCAAAGCAGCACCTTGTATTTCTCTTATAGAAGAGCTGTTTGGTCTGAATGCCTGGATAGGAGTTGCAGCTTTAAAAAGTGCCAATAATACTGTATTTCCAAAATATAAGTTTTAAGGGGTGATGATGTACTGAAGCTTATGTAATTGTGGTTGCAAAGTTGCCAAACTGTATTGAAATGTCGTGCTGTTTTAACAGGTTGTTCATGGAAATCTTGAATAGCTGTTCTGACTGTGATGAAATCCAGTTCAAAGAAGATGGAAACTGGGCCCCCATGAGGTCAAAGAAAGAGGTGCAGGAGGTGTCGGCTTCGTACAATGGTGTAGACAGCGGTACGTAGCTTGCACATTTTTAGGTCTATAAGTGTACTCTTCATTGTGATCTGTGAGCACGGTACGAGTTAGCTGTTTCTTTGTAGATTCGTCTCGGACAGAAACACACGAGCAGAAACGGGGATCATCTAATGACAACAGCAGGAAAGTTGATGTGATTGACCTGACACTGGATAGCTCCTCAGACGATGAGCTGGATGATGAGCCGCCTCCTAAAAGGGTCTGTCCCTCGCTGTCACCTGTCTCTCCGCCTCCAAACAAGGGGTGAGTCTCCAAACCACAAACACACACATTTATTTTTGGGATCTTTGTGCTCAGCTCTGTCATGTTACTTCTTTTGTCGCTAACCTGATGGGGTGTTGTTTCCTCTCAGAGTACTGACTGTACATAGCCAGGCCTCACCTGTGACCAGAGCTCCCAGCATGCCCCCTGTGGAGACCAGCTACATTCCTCCCCCTCCACCTCTTATCCAGGACTATCGCCACTATTATCACACAACGAGTGACCTGCCAGGTAGACCTATCACTTGCATTAAAGGATAGGTTTAGATTTTTGTGAAGTCCATCTAGCACAATAATCATTCATAATCATACCCATATATATGTTGGAAAAGTTATTGATCACAGTAATCATTCGTTCAGTTCGTACTGGCTGTGAAGCAATATGTCGGCAATAGTGCAGCTACACAGCAGTCTGAGTTAGCTTAATCAAATTAAAAGTTACAGTCTTTGTTGCACAAAATTCCTTTATGTTTCCTCAAACAGTGTTTACTCGCAGGATTATTTCCTGATAGTTGCATGCAGACTTGTTGCTGGGACAAAACACCAGCACTAAACCTATCACATGACTACCTTGATGAAGATACCCTCTTGATTTGTTCAACTCAGTCTGCCGAAGTCTCATGCCCTGCGTTTTAGTATGAAATCAGGACTGTGGAAAATGTCCCTGATCTCTAACAGCAGGAGTTTTCAAAGTCATTGTGGGCCCCACCTCAGACAAAATTGAGACAACTGAGTCTAAAAATATATGTATCGTGTCTGTGTGTTCAGAGTTATGACTCCGAGAAGGAGAGCTATTTTTGATGCAAATTATGGCAATCCAGCACTAAGGGTTTTAAAGTAGCCCACCTTATTTGCCTCCATGAGCTGTGTCACAGTCACTGCTGCAGCTCCAACTGCTGACTGTGTTGGTAAGGGGGCCAAACTAGAATAACTAACTGGGGAGGCGTGCCTCACAGTTTCAAAACAGTGTAGCCACGTTAGAAAGGGATCACTTCACAGCCAGTATGGACAGATTGATTGAGGAATGATTTACAGCAACAGACCATTCTTTCTATGTACATAAGGCATGAAAGTTTTGTATTAAGACAGACCTGACAAAATTCAAACAAACCCATCTTTGAACACAGATGTTTGTTGCTTGTTAAATCAATTTGTAACTGCAAATATTGGTAGTGTATTTCCAGAATGAAGTAAATTGACTGAGTCTTCTTCCTTTTCTTACAGATCTAAGTTTCTTCTCCTTCCTCCAAGGAGACAATCAGGTATATTTACTGAAACACCTGAACTTGGCCAACATCATACTGCAGTTTGTGTATGTTTCCTTGTTGTGTTAATGATCGCTCTTTTCTGTCCTGTTAGCATTACAACATGGTGATGGCTGCTGCAGCAGCTGCATCAGCGTCAGCCTCAGAGGACCATGACCTGCTCCTCAACCGTTTCCTGCCCTACGGCTCATCACAGATGTTGCGGGAGCAGCCGGGGACGCCCGGGAGCAGCACGCTGGCAGCGAACGGAGGCAGCAACAGTGGCAGCACCAGCAGTTTGGTGTCTTCCAGCAGTCTGCGAGACCGCGACAAAGACAGAGAGCGAGACAGAGACAGGGACAGCCACACCATCTCAGGATTGTCGAGGTCCTCAGTGGAAGCTGCAGCGGCGGCAGCCATTTATGGCTCCATATCTGACGTTATCTCTCTTGACTAGATCAACACAGAACTGAAAGACAAGGGAGACCTCGAGAACAGGAGTTCTTTGTAAATAAGGAAGAGGAAGATGAAAGAATACAGTGCTATGTACAGAGAGGAAAATCTATTTTCAATTTTACTTATCATATGTATATAAACTTAGGACGCTTCTTGTCCAGTGAGTTACTTCAGTTGATATTTTTCTGTGAATACTGAAGACTTTTTCACACCTCTTCATGTGGTCCTTTGATTATATTGTACCTTTTGTACCTGGTTTTTACAGTTTTGTTTCGATATTCCATGTCAATGGCATTATTTCAGTATGATCTGTGCACAGAACCCAATGAGGTGACACCTTATGGAACATGATATTTAGAATATAAAGAAAATGGGCATTGTTATAGATGTACAAAAGGCAAGTCACAGCAAAACAGGAAAATGTGTAACACTTTCTTTATTTTCAAAATGTCATAACTTCTGTCAAAAATGTTTTGACAGCAGAAAGATCTGGCCATTTTGCCATCACTGTAGATTTTTCTGTAAGACATTCATGCTGTGGTCACCTTATTTTAAGGAATTATTTATGATGTAAGTTATGTTGGATGTATGCTGTTTTTTAAAGAAGCATTCCTTATGCCTCTAGGAACTGTTGCCACTAGAAATGCAAAAGCAAACGCTAGATCCTTCTGTTGTCATAACTCTGCGCTCTTTTCGCCTGTTTCATTCAAATCAAATATGAACAATATTGTATAGTTCAGACTGTACCTAAGATACATATAAATTGGGAGTAAGTCAGTATTGTAAGACCAGGCTTTTTAGTGTGTGAATGAATGGCATTAGTCCAGCAAGCAGCTTTCTGTTGTCACATGACACAATTGGACCTTTATACACATCTAAGATTTGCAATATTGTGTATTTTTCTTTTAAAGTACATTTGTTTTATTTTGCATATTACACTTAAAAATATACACAGAAAACTACAGTGGCCCATTGACATAAACAAATTTCTGCTCCACTTTCAAGACTAGGCTAGTTTCTGGTCCACTTTAGGAAACTAATTGAAAGGCTTAAAAACTGTTAAATGAGTGTAAGTGGATTATGACATTTTATGATGTCCTTTTGTTTGATTTTTAGCACTTGTTTTTTTACATAAAGGCTGTGTGGAGCAGTGAAGCGTTCACAGTTGCAGTAAACCCTTCAAGCGTAGTTTTCAGCTTTGCATGTCTCTGCGAGTTACTGGAAAGCTGATGTTTAAGTGACATGCTGTTCCTTAGTGAGGCCACAGGATGCATAGCTTTTTTTGTTAAGTGTATTATAGGCGACAGCCTATAAGTTAAATGTGATAGCTTAGTCTTTGAGTGTATCACAAAATGCATTTTGGCCCAGAAGTTAAAACCATTGAAGTTATTATGGATGCCTCCCCTCCCTTTATTTCTCTTGACTTGTGCTTACAATTAGGATTATTTATTATCATATATATTTTCAGCATTTGTTTGATTTGTGGATATGCATTGCTGTCACTGTATGTGATATTTCTTTTGTAATTATATAATTAATGCTATTTAAAGATGTCATTGTTGCTTGACATGCATTGTAACATTTTCTGTTTCTGTCTGTTTTACTATCAGATGATGTCAGTAACTCAATAGAGGCTTTGATCATTTTGAACCGCTACAAGGTCTACTGTGCTGTTTGATATTTGTAAGAATTAAACAGATATAAGAAAGTGCATCTTTGTAGTTGCTCTAAGGACACTCCTGATTCAGGTGCAGCTGATTGGTTCTGTTAGGTTCCTGTACATGAAGTATATGCAGCTCCTTATACATACTCTGCAACAGCATGACCGCTATTGAGTCACAATTTAATCTGTGAATGCTGAAAAAATGCTGCAGGCAGTGCAGGGCATTGAAGAAGTCATGTCCTCAGTTCTGTTTCTGACAACTTGGACAATTAATTTAAATTAAAATAGGCTAAAGAGATAAAGCATTTCTGCATAGTATTTCTTGCAGTGAATGGAGGTTTTGAAACAGCATTTAGACCATCATGTGGGGAGACAGAATTTGTAAAAACAAAAGTTTGAATAACTCAAAATTTCATTTTACACATTTTTTTACTTGCTAATACAATTGGTCCTACAGGGGTAGAGTTGCACTGGGGGAATCAGGACTTCTAAATCAGTATTTCTAAACTACTTAACTAAACTCATTTGAATTCATCAGTCTTTCCGGCATCTGCTCACCTACACACTTGTGTTCAACTCGTAGGTCCAATTTGGAGGAGATTAGCAAAACTATAGTCTTAACAGTTTTACGATTTATTGTTTGGCCAGGAAACTGATTTACTAAAACATACGGGTGATTAAAAATTCAGAAAACGACTGAAATAAGACTTTCAAGATATTAGGTAAATGAGAAACATATTCAAAAAGCCGGTTATTATCCTCCACGTTATTTATTTAGCGCCCGGCTTTTCATTTTGAAGCGCATCTTTGGTCGCGGTATTAATGCGTCACCCCGTTGATTATGACGTTTTTAGAGAGCGGCGCCGTTTCAGACTGGAATGGGAGCTAGCGATTTTTCCCATATTTTGATAGTTTAATCCGTGAATGGCGCCAAAACAGGACCCGAAACCTAAATTTCAAGAAGGTAACAAGTCGTCTGATTTCATTTCTGATAGATCTATGGTGTCGGTCAGTGCTGGAGCCGCCGGGAAGGTCCACAATGTTAGCTAGCTTTGTGGTCGAAACAACACTGCCGCCGTCGAACAGCTAGCGTTGTTAGCCTTCATTGTTGTTGCACAAAACAGGTCTTGATCATTTTTATTCGCCATGTTAGTTACATATGAAGCATTCCTCTGTACAACATAGTGTAACATTAGCAGTAGCATACCGAGGAAGCCCGTGGTTTGAATTTCAGCGATGTTGTTAGTCCCTAAAAGCAGTAACTTCATTCATGCAGTGTTAGCTCCTTATCGATTTCACCGCCCACCTCTCTGTTCTCACAGCGAATTGTTAGCTGAGTCCTAGCTGGCCTACTGAATGGCTAACTGCTGTTGTTATATTATATCAGGTTTATCAAGTGCACTGTGTATTGGTCTTTGTTGGTGTGGCCAATCAACATTTCTCAAGTAAAACAAAAAAGGGTACAATATTTCAGGAATTAATTATAATATATAGCATATATTTGTTGATTAATTATTGAGTTCATTAATTGTCAAAGAAAGAAAAAGCCCCAAGTCAGTACAAGTCCGTACCAAGTTACTTATTTAAAAATCAATTTAAACGTATGTAAATTAACTTAATGAAGTGTACTGCAAATTCTCAAACTTAAGTCATGAAATAATTATCTTTATTAGGGCAGAAATGATTAGTCAATTAATTGATGAATTGATCATTTGACAAAATTAATCAACAATGATCTTGATTATCAGTATCTAAGTCATTTACCAAACAAAACATTTTCAGCTTCTCAACATGAGGATTTATTGCATTTCTCTGTCTTACATAATTGTAAATCAAATATCTCTGTGTTTTAAAGGCTAAATGATCATATTTAGTAAAATATTCAACAGATGAATCAATAATCTATATTATAATCTAAATAAAGTTTTAGGTGCAGCCCTTCCCTTTATACATAAAGTCTACTTCTAAATTAAACTCGACTCTAGTCTGACTTAAGTTAATTTTGTGTGTGTGTGTGTGTGACTAAAACTCATTTACAGACTTTGATGTAACTATTTTTCTCGGCCATCAGAAAGAGAGTTAGTTGTTCATTGCTGATGTGCTGTCATAAGCCTCATCATGAACCTTCAGCGTGTGTGCGTGTGCGTGTGTGTGTGTGTGTGTGCAAGTAGCTTAGGCAGCTTTAAATTTTCATTTTGTTGTACTTGGACTGCTCTCATGCTGATTTTAATTGACCAACACTCTGTTCAGGTGAAAGAGTGCTGTGTTTTCATGGGCCATTGCTCTACGAAGCTAAGGTAGGCTGCCTTAGTTAGCCCGTTTCTCTGATCGTATGATCCTTCTCTGTGTCTCTGATATAAAGATGGTTGACAATGAATTATGTCTTTCTTTGCAGTGTGTTAAGATAAACATCAAGGACAAACAAATCAAATACTTTATTCATTACAGTGGGTGGAATAAGAAGTAAGTTTCTGGTTCAAATAAATCAAGTCTTTAAGATTTGTACAGTAAAGATTTCCCAAGTGCTTGATTTCTTTCTTGGTGTTTTATCTTCCAGCTGGGACGAATGGGTTCCTGAAAGCAGAGTGCTTAAGTATGTGGACAGTAATCTGCAGAAACAGAAAGAGCTTCAGAGGGCCAATCAGTAAGTCCATTCTCTCTTTTTTTAATGTTCACAACTAACTTTAGTGTTTTTAAATGCCAGTATAATGAGTTTTTTTTTTATGACAAAGGTCCATAGAGAAAGCAAATTAAGACAAAACGATCATCTAAATCTAGTAGAAAATGGTGTTTTACATGGTGAACATGATATATAATATTTGAACATTCAGAAAAGAAGACATAATGTTTTACAACACACTGGGACACACAGAACAGTGCATTAAATGCAGATGAGGTTTGCAAAACTCTGTGTGCTGGAAAAAAAAAGTCAAGTGTGCTGAAATCCCCTGAAAACAGACTAACAAGAATATGAATGATGTTGTAAGTAATTGAACTTTGTGTTGTTTTCTTAATTCAGAGACCATTATGTAGAAGGAAGAATGAGGGGTGCTGCGCCGAATAAGAAGATACCTGCTGCACCGCAGAAAAATGATGTGTGAGTGCAAGTCATTAGCCTGTCACCTGCTGCCAAACTGTTTTAGAGGTGTTATACCTGTTAATGTTTTTTTTAATTATTTTAACACCTGTCTTTTTTTTCCTTTTGTAGGAAAACCAAAAAGAACAAACAAAAGCGTAAGTATATCATGTTGTATTTACACAATTTAACACTGTTTAAAGGCATGAAACCCTCCAAAATATCATTCACCAGGTTTTTCATCATTATAATAGAAGCTATAAATGATCACGAACTTACTAATTGTCACAATAACTTTGGCATTTCTTCCTTTTTATGAATTAAATAACAGTTACGTATGCTTCCGGCCCTGCAGCTCCTGGTGCAGGAGAAGGAACAAGTTCAGGAGGAGACCCAACCCACCCTCCACGAAAGAAGAGGGCACGTGTTGACCCAACAGTTGAAAGTGTAAGTTCATAAATCTACTAAGTTGATGGTTTCTTTAATTTGCCAATTAATGTCAAATAATTTTGAGCTGCAACAAAAGTAACTGAGTAAGAAGTTTAATTCTCTGTGGTTGCAGCTTTATAGTGGAAACACTCAGATTTCTGAGGTTTGAATTACATGAACTGTGTAAACATTATGATTAAAAAGCTTATTTCTTAAATCTGTTCCTGTCTGCTCAGGAGGAGACTTTCATTAATCGAGTGGAGGTTAAAGTAAAAATCCCTGAGGAGCTGAAACCATGGCTTGTGGATGACTGGGACCTGATTACAAGGCAAAAACAGGTTAGTATCCAGCGACTTTAAAATTTAAGTTTCACCTTTTTCACAGCATTTTATTAATTTATATTGTCACATGTATTCACACTATAACATTTGTTATTTATCCACGTTTCTTTTCGTCCTTGTTGTTTTATGCCTTCAGCTTTTCCACCTACCTGCCAAAAAGAATGTCGATGCAGTCCTTGAAGATTATGCAAACTACAAGAAATCAAGAGGAAACTCTGACAGCAAGTAAAAACACACATTGTTACTTGTCATTTTCTCTTTTTTTTCCCCCACACTTACTAAGCTGCTGTAGATCACGCAGGCAAAGCAAAAACATGACTTGCTTGTTTATCCATTTCAAAGCTCTGTGGGTCATAGAGATATAACTCGTTTTTCCTCCACTGCTCAGGGAGTTTGCTGTGAACGAGGTGGTCGCTGGTGTCCGAGAATATTTCAACGTCATGCTGGGGACACAACTTCTTTACAAATTTGAGAGGCCGCAGTACGCAGACATCCTGGCCAACCACCCAGATACATCTATGTCTCAGATCTACGGCGCTCCTCACCTACTCAGACTCTTTGGTAAAAACACCTGCACATTACTCTGTTGTAGTGTTTATTATAGAGAAGAGCAGCTTTAATGCAGTGGGGCTTTAAACATCTGTAGCTGCCAAGTGAGAACAGAAGGAGACAGATGTGAAGTAATCCCAGTCATGAGGTAGAATTAGCAAAATTAGGTGTCTAATTTAGTTTTGTACAGTGAAAAGTATTAGTATTAGTATTGGAATTGCTGGGCTGGCCGATGTTGGCTCACAGACACACACATCTGTTGTTTTTACTCATGTTTTTGGGTTCTGACTTTAAAAACCTTAAAATGAGCTGTGTTCTGTACTGTTAAACACTTAATAAATCACCTCCTTGTGGAGATCAGTAAAGTGGAAATATTGAAGAGGTATTATAAATGAAGAGAAGGTCAAAAGGCCACGTGTTGTATAAAATTCTGTCTTTGTTTGGTTTTCAAAGTGAGAATTGGAGCTATGCTGGCGTACACTCCCCTGGATGAGAAGAGCCTTGCACTGCTGCTCAGTTATCTACAAGATTTCCTCAAGTGAGTATTCACAAAACTCTTTTATACTTTAATAATGCTCGTACTGATTAATCTGCAGCACAAATTAGTAAAATGTTGCTTCATTCCAGGTATCTTGTAAAGAACTCTGCATCGCTCTTCAATGCAAGTGACTATGAAGTCGCCCCTCCAGAGTACCACCGCAAGGCAGTTTAAGGTTTTTTAATTTTCTGAAGCCGTTGTGCGTTGAAGTTTCGGAGACGATATTCTTACCTGTCGAAAGGATGTGATTTCACGAAAAGCCTTCAGAGAATGGATTGTGCAAGATCTGTTGATTTATTAAGGAAGAATCAGAGCAAGATGTCACACTAATCCCTGGACAAATTAATTTTCTTTCATGTGGAAAGCTGCTGAGTACGCTCTTCCTGTATTGGTATGTTTTTGAGTACCACTTTTTAGTTTCTATGATACTTGTTTTGTCCGGTGTTTACCAAGATCTTTTGAAAAGGAATTTCATCAGGATTATTTTTTTGTTTCCCGTTTTGGTTCCGATGCTGGCAAAATTTGTCTTGTAGGCTGTCATCATTTTCTAATAAAAGTATTTCATTCTCAAGTTGTTGGTCCGTCTTCGTTTTGCTTATTTCTAATTGCTTGTTGCTGACGTCAGTAGGTTGTCCTAAATTGAGCATAGTGGAGATTTCTTGTCTTAAAGGCTCTAATCTGTTGATGAAAATGCTTCACGCAAAGTGCACCGGAGTGGATTTAGACGAGTACATTTTGCCAGATGAGCCGTGTTTGTTTAGTATCTTCAGAAACTTAACTTCATCAACAAAACTGTGTACACAGTAGTTAAGGCTGCAAATACGGTAATTTCATATCGCTCAAAGAGGAACTGATAACAATTTGAACCATTAAATGCTTACTGCTTATTGCATACTTGCCTTTGCATTAATTCTAAATTGAATATGAGAAACAACGATAACTGAAAAGAAGCAAATGGAGTTAAAATGTCAAGCTAAAATGCAATATTTAAAACCCAATTAAATACTTAAAATCTGATGGTAACCCACATTAAAAATTCAACAGTCATTCAGTCTTTAAACCTTCTGAGAATTCGATAAATGACAAAATCTCAAAATGCAAAGTTTAATAAATGCCAATTAAATGGTTAAAACGTAATCAAAACTGGACTGATGTGTACAACAGTAATAGTTAAATACAAGTGAATGAATGATTAGAATCCAATAATAAATTGTTAAAACTACATTTGTGTCCCTTTCTTAACCCTTACCCCACAGTTTTACCAGTCACTGTTCCTTAACAGCTGATTAAAGTTGGCCACAGCCAGGTGAAAAGGTCAAACTCAAACAAGTGGAAAAATAGTTGTTTTTAAAATGGAAGAATTGTCCAAAGAGCACAGAAATGGCTGTTAGTGACACATTCGTGAGTTAAACTTTAACTCTTAGGGCACATGAAGACACCTGAGCAAAGTCCATTTGCTGTTTGTAGACTTTAAGCTCAAATTATTAAATTACAGTTAAAAGGCAAGAATGAACTTGGACGCTCTAACCACAAACTGATTGATGCAGTACAAACCTATAAATAGGCTAATATTACCATATGAAATAATTGTTTGATTGTCCTGTTATCAGTGTATATGCATTATACTCCCACACAGGTATTTTAAATTATTAGACTTCTGCTTAAATTTAAATTAAGCATAGTTATGCTGTGAGTTACATGAGGTCATTAAATAGGCAGGAGGAGGTCTAATCAGGCAAAGTGAAAACACCTGTGTAGGTGAGTCAAAATACCACTTTGTTGTCTCTTTCTGCTGTTGCCTTCTGAAAATGTGTCCGTATTAGTAGTCTAGAGGGTTTTGACTGACTTTGGCTCGCACTAACTCTTCACACTAACTCTAACACACATACAAACTGGTCTTAAAATACTCAGAGTTAGTGGTTAGTGATAGACATCGTCATTACAGAGTAACACGTATGTATGTTTAAAGGCCCTTCACACCCACACAGGTGTTTTCAATCAGTCTGATAGATTAGACCTCTGCTCAGGTTGAAGTTAGGCGGAGATGCTGTAAATTACATGATGTCACCAAACTAATATGATATATTAACATGATAACTGTGTACATTGTCCCACCCTAACAGTGACAACAAGAAAGAGTGGGGGGGGTTTTCTCACACATCAGCACCTGATTGTGAATGACGGTTTAAGCAACTATACGTGGCCTTTGCTGTGCGCCACTGTTTGTTTTTTTGTATATATATTTCTTGAAAATGTTATTATTTCTTCTGGGCCGGTGTCTCAAAGATATTTTAGGCCGGTCTTAATTTAGTTCTTAGATGAATCTAATGCAAGTTAGTCAGTGTCACTAAAATGAAGACTGACTTATTTTAAGTTTAAAAAGTTAGCCTCCCCTACCCCTACCAAAACTAAGACCCATATCTCCATGGTAACAATCGGTGACACCTGCTGTGACACCTGCTGATCAGTGGTGCACAGTCCAATCAGGCAGCTTAAGTGAAAACAGCTGTGTAGGTGGATTGAGGCTTTAAGCATTAACATATAATTTCAAACCACTGTTTTTAATAGTTGTTTTAGATGAACACCTCTCTTCTTACTATCCTGCTGTTGGCCTGTTCGTCCACTCTGTCACTGCTCTGCTGGGATTAACACGTACTCGATTAGTCTCAAATTGTCTGCTCATGTCCCCTCTCTGTCTGGTTTTGTTTAGTTAACCTGAGATGTTTGAGTCGAGTCCACACACGGACTGCAGCCTGCTTTATTTCAGCTAATTGTGGCTTAGTGACGGCAGCCAAGACTCCCTCCGTTTAGAAAAAAAATATGACACATAACTTATGACTTACTTACTAAGAAATGGACATGTGGTCTTGATTTAAACACTTAAAAGAGCCTGTGCTGTAGTTCTGCCTCGGAGCTTTTATTACTCCACTTAAAAAAATAATTTCAAGCAAAGTGGTGAATGTGATCAAGCTCTGGGGTTACATAGACGTAGACACCTGTGAGCTTTTTCCTCTTATATTGGCTGAGATGACTTTCCTGCTCTGATGGTGCGGATTCATCAAACCAGGGTCTCCTGCTGCCAGTGGAGGAATAACATCCCGGTGATGGAAAGCATGTGGTGCAGGCAGGGTATTTTGTTGAGGAAAGAAATTTAACAGGCTATTGAAACCAGGCCAGATCCCCTTCCTCCTCTCACCTCTCTGCACTAAAAATGTGTTCAGCAGAATCCCCTCCAGCCGGCTTCGTTTCCACTGTTGTGACTTACTTGACATGAAAAAGAGAAGCTAAATATTAGTTTCAGACTGATTTGTGGTTTCATCGATGTCAGCTGCTCGCAGTTGTTATGGCAAGAACAATTCAGACCATTCCAAGAAGAATCTCTTTAATCCAATTTCCCCCGGCCTTAACCAGGACCATATGCGTTTTCACTGGAGTGTGCTCTCAGATCACAGCGCCCTGATGGCTTTTAACAGCCCATCAGAAAGACTGACACGCACACAGAACTCCTCTGCAGATCCGTTCAGGGAGACACCTCAGTGCCTGCTCCTTTCTTGGCTCCCTTTACTGCTGCGATTAACACTTCACACTCTGCGTTAGAGGCAGGGTCACCAAGAGGCCTTCCTCTGGTGCGAGGGCTTTCATGTGACCCTGGTGACACGGAGCCTCAGCGCTGTCATTACCCCGTAGATGAGAGAGACATATGCATGATACAGCTACGGCTAATGAGGCTGGTTCAAGTCTGAGTGATGGTTTCAGCAGGTTTCCCCCCACATGTGTCTGTTCTGCCAACCAAAGGACACACTTCAGACAGGTCTCCAGGAGCCGCTTGGATCAGGGATCAGAAATGTCCTGAGTTCATTGCCCTTTGGGGATGATCATAGACAGGATTTAACAGAATATTTTAGCATCTATGTGTGGTTCTGTTTTATATATTAGAGCAAATACACTTTTGCTCTTTTATGCGTTGGTGTAAAAAAGAAAATCAGTGGTGTAAAGTACATCCACTCAAGTACTGTAAGTACAATTTTAAAGTACTTGAGTTGTTTCATTTTACACTACTTTATACTTCTACATTGTACTTTTTACTCCACTACATTTTTTGACAGCTATACCTACTTTACAGATTGAGAATTACCATACAAAAGATATGATCAGTTTACAATATGATGATTTGTTGCAGATTTTTTAATTAATTAAATATTAAAAATATTGATTATTGCTGCTTTAAGTAAGAGATCGCTGTACTTCTTCCACCACTGAAAACGTTTGATTTGATGTAGTGCTCAGTGAGAGCCACCAGATGACAGTATTGCACAGAACATCTATAAAGCTTCACAGTCTTCATCTCCCAGTAACACGTTTGAGTTCTCAGTGTACGTACAGTTTCTGTGAGGACTTTTCGGTGTTGTCACTGACACTGTTGGCTCATTTGATTTTTTTCCACAGATTTTTCTTTCTTGTAACAGGAGCACATAAGAAACAGTCACTCCAATAAAAAGATTGTCATCCAATCCTTCTCGGTCTCCCAGTGTCTTTCAAACCATAAACTCAAGACAAACTCCTGCAGGGACCCGCTGAGAACCCCCCCTCCTATTAGACAACAAATGTTATCAGTTTAACTGACTGATGAAAGCCATTTGTGCTCTATATGAGTCCTCCAGAGCATGTCCATCTGCTTCAGGCTCTCTGAGGTGAAAAACCGTCAGTGTTTAATGTGGTTGTGAATGTTTCCCCAGACTAGGAGTTAGTGGTAGACTAATTACACAGTGGGCACGCAGCCTCAGTAGCACACTGCTGCCAGAGCCTTGTGTGACTGTATGTCATTAGTATTGGAAAAGTGCATTTGCCACAAAGGGCTGCGGTCACTCTGAGCCATTAAAACATGAAAGAACATACCCTGCTCTTCTGGAGAAGGAATTTGCAAGACATAAACAGCCTGTAAAATGGAAAACTACATCTGTGTCCATTTGTTTTCCTGAAAGGCAGCCAGATTTGGTAATTCTTACTGAAATTCTTTCCAATAACAGAGAGAAGTCCAAATAAAGGGGAAGGACTGTTTGATCCATCTGTTTGCAATGCGGTGTAGTAGCGGTTTTGTGCACAGGATCTCGACTCAGTGGGAGACTAAGAAATTGTGGAGGCTTCAGAGCGTGTTGGGGCCTTTACTCAGTTTACACGCCGGGTTTATCGTGTGTGTGATGAGCCCTTCGCTCAGCTGAAACAGGACCACAAACCAGAGCAGTGGTGGAAAGTAACTAAGTACATTTACTCACTTACAGTTCTGATGTATGTGAGTATTTACATTGTATGCTTCTTTATACTTCTACTCCACTACGTTTTAGGGGCAAATATTGTACTCTTTACTCCACTTCTACTAAAGTAAAGGATCTGAATGCTTCTTGCCCCAGAGTCATTTTATTCTGATCAGAGTGTGAATGAGGAGAGTCTCGTCTGAACTGTATGAGGTAGTTTCTTCTCTTTCAGGCACTGATTTTGATTATCTTATTGGGTTTTCTGATCTCACAAAGAAATGAAAGAGTAACACTATCAATTGTGAGAAACAGTAACCTCCATAATATTTAATGAGTGCATTTATAAAAGTGATTTGACTATTAAGTACAAAGAGCACTTGTAACTTACTACTTTTACTAAAGTGTGGTCATTTTATTCTGATCAGTGTAACTGAGGAGAGTCTGACCTGAACTGTGTGAGTTTTCATGATCTGACAAAGGAAGGAATTAATAAAGCAGATCACTGTCTTTGTGACAATTAGTAAGAATTAGTCAGTGATTAATAAAACTGATTTGGTACTTTTTAGTGCAGGGAAGTCCATGGGTTTTCAATCAGTGGGATTTCAAATACATCTCCTCTTTGGCTTGTGACCCATTAAAACGAAGGAATGTATACATGAAACCCCTCTTCATTTGTTTGTCTACAGTTATGTACAGTTCAACCAGACAAATTCTCCTTGTTTTATTTGAATGCTTCTTCTAGAGTCTTGAATAAGTAAAATTATCCAGTAATGTAAAAGACTAACTAGTCTACAGCCACGCTAGCTGCTCTGTGAGGCTGTACTTAGACACAGAGGTACTTTTAGCTAAATGCTAATGTTAATATGCTAACATGTCGAGGTTTAGCAGGTAAAATGGTCACCTTAGTTTAGCGTGTTAGTGTGCAAACATTGGTAATTAGCACTAAACACAAAGTACAGCCGAGGCTGATGGGAATGTCATTAGTTTTGCAGGTATTTGGTCATAAACCAAAGTATTGCGCAAATCCAAACTTTGACCTGATGGTGGCGCTAGTTGAAAAGTCACCAAAGTTATTAGAATTCATCCTGAGGGGGACATGAATGTTTTTAAATTTCATGGCAATCTATCCAATAGTTGTTGAGATATTTCAGTCTGGACCAAAGTGGAGGGCCGACTGACCAACATTGCCATCCAGAGCCACACCGCTAAAATGGCTCACAACACACACCACTAAGTCCGAAAGTATAGAGACCTCACCTCAGCTAGTGCCCGAGTGCATGTGAGCCTGACAATGAAATAGTTAAATGTTAATTTAATCTACAGGGACCTCAGTATTATTAGACATCACCTTGCCAGAAAATTGAGTTTTCTTTTGATGTTGAGCAGGGATGTAAAAGGCTGCGAACTGGCAGCTCTGAATATCTGAATAAGATAACCCTCCATCTCTCTCCCTCATTAGGCTGAATACTGAGCTAAAACACCTTTTCATGTCACCTTAGTAAACAGCTTAATGTGTTCCTCTTTCATCTGCTATCCCCGCGTGTCTCCCCGCAGCTTTGATCCACGCCTGAGTGTCTGGGTATGATTGCACCTCTGCGCTGTAGATTTGTCTCTATCTTAATTTAGATGTTCTGATAAGCTATTTCTGAAAAAAAAAACCTTCACAAAATAAATGCAGGGCAGAGGTGTCACTTAACCTTCGACCCCTCTCCAGAGTGATGAATCCCCTTCGCAGGATTTTGCAGCCTCATGGTTAAAAGAATGTCTTGTATTTCAGGAAGCGTCACACACACACCCACATTTATCAGGAGGTTCTTTTAATTTCTTTTTTGTTTCTTTTCTTTTTTTTTATAATTTTACAACTCAACATAACATACAAATGTAATATTACATTATTTATAATGGAGTCATTTAATCCAATATAAAGAAAAAAATAGTTAAACATAACGAGACAGAACTGGACAACACCAAACACAACACTACATATTGTAATAACTAGCAGGACTGCTGATAAATAAGTTTTATTGTGTGGATGTGGTATTTTATTTTATTGGTGGGTGGTAAAAGTGGCAAAAAGCAAAAAAATAGAAAAATAATCAGATTTAGAGGCAATGTAAGAGGACTGGATATTATCTCTTAGTTATGGTGAAGATTTAACTAGTAATTCATACATAAGTTTGTTCTGTCTTTACAGTTTTGCAATATTGTTTTCTTAGCAACGGTGCCATGACCTTCGACCAGAAGTTTTGGACAGTCTGACAAAGCCAGAGGGCGTGGAGGTAATCGCCTATGGATGGGACAATGTGAACAGGCGTTGCTTTTGGTAACACCCATGTTTTCTAGTCATAAAGTTCAGTAACATACACTGGAATAAGTGACCTTTGACTGTTGTTACACGCACCTCAGCTTTCCCTTTGTCTCTAGTTGAGTGCGGCTAATGACGGAGTTAAAATGCAAAAGAAATGTCATGATGCAAAGAAATCTTTCCATAATAGATTTAAACTGTTTTAACCTGCAGAGGGCAGACTTAGCTGAGGAATAAGCAGTTGAGCTGAGAGCAGAGAGGAGTAGAAGCTACACTCATTACCAGTTTATTAGGTACACCTAGCTTAAACTAATCCAGTCTAATACAACAGCCCTTCAATACGTCATGAAAATTGTAATGTTCAACCCATTTATATGCGATGGAAGACTAAATATTAGAAACCTCAATACAACATAACACAAAAAAGCCTATAAAATGTCCAGAAAGTTGAATAAACACCTCTCTAAAACAGTTTCAACAAAACTGAACCTTATAACCTTCATAAAGGGAGGATATATTGCAGGACTGTTGTATAAGACTGCATTAGTTTTGGCTAGGTGTACCTAATAAACTGGCAACCTGAGTGCATGATGCACTTGTAGTGGCATTGCCAACAAGGTAACAAGATACTGTTTACAGATACACTATGGATTCAACTTGAAAACTAGAATTAAAAGTCAATGAACTGAATAAAATACACAGTATAATAGCAGTTTTATAAAAATGTGCTTTTTCTAAATGAATTCCTCAACAGGACAGGCAGCAGCATACTTAAGGTTTGTAGGACTGTAATGGTGATATCTCATTAGGAGGCCTGAACCATGACCGTGAGTTACATCTCCTCCAACTGTGCTGTTGGTCAGTTCTTGGTTGAGTGATTCCTCCTGACCTCGGCGTGCCACAGCGTTGCCCTCAGTGTTCAAACTATCCATGTTGCTTGTTGACAGCAGCTCCCGTCTGGGGCTGCCGGGGATTGGCCTGATGCTGACCTCCTGCCAGTCTGCTGGAGGAGAGCAGGAGAGCGGTTTGGACTGGGAGGAGAGGGTGAAGACGAGAGGAGTAATGAGGAGGGGAGGAGAGTTTCTTGACAGCTTTTTGCCTCGCCTGATACACACACATACACACACGCACATTTGGCAGAGTTAATCTGAGTTTTTTTCTATGCTTTCCTCCCACACATTCAGCTGTGTGAGTCAAAGGGCAAAGTGTTCATTTATTAAATTACTACTTTCTTTTTACTTCCAGGTAATTTTTTTATACATTATAATTAGTTGTCAGGTGTATAATGACAAAAACATTTTGACGGTTGTTATTTAATTTGCAAGCTAGATATAATGGAGTATGAGCTGGCTTCATGAGCAACTGGGTGTGTTGACTACAGGAACAGAAAGCAGTGGGTTATTATCATTTTAGAGGAAAATGATAGGTTCCCTCTATGCTCATAAATAGTCTAGCTATCATCACAGAGCAACACATAGTGGAGCTAAATTAGCCCAGAATTTTGTGCTGTAGATCAAACAGAAATGGCAGAGAATCAATTAATGATTAATATGCCATCTGTTGATGGTGGCGTTTTGAATATCAATACAACCCCCCTCGGATGTTTAATCACCTGATACCATTGTGTTGGAACACAACAACAGAGCTTTTGGAAGTGCCGTAGTGTCAGCGAGCTCAAATGTTTTGATCCACCTCCACAATGCTCATAAGAAATTCACCGCTCCAGTGGAGAAACGTGTCTACAGGGCCCCAACAGTGAGGCGTGCATGCAGATATCTGCTCTGTGTCTGGGGCTGGCTGCTGTGGAGATCCCACCCAAGGCAAGGCTCCATTCATGCTGCAGCATGGAGGATGTTATGGATATGGCCTTGACAGCGCGCTCTATCCCTGAGGCCTGAAGGGGGACAGGAAACAGTTGGCTCTTGGTCGACTGAAGTGGTGCCTGGGACTTTCCCACACGCCTCAGGATCCTCCTCATTCAGCCTGGTCTGTGGTTGGAGCGTGTGTCTGCACCACTTCACACCAGGGAGAGGAGGGAGGGGGGACGCACAGGCTTACTGTAGAAGTTGAAGAAAACTTTTCAGAGGGGATTCATTGCCCCTTAACTGGGAGAACAGCATAAATTATTTGCGCTGGCAGATGTTCACAGACCCAAATATGCATGAATTTGTAGAGCTGGCAGGCTTCCCTCAGCCAAACGTACTGGTTTTCACGATGCGTGCAGGAGCAGTTGTTATTCTGGCTGTTTTACAGAGAACATTAATCTGAGCTGTCAGCACCACCAACCACTTTGGTGGAAATTATTTCACTCCTTAATAAGGGAACTCGGGTGCTGTATTACATACGGCGGTCAGGGCAACATTCTTGGTGGGTCTGTCATCATGTAGCTGTTCTCCAACAGTGGGCCTTCTGTGTTTGGCCTGTAGCACACTCTGTAACCCAGAGATGAAAAGAATACACTAACTAGACATTAAATGAAACCACTACCTCTCACATCCTCTCTGCTGGTGGAGATGAAGAGTACCTCCTGCCAGGAAGTGGGAGAAATCCAATATTATATTGACTTGTCTCTGAATTTCTGTTATTTTGACAACAGGCTGTTTGTCTTTGCTTGTATGTAGATCTTTGCAGCCAACCTGATGCGCTACCGTGTGAGACTTGGGTAAAAAAAGGTCAGGTTATAGCTGTGCATTATTAAAAGTTTAAATACAGGAGGGGTGTGGACAAAATAACATGAACACCACAATATAATGCTGTCCATTATAGCAAAAACAAAAACTGCAGCCTCAGAAATTACCACAAAGTCAACATCTGGGTAGCTGAGCCCAGATGGGAACTGGAGTGCATGGTTTCTCTTCATTTTTTATTTTATTTTTTTAGCCAAAAAAGAAAACAAACAACTAAAACAATGATTGTACATTCAGTTGAGCCAACTCTTCTCTGACACAGTCTCAACAAATATGAAGCATCATATTGCATTAGACTGCCCATGTGTTTATGACTTAAAGTCTCTATATATGAGTGTATTGGAAAACGGTTTAGTAAAAATACCCATCTTAGTGTGCTCTGTGGTCAGTCGTGCTGGCTGTGCTAAGCAGTGGTCATTATATGGGCTCTGGTGTGCAATCAGTAGCAGTTTCCAATATAGCTAATGTTTGTGAAACATCCTGTTACTATTTTTCTGTGTCTTTTTATAGGAATGTATGTAGTCATAATTGTGTCACACCTGCATGTGAAGCACATAACATTAGGCATTGTATAATCAAACTATCATCAGTGCTCCAAGATGCAAATAACAATAATAAAGGTAAAGTGAGACAACCTGTTACTGTCACGCTGTATCTAACTGCAGAGGGAGGAGTGACTTAGAGCCTTTCCTACAGGAGGGCTTTGGCAGACTGCCACTTAGTGTGGTCCCCCTGAGGGCTCTCACTCGTGAATCAGAGAAAATGGGAATTACACATATTAAAGAGGGTAAACGTCAGTAATCACAGCACTGGGAGGATGCTTGAGGACTCATCAGGCCCGCTGCTGCTTTTTTAGAGACACTTGTTTCAAGGAGCCACCTTGTTTAGCGGCTGACAGCAACAGTGCGATGGGCAAAATGACACGTTTCAGGAAGGCATCCACCTATGAGATTCTCCGTCAGCACACCTGTATTTACTCTCCAAACATCTCATATCCACACACTGATGGCGTGTACTGCAATGATAACACCATTTGACCTCCTGATCCATGAGTCACACAGCAGCCAGGTCGGGTTACAGCCTGTCGTGTCTGTTATTGTCTTCTGTCCATTGATATTTCCAGCATGTTTGTCCTACATTGACTGCCTTGTGGTCCCTGACAGAGGCAGGCTTGATAGTTTTGACATGGAAAAGTTTGTTTGTTTGTCTGTCTGGTCAGCAGAGGTCACACAGCAGTATGTTTGTTTGCTGGGTCAATTGAGTCCACTAACAGAGGAGGCCGGTGAGGAGAAGTGATGGGGGGGAGAAGCACTCATTAGTGGCCTTTCCTCCCTGTGTGCTCTTCTTCTGGTGGAGATGGCCAGACCACCAGGCCCTTTACCCTGACTCCCAGATAAGATGTCTGGAGTCGCTCCACATGACTTAGTGCTGTTGGTACTTTGACAGAAAACAACCCTCAAGGGAAACTCAGGCAACCATAAATATTTAGGCACCAAAGAGCTTTATGGAGTTTGTTGTAAAAGGATTTATAGCAGCCTGGGAGGCGATGCATCAGTGTCAGAGGGCTTGAAGCAGCCAGTGTTTACAGCATCGCATGTGAATCCTCCCACAACTCTCGGCCAAGTCTGGAGAACTGAACCAAATAAGCACTTCAGCACTAGGAATGCAAACACCACAACTTTTCCAAACAGGTTTCAGAAAACAGGTGTGAGCTCGGCGCCCTCTTGGTTCAAAAAGTGTAATCGCCTGCAGAGATGATTCACAAACAAGACAAGTCAGTGGCCTTATATGGACCGATTTTGGAAATGGTGGCTCTGTGCCTTGGGAGGATTTGATACAATTATTCGCTCTATAAAACTGAAACTAATAGCTTGAAAGACAGTCAACAAGCTTGTAATAGATACATTGTGGCTTTCAAGGAATAGTTTGACATTTGGGGAAAATACGCTCATTCACTTATTCGCTGAGAGTTAGATGAGAAGATTGATACCTCTCTTATATTTGTCTATGAATTATGAAGCTACAGCCAGCAGACAGTTAGCTTAGCTTAGCATAAAGACTAGAAACAAGGGGAAACAGCTAGCCTGGCTTCGTGCAAAGCTAAACAAAACAAAAACAAAAACAAAAAAAAACACCTACAGCACCTCTAACACTCAGTAGGTGGATTTATTTACCTTTGCACAGAGCTATGCTAAGCTAAGCTAACTGACATGACTGATATGAGATCTTCTTACTCTGGAAGAACTCCCAAAATTCCCAAAATGTTGAACAATTGTTTTAAAAAGATTTTTTTGGCCACTTGGGAGCAGCACAAACAACACTAACATGTTATCACCTTTTAAGTTCATCTGGTGAACAGCAAACACTTCTTTACACATCCAACAGACACAGAGCAACATTAACATTCATTTGGAGTCGGGTGGCTGGACATATGGTAAACACTGTATAAGTCCAATATTCACTCTCCTTTTACCTCTGTTTTTGGTCTCCACCAACTCCTGAGGGAAATATCTGGCTCTTGAGTTACTAAATGCTCCACTATATTCACAAGCTAGTCGCTAATTTGTCTGGCTGCAGTTTGGTGCTGGGCAGGTAGCACACAGTGAGTTTTTAGAGCTTTTTGGCTAGCTGATGAGAGCAGTGAGCCTGAGCCAAAACAGTTGTGGGCTGTAAAACCAAAACAAAAAGCTGAAAGAGACCATACAGCCCCTTAGAGCTAAGGGGAACTAAAGAATCGGGTGATAATTCTCTGTGGGTTCATCACTACGAGCGACCCCTTTCACATACAAGTGAATGTGAGCCATTGTTGATATGAAAGAATATTGATTATAGCTGCTTTAAGCCTTGGAGAGCTGTTTAGTATTTAAATGTGTTATGCAAAACATACAGTATGCTCATATAATAGCAGCTTCCATAAACAGGTGTAAACAAACAATCTTCCTGCGTAGCTGATTAGTTATTTCCTCAGTGGCAATCCAATGTTGCACTGTAACATCTGCAGTCTTGTATCCCCGCTGAACAAATCACTTGTAGCACCAGGCTTTCTATGCAGCCTTTACCACTACTCTTCCTTTACCTTCGGCCTCCTCATCAATGTTGCATGAGGTGTTATCTGCATCCCTCTCATCTCTGCCTTCCACCCCAGGTTTTATCCGCCCCGTCTCTTTCATCTCTATCCTCCAGGGCAGCCGGACATCTCGGTCCACCATCCACGCCACCACTGCCTCTGCTGTCCGTTCCCTGCCCTACTTCTTCCCAGCAGGGTCACTGGGCTGCTTTGTCCCAGATTGCTGGAAGATCAGGATTTCTCATCATCCTGTTAACTGTACATTTATCTGACAAGACAGAGGAGAGAGAGCGACCCCCAGCATCATTAAGCTTTAATGGACAGCCTAGAAATCAGGGAGAAGCCATAAAAGCAGGAGCTGAACCAGAGTCTCTCTTTAATGTCTCTGATCGCCCTGACAGGATTATTAATCAGGAACTAAAGGAATTTAAAACCTTTGCTCTTGGCTTCCTCACTTAGAGTCTTTAGCTTGCACCATTACATAGCAACCCAGGGTCAGGAGGTCTGCAGCTAATTGGTTCTACAGGGTTTTGAATAACAATGAGCTGAGCCCAATTACTGAACTACAGAGAGGCGGAGATGAGAGGAGAAGGAGGGGGACCCAGTGGAACAGGCACATGGAGGATGGAGGGAGGAGGTGGAGGAGATGGGGGAGGCTGTTTCACGGCTGCTGTCTCTCTCCTCCTCAGAGTAGGGATATTAATGAGATCAGTAAATGAGTGCTGGCAGAGACGGGGATGTGCTGCTGTAGAAAAACAGCCGCCCTGCCCCTGCAGGACAGCAGCAGCAGCAGCTCCTCATTCGCTATTCCATTTGACTCCCGGATTCACACGAAATATGTGCACCTCATTCTTTTTGTCCCAGATTTTCTTTGTATCTCATGTTCATTTATTAGTGATGTATTTTCTTTTCTTTCCTCCGACACAGGGGATCTGTTTCTGTGGTCCTTTGATAGCTACACTGTATTCCAGTCTGTCTTGTAGAGCTTTTAATGCTGTCTTCAGGGGTTTGTATTCAGCGGTGGCTAATATAGTTAGTCCCAGCAGTTTAGAGGCAGTTCGGCTGTAAATTTGTACTCACTCTAAGGCATAACGGCCACTGATTGTTTCTTATTTTTGTGACCCCTGCTGCTTTGGTGGACATCAAGGCTTGTTTTTCATCCTCTTAGTCATCCATCATTACATGCTGCTGCCGCACGGTAGATTAGGCTGTACAGTATCTGCACAGCGTCTCTCCACTCTAGTGTGTCATGTAGTGTCCCCCTTGCCCTGATATTGCTGATGAAACTGGTTTGGATGGAAGCATTATCAGATTTAGAGAGCTAATTTGTTCCAGCAGCGAAAGCCTTTTCAGGCTGTTGAAGGGTTCTTTTTTTTCACTTGGTCGTGTTCAGTATTTTTTTTGTGCCCTTGAAACATTGCATCAATGTTGAGCTGTAGGACTTTCAAATTGATCTCTGCTTAAATAATCTCTCTCAAATTCATGAATTCACATTGAGCAATCCCCTCTTCTGAGCATTCATCACTTTCAATAAACCCGGGAGAAGCTGTCATTATGCCTCAACCTCCTCATCCCGCTCTAAACTGCTGTTCAAGGGCTGCAAATTGGAAATGTGATTTAAATATTGCTTGAAATGGATAGCTCATATTCACCTAAGCTCCCCCGTGCCAGGCTCTGTCATGCGATGAAAGCCGAGGATGTCGGCTGATGATCGCTGTACTTTCTGCGCCATGAGTCGAAGACATTAATTGCTGCCAGCAGAAGGTTTAGCCCTGACCTTTCCACATCACAAGGCAAACAAAATTCTCTGTAGGCCTGCATCTCCGCACGCTTTTGTCACTTGTTCTTCACTTGGTTGGATTTCTCAGAGATGAGAAGGATTCTCTTTGCTTACACTTTTAATCGGCTATAGAGCAGTGAAATACTCCAGCTGGAATGAGAAGGAGATAAATGCCTTAACTCTAGACTGCAAATGAACTACAAATCCTTGAGCTGGATTGCTGTTCATTCTTCAATTATGTAAGCCCCCATCTGTTTTTTTTCCCTACTCAACAGTGTCAGTGTTTATATACAAATATATTCTTGCCAGACAAGATTTATAATCTCTTTCAACTTTCAAATACAAGCATTAATAAGAGTGCAAGTCCATTTTGTCCAGGGTTTTTAAGCAATATAAACATGAAGTAAGCAATATATTCTCTGCTGATGATCTCCTGAAAAAGGCTTTGAATATTCATCACCACTGATTGATTGGCTTCGTATAGATTTGTGCAAGGCTGTCTTGCAAATACACTTTTGAAATTCCTCCTCAGCAGTGTGCTTGGATGTGGATTATGTGTTGAATCTCATCATTTTAAAAAAGATTGCCAATGCCATTCATTCCAAACAATCCTCTGAGCCTGTAATGTATTCTGAACTCTTGAATCTGCATATTTGCATACTGTAACAGAGTTGCAGCTGTGGTCTCAGAAGAGTTTATCATTATTTCACATTTATTTTGTCTCCCTAATTACCTAATTAATTCTGTTGTTTTGATTGTGGTGTTTACCGTTTGCTTTGTGGAGGCGTAATCCTGTTCTATTTGTCTGTTTGAAGAAGGAGCAGTCTCACTGAATTATTCATGCTGCGCTCCAGCGACAGCACAGCCGTTTAAATGATGAAGGCATTCGTGAAATCCTCTCTCTCTCTCTCACACACACACACTCACTCTCTTTCTCTTTCTCACTCTCGCCTCTCTTTCTCTGTGAGTGCCTGAGGCGGTGGAAGTGGGATGTAAGGAGAGGAGAGGATTTCACGAGGCCCACAAGCGCACCTCAAATGAGGCGGTGGGAAAACATGTCCCTCTAATGTGTCTGACTGAGCTCAGAGAGGGCCGGACTCAAAGCCATGTCTAATCTGACACCATAATGTGACCTTTCATCTCCACTTCTCACAGGAAACATAGCTCCACCCTGTGCATTGTACATGCCTGTGTTTGTGTGTGTGTGTGTGTGTGTGTGTGTGTGTGTGTATGTGTGTTCCTGGCCGGGCCGAGCGCCCACCGAGCAGGAATGTGGACACTTGAGTCGACACAGGCCCTCTGGAGTGCTGCTGATGTGTCAAAACGTTGTTCACTGATTGGATATCGCCGTGTCATGTGGTGGTTGGGTGTCCACTTCACACCTTCAGCTGTGACTTTTTCCAGCGTTGAGGATACTTGATAGAGCACAAGTCAGCAGAACCAGTGGATCTATTCGAGGGTTACTGGCATCTGGTTTGACTTTTTTCTAAGAAATCCTGTGTCTTCACCCTCAGTGTGGTCTTAATGGTGTTCCCCCTCAAAGAGCCCTTCCTCAGAAACACAGGGAGGTGGAGGAGGAAGAGGAGGGAGGTGATGGGCTTCTCTGGGAATTGTGTGTTTGTAGTGTTTACTGCCAAACCCTTAAGGACTTCAGGCACTTTCATCAGCACTAAGTAGTACATAGTACACACTTCCCCGCCTGTGTTCCTCAGCTTTTAATGTCTTATTTTCCTCTCTCACTTCTGTGCATTTTTTAAAAAAAACTATATATGACACCTTTGAGTCCCAGGCGGTACTTATCTGTGTCTGTAAGGACTGATTGCCATCTCCAACGCACTTCCATTATGCACTCATTTACATGAAGAGGATCCTACACCAGCCATCATTTGTTCTCAGCTTCTTTCATTTCTTTCATGGTTTCCCCTGAGGACGGCATTGTCCTTAAAAAGCACAAATCACAACCAGTAGCTTTGGTTTTCCGGGTTGCCTGTTTCTTTTGATGATAGCAGGCTTGATGGACATTATCAGCCGCCACGACTCCAGGCTCAGACAAAGCCTCAAGCATACAGTGTGTATGGGTTTTATTTAAAATATTTTTAATGTGTTGTTTTCTCTCTGTAGGCCTGTGGATTCTGCATTATATTTGATCTGCCCTAAACATACATCTTTAATCTTTGCTGCAGGCTGTGTGAGAGGGAGCGTGTCACTGCCTCTCCACTGAGGCTTCAGGCCTATCTTTCACAGCGCTGCAGCCCCTGTGGGGGGCCTGCAGAGGGCAGCATACTAAACACAGCATCACCTCCTACAGCAACTCCTTTACACCTGCACTGACACCACCACCACAACCACCACAGCTATCTTTATTAACATACATCTTCATTAACTCACTAGAGGAAGTCAGGGGAAAAAAAAATAAATGAAAAAAAATAAAACCACAACAGGCTGAGAATGAAACCATCATGGGCCCGCGGGGTGTTCTACTGTTTGTACTGACACAGAGGACGAGTTATGTTAATTGAGAGTTCTTTGCATAATTAGAGAGAAAAAAACTTTATCATTATTATTAGTGGAGAATAGCCAGACAGAGGGTAATTTCAAGTTTCCCAGCAGGGTGCTGCCAGAGAATAGAAGAGAAAAGGACACACTCTCAATGTTATTCCTGCTGTCTTTTGATGCAGGAAGCATAATTCATCTAAGATACTTAGCCTGAGTACGCTTTAATGATGATGACTTTTCCCAATGTGATTTTTCAAAGTGTTTTAATGTATTGTCTTCATAGCGGATGTGTTTGCCGTGGTAAATTCGAGCAGTGCATATTAAGTTATCCACCTAAATGAGTTTTTTTCTTTCATGTTTAATGAGCCTTCACTTTTTTCCACTTCTTTTGTGGACGCCTTCATGCTGCTCCACGTGCGTTGCGGTTGTGGCTCTTGTACGGCTGTGTGTGGAGAGCGGGGAGTGTTGGTGTTGTGCGTGTAGTGAGATCATGTGTGATATACCACTGAGAGATGGCTGAGAGGTGATGTGGCTGGCTGGCTGGCCGCTCAGCCACAGAGAGCTGTGAGTAAGTAGGCCGTGGTTATAACGGGCACACAGGGCAGTTACAACAGAGTGCTGAATCCATTAGTCCCTCAGCAGGGTTTCAGCAGGTCATTAAGGTTCAATAAGATCCTGTGATATCCTGTTATACACTTTTCCTCTTCACCTAAATCTGATGATGCTACAGCCAGTGGATGCTGCATGCAGGAAGTAGTCTTTCCCTCAGAGCACAGGGCCTCATGTGCTTGCTTTAAGACTGTGAACGATAGTTTATGCCGCAGTAAGTATTCCCATCAAAGGCTTTACAAGGCACTGGGGATTAAGAGACTGTACCACACTCATCTCATTTGTGTCAGGGCTAGGAAAAGGGAGCACTCTAAATACACGCTGCACCAACAAGCCGAGAAACATTGCACCTGCCCCAGTTGTTCTCCACCAACATGGCCGTCTGTGCAGCGCCTGCTTCACGAATGCAGGGACCATTCCCTCGCTTCAAAGGTTTCCCCTGCTTTTTTCCATCTCTGTGCTCCAGCCCACGGCCAGAACCACGGATTAATATTTCAAAACATGTTTCTTGCTTGCAACCCCCCTCCCCCCCTCTCTATACCCCCACATCATCTCTCACACACAGCCCATTCCCTGTTCACCACTTACTCTCCTCTATACTCCCCCACACTTCCACCCCCCTAAACCTGCCTGCCTGCCTGCTTGCTCGCCGAAATGTGTGATATTTTTCCATATCTCATGTTTTGCTGCTCCAGTGCTCCCTTCAATCCAATCACCAGTGCGGTATGTTTTATGGATTAATAAGAAATGATCCTGGAAGGTCCAGTCAGGCAGTTGGGGAGCCAAAAGCAGAAGGATGAAGCAATGAAACGGAGGGGGAGAGGGGCAGGGTGCCGTCTGCAGTCGAATTTTAATGAGTACCAAGGGGAATATCCTTTTTTTTTTTTTTCTTAGGGTATCCTTCTGGTGCATCGCTCTAAATCACTGTCACACAAACAAGGTATTTCCCATCATGCCTCTGGTTTGGCTTGGTAACTGTGTCATCCTGTGGCACAGGCGCCTTACCGGCACACCTGCTCTGCTATCCTAATTGAACAGATGATCTGCCAATTTGTCATGTTTATCTTCAGAGGCGTTCTGGCGTCAATGCCCTGCTCTGCTCAGCCCCCTCAGAACACAGTGCAGATGTTAGCAGAGCTTTTTTTTTTTTTATGACAGATCTTGTAGTCATTACTGAATAATTCATCGCTGCATTCATGTCTTTAGATAGCATCTCCAGCATCTTGCTCCGCTTTTTTGGCTCCCTCTCTTTTCTTCCTTCTCCAGCTCCTCACAAGGGAAAACTTTATTATTCTCTCCACTGACAGCAAAGTATAGCGGATAAAAGATAATTGCCTGGCTTGACTCAGCCATTGATATGAAATTATTCACTGTGGTTTAAAGGTTAGTTGAAGGTTATTATTCAGGGAAAGGCGTGGAGGAGAGGAGTCTCTATGTACAGCCTGGTGGCAGGCCTGACAAGACATTTCTGAAAGGCTAATATGCTGCGCATGCTGCAAGGCCATTCAATGAATAAACTGAAAGAGTCTCCTGAGATCTTAACATTGGAGAAGTCAATTATTTAGCAGCAAATGATGCTCACTCTGTGCATAAACATGATATGCTCCAAATAAGATTGTGAGCTTGATTTTCAGCACACTCTAGTATCTTTTATTCATATTATTGTTTGTCCTTTCATTCAGCCTTTCATGCATGGTGGAATGTAATATGAACACTATAATGAAGAGGGAGAGGGCTTTCTCAACCAGTTTAATGTATTCGATCCGTTGCATGCTTATAGGCTTGTTATGGTTCAGATGGACTTTGAACACGGGCTTAATAAATCACCTCCGCCAGCAGCCGTCTGATGTTTCTGCTTAAGAGCCGCTCTGATGTCTGTGGTTGGCCCGTCACTACTTACGCCAGTCTCTATTACCATGGCAACTGGGGGGATGTATGCAGGTAGCGTGCTGTAAGCTGGAAGAAGTCATGGTGTGCTGTTTGATAGCAGCCATACAGCAGCAGGCAGCTCTCTCTGTCTGTCTGTCTGCAGGCGGATGGTCCTCTGCACATCTGCTTCTACACCAATATGTTGAGGCTGCGGAGTAAATATTCACTCAGATTCATAATTTAAGTGTTTCTTTACAAAGATTTACAGGCTTATTTTGTTTTCCTGTGTTGCCATACATACTCAGTTGAATAAAACACATTAAATATTGTTGAATTTAAGCTCATGGCAAACCCAATATGGTAGGAATCATATTTTTGTTCTGTATTTACCCTCTAAAACTTACTTACCTATTCTTCTTTATTTTGTGTACATATTTATAGGAAAACAGATTTCTTGTTGTACTTATTGACAGCATATTAACAATGAAGTGATGTAAAATGAAAAGTCCCTAATATATCACAATCAGTTTTCAGACATTTAAACCTTCATTTGCAGTTTCTCAGCCTGCGTTGGTGTTACTTTCATGTGAATACATCAAAGAGAAGTGAGATGAGAAGGAGAAATGATCACACTCCTCCTGGGAGAATGCTATAGTTCACACCTCCTCTTCACCTGTTTCCTCGCTCTCTCACTCGCTCGATCCTTTTTCTGTCCGTCGAGGTTCGGTGTCTTCATCCAAAGATGCAGGTGTGATCATTCACCCGTTGCTTGTTAGTCAAAACCACCTCTTCTGCTCCTAAAATAGACAATTATTCAAATTTCCATCACCAGAAAGCCTGACATTTTTTCTTCACTTTTCACAGAAATTCACAATTTGTCAAAGCCATTCAGCTACACTGATCATCTTTAATAGAAATGCATGAGTACACATTCAGAAAGCATTCCCTCTCTTTGAAAACAGGAGACCCAGAATTTCAGGAATGTGGTGTCTCATTCCTCAGTTGGCTTTTATTTATCAGTGATCTGACCCCTCTCTGATGCTCCTTTTTTGAAAATATTCTGACATATTTTGGCATCAGGTGCTTTTCCTGCTCTTAACGGATCGAACCAAACCGATTTGGTAGCAGAAAACTGTAAGGATTGGTTATTGGACTGTGTGCTGAAGGAATCAGTGGTGGTGAGGTCTCACACAAGTGTTTCCACTGGGGCATTCAGGGGCAGAGTCAGGCCTCCAGTGCTGATGATAGACAGCATGTCGTCGATATCTGTCTGCTCTTTTGTTTCAGGCCTGTAGTAAAGATCACTGACACTGTATCTCCCTCCCTCCTTCCTTCAGTCCTCTCCTGCACTGTGCAAAGAAATTGGATCCTGTCCTTTAAAGCTAAGCACTTCAGGATGAAGTTTTTCTGAAGCCCAAACTGCTCGTGTGATTACAGACAGATCGATACCTTGTGGTGTCCCCAGCCAGCTCACCCTGCTGGCACAGGAAATGATGCGATCCATGCGGCTCTGACATTGACAGGCCCCAGAGAGGCGACAGCTTCACTTACTAGAAAAATGCTCTCCCATTAGCTCGGCTGGGTGGCTCTGCCCTGTCATTGTTATGCTAGCGAGGCTGTGACATTTGTGTTATGTGGATGGCAAATGCCTTTCTAATCATCTGCTTGCAGCGCAATTTGAATTTTCATCAACTTTGATGGACAGCTCCTGAAGAATTATCATCAAGAAAATGAAATCTTCCCTGACCCTAAATGCCACGGCTGCTGCCACTCCCCGACGGTGTCCCACAGTGCCGGTGACAAAAGCTGTAGACGGTTGCACAGCGTCTCCCTCCGGGCTGCTGCCCTTTAGCTGTTGTGTTGCAGCTCAGAGGTTAAACCTCATGACTTTTCTTATAGTTGTGGAGAGGCCTGGTGATAGGCCGTGTCCTTTCTCAGACCTCACAGCACACAGACCCTCTGCCCTCCCCTCTGCCCAGGAAGTGGTGCTTATATCCATGTCAGAGAACAGCAGCACTTTAGGGCACGTGTTTTTTTTTTTATGGCTGAGCCAGCGTCTCTTAAACCCAAGCACTTGTATTGACCCACCTCCCATCTCTCTCCTCTCTCCCTCTCATCCCCCACTGTTTCCTTGTTTGAAACAA
This sequence comes from Macquaria ambigua, assembly GCA_008360985.2. Classification (NCBI taxonomy): domain Eukaryota; kingdom Metazoa; phylum Chordata; class Actinopteri; order Centrarchiformes; family Percichthyidae; genus Macquaria; species Macquaria ambigua. Next base: position 271,938 of record VMKM01000067.1, read on the forward strand.
TATAGCCTGCCTGTTGTTATTGATTCCAGAAGATTGGGCCCCGGTAAGTGCTCCTTTGAGCCTGGTGTTATATTAAGCAATTGTTCCAACAGCAGATGACAGGGCTGGGAAGGTTTTGGCTGGCTCTAATAGGCCTGGTATTACCCGTGTGTTAATTGATTGGACAGCAGAAGGAGGGAGGAATTGGCTGCACTGAGAATTCAAGGCTAAGCAGCAGAAAAATAAACACTAACTCAGAACATTCACTTACATAAGATGACAAAGTTGTTGTGGTTCAACCAGCTAAACGCCGTCCTTTCATTCTATCAGTATGCCTCATCATTTGGTAATCATGAAAGGCACAAGATAACAACAAGCACGCTTGTGAATAGTCATGTAAACAATACAAACCTGAGAGTCCTGTTCTTAGGGCAGATCCGTTCATTAGTGAAGCCTAACTTTATCCAGTTGGCCCTGCAGAGTGTATTTGCTAAAGTGTCTGAGCTGCACAGTCAGTAGCCAGACATTGTCAGCAGTACCAGGGAAGTATTGCATGGAGGGCTGTTTTATGGATGCCATCCGAAGTAAATGCTCCATTCATCCTGTCTGTCTGCACTGGCTTCCATTTCCTCCTCTGTCACACGCATGATTAAGACCAGCTTGAAGCATTTATCACAAGGCCAGAACATGGAGGGGAAGGTGGTGGAGTTCAAGCAAAAGGAAACAGATCCCACCTTGCTTTTTGTTTTTCTAACATCCAAACATCTCTCACGTCTCTGACTTGTCAGTAAAACATCAACAGTGAAATCCCCCCTCAGTTCTCCTGTCAGAGCCGCACAACGATTCAGCATCAGCTCGATGTCTGCGTGGAAGTGATGATATTATTTTGACAGCCATAATGCATTATGCATCTAATTCCATTAGCAGTGAGTGGTCATCAGTTGTTTTCAATGAATTCAGTGTGTGTGTGCGTGTGTGTGTGTGCGTGTGCGTGTGCGTGTGCGTGTGCGTGTGCGTGTGCGTGTGTGTGTGTGTGTGTGTGTGTGTGTGTGTGTGTGTGTGCGTGCGTGTGTGTTTTTTATTTTGGTCAAGTGAATCGCATTAGATTTCATTTCCAATAACAGCATGTTCTGCTGCGGTTGCATTTCAGTAGAGAGGTAATTTGCTAATGGCATGGCCCTTATTAGAAAGCAATTATTATTAATTACCAGTGGGTGATACAAGAGCTGATTTAGTCCTTAAAGCCCACTGTTTTTCTGCCAGTGTGGCCAGTGTGTGTGCATATTTGTGTGTGTGTGTCCGCGCTGTCTTTCTCAGAGATGATTGCCAGCCCCACACCATCGCCCTCACCTCCCACTGGCCTGCTGCCAAGCGACGACATTGTCATTATCAGTGTGCCAGAGGGCTGGGTAAATGTCATTATTGTAGCTTGTGGATTCCTCCGGGGAATCAACAGCTACCCGATTAATTTCTCTAACAGCCCGGGAAATATTTGTTGCATCACCAGCCCGGTTCATGGCAAACATCTATCGCTGCTATGCAATTAACGACATAGATCATTTACATAGACACAGAGCTAATTTTCATAATGTTCCCTTTATTATCAGAGGAAGAAATTAACCCAGGAATTTATTTACACACCCACTGCAAATGGTAACAGTGTGCTAATTGGCTGTTAGATGATTAATAAGCTTATAGCACATGCTAATGAATGGTGCACTCACTGTTTCAGAGGTGCTCCAGCACTGTGCTTGTGTTTTGGCAGCTTAATTAGACAGATAATTATGTACTTGTTGCTTTCGCTTTCAAGCAAATACCATCAAACATTAAAAAAGATTAAACTGGCTCGCATTGCTGTGAGCTTGTGTTGGTTCTTCAAGTTCTGGGTTGTTATAAATGGATCGAGTTACGCCAAGGCTCTGATTTGTTAGCACCCAATTGTGTCACTAAAGTCACACTGTGATGTCTAAAGTATAGGCCACCATTCAGAAAACAGGTGCAGTTTCATGCATTAATCAATAGTAAATAATAAAGAAATTAGTGCATATGACAAATAAATGGAGCAGGTTGTTTTCTCATTATTGCATCATTTTGTGTGTAAAAAAGCTAAATCACTAAAAACACTTACATTTTAGCCTAAAAAGCCTTTGTAATTTGCTGATAGCACTTGACGGACCAGCAAGAGACATCTACCGCTCTAATCCTTAAAACCTTTTCATTGTTTCACTTTGGTAATACGGTGATCATTTATTATTCATTGTGCTGTTGCACTTAAAAGACTGTGTCCACTCTTAAATTATGCCTCAGTTCTTTAGAGGGAATCATGAAGCGAAGACCAAACACTTTCTGATGACAAGGCTGAGTTTGTCTCAGGAGGCTGCTTTCATTGACTGTATAATACTGTTGTGTAACCATGTTGAACATGTTGTTGGCTTGCCACCCCAACACTGGTTGCAGGCGGAGGATGGCAAGAAAGCACAATTATTTTTTTTCTGTTTAAAGTTCTGTTTTCTCAAAACATAAAGCAGCACTTTGTAGATAATTACTGCAGTTTGCAACTTTCCTTACATAAGACCCAATTTGGAGCAGCTCGGCCTTTACAGAGAATTCACTCGGTGGTTTTGTTTTCCATCTGCTCTGTATAGAATAAAAGTCGGTGGTTGTCTGTGGTGGTGAATCCTCTGGGAACGCTTGCTATGAATATTTGATGTAAATCCTCTTTTTTATCACTGACACGGCTCAGAGCAGGAATCCTCATTGATCTGGTGTTATAATCACAGATTAAAAGAACTCTCCCCAAACAATTCCCTGATTAAAGCTCTGTTGATACGCTCCACTCATGACCAAGTGAGATTCACACACAGGCATTGAAGAAAGCCCCCGTAGGATGAGCAGAGCCGCAAACACACAGTCTTTAATGTGGCTCCCGCTGGCTATTGTGAACACCAAGTCTCTGGATCTGTTTCAACTCATTAGCTCCAAAACTTGGCCTGAATCGAACATGTCATGCTTATGAATTGAACCCAGAGAGACATGAGGAGATACAACAGAAATAAAGACTGTTTCCTGTGGATCTTTTTATGTTTTTCACTGTATGCAAACTGTTCAACTGATGATACAAGACATATTCTGTAAATTAGCTTGTACAGTGCAGGAGCTCTAATCTTACATACATTTACAGCTGCACAGACTGGGTTAATTTGTGATCTCTTTTCCTGCATCTAATTTCGGATTCAATTATAGTGTACATGTTTTCTGCTTTCTCTGATATATTACCGTTTGACCTTTTTACTCAGAGGTTTACTGGAATCCCAATCCTGCCTGCTGATTGAAGAAACTTAAATACTGGCTCCTCCGTTCTGCAGAGACAGATAAATACCTAAACTGCAAGCCAATGGTATTTCAATGGGCTCTTGGCCTCCTGTCAAACCTCCATTTGTGAGTTTAAATGATTGGTGAATTTCATCTTAATTACAACAAAGACGAGCCAAGCCCAGAGTTCATTCTCATCTTGTTCGGTTTGCCAATTATGGATGTGGCTGGCAACGCAGTGGCTTCCACCTCTCATTTCTCAAACCTATATTGTCCCCGGAGCAGAGAAGATTGGTACGTGCCCAGCGTCCCACTGCTGTGCTCAAAATGAAGCAGATGAGATTACTCTGTGTGCATGAAGACGGTTTCACCTAATATCAACTATGAGCCTGCCCCATGCATACTAATCATATGGATATGTTCTTTCATATGAACTAGCTCTCACCTTCATTAGTGTCTAAAATTAAACTTTTTTTTTTAAGTGATTGATATTCTAGAAAAGTTTACCAAGTGAGAGACTTCTGAGACTGATAATTGTGACAGAGTAGACTCACTAGCTTCTCCTTTGCAGGTCTGTCAGTGCTGAAGAATAAGCTCGCTATGGAGCACATTAATACATGAGAAATCAGGACAAAGAGAGGTATTTTTGCTTGCGTTCAGTTGCTGTAAAAGGGACTGTTAATTCATGTTTTCCCATATCAGATTAAATTTGCTTTCTTCATGCATGTGCTAAAGATAATCTGTTCCAGTGCTCAGAGTTATGATTATCCTGGTGGCAAGGACAGAAAGATAGAGAGGCTATAGCAGCCCCTAAGTAATTAAATTAGCCCTGAATGGCTAATTGGATCAATTTGGAAGGCAGACACTGTCAAGGATAAGAGTAATCATCTATGCAGTAGCAATCTTTTATTGCTCAGACACATCTTGTAAAAAGACAAGGTGTGATCCCGAAGGTTAATGTAATTACTGTCCAATTCTCTCACTCACTGTGCACAATAATGCTAATTAATCTAAGATTTCTGGACTATAATGAAGCGCGACAAGCCAGGTAATGCTGATTATAGTTTTTAAGACTTGACTGAATACACTCTGTTATTTTCTCATCCCAGGCTCGATGATGATGCTGCAATTAGCTCACTCATTTCTAACACTTTTACAAGACTATTGGCTTCAAAGCATTCGATCTACTGCAAAGTAAGTATATTTTGTTCTCATCTGCATGGCGTTTTAGTATGATAGTCATGCATTTTACTCCAATAAAGCAGTGATTTACATTTCATCCAAGGCGAGCTCTCCGGGCTCAGCGAGGTGTAAAGCAATGTAATGAGAGAGAGACTTGGCTTATGAACAGAGCATTCATATTCATTAGCAGCAGGCATTAACATATGATGCCCGTGACAGATCTCTGATGCATGTTTTATGAATGCAGTTAATGGCACGCTGACAGCACGGCAGTCCATAAAGGACCAGAGCAATCCACCAAATGAAAGCCACAGAGTAGTGGGACGATTATTGATTCTCCCCTGTGTCCTATTGATCTCTGACGTTTTCATCTGGCACAGAGCTGCTAATCTGCTGTGTATCAGAGAGACACCCACAGTGCAGCCCATTGACTCTGCTATCAATAGCCACAAAGCTGGATATCATTAAATCCTCATCACTTTGTTTCCCCCGGCCAGCCGCCACAGACGACTGAGCACTCTGCGTGACCTCTGAATAACCACTGTCCACTGGCTTGTTTATGGCCCCGGCCCCTGGTGTGTGACATTTACTGCTTCTTTTTTAATAGGCCAGTGTAACAGCTCTGCTGTACACAGAGCTGATATTGACCACCGCCTCAAAGTGTGTGACTGGACATGGTTTTATCCCATCAAGTGAGCACATATAGTATGTAACCCACCGTCAAGGGAAAATACACTCAAGCTTTGCCAGCACACGTGGGCTGTATCTTTCTATTTTTCATCAGGGCAAATGTTAGAAATACATTATAAGCTTATTGAAAACTAGTCTGCACATTCTACAGAATTTGGCTAAATTTAAAGGGGCACTCCACTGATTTTACACGTCAAGATCAGTTTGCAGGTCGTGGATAGTCCTTCTCAGCCTGTGAAAACAGTTGAATAATATCTTCTGTGGATCTGGAGGGAGCGCTCCAGTATGAGAAAATAACCCAGATGATGTCATTGTGATGTCATCAGGGTTATCTCTGCTCGGGCTTGGAGGCAAATTTATAACAGAAAGCCTGTGTCTCAAACTGGAGGTGAGGTGAAGCGAAAGACATGGTTGTTTACCAGGTAGGGAGGGCCAATGACAGATGCTGTCAAGTTGCATTTTGGGAAATGTAGGATCTAGTGTTTTTGGATCTTGACCCATACTAGAGGGGAAAAGTAAGGGTACCTCGGCCTCTGCTGCTTTGATTTTGACCATTCTTTCAGTCTTTCACAAGCCCTCCAACTGAACGGAAGTGACATACTAAATTGCTGGAGTCGGCCTTTAACACGATGAGTAACCTTTAACATATAAACACGAAAATTATGACTCTTTCTTGCTGGCTTACTTGAGTATGATGAGCATGAATATGTCAGAGGTCAGAGTATGATACACTCATCATTGTTTTCAAACTGGTATTACCAGGGTGGCGGTGGTTTCTAAAAGGACAAAGGAGAGACTCATCAGCAGGGTGACACCAATGAGAAACATATTTCAGTGCTGACAGTACAGGAGGAGCCACCCTCCCCCAGAGAGTGAGACACCAGGGGGCAAGGACGGGTGACGTGGGGATCGATGGTGCTTAAGGTGTAGGGGTGACAAGGACAGGTGCAGGGGGGGCGCCGTACCACGGTCCATTAGAGACGGAGGCTCCCTACTGAGAGCAGACAGCATGATAAACAGCTTCAGCTCTGATAATAGTCCGGCTGATCAATAGCCTGTCCGCCCGCTGTCCCTAAGGGACGAGCAGGACCAGCAGCCACAACAGCTGACCCCCAGGTCATGTGTCTGTGTGTGTGTGTGTGTGTGTGTGTGTGTGTGAGGGTGATGGCAGGGGAGGGAGGTTTGGGAGAAAACTATCACTGAATCAGATGGAGCATCACATTGCCCTCTTGACCTTTCTGCCTAACCTTATCTTCATAGTGTAATAGAATCAACCAAGCATATCCAATTAGTATCTGCATGTCCTTCACTTAAGCTCTAATGGTTTATTCATAGTAGTACATAGGAGACATTTTCACATCCTCCCCTGTCATTCTCACTCAGAGTACTTTCTTCCAGCTGCCTCCGTCCTGCACTCCTCTTCCCTTTGGGGTAATCATCCCAGTGAGCCCAGGGTGTACAGATGGGTGACTGTTAGGCCTACTCTTACCTATTAAAACTAGAGCTGAAACAATAAGTCGATCAAACGATTAGTTCATTGACATAATAATAATTGTGTTGTTTTTTCAAACATTCTCTGGTTACATCCTCTCAAATGTGAGGTTTTGCGACTCTTCTTTGTCTTTTGTGATAGTAGATTAAATATCTTTGTGTTTTGGGCTGTTGGTTGGATAAAACAACACATTTGAAGATGACCTTTGTGTTCTGGGAAATTATAATGGGGATTTTTTTTCTATTTTCTGACATCTTATAGACAAAAAGAAATGAATCATCAGATTGATTGATATGAAAATAATCGTTAGTTGCAGCCCAAATTGAACTGATACATGGGACAGAAAAACATGACATATAGAGACACTGATGATGATATTAAGGGGAATTGTGAATAGCACTGCTTACTTTAACAAACTATTTTCACTCATACTGTCCAGTAAAAGTGCTTTGGGTGTAAACTGTTAGGCAGGAGTTGTTTGTTTGATTACAGATGGTCTTTGAGGGTCCTCGCTGTGACTGTGAGGGAATGAGAGGGATTAGTCCCACAGTGCAACAGTGAGGGATTACAGAGAAAGTATCAGAGACTGGAGCAGTAGATACACTGGGTGTCTGACAACCTTTGACCTACTGTGGCTGAAATACAACCTCTCTAATCACTGAAACACTGATCTGAGCCAAGATCTTCAAGGAGCTATGTGTCTTAGTGGCCTTGTAGTGTAATATGAAAATGTCCCCGTCTGTTGCACAGAACCACAATTACATATCCATTTTTATATTCATTATTCGTTTTGTTCATCTGAGTAAAAATAGATTAAATTTGCTAGTTTGTCAGGACTGCCTAATTAATTTATTGTCACAATGGAGCATAAAAATGTTTTGTGTCATGCAAGAACTTGGCAAGTGTATAAACTCATAAAAAATTACACGTCTTTGGATAAAAGCAAGTATTTGAAAGTAGAAGAGGAAGCAATAGTGTTTCAGCAAGTGGTTGCAGCACTGAATCAGTAGGCAGATGTGGAAAAACAACATGAACTGACGCACACACGCGCACACACACACACACACACACACACACACACTGTAGTGTTGTCACTCACTGAGTCAAGACCACATGTCTCCTCTGAAGTCCTTTCTTCTCAACGTGCCTGCGTTATCTCACAGCTACAGTTGTGGCTTCAATGGCGGTGAGACATCCTGACTTGGAAAGTGAGACTCCATATCTTGAGCAACTCCACAAGCCATAAACCACAGGCAGCAGCTTCTGCAGCCCAGCTTGCTGTGACTTCAAACACTAACAAGCTGGAATAACATTTTGCTTGGGGTGGCTTCCCTTGACGGCTCCCAGCTGCTGGCAAGCTGATGGAAGGAAGACAAGATTTATTACAGGCCTTGTCGCATTTGGATAAAACCTAACCACATCGTATAGAAACTGTGGGATCACAGAATGTGTCATTACTGCTTCTTTCTCTGTAGATCAGCGCAAGATCCGGGGTGGAATCAATCCGTTGGAAAATCAATTTCCATGTCTGAGCTCGCGTCCTGCTGTCAGTGGTTCTTGAAAGCTGTGTGTAGAATTAAATTGACATTTGAGGTTGATAGTGAATTGCTTTAAAACCTGCTTCAATTTAAATTATACTATAAAGCCAGAATAAAACGCTTTAGCGTCAGCATAAAAAATTGGCGAAAAAAAAATGCAGTAGAGCTGAATCTTCACACTGTGAGATAAACTTCCATCCTATGTCGTTTCCGCTCTCATGGTTTGTTAAGATCTGTTTTACACTGTTGGGTGTCATGCTATTTCATAACAGGAAATGTGAGGCGATGATGAACCAACAATCTGACCTAAAAACACCCTCTACAGGAGTACAGATGGGATGACAAAGTGCAGATATGTGGGAGTCTGGATTTGAAAAATGTATACATATTGGCACAAGGACAGCAGTAAATTGTCTCCGCTGAATCACCCTCTTAGGAATGAATGTTAAATACACAAAAAGGATGCTTACCTGTACTCAACAAGTCTGAACAGATAGTGCTGTAACAGTTCACAGTGTTACTTCATACCTGCAAGACAAGGAAGTGAAAACACAAGTGAGCAATGCAGTTGCACCACAGAAAAACAAGAAGTGGGTGGAAAGTATATGAGGAGATTTTCAGTCACAAGACGAGTTTGTGAGCTGTTATCATGGCTGTTGAAAGGTCACATTGTGTATGTGTGTGTGTGTGTGTACTTTGTCTGCATATGGTAAGACATCAGCTCTCAAATCTATCACAGATGCACCAGCAGACAAGCAGCTCAGGGCTGGGACATGATGTGACACTCTAACCCTGCGTCCATATTGCCATATTGTTTTATACACGTAATCTGTTTTACCTTCTCTCACCCTGTCTTCAGTGTGTAATTCAATACAGCAGTGGCTCAAATTACATTGGAGGCTATAGCTGCACATGTCTAGTTTAAACAGCACACTGGCTTGTTTCGATTTTAATGAAATTATAATTGGGCGGTTTGTTTAAAACGTAACAACAGGAGTTGATTGTTGCAGGATACGTGCTGGTTATCCTCCTGAGAAATGGAGATGAGAAGACGACGCTAAGACCACCCACTTAGACTCGAATATGAGGCAGGCAGACTGTGGCCGCAAAAGCAACGAGCCCTCTCTAACCAGATAAATATCTGCTTTCATGAACCACATGAGAAGGGTCTACATCTGCAGAACATTTCAGACGACGTTTGGACTTAGTGCAACTTACAATTTAAACATCAGAGAGCTGTGAAGAGGTGGAAATTAGGGATTTGGGTCTGTATGATGGAAAGTTGTGTGGTTACAAAAACAGGATGAGTGTTATTCATCTGAGCTGGGTGGATTAAACAGGACACCTGCCTGCCTCAGCACCCTGTCTTTCCTCTGTTTGTCTGTCTGTCGGTGTGACAATCTTAACAGCTCTGGAAGACTAAAGCCAAATTGCAGCCTATGATTTTAGACAGAGCTTGTCTTTGATGTCAATAACACACTCCTATGCAGAGTGTGTTGGGGGTGAATCATCACCCGTGCATCTCTCAGACAGGCTAAATGAAGTTAAGGAATGGAAGTTGATGTTGGTTCTTTTTTTTTCTTTCTTTCCACATTAGTTTGATTTATAACTGCAAGTCAGGCTGCATTGCACTAAAAATAACAAAGGAGCAGAAGCAGCACTCGCGGTTCTGTGATTGTATTGATTTTGATAGCTGGCCCTAGTGTTTGTGTGGCTTGGGGCGTATTTTATCGAGAGCAGTAAAATAACAAAGGAGATGGGCTGGAAGTTCTCTATGTATACCAATCAGAATTTATAAATTGCTCCATTACCTTTATTTCCCTTGGTTACTCTGGGAACATTAGCAATTATTCTCTCATGGGCTTGGCTCATAAAACTAATAATCTGGTGATTTAGTGCCTCGTGGCACGGTGCACCCAGTCTAGCCCACTCTAATCCATTCATCTTGCCACCTATTAGTTTTATTTTGGAGGGACAAATTGCTTTCCAAGAGAAAATGGGTCAATAGGTGTCCTCTATTAGAAATTGCTAACAATGTAACTGTTTTTTTTTCTGTGCATATGTGTTTGGTAGAGTGGCGCAGGCTGATTATCATTCTATTTGCATACTGGGAGGTTGCCTCAATTATCTTTCTTGGGCTGCATGACAAATTGCAAACAGCCAAGGTTATATATGCAATACTTAATTTATTCTGTATTTGCTTCTGTGCAAGTGTGTGTGTATTGGTCTGTATGAGTGTGTGTGCATGCTTGTATGTGTACGTATACATTTATGTGTGCTGTACATTGAAGTTGTTCTATTTCTTTTTTTTCTTTTTTCTTTTGGTGTGGGATCATGGAGATGGATGTCAGGGCCTGTGAGCTGAGAGGACCTCTGCTGCATGGTGGCTCCATCCCACTGTACCATTAGCAGCTCCCCAGGGAAAGAAAGACCTGGAATCTGGAGAGACAGACCCAGATTAGCTCATAAATCACTGCCCTGGGGACTGAGGCAAAACAGTGACATCATCACTCTGAGACCTTCTGCCCTGTGATCCGGCTGACGGTGCAGTCCAGCAACAGTCGCTTTCAGCTGATATGAGTTGGCAGCAGACTGTGGTACAACACATTCCTCCCAAAACTGCCAGGCCTATTTAACATCTGTATCACCTTAGTAAGTTTGTCATTTCAGTGACTTAATCTGTTTATTTTGTCTATGAAACAGCAAAGTTTCTATTTCTTTTCCCATGTAGAAATGAACCAGACATACATTTAAGTACGCATTAAAAACATTAGATACCAGATATGCTTGGTTGTGATTGATGGTAACACACAAGCATACATTCTCATGCTGTCACAGTACAAATCCTGCAGTGTTTCTGCTGCTACTCGGTGGCTGCCACTGGCTGTGAAGTAGCTGTTTGTGAGGCCCAGTGTGTAGTCGGGTCTGTAATAAGGCCTGTAGATCCCTCCCTCCCTCCCACATGCACACACTCAGAGGTCTGTGGTCACACAGCTGGCCCCGTCTGGCCAACCACTCCAACCTCACCACTTCCCCTCTCTGGGTGGGATGACAGGCGCAGGGAGTAAGGAGAAGGGAGAGAAGAAGGAAGGGGGATGGCCTTCCATTGGTCGCTCCCCAGATGTGGCCTGTCTGGCTGGCTGTATGGAATGTGCTGTACATACAGTACACGGATAGAGAGACATTTAGACAAGCAGGGAGGGTGTGTTTATGTATCCTAAAATGAACCTCTCACAGTCACATGGCACCTTTGTGGCCCCTGGACCGCAGAGGGCCTCTCCCACGTCAGCTGGTCGGCTCTTCCCCTGTCAGGACACACACGGTCCCACAGCTGTAATACAGACGTTTATCCAAAGTGAGGCACGCTGTCCACTAATATCACTATCACTGCACACAGTGTGCAGCTGACAGTGAAAACAAATGCTATGGGGTGAACGTTTTGGACTAAATGGAAGTTGACAGTTTTAATTCAGGTTCCTTTGGGGACTCACTTTAACTGTCTGAGAGGAGCCGTCTCCCACAGTACACTCCGGTCCTGCTTTGTTAGTCCATGAAGGGTGGAGGGGATGCATTTGTCGCATGAGGGGAGTCATCATGGTCCCCCGGCGGCCGGCCTCTGTCCCCAACAGGCTCTGCTGATGTAATCTGCCAGACTAAAACTTACATTTACACAGGACCCACAGATGAGATAAGAGGCCCCAAGGCTGGCTTATCTGCTGCTATCAGAGGAGAGGAGCCGAGCCAACTTTCCTTCTCCTTCTCCCCCTGTGTCCTACAGCCCTGTTGCTCTGTCAGACTGCAGCAGATTTGTGTAATGACATCAGAGAGAGACTGAGGCCTGGCGACAGTGGCCCAAAGGCGCCCGAATCATAAACCTAATTGGTGGCTGTCGCAAGTTAACTACATAGCAAATTTCCACATTCTCCCTGCGCTGCTTTAGTAGTGAATGGCTGTGAGCTGGGAATAGCTATTTTAAACTGTTTGTATCATTTGTAAGCAGCTTCTGTACATGGGGGAGGTTTGCATGTTGTGCAGAGGTATTTATCCAAATTATTTAAGTATTTCAGTACAAGTATGTTGCTGTACCTTTTATTTCTTCATTGCTACGATCTATAGCCTTTGCTCAGCTTGTTGCATGGTTGACTTTGCCTTAGTGAGGTTTGGGGAACATGAGGAAAGGTAACTAGGACATAATAAGGGAAATGATGTGCACATTTAGGATCTTTGGCTTCTTTGCCTAAGGAGCCATTATAATGATGTGTAGGCTGCCTTGGTTACACAGCCATAGTCATTGCACGCAACCACAGTACCTCTGCCGGAGGCACCCACTACGCCACCACATTCAAAAATACTGTGTTTGGCCCAGCCAATCGGCTGGCTCCACAGCCCAGGGTTAAGCGGCTTCCCGACCTCAAAGCAAGAGGTCAGTGTGGAGGAAAAACATCACACAAGAGCCACAATTGCAGCCCTCAAACATGAAAAGTCTCTTTTTATTTTTGACAGGCTTCCCACTTTTAATGACCGGGTCTATGTGCTGCATAAACAAACAGTGAGGCTTGGTCTGCGCAGGCAGCCAACAGCAGTGGCTTTGGTGGTGAGCTGGATTACAGGCTACGATGGAGCTGTGGTTAAGATGGCACACACTGAGCTCCACTCAGACTCTGTGACAGTCAATCGAGCTCTCTCCCACTTTCTAACAGCTCAGTGGTGGCTGCAACATTTCCAGATGTCAGAGCTGTGGCTTCTACAGGAGCCAGTCCACACTGTAGCCTCAGTTAGATGTAAATATTTCCTGTATCTGCTGTTTAATATAAACTCTGTTGACTTAGTTTCTTTAGGCAGTTGATAGACTATTGTCTATATGTTTAAATCCTACACTTCATATCACTGTTTTTTCCTGTAGGAGTAGATATAATGTTAATCTTTTGCTTTAAAAGGAAGCAGCCTCTGTTTTTCATTAAGTCAGCTTTTAAGAGGATTTGTATCATTGTATAACATTTAAATGCAAAGTCAGGAGTTCCGTGTATACAATAAAGTTATATCTAATCCCCCTTGTCTCATATAGCTCCTGTGTGTGTTAATGTTTGTGCTGCTGCTGCTGCTCTGATGGATCTGCCTGTGTTTTCTCCTCCCATTCCTGCTGCAGCACCTCCTCTTTCCAACACTGCTAATGACAGTAAGTTTAATTAGTGCCAGCAGCCCCCCCCCACCCCCACACCCACTAACTGTAACTTCATTAACCGCTGTCAACAGGCCAAGCAACACTACACATAAACACAGCTCATTATGACTCTGCCCTATCTTTTGTCTCCTCCCTGCTCCAGAATCCCACACTATTTATCTCCATCTCTCTCTCTCTACATATACATATATAAATCTCACACCATAATGAGGGTCCTCCAGTTGGGATGGATGGGAAGATGGGTGATGGGGGATGGGTGGATGGGTAAGGTCATTTTTCACTCCCTGCACAGACTGTGAAGCAGCAAAAGCATGCAAAACCCAGGCTTTTGTTTTAGTTTCCTATTAAAAGGTGGAAACAGTGTGATGTGGTATGTGTTTCGTGTGGAAAATCCAGCATTTTGTGGTTCTTATGCAAACAGTAATTGTGATGGTTTATATCAAATGAGTAAATTGGAGTCAATCAGGCTATTGAATAAGTGGTGGAACCCATGTAAAATCTATCTCATATTGATTTATTCTCTGACCCATAAATCTAAAGCATATCACCATTAACTTTACAGCTCACATCAAAATGCATTGATTGACCCCTGCACAATCTTTAGCAACAAGATCAATTTTCCCTTATAAGGATCTGTGATGTTCGTTGTGGGTTTATGCATCCCTAACACTGGTTCTGGCGGTGTGTTAGTAACACTGTGCCAGTAAATCCAATCTTAGCCCACAGAGGAGTGATTTATGAGACTGCAGAGGGTAAGCTTTCATGACTTCACCCTCTTTTCTGGAGAGCTGTGTATGTGACATGTAGATGTGATCATTTGCCTGGTCAATTATCCTCCATCCTTACTCTATTTGGCTGGCATTGTGCAGTGTTTCAGCGGTGTTTGGCTGCTGATAGAGAGATAACCCCAAGCCTTGTTAGATTCCTGACAGGCGCGGCTTGTCAGTCTGTGGTTCTGAAACCTCCCTAATCAAAAAATCTCTTGGAGCGAGCCAGTGGATTCTGCAGGGGTGATCGTCATCAAAGCCTTTCATGTTCCCTGGCTAAAGAGAGAGAGAGGGAAGGGGAGAAAGCTTTAGCAGGTACACTGTGCTCTTTGTTTACCCTTTCTCTTACCAATCTGGTGCACAGATGGCCAACAATTATTTCTCTGTGTGCGCATTGCCGCTGGCGAGCCACCAGCTTTTCAGAGATTGGTGTAATCCTTTATTATTTATGATTGTCTGGGATTTTTGGATCAAGATTGAACACAATCTGTTGAATAACTGAGAGGAGCGGGAGGCAGCAGAGTGGAATGAAATGCAAACAAAGAGAGTGGAAATGGAGAAGTCAGGGCATCCATAATGAAGATGTGATGCTCACTGTTAGTAGAACTGCTCCTGAATCCAGCACACTTTAATCCCATTAACACTGACTAAATATACCATTTGTTTTAAGCTTGCCAGTGGTGGTGTTTATGCTAATAGCCTGGTCGCTCTAGGCGATTTCAGAAGACTTTTGGAGGGCACCGGCTAATAATTAGATTTAATAAGGAAGTCAATTTCTATCCTCATTTGAAATAAAAATAAGAGGCTTAGCCTCTCATAGGACAGGCATTAATTTGTTGATTTGGTCTCGCTTTCTCTCTCAGGGCTTCTGTCTCTATAATTCTTTAACCCTTTTGTGTCCTTGTTTAGGGGACAAAAACACACTGATGGCAATATTCTGGGGGCCATACACACCTTTTGATCAATCACTCCGATCATATGTGAATAGGCTGATTCCCAAACTACTTACTGATATGAAGGCTGCTGAATGGTGAACAGTGGTGGAACATAACTCAGTACGTTTACTTGAGGACTATACTGAAGTACAAATCTGAGGTACTTCTACTTAACTTGCTACTTTGTACTTTTTACTACATTTGAGTGCCAGCTTAAGTTCCTTTTCCAGTTAAGATTCTACACACAAACCGTATGATCAGTTTATAACATATGATGAATTGCTGCAGATTAAACTACCCAACAGCATTTTAAATAGACCAACCACAACAGTAAAATGCTGCTTAAATGTTAATCACTAATAATAATCCAATAATATCATAAATAATAGTATAACACTCAAACGGGCCGTGGTTTCTGCATTGAGTATTTTTACTTTTGATACTTCAAGTACATTTTGCTGATGATACTTACATATTTTTATTTGAGTAACATTTTTAATTAAGGACTTTTACTTGTAGTGGAGTATTTATCACTTTTTTTCAGTGTAGTATTGATACTTTTACTAAGTTACAATGGTGGAAGGAGTATTCAGGTCCTTTTCTTGAGTAAAAGTAACAACACAAAAAATTAAAAATACTCCATTACTTATTTTCTTTCCACCTCCACTTTAGTAAGATTTGAATACTTCCTCCACCACTGAAGTGATATATAGGTGCTACTTCTCTGACCTGTCCTGTACAGCGGAGCTCATCATCCCGGTCGACCGCTGGGTTCTGCTCTGCCGGGCTCATGAGCTGGGGTTCCAGCTGGAGGAGCTCTCTGATCTGCTGTCAGACGGCAGGCTCACTCTCCCTTGCCCTGATAACTTCCTCAGCTCTCTATTATTCTTCTCTACCCAGTCAAGCTTTTTTTTTTCTCCCCATCCCCTCGCTCTGTCTCTCTTTTTCAACTTAATAATGGAATCAAGTACCCCTCCAGAGCAAGCAGCAATGCTGGCTGCTGGTGAAGGAATCATTTTCAGCGAGCATGTGTCAGTCAGCAGGTATAGGAGCACTTGTGGAGTCAATTTAGCATGGAGGAGAGGAGCTATATTACTGTGTGCCAGGGAATATGAAATGCTCCTCAGTGAGGCAGAAGTGGTGAAATGCTGTATATGAGGACAGCGGTCTCATGAGGAGATTTCTGAGATACTACACAGATCACATTGTCATTATGGAGCTAGTTAAAGGCTTGCTCTGCTTACCATTCATTACACTTCTGCAAAGTTGCTTCATCACATTTCTCACCGTTGAGGTTTTGCCCGGCCGTACACTGTTACATCTCTGTTTGATGTAAGTGAATATAATGTTCACCCTCATGAGACTCTCAGCCAAACAATTCACAGACCTCAGTAGCAATTGCACTTTTCTTGCATGGGCTGTTACCTTGACAACATATTTTCCTTCGAGGCAGTCATGTGAAGTCATTCCCATGCCATGTGAATGTAATCATGAACCATAACTGAATTAAGGCCTAAAGAATCTTTTTAATCACATTAGCCATTTAGCAAACTGGATTAGAGGAACAAAATCTTTGTTGAGCAGCTCAAGGTCTTCTCAATCAACTGGTACCGCTTTATCCTCTGATCAGTTTAATGCTGAATCTTTTCATAGTATTTGTGTCCTGAATTATGGAGCACGTCCAGAAGGAGACTGTCAGCGGGGAATAATTCAATACACAGACGAGCTGCGAGCCTCTAGCCTGTAACTAGCTGTAATCTGCAGTTTGTTGTCAAAATAGAAATGAAGCAGGCAGCTATGCATTTCCTGAGCCGAGGGTCTGTTTAACAAGCTCTCACTACGGCAACTCTGATTCTTGATTATGCAGTGTGAAGAGCGTGAGTGAAAAATGAAGTTTAGAAAGGCTACTGTGCGCCACCATCACCTCCCTGAAAGTATAGGCGGCTGAATTTAAGTGGATAGGAATATAACTGGCAGCCCTCCAGCTCTGCTGTGTGTGGTGGACACACAGGACAAGAACAACACAGCAAGACAACAACTTAGTTTGTGTACGAGGATGACGCTGCATGAGGAAGAGGTGTTCACGTATGAGCTGCGTGAGTCCTGCTGGTTCAGCACTGAGATGTATTACAGAATGAACACAAAGCAGAACTTCTGAGGCTTTTTGCATATTTTGGCCTGTATGGACTCTGGTTGTAAACACACATAAATGAATATTATGAACAGTATTCTGAATTAAAACAATGTGATTTATATGACTAAACTCTAATTGAAATAGGAGGATGTCATGGTTAACAAACAACCGATAAATGTTTGTTTTTATTGTTACCCTGAGCCTTTCTTTAATTTTCATGTCAACCTTCTGGATGTTAATGCTGTCGATTTAATCAACACATTTTTGACAGTTGTGTCAGATGAATATTCAAAGTTGTGGTTTGGTTTCACTTTTCATCATCACTTTAGTATGTTTATATATATAGGCACAAAGGGAAATGCATAACAATCTTGGCAGATGAACACATACGGTAAATACGGTTTTTAGTAATAATTTGCGAGACTCCATACAATGTATCTAATTTTAGTGTGTTATAATCTAACTGGCAGAATACAATTAACTTAATTGTAACAGTGGCTTACAATAACAACATGGAAACCCTCAAACCGTGAACTATTTTGGCACATTTGTGAGACATGAGAGCCTTTTCTGCTATGGCAAAACACTGGTGTAAACATTGGTCATCCTCCAGGAAAAGAGCAATGGCTTGATATTGTTCAGGAAATTATATTTGAAGAAAAAGTTTCTTGAGAGTTAAATTAAGAGAGTTAAATATTTCTGACAGAAATTGGGAAAAGTGGATCATTTGCATGAAACAAGATGCCAAACAAGTAACTTAACTGTTGTTGTTGTTTCCAGAATTGAAAACACCATAAGTATAAAAAAATAATTCTCTTTGCAAATGTTTCGATTTGAAACATGTTCATCTGAGTTTTACCTCTACTTGATCTGAAAGGGAAATCACATTCACATAAAGCAAACTCTACCATGCACAATTATATACATTGTCATTAATATCTGTACTTGTGTTTATCAGTGTGGGACTGTTGATAGCAGAGAATATTCATTTCTTCATGTCTGCATTTTTCTCCTTTGATAAAGACTTCCATCCTGTTTTCATTGATTACTGTCTGATGAGTCATTCTGATTATACAGTGCAGCAATTCATCTTTCCACCACACACTGTAGGCCCTTTGTTGCATGGAATGTGCGTGTGTGTGTGTGTGTGTGTGTGTGTGTTTGCAAATTTCTGCCTCCTGCCTGTGAATGACGCGGATGCGATACACAGCATGTGTGTGTTTGTTTGTGAATGTGCAGTATGTCTGCGTGCATCTCCATATAAACAGCATGCCAGTACCCTGAAGTGTAAGTCACTGCAATACCAACCCAGCTTTTGCGGTAACAGGGCCCTCATTTTCTGCTTCATGAACAGGAAAGTGAGCTTGCATGGGAGAGAAAAATGGCCAAGTCATTTATTAACTGCAAGTCACATTAATGAGCCAATACTGTGTAATCTCCAGATACATCCAATATAGGTTCATGATAAATAGTTCCACTATATCGTTGATCTTTGCCTTGTTCTGCTGCTGCAAAACCATGATTTCCAACAGCACCTTAGTGGACTAATACCAAGTTTTTCACAGAAATACATGCAGAGTGTGGCAGTAAAGCTACCATTGGACAGTAAGCCCCATAGTAATTGTTGTGTGGAAGAAGCAAAATAATTGCACGCTAGCTATATCTGAGCTATGTGGAAAGAGAGTTGCTCCTCAGTTCAAAGTGGCAGGAGTGAGGACAATCCCTGCTCTGTCAAGAATTAGATCCACCTCTGCAAATAGGCCAGTGTGTAATGCCTGAGGGTGGGAGTTTCACTGAGGCTGGGGTTTCCGTGTAAATAAACAGTGTGGGGGTCTCAGTGGGTGGAGGGCCCCCTCTCCCAGGGGTTTGGCCCGGCCTTTTGTTGCCTTTAATCCAAGCACTCTCTATTGAAAAGCATGAGGGGGTGCCTGGCTGAGATTAGCCCGCCAGCTCTTGTGTGTGCTTGAGTTTCTCACAGGCTGCCTCCATACTTTTGGAAATAACACAGTTATCCCACATCCTCAAGGTGGCTGACAAGAATGACAAGTAAGACGACTGCTGGGCAATCTCAGACCTTAACATGACAAAATGACCTTAGCATTCCCAAAAAGCTACTGCTATACCCTGTGTGAAACATGGCTGGTTGTTTAGTCACTTTATACAGGCCTCATACAGACCAGACTTATGTTATATAATTTAAATTTACTTTATCGGCACGACCATAATTAAGTTCAGTATTGTATAAGATTACATGTTATACATGTGTAAAGACTCCATATGTCAGAATCAGAATCAGCTTTATTGTATTACAAGGAATCCGGTTTAAGTTGTTGTCAGTGTTACACACAGTTCCAAATACAATTTAAAGGAAGATAGAAATAGACATACAGCTAAAACCAAGGACAGCAAAGCTGAACAAAGATAGGTACACATAAAAATATAACTATTATGCATATACAAGTAGGTGAAAAAAGGTGAATATATAAACATAGCCTACATAAATAGCAACAATAACCAACAACATACAATGTCTGCATGCAAGTCAAATGTTTCTGTAAATTGTAAACGTCTTGTCTTGTATCTTGCTAATTTAGCAGCTTTGAATGTGTGTTATGCATTAAAACACTGGAGATAATATAATTAGTCTGCTATTTTTATGCATCTCTGGCGTTGTTTCTCTTCATTTCACCGGCTTGTTATCGCAGACGGGAAATAACATACAACTGGTTTCTTTTGTATCCAAAGAAGGCAAATGTCTTATTTGTGGTCTTTTGAATGTGGAAGCACTGCATCCATCCATACAGCTTAACATTAATATAAGCTTCTCACACGTGTTTAATGTTAGAACAGGTCGATTGGCCTTTGTGATAAAGGTAAACAAGATCCCTTTGTCTGCTCGTTACATAGGCCCATATGTAAAGGAAAACTACAGGTTGTAATGTTACAACTGTTTGCATGCTTTCTTTCTTCCTTTGTTTAATGTAGGCTCTCATTACCACGTGGTGGTAACAGATTGTTTGAACTGGAGAGAAAAGCCATTCGAAGCTAATTAAGCAGCCATTCCAGGCTCTATTCACAGGCAGAGGACCGAGGAGCACAGGCATTTGTCAGCGCTTGACCCCGCGTGGTATTGATTGACAACGCTGCTCCGTGAGTGACAGGCTCGACGCTGCTGGACCAATGGGAAGCTGGCGAGTAAGTGCACCGCGCTGCCATTGGACGAGAGGCCTTAAAGACGCAGAGGAGTCCCACGTGGGGGCTGAGTTGAACCTTCAAAACAAGGCGTAGAGGCTTGAGCTCAGACATGGCTGATGTTCATATCAGACAAAGGCAATCATCTCTTCTCTCCCCGCAGCGCAACTATTACACAAATGCTGATAGGTGGGCGCGCGGGTGTGTTGTGCAAGAATCACGAGATGATGAGAGGCTAAAAATGGATGTGGAGTCGGCCCCCGTAGCTTCAATTTGGTGGATATCGTCGATCGATTGGTCATTATTGTGTCCTTCACGGTGTACGTGTGTTGGGGGGGGGGGTTAACCCGCACATGTCTGATTTTGGCCGTTACTTTGGATATTTCACAGTAACACCGCTTCACATTTTACAACCACGTTTTACAAACGAGCTCACATCGCGACCCGTTTTCCTTGTATGGGGATAAAAATTAAAGAATGCTTGTTGCGCCGCACACCTCTCTCCCTCCCCGTCCCGCCGGTGGTGGTCTCACCCAGAAATTCATCAACTTTATTTGGGCGGCAAAAAAAAATAAATAAATAAAAGTAAACACCCTAATGAAGCGCGGATGTGGAATTCGTGCTGTCTCTGTCACATTTGGATACCATCGTCGGCACATCAATGCCTGCTGTTGTTGTTGTACATGGTGGGACGGACGGATGATGCCTTGTGGATCCGCGGGATGATGTCATGTATCGTTGAACCCCACGTGGGGGCCGTCGCTCTCCGATAGGCAGATGTGGCCGTATTCCTTCCGAGTAATCCGATTGGACAGATAGGCGCTTTCACGGCAGTTCAGCCCTGCTGCCTGTGTGTGGCAACCGGGGTAAACTGGACAACTGGGGGAAATGCGAGATTGTGGAGAGTACCATGTTACGCTTTTAAAGATTCTCCAGTCTCTTCGAGTCGGAAGACAGATTTTGGAAGCAGTATTTATTTTTTTTTCTTTTTGGGATTAACCAGCCACAAAAGGCGCACATTCCTCGGAGGTTCGCGGCTGAGAATAAAGTAGTTTAATCGAGCCCGACCACACCAAATTTTCTCCCAACTGCTCCCTCAGTCTGGCTGGGTGCGCTCCAGAGAGAGAGGATGCTTGTCGAGATCTGCGTCCACCACGCTTACATTAGGAGGGATTAAACGCATGAATTATAGCCTGCTCTGTTTTTTCTTCAGGAACAAAAGTCGGACGGACGGTTAGGACGCACGCACGGGTATGTATTTACCGGAGCTGTTGATTTCTTTTTTAGTTTTTTGGTTTTTTTGGGCGTACGCTCAACAGCGTACCGTTTCCATCGCTTTCCGCGGAGTCAAACAGTAGGTGGAAGCCGGCTGCTGTCGGTCGTGGCCTGCCTGTAGACGTCCTACAGCGGGGTTTTGGTCATTTGACGAACATCAGTCAAGATTAGAGCAGCAAACAAACGAATTTGATGCGAGTATTTAAATGTTACGCCGAAAAAAGTGGCGTCTTTATTTCATCCATGTTGTGTTTGCATCAGTTTAAATTGTAAATTGAGATTTTTTTTTTGTATATCGAGTCGCTGACCACTGACCGAATAAGGTCATCAAGAAGACAGAAGC
Source organism: Macquaria ambigua (assembly GCA_008360985.2). NCBI lineage: Eukaryota > Metazoa > Chordata > Actinopteri > Centrarchiformes > Percichthyidae > Macquaria > Macquaria ambigua. The sequence goes on from VMKM01000067.1 coordinate 293,959, forward strand.
GCAGGACTAGGCTACTGCTGCTTCTTGGCACGAACTGTCCGCAATAACTGGAACTAGTTTGGTGTTCTGAGTACTTATTTAGCAAACAACGTGAAGTGTATTGTGTTGTTTTTTCCCCAGTCTATAGATTAAACCGCGTCATTTTTCAACACAGGATTTTCACGACCTCCCCTGCCCCCCCACCCCTGTCTGCTGAGACCGGTGTGGCTGTGAGCACATTTCAACCATTTTGCCAAAGGACCTGTACACTGGAGAGATAAACAAAGGATACATTTCAAGATGTATCCACAAGGCCGACATCCGGTAAGAAGCGCTTCCTCTATACTTAATAAAGCTTACACATCTATCTGACAACACTAATGTTGACATGGTTCCTGATTGTGCTGATTCCCTCTGAAATCTGCCCTACAAAGCGTTTTCCACCCTTAATGCAGCTCATCAAATTTCTATATGGTTATATTGCAATGCATTTATGCTACACCAGAATATATGCACTTAGTGGTAAATGGATGCAGATGGTTTGCATGCCTGGAGATATTTACTCAGCCATACTCTAACATATGACTGCTGAATATGAGGACAGGTGGTGGTTTTAATCCATTTTTTGAAATTAGATTTCATTTTCAGTGTAAAAACCTGTTCATGCTGTGTTATTAGCTTCTGGAGGTGTGAAGAAGACCCACCTCTTCGGTGTGGTAATGTCTTACTTACTGCAGAGGAGATATTATCTTGAAAGTAGTCTAATGTGAGAACTACTCAGCAGCATGGGACACAATGCAGAAAATGATGAATAAAACTTTCTCACTGTGACTGGACTGATGTGATTTTTACAACCTTCTTTCAGGCTCCACATCAGCCCGGCCAGCCTGGCTTCAAATTCACCGTAGCAGAGTCTTGTGACAGGATTAAAGACGAATTTCAGTTCCTGCAAGCCCAGTATCACAGGTAATTATTATAAAGTATCATCAAAGTATGACAGTGTCAACATTTACTCTCTATTGAAGACTAATATTTGGTTGCTGACTTCTGCAGGAATGAAAAAAAGACACTGTCAATTGGTTAAGTGTGAGTGAGTTATTGAAGTGATAGAGACGCCTGTAATTGACACCTTGTCTTCTATTTTAGTCTTAAGGTGGAGTATGACAAACTGGCCAATGAGAAGACGGAGATGCAGCGCCACTATGTCATGGTAAGATTATGTTACAATAGGGAGCAATTATGGTTCCAAATTGCAAGGCTTGTTGAAGATCTAGTTGGGGTGGAGTGAGACAGGCTATTGTGATCACCTGCATGGTGGTTAGGGCGGGTTGAGTGTCAGGTACAGGCCTGTGAAAGCCCCCAGGGGGGTTTTGATGTAGCTGGTTGTTATGGAGGAGCTCTTCCTGACAGGCAGGCGGCTCTGGGCTGAGGCTCCATTATAGCGCGCCCCTGATCTCCAAGGGTCGACTGCAGCGTTGCCCTCTGTGTGTGCTGATCTGATTATTCTCCTAGGAGACTCCACGCTCAGACATATGCATGGCCATAAATTAGGTGTGAGCTGATGGTGGAGGGCCCAGAGCAGTGTGTGGGAAAATGCACCACGGCAAACAAAATGGAGGACGTGGAACATGCTGCAGTTTATTTAGCACTAAGTCGACCTAAGTTCCTGTGTAAGCCTAAATTATTAGCTTTTATTTTAGCAGCCTTTTAGAAAAACATAGGTGTGCTTATGACGCAGGAATTTAGCTCAGACATGACGCAACCAGAAGGTTCTTCTGTGTGGCAGTGTACTCTGTTGTCCCAGGTAAACACACCCAGGATGACTTAAACCAATACATGCAGGCTTAAGTTAAACATTCTTTTCACAGGAAAACAACATGTCAGCCTGACAGGGAGGAGGTTAGGTAAACATGTTGGGAAGTATCCCACAGCCAGCACTGGGTGTCAGGTTACGCCACGGCTGTGGGGCTCTGATCTCAGACAGAATGGCTCTCTTGTTTGAGAGTAATTTTCGAAGAAGCTAATGGACTGAATAATGCATTGGCCTCATCAAATAGACGCTGACTGGAAAGCCATTTCTGCCCTGGCTGCCACTTGTGGGCTCCACGGATTACATTTCAGCCAGACAGACTGACCTGGCTTGAAATATCAAGAGTGTTGAGCAATTGCGTTACGCTAAGTAAATAGACATCCTGGAGATCTGAGGGCTTTAGATGGTGATCAATAAATCTAACCCTTTCTTCTCAGTGCCCACACTATAAACAACAAAATATCAATTTATTGGCTATTCGCTGTCAGCTGCTCAAAGAACTCCGTTTTTGTCTGATCCTAGTTTATCACATTTGCTCCACAGAAGCTGGATTGTATTTAGGGTTCAATCATATTGTTGAAAACCATTTGATGATTTAATCAAATAATGATATGTGGCTATATACAGTATGTTAGTTACATTGAAATCATGAGTCTGAATATAGAAATAAAAACAAAAGCTACATCTATAAGAATTTTAAAGTAACTGCATACATATAGTAAATGTTAGCACAACTTGATTGTAAATGTGACCTTTTTGACTTCATTAATCACAATTAAATCTTTGCTTTCATTGCAGTATTATGAGATGTCCTACGGGCTGAACATAGAGATGCACAAACAGGTAGGTACCATCATGTTCCTCGTTTTTTCAGCTCAGTGGTTTTCCACAGTGTCAGGGGATGTGAGACCCAGGAGGAGCGTCTCAGAGGCTGTGAACTGAGCATCGGTAATAGGCTGTAAACAGACGGATCTACTGCACACAAACAAGGCAATACAACTGCAAACTTGTACCACCACTTGTACAATTGCTGTGATCCTTTTTTTTAAGAATTTGCCAGTGGTGTAAAGCCTGGATTTGTCTCAGCCTTTTGATAAGATTAAAGGTAGACTTTGGCAGGCTTGGCCTTTGACTTGATGATTAAAGGGAGAGGATTGCTGATAGGTCAGTATTTCTGAACAGTAATTACAAGAGGGGGGCAAAAGTCTTTTACTTATTGTGGCTCTTATCTTTATCAAAAGATCCTATCTTTTATTGCTCCACAGATCAATCACACTGATGCTAAAAGAGATAAAGATTGTATGGATGAGTAACCCTGAGATTCCCATGCATGCTGCTCTTAAACCAGTGAGGCCGTCCCCTCTCCTGCCACAGCCTAGCTTGGTTAATGACAGCATTGGAGGCATGGCGAATTGGTGTGGTAGGGTGATCCATCAGTGTCTGGGCCGTGTGTCACACTGCCACATGTCTGTCAGGACTCGGGCCGCTCTGATAGCTTCTGTCAGGCACTTATCGCCTACCAGAGGGAAGAGGAGGGGGATGGGAGCCGGAGACAAGTCGGAGAATAGAGCTGGGGGAGGGGCAACAGCCCAGCTCTGTGTAAACAGGTTAATCGACTGATCCATTTTAGCGCCTGACTTTTATCAGGAACCTCAACAGAGCTGATGGAAGCGCTTGAATAATTCATCAGTGGGGCCCTAACCTGCTGAACGGCGTGTTTGTGAGCAAACAGTGTGGGCCCCGTCCATGCAGCTCCCCCAGCTTACAGCTCAGGCGGGAGAGGAGAAGAAGATGGGGAGTGGTTAACAGACAGGGTTGGGATGGATTATTTGATGCACATAGGCATATTATTTTCCTGCCAGGAGATTTATTCCATAGTGAGGAAATCCATTCCTCTAACTGTGCCTTTTTCATTACTGTGCAGGGACATAATTCAGATTTCAGAATGCACACACCGGCACAGCTCAGATGGACTGATGTGGCAGTGTTATCTGATCCCTCTCTATCAGCCATGACAGTATGTGGATGCAAACAGCTAATTTCTGCTGCGTGATGTCAGCCAGTAATTACCATCATCTGGTGCTTGTTTCCAAGAGCTGCACAGAGTTTGGGGCTTGGGTGTTAGTGAGGCTCAATCAGATTTGGCTGTTACCTGTAGTCGTAACACAGACATGAGACCCATGGCTGCAGGAATCATTTGCTAAGTAGCAAACTATCTGCCATACACAAACAGGGCCAAAACAAACTTGGTCAGCCAGCGGACTGTCTGCAGTGTTCATACAAAAGAGGCGTGCAGTGAAAAGTGGTTAGAGACGCTGTGGCTCTCCAAACCAGCAATGCTCCCATATCCCCAATCTGTCATGTGGGACTGGACTGGACTGTAATAATTACAGGGTGTGAACTGTTGGGTGTCAGGTCCACTTATATAATCAAAACGTTATTGTATTTTAAGATATGGCACAATGAAAAGGTTTTTATTTGTTTATGCTGTTTTTGTTAGAATAAGTTTATTGTTTTAAGGTCACAGTCGTCCTTTTTTACCCAAGAAAATCACCTGACTGTCCACTGTGGCTGACGAGGTTAATCATAGTAATGACTCATGCATTCATTTAGGCAGGCTTTTGGCCTTACTCAGATCAATGGAGATAACTTCAAATGTCAGTCACTTGCTTCACATTAACAAAGACTCTGAGGCTTTGTGCAACATCTCAGTTTAGTGGAAACACGCATCATTTTCTGGCTTAGATGAGCCGCCAGTGAAGTACTAGTCTAATTTTCTTCCTACTAGAAAAATCAGGAAATGGGCAATGCTGTCATCTTGGACAAATTGGAAGCCCTCTAAATCTGACTAGTCAAGTATTGTTTATAGATGGATCATGTGACCGGAGCCACCAGTGGTTTTCCCTCTGTATTTAATACTCATCAGTGTCTTGACTCCATTTTCCCACTGCTGATAGCAACAGGCGAATACCTTTCTGCACACCATTGACAAGCCAGCCTGAGAGTGCTCTTAAAGTGGTGCTACACAGGTCCGAGTACCTGTAATTGTGTAGCAGCAGCGCAAAGCTGGCCTCTCAAGGGCCAAGCTGTCATCTACTTAAAGTGACAACAGCCCCATTTTTATCTGCCAGCAGAACAAAAAAAACCCTTCCAGCACTGCACTGTATCTATTTTGACAGCCGTGGCGAGCTGAGTTGATGCCTTTTCCATGTATTTGCATGTTGTGTTGTGAGAGTGTAGTGGCTGCCAGTTGTTTAGGGCCGGTGGATCAGCCACCTCCTGACCTCTCCCAGCCAGCTGTCACCATGACACTAAGCTACAGAGGAATGGACTGTGCGTTCAAGGCCTTTTCACAAATCCTGTCAAATGTTCGACTGCTATTGACATGGCTTATCTCAACAAACATGGATTATACAAGCTCTGTAGCTTTTCAACCATTTCTGAGGGCGTTCTTGAGCTCTTGCTAGAGCACTTACTACATTGCATTAATACTAATGCCCATGAAACCTTTATCTAACCTTTTCATTGCTTTATTGGTTGTAGGTCACATTTATTGCGTGTCAGAGACTGGAGTTCAGTATCTTTCTCTTCTGCAGACAGTAATCAAGTAATAATCAGTGTTATCTTATGGACTATTGTACTTTCTGTAACACATGCTACCATATATTTGTTTCACATTACTGCCTCTGATCCCAGGCTTTACTTTGTTTCATCTGATATTTCATCTTCAGCTTGTTGTTTGTCCCGCTGGCTTGCTCGGCTAAGTGGCTATCCATGTTGCAGCTTGGGTCAGCAGGTCTCGTTCTGTTGGACATTACTCTCCAATCTCTCTGGCTCTGCTCAGAGGTAATATGTCTGGCTGCCAAAACTGCCTGGCATTTCTGCCATGTGTAATAAATAAGCTGGCGGTCTGCAAAGTACATTGTGTGTGCTGCTCCAAATGAAAAATCTGAGAAAATCCCTGTGATGTGTTTGTGTTCCGCAGTGGCCTTGGGTTGAACTGCAGCTCATAAATTCCATAGATGATGTAGCTTTGGCACTGTTATTTTTCTGCTCCCAGTGCAGAGCTTGAACCTGAGAGTCTTGTCTCCCATCCCCGGAAGAAGAAGGAGGCAGAACAAGCTGGCTGTGCAGTGTTTTTACAGGGGAGGGGGTATCACACCTCCTCCCATTGCTCTTCTTATCCACCATTCATTTGCTACGTTCATGTGATCGACAGGCTGAAAATTCAATTTAATGACCTGCCTCCAAGCACGTAATATGATTTTAAAGCCTGTTACGGTCAAGCAGAGGTTCCATTTGCATAATGATCCCAGCAAGATAGGGCTGTAGCCGTTGCCATGGCAGTTGGTAGACGGGCTGAAGAATGGAGGCAGGGCTCTGTGGATGGATGGGAGGTTGGGAGGGTGGTGGACTGGGCAGCTGATTGCAGTGAGAAATGGCACAGGCTTCAGTCTTGGAAAGGCAGAGCTCTAGCACACTACACTCTTAATGTTTACAGGCTGATAGTTGTCTTCTAATGGTATTGATCATAGATTTGAGGTGCGTTACCCTCGAGGTCATTATGGTTTGTAATCTTTGCTCAAACTGCAGTTATAACCCCTAATATAAATTGCCTACACTGTCACATGTAAGTAAACAGTGCAGTCTGGTTATAGGGCCTCACTTCCTGGGGTGTGGTTATGTGGTTTAAGTGTGAGGTTAACTGCAGGACAGCACAGTTGCAGATGAGGGGAAGGAGGGCAGAGTGAGAAAGGATCCTCTCAACACAGCAGCACTCTGCCTGCTCATATCCGTTTAGCATGGAGTGCACTCTCAGCACAGCTGTGCTCCATCCCCTTGGGCTCTCCTAATGTTTTAAATATTTCAAATGTCAATATCACGCTGTTTAGAGGATGTTGAGTCAAGCAGTTCTGATTGCCGCAGTAATTGACTTAATCGGTGTAAACATTAAAGGCGGGGTTATATGAAGTCACTGTCTGTTTCATACTTTACCGTCTCATTTTGCTCCTCTTTTGTTTTTCAGACGGAGATTGCCAAACGGCTCAATGCAATTTTAGCTCAAATTATGCCTTTCCTGTCACAAGAGGTGAGTTTTGAATGTGGCTCTCAAACAGTGTCGCAGTTTATTACTAAAATAAAGTCACTTATTGTTGCCTGTATTCTAAAGATACTACTTCAAAAAATGTTCAGTAATTGTGTGTGGCATTTGCCCTCACTTTTAAAACTGCAGCGGCACTATGAAAAAGTGAGCGTGGGTGTGTGATAGATGTTTGCATGCCCAAATCATCTTTTGTAAATGTCTTCCCACAGCACCAACAGCAGGTTGCTCAGGCAGTGGAGCGGGCTAAGCAGGTGACTATGACTGAGCTGAATGCTATCATCGGGGTACGTGGACTTCCCAATCTGCCTCTCACCGTGTGTATACCCCCTTTTATTCCTTTTTATTTGACCTGCACTTAAGATGATCACTAGCTGTAAATAGTTCTTTTCCATGTCTTCTTCATGCAAGTAGTCTGAACTGTTAAGTTAATATAATATGATACAAAACCCACTAAAGTTATAGTGCAGATTTGCCTCTTCTTGAATCAAATGTGTTGATATATTTTTTCCAGTTTAGCACTGTATTCTTCACCAATATATTCACAATGTACATACACAACAAGCGTAGCTCTCAAGAGCTGGTCTGCTGCTCCAGCTTTGGTCTCGGTGGCATCTTCACTGCCTTGTTGTGTGTTTATAAATGCGAGCCTGAGAGCTCTTGAGATCCCCTTTGCAGCCTGTATTGCTTTAATTGGCTAAGGTTTTAACGAGGAGCCTCATCCCTCACTGCTGACCTGGATAGCTGTGGGAATTAAAAGGCTGAGGGTGAGCAGAACACAGCCAGTGCTGCAAGCTAGCTGAGACAGTACAGACAGCAGTCAGCCATCACAGCTCTGCAGCGCGGTCCTCTTTGCTCACCACAGCACTGAGCAGTAATGTATGGTGTTCATCACTGCTTCAAAACACCATCTGCTCCTCATTGATCAGCTATACTCACCCTGCCCAACTAAAACAGAAGCGATTGGTGTCACCCTCGATACAAAGCTCGGGCTATCAGTGATCTTATTACTACAGTTGAATCTTGCAGAGTCTTTAGCATGCATAAGAGGCTGGCCCAAAAGGCTGACTTGATGACTGGAGGCACATATTGGAATTCAATTAATGCCCCCTTGGTGACCTCTTGTTCCAGGATAATTGCTCCCTAGAATCGTGTCTTACTAGGTGATGGAGAGCTGTTTGTTTTTTATCTTTTGGACTGAAGCAGATGCTTTATTACACTTTCATCAAAGCAGAGCAGCTGCAAGCAGCAGTTGTTCCTAAGAAAAGCAGATTTGATTTGTGGCTCCTTCCTGTGTATGTGATCTCCACATTTGGAACAATATAACGCTGGAATATTTCTGTACTTTTGTAGCTGTGATCCTTTCACTGTGGCTCTTTTGGATTTAATTTAAAACTTGGTAACACTGAAAATCTACATTTTACAAATCAGTGGATGAGCCCATTCATGATTTTAGTATATGGTCCTATTTGGCACCCAGCCTGTTTTATGAAACAGTCAGGCCTCCAACCAAGTCACACCGGTTGTTCATGTCAGAGGAGGTGGAAATGTAGCTACTCTATGTTTTACGAATACTTTTCCATTAGTTATTCATTGAGGAGAAGCTCTGTAGGCATTCCAAAATCCTCATGCATATTGTAAAGCAAGGTGGGGTGAAAGAGCGTGCCAGGCAGACAGGCAGCATCCAGGAGCCAGCTGCATGCCTTATTGATGGGGCTGAGGGCCCTTAATAGGATGCAACTAGGGCAGCTGCTTGCATTGAGGTGAACCTGACAGGTGGTGCTTCCTGTTTGATTAGAAAATACACAAAATATTGAACTCAGCCAAGGAGTAGTTCAGATAAACCCACCCTTCTTTCAGTGAGTGGACACTTGGATAAACCCACACAATGGCTTTGTATTAAAATGGCGTTAAAGTAAAAGAGATTTATTTTGTCTGTAACACCATCATTTGCATTATATAATAATGGAGAGCGGACATCTAGAGCAGCTGTAGCCCTGACCGTTTTCTGTCCTCCTTTTCAGCAGCAGCAAGCTGCCTACCCTGCTCTCATGGTCAGTGGCATCTACAAATATCTGAATGTGCTTTTCTGTTGTTAATGCACTTGGTGTGTGCACACATCTGGGCTTGAAGGGCTTGTGCATGTTGCATGGCACTTTCTCTGTCCAAGTGCTATGCATTTCACTGTAGTTAGTGTTGTTAGTACACTAGAGACTACTATAATACATTTGCTCAATTTTGCCTGTGTGTTTTTTTTTTTCTGAGGCTACACTCAGCCTGAGAAAAAAGGGGCAAAGAGTAGGTCTTTATCTTGGAATATTAAATTAGAGGAAATAGGCCAGACTCCTTTCTTTATTTATTATTGTCTTCATTTATGGCCCTCTAATGAGGGCTCTTGCTGATCAACCATGCATATTACCCATCAGTGCCTCATTAAACACAATGAGCAAGGATGGCTCTCCCCTGCCAATGAACTGGCTCCTTAATTTCCCTCATGGACACAATATTATAGCACGCTCGCTCTCTCTTTCTCTCTCTCTCTCTCTCTGTGTCCTGGGTACATTTTGTAATTGGATTGACATCTGCCCTATGGAGCAAAGGACAAGGTTGCAAGTTAAAAACATCACTATTTTCCAATCTGGTCTTCTCTACCTTCGGGGCAGATACAGCAGAGGGAAATAAGCAATTAAAAAGACCCTCTAGATATGATTTTTAAGGACATATTTTAGTAGTATGTGCCCTTTGTAAGACATGTGACTGAATATCTGTTTCAAAAAGAGATAAGTAAGAACTTGAGAGTTTCTACTGAGTTAATGTATTTTTAAATATGTGTTAAGCCAGTCCACCTTATTGTTCTATGTGTTGTACCACCTCCCCTGTCATTACAAAGTGCCTAATATTCCTGAAATGGTCACTGATTGAAGTCTGTCTTGTAAAAGAGAGGAGGTGCATGCTGTAACAGCAGCTGAATTATTCAGCTGGCTCGTAGACGGGTAATAAATTGCTGATGTTTTTATTGGTGTCTCAGCTAAGTATTATTTAACCTTGCTTTAAACTGCTTACTTCCATGCTGAGTGCCTTAACTCCCATCCATTTCCCCGTGCCTTTCAAATATTGATGGTGAATATTGGAGGGTTGACTGAGTGCCAGCATGGGACCCCTGGTCCTGGCTCCCGGAGCAGCCTTCCAGACGTACACACAAACACACACTCAAATACTCAGAGTGAGAGGGAAGGAGTGCCAGCTTCTGGCACTTAGTGTTCCCTCACTCTCTTAAAGTTTGGGTGGGCAAATGATTCATGTTCTGTTAATCCAGGAACGTGAATATGAGAGGAGTAAATAGACGCTGGTTGTGTTTTTGAAGTGTTTAAAAAGCAGGTAGTTGTTTAGCCCACAGGCTGACAGATTCCTCCACAGCTTCATGTTCCTTCAGAGGATTGCTCAGCTCACTGATGGCATAGGAGTGCTGCGGTGGTGCTGCAGTATGAAATGAACTAGTTTATCTGATGTGAAATGATTTCCTCAGCATTAAACGGTGGTTGAATCAAACTTTGCTTTGCTGTTTGTCGTTAATGTAGAATGAAAAATATTTCCATTATTTTATTTTCAACTCATCATGCACCACTAACGCTGTGTGATTGAGAGTTTCGAGCCGTGCGTCTCATGCATGAGACGTGTTGAGCAGTTGATCGTTAGTCATAACATCTACTCTCCTCAGCACAGATCTAGGGCTTATGCCACCCTGGTCTGGTATGGAAACACTGGGGTGGGGGTGTGGGGATTACTCTCTGATCCTGACAGTAATAGATGTGTGAACGTGCTAATATCATCCGGGGTTTAACTGATCAGCCTCATGTTTAGTGTGTGGTTTCTCCTTGCCTATTCCCTCCGACCCACTTGGTGTCTGTCTGTCTATCTCCCTGTCTACTTACAGCAGCAGCAGCTCCAGGCACAGCACCTCTCCCATGCTGCTCACGGGCCTCCGGTCCAGCTGCCTCCTCACCCCTCAGGCCTGCAGCCGCCTGGCATCCCCCCTGTAACAGGCTCTGGATCAGGCCTGCTGGCACTAGGTGCCCTGGGCAGCCAAGCCCACCTCCCAGTGAAGGATGAGAAGAACCACCACGATCTCGAACACAGAGGTGAGGAGTTAAGCTCAGCCATGTTGCTGTCCAATTGGGCATTAGCTGCTTAAACAGTTTATTTAGAAGAATTGAAATGTATATTCATTTTAACATTATTGCATAGATGTTAAACAGGGAAAAACAAATTTAGTGCGGAGTGCTTCTCACTCTCTAGAGCAGAATCGTATGGCCCTTAGGTGAGGAGCACATCCTGTCTGTTCACATTCTGTCTGGGTAATGAGCTGGTACATTCCCAGCCCATGACTGCATAAGCTATTCAATAGCTCCAACACACGGTGATAAGAGGGGCCTTGTGCCCTGCAGTTGATTCTCACCCGTTCAGCCAGAAGCATCTGTTATGATATGCTAACTGACTTGTTTTTCTCTTTGCTCCACTTGGTTTCATCATCACCTCGGCCGGCATTGTGATGTCTGCGATACAGAGAACACGGTGAGTGTCCAAACGCACAACTATTTTTGTTGCAGGGCTTGTTGGTGTCATAATTCATCACATTTTCATCTCCACTGCAAGTGTCAAGTAAAAATTCCTGCTAACAGCCGCTGATTTCCTGCACTGTTGTAATCGTTTTTCAATAAAATGATTAATTGGAAATGAGGTTTGGAATATAAATCCTGTGCGTTTAATCCAGAAGGGAAATGACTGGTATCATGCTGGAGAGATTAGAAGCCTTGTAATTTCATCACAATTAAAGAAAGACTTGGACTTCCCGTTCTTAAAGGATTTATTTGATCCCTTCTACTGTCTCCCTTGTTTACCAGCTCACTCTTTCTCATCCTTGGTATGTGATGAATATTTATGAACACAAACGAGAATTGTTTTGTTTTTTTTCTCCACCCCTTCTGGCTGGACCTGCTAAAGCGTTTTATTTGAATGGCTGCGATCTCTGATGGCTCGTGATGGGCCGGTGAGATTGTGTTTCTGCAGGCTGGGCCAGCTGAATAGGTGCAGTCATGTCTGAAGAAATGGAACTCCTGCGGCGATTAGCAGTCCTGTTTTGTTTCTTTGCTCTTGTCCCAGGTCATCTGATAGCAGAGTGGTGACTTTGGTTAATGAGTCACGCTAAGCATCTCTTTAAAGGTCAGCCATTATGCAGACAGTGGCCCTTTGCCCAGACTGCTAGTCCATCGGCCATTGTTCACTTCTCCGGGCTGCCACTGACTTAGTCCATGTTGTTGCTTTGGTCTTCAGAGGAAGGGACAGAGGGAATCAGGAGAACTTGGCAGTTTACAGGCAAATGGCAAACTCCTGTGAAAGCCGCTGGACACCTGCCTAGTTCCTCCCATTCTGTTGGTGTTTGGAGTGAGCTGTCCCAGCTTGTGTGGGCAGGCAGTCTCCATGAAGAAGCACCAGTCAGTCCCACGCTGCCGTGCCCACTGGCAGGATATAGATTCTCTTTCTTTATCAGAGCTCAAAGCCTGAGCTGACATGGTGCCCAAGCGCGCTGCGGCAATCAATGCCCAATGCCCACAACATACAGTTTCTCTCTCTTTCTCTCTGTGTCTCTCCTCCCCTCTCTCTCTCTTGCGCTTAGCCTGACTGACTCCGGAGAAAAGGCCCTCTGTTCAGCCACAACACACTGCTCATGTCCCTGTGAGGCTGTTTGTTGTCCAGTTATGAGGAGGAGGGAGCCCAGCTCAGAAAACAAGCCCTCCTCCTTTCAGTTCAGATAACGGCCCATTCTGTTGTACAGGCTTGTGTGTGAGATTGGGCTTGGCTGGTGTCAGGGTACTGCTTGGAGCTGGCCCACAGCTGCATTTTAAGAGTCTGCGGCATCCATAGTTGTGTGAATGAGGCATTTTTAGTGTTTGGATTGGCACAGCGTGTTCTCTGTGAGTTTGTAACTGATGAATGACTCACTGCTCTCTTTTACGATGGAAGATGAAATGATAATAAAGTCTGTTTGGTTTTCTCTTGGCAGAATAACTCTGTATCACCATCAGAAAGCTTACGCACAGCCAGTGAGAAGCACCGGAGCTCCTCTGACTACAGTTTGGACTCTAAGAAACGCAAAGTGGAGGAGAAGGACAGCATGAGCAGATATGTAAGTCATTAAAGGAATTGTTGGACATTTGGGGGAAATACGCTTTTTCACTTTCTTGCCAAAAGTAAGATGAGAAGGTCAATACCACTCTCATGTCTGTCCATTAACTATGAAGCTACAACAAGGAGTTGGTTAGCTTAGCAGAAAGACTAGAAACTGGTGGCAACAGCTAACCTGGCTCTGTCTGAAGGTAAAAAAAAGAAAACAGACTCTCTAAAGCTCACTATTAAACACGTTACACGTATCTCTTTTGTTTAATCTATACCAAAACCGAAGTGAAAAAACGACACATTGTGGTTATATGGGGAGTTATGTGTGGGGCAATTTTTGGCCGGGAACAGTGACTTCCTGGAGTCTCCGCTGGTTGCCTGGCAACCTCACCATAACGACAAGACTCCCGGAAGTTGCTGATCCTTGCTCCAGGCTCATCTAGCTCTCAGCAAGAAGGCGAATAAGCGTATTTCCCAAAATATCAAAGTACTCCTTGGGCCCTCCTGTGGTCAGAGACATATTTCAAAGGTTTCACTGAAAAAAAGATTTGTTAAGGTGACTAATGTGCCAATTATCTTCAATTATCTTCACAGGACAGTGATGGAGAGAAAAGTGATGACCTGGTGGTAGATGTGTCTAATGAGGTGAGCAGTGCAGCTTGTAATTGTAAATGGCATATTGACATGTAGTGAGATGAAGCCATTACATAAATGTCAAAATCTATTGCTGTGTTTCTCCAGGACCCTGCCACTCCGCGGGCAAGCCCAGCCCACTCACCACCTGAAAATGGCATAGATAAGCCTCGCCCTCCAAAGAAGGACACACCCAACAGCCCTGCATCAGTGGCATCCTCTGGAAGCACCCCATCCTCCAAGGCCAAGGAGCTCAGTCATGTAAGACACCAAGAGTTACGAACAAACTAGGACAGAAAGGGTTTAAATGAGAATTGCAGAGAGAGCAAAGGGATATGTGCAAATAAATCTAGGACGTTTTCTGCAGTGGATTAGGAATGGCTGTCGGTGCTTTAAGTGCATGACTAAACGTCAGGGATAATATTGTCCCGCATCAGGATCAGTCAGGTCTTCTCTGTTAATAGCTCAATGTATTTAACTATTCCAGGATTTTCCCTCTGCCTCACTAAAAGATTAAAGCCAAAGCAGTAAGGGGATAAAAACGGCCCCATCTCCATTGTGGCCATAATAGGTTTTAGAATAAATAGCAGTTTATGGCTCTGCAGGACTATGAGGGTTGTCAGAATTAGATTGGATTAAGTTCAGTTTGCTCTCAAATTGTCAGTCTGCACAGTGCCTGGTTTCCGGGATTGTGAATGTGCTTGCTCTCTCGTTCCCTCGACAGAATGACAAATCCTCCACGCCTGGCCTCAAGTCCAACACCCCCACCCCTCGCAACGATGCCCCCACCCCTGGCACAAGCTCCACTCCCGGGCTCAGACCCATCCTGGGCAAACCACCAGGCATGGAGGCTCTTGGTTGGTACCACTCTCTTTCCTCTCTAGCAACTGAGATAATCTTTTTCCATCCTCTCCCAATGTACTGTTATGTCACATACCAATATCCTTCTCCTGTCTTTGTCCATAGCAGCCCCAGCTTTGCGTACCCCTCTGTCCATCGCAGGCTCCTACCCAACCCCCTTTGCCATGATGGGCCATCATGAAATGAATGGAGGCCTGACTAGTCCTGGTGTGTATGCTGGTCTGCACATCTCCCCTCAGATGAGCGCTGCAGCAGCTGCAGCCTATGGACGCTCCCCCATGGTAACACCCTTTCCTGCCCTTTTATGTAGCTGTATTTGGGATTACCTAAAAGCACCACACATAGTTAAAAGAATTGTTTGACATTTAACAGTAACAGATCTGTTATTCAAAGGTTTCCATCTTGTCATTTTTCAGGGGTTTGATCCTCACACCCACATGAGAGCTCCAGGCCTTCCAGCCAGCCTCACATCCATTTCTGGTGGCAAACCGTAAGTGTCTCCCCAAATGTGTTATAGTTGTACACTTTTAAAAAGAGCAGTGATATAAAACACTAACACGAGTCTGTCTTTTCCATCAGGGCTTACTCCTTCCATGTCAGTGCAGATGGTCAGATGCAGCCCGTGCCCTTCCCGCCCGACGCCCTGATCGGCCCCGGTATTCCACGCCACGCCCGTCAGATCAACACGCTGAGCCACGGCGAGGTGGTGTGCGCTGTTACCATTAGCAACCCCACACGTCATGTCTACACTGGTGGCAAAGGCTGTGTCAAAATCTGGGACATCAGCCAACCTGGCAGCAAGAGTCCCGTGTCCCAACTGGACTGTCTGGTGAGTGAATCAGCAGCAGCCCTCATCAACAACTTTTTTACACCAAATTGTTTTTTGTGCAGTTGTTTCAAAAGGCAATGAACATGTTTATACACAACCTCATTCCATTAACAATAGGATAATCCACAACAGGCACACATCCCACTGTCAGTTTTACAGCAAATGCAGCTGATGCTTTTACTCAGTGTTTGTGTAAAATAGAAGAAAGTACTTTTGGCAACAACTAAGGAAGAAAATGATAAACATACATGACATTTTCAGATAAATTATAGTTGGCTTGAAATTTGAACATCACCGAATAAATGTGTAAATGCAACAAGTGAAAATCCTGTCTGTTCAAAATATAACAGCGTAGGTTTGAGAACACTCTTAGTTTGGTTTATTATGACGGAGGGATTTTCATCCTCTTTCCCACCAACTTGTTCCTAAATCTCTCTCTCTCCAGCTCCACTGCCCTGAACATGTATTGATTAGCTTTGTCCTCTGTGCAACAGAACAGGGATAACTACATCCGCTCCTGTAAGCTGCTGCCTGATGGCCGCACATTGATTGTTGGAGGCGAGGCCAGCACATTGACCATCTGGGATCTGGCCTCTCAGACACCCCGCATCAAGGCTGAGCTCACCTCCTCAGCCCCGGCATGTTACGCCTTGGCCATCAGCCCCGATGCGAAAGTCTGCTTCTCCTGCTGCAGTGATGGAAACATTGCCGTTTGGGACCTGCACAACCAGACTCTCGTTAGGTTGGAAGAAAACACTTATTCACGATGTGTGGGCTTTGGCCCCACAACAGGATTGCTGTTGTGTGAGTCATTTTAAAAGGAGATGTCAATAAATGTTTGTATGCCTTCTGACTTTGATTGTAGGCAGTTCCAGGGTCACACAGATGGTGCTAGCTGCATCGATATATCCCATGATGGCACTAAGCTGTGGACAGGCGGTCTTGATAATACTGTTCGCTCCTGGGATCTGAGGGAGGGTCGACAGCTGCAGCAGCATGACTTCACTTCACAGGTACAACCCAGTATTGTAGAGATGGACAGATCCACAGACTCACTGTGGAGGGCAGTTTCCTTTTAGCCCCAGAACTGTCAGTAATTACCGTTCTGTCCCGTTTCCAGATCTTCTCCTTGGGCTACTGTCCGACTGGAGAGTGGCTTGCTGTGGGTATGGAGAGCAGCAATGTGGAGGTGCTCCACCACTCAAAGCCTGACAAGTATCAGCTCCACCTGCACGAGAGCTGTGTCCTCTCCCTCAAGTTCGCCTACTGTGGTATGAACAAACACACACATATAAAATGAGGGAGAGATATTGTTGACTGTACTTAACTGCTAAGGGGCCTTAGCCTGTCCTATTTTATTTAGTGCTAAAACTACAGTGCCCTTTTTACAGTCTGAATGCCTGTTGTGTTTTCAAGGTTACAGACCTGATAACTCTTCCTTTGTAGATATTTTTCCACCACTTTTTAGTCCAAGGAGACCTGATTGCCCTGTTGTTTTCTTTGCAGGTAAATGGTTCGTAAGCACTGGGAAGGACAATCTGTTGAATGCTTGGAGGACTCCTTATGGCGCCAGCATATTCCAGGTATGCAGATCAATACTCTCTGTCTGCAGCCAGTCCAAAAGTATGCACAGTTGTCTCTGAGAGGAAGGGCACAGCGACCGCTGTCTGACAGGACTCTCCTATCAGTGAAAACTGAACCTGAATTATTGACCTGACAAAGAAGTCTTTTTGAGGGGCATCAGGCCAGAACTTGATGTCATTGCAATCTAATCTTGCCCTGTAGTCAGCTAATCTTCTCCACTTAACTTCAAATGTAGTTTAGAACGTTAACTGCCTCCAAGACTAAAATGTTTTTATCTTTTTTAGTCCAAGGAATCCTCATCTGTCCTGAGCTGTGACATCTCGACAGACGACAAGTATATTGTGACAGGCTCTGGTGACAAGAAGGCCACTGTATATGAAGTGATCTACTAGAACAGACTGCTTTGGATTGGAGCATGCTCATGCTCAGGAACAGTAGACTCTTCCTCCATCTACCTTCCCTCACACAGACAGCATGGATGTTGCCTGCAGCCCCGGGGTGGATGGGGAGGATGTTTGGCAGTGCCAGACTGAAATGGACGTTGGTGCTGTTGTGGCCCTGGATGCTGTGACCTTCGGCTCTGCCCTTCCTCACTCATACAACTAACACTTGTACAGCAAGTGCAGTTCCCCAAGGCACTAAGAAGAAAATAATGTCTTGCTGTTTTTCTGTTTGTTGGATATTTCTTTTTTTTTATTCGTCCTTTTTTAATGTGGAGATAAAGTTCCATGACACAACTAGAAGCGGCGCTTCGTTCTGGAGCTTCTCCTTGGAGGTCCTGTGAAAAGTGTACATAATGGAGTAATAAAAGGCCTTTTATAGATTTATATTTTGGTGTCCAGTTACGCTTGTGATGGTTCTTTCTTGTTCTCTCCGTGATTTTCTGTCCCCTCTGGGGATGGAAATTAGATTAGGACTTTGTAAGAGGATATTCTATTTCAGTTTTTTCCCTCCTCTGCTTTTTTTTTTTTTCATGTTCGTTGTCCAGAATGACCTTTTCGGAAATCTAATTTGGATTTTTTTTCTCCCTGACGGCATTTTTTTTCTTCGCTGTTTGCTGTAACACAGAACACAGACGTTTGTCCCATGGATTTTAGCAGTGGAGAATTCTGGAAAGGCCCATTTTTTTTCAGACTGGAATAAGGAGAAAATCATGGTTTCCAGTTACTTCTACCCTTTAGACCTGGTCAACAGAAATTCGACTTTGAAATGAAGACCTATTGCTGAACACTGGCTGCTCTCAATGACATTAAAATGGATAACTATCAACTGGAGGACTGACGGGTTTCATGGAGAAGCAGCTGTGACTTGAGTTAATTCTGTTGACTCAACTATTGTATGAATCTTCATTCTCCACTCAGCAAAGTTTAGTCATCAGTCTAAGAGTTAATTATTGCCTCTCTCATTTGACTCTCTGTGACTGATATGCAAGACTTACATGGTTACTCATAAAGGTGGCGGACGAGGCCATTACCACTTCTGACATTTTGGGTATGCTCTGTTTGCTTTCTTAAGTATTTCATAATATTCGACTACAATCTTCTCATTGACAGGAATGGTCTCTGCATAAACACAAGTTAGACTGTGTAGCATACACGTTTCATCATCCCTAAGGATTGTACAGTTGGCAGTTGTTGATAAATCAATAAACTGTTTTTATATAAAAATCATCTTGACTGAATTTCTATAGTGCTGGTGCCTTGCTACTGTTGCACGTTTTAAAGGAAAAGTTTGACATTTTGGGAAATACGCTTATTCGCTTTCTTGCCGAGAGTTAGATGAGAAGATTGACATTGATCCCATGGCTCATGTACAGTAACTATAAAGCTACAGCCAGCAGGCAGTTAGCTTAGCTTAGATTGAAAACAGGGTGAAACAGCTTCCCTCACTCTGTCCAAAAGTAACAAAGTCAGCAACTCTAAAGCTTAGCAATTTCCTGGAATCTCCGCTGGTTGCCTGGCAACCTCACGGTGATGACAAGACTCCAGGAAGTCACTGCTCCTGGCCAAGAAATAGTCCAGCAAATAACCTAGCATTTCGGATTTAACAAACATAGTATAATGTGTTAATTAAATTAAAGGTGTTTGTAGGCAGACTCTGTTACCTTTGGACAGCGCCAGGCCCGTTTCCACTCTTTATGCTAAACTAAGCTAACTTGCTGATAGCTGTAGCTTCATATTTACTGTACATGTGCTATGGGAGTAGTGTCAATCTTCTTATTTAACTCTCCGCAAGAAAACTAATGAGCTTAATACACAAAATGTCAAACTACTCCTTAAAGTAAGGCTGTTTTAGATTTAAAGACGCACATTAATATTTGCTTTTGTGCTGCAGCGAGCAGTGGGACAGGGAGTGTAAACCAGCTAAACCAGCGACTGTTGTTGACAGCACAAGTAACTGCGCGAAATACACTGCATGTATTGACATGCTGAATGTCTCTTGGTTCTACTGTTTTTGTCTGAAAACCAGAAATGTGTCCTCAAAGTGTTCATTGCCCTGTGTGCTGCTAGTGAGGGCTCTCCCTTGCTCTAGTCTGCATCTACAGTACATACAGACTTACTCACAGCCTCTCCTTGACAGTAAATGGCTGTAAATGTATCCAGATAGGAGTTGACAACATGTCTCAGGAGAACCGCAGACATGAGAGGAAGACATTCTGGGTGCTGTTAGGGAGGCTGCTAGGGACCTCTGGCAATGGCTTTAACTCAAAAAACTACAGAGCTTGCATTAATATTTGAGGGATGAACTTGGTGCAGCTTTCAAAGTCACAGTGTACTATAACCAACTGTGGTCCCTGTCAGCTACCACTTTTTTTAGGGTTGTATCCATGTATGGTGGCAGCACTGAAACCGCACAGCCATCTCAGAACGATACAATAAGACAGAGTTTTTATGCAGTGCCACTTCAGAAATATGACGCAAACACTGCTCTTGAGTTCTCTTGAGTGGTCTTTTGGTAGTTGAGTACTTTTGGGCAGGATGAGGTGAATGGCCCAGTCCTTCCACTCTAGAGCAAGGCTCTTCTAGGACTCTGTGCGTGAAGCTGTAAGCCCTTCATACGGCTGCCTCTTCAGAGATGTTGTTGTTAGATTATAAAAGCAGGGCCGGATGCTTTCAGCATGGAGCCAGCCGCCATGCTCCGCTCTCACGGGCTCATTTGTTAAAAGCTATAGTCTTTCTTTTCCCACATCGCTGAAGTGTGTACTTCCTGTGTGCATTTGTAGCTTAAGCTCCATGCTCAAGTAGAATTTTCTTCCTCACTTAATCAAACAGTGGAATATCTGCAGATGAAAGGTTGTACCTCTGAGTGCCTATTGCTGGACACTGAGGGGGTCATTGTCTCGCCTTCCGCTGATCTACCTCTCAATGAGGGCTTTCAGCAGGTTCTCATGCAAAAGCCCATGCTGCCTTGTTCTATTTAGAGGAGGGCTACAGTCCAGACTAAGAAACTAGAGTGGCCTAAGTGTTTTACAGCAGCTCTAAACATAAGAACACAGTACAATTCTCTACTTCTGCTTGGATTGTTAGAGCCAAGACTCAAAGACCCAACAGAAAATCAAGGGGGTTCTGTAATGCCAATATGCGGGCTTGCACATGCAAACCACTGTGTGAATGTTATTTTTTTTCTTTAGTTTAGTTGCCAGGCATTGATCACAGTCCACCAGAGTTCTGGCTGGTTATTTTGGCTGGCTTTCTGTTTTCCGCCCTCCCCCATCCATCACACAGAGAATCAGGGTTTTTCTTTTTTTTTTCCCAACAGCGAGGGACTGGCACCGTGCTGAAATGCAGAATAATAATCCCCTAATCACCTGAGTATTGCCAGTCCTAGGTTTTATCTGCAATGGATGTGAAAGCCCCCAGTGCCTAGTGATTACAGCATTTGATCTGGGTAATAATGTCTTCACTGTTGCCCTGCTTAGGGCCCGAAGGCAGTGCAGCTCTAATCCACAGTGCATTCTAGTGGAATCGCATTACACAAAGACCACCAGGGTTCTCCTCTAGAGGGGAGGGTTGGGGGGTTAAAGGAGGAGGTTGCCATGGAAACAAGCTTCTCTCTCTCTCTCTCTCTCTCTCTGTGCATCTCTCTCTCTCTCAGACACACATGCACACACACATAATACACACACACTCTCCTGGGATAGATAAGCAAAGGACAGGTTCTATGTTTACTTTCCATGGGCCCTCCAATCCCTGAGCAGGCTGAGCCCTGATAACACGAGGCCTGTACAGCCACCGACCACTGACAGCAGATAAGCACGCCACCAGAGCAGAGCAGTCATCACCCTCCAACCAGGATGAACAAACCTGGGAGACCCGGATTCATTTGGATTAGGCTGGATTGCTACTGCCGCCGCCGCTGTTGCTTTTGCTGCTGTGTTCAGACTACTGATATTCACAGGACTTTCTACATGAGAACTTGATGTTGCACTTCACCCCATGGAGTCTCAGGGCTTAGTCAGAGGACACGGGCACAGTAATGGACTGGATGCTATTTTAGATATTGAGGTCAAGGGACTGTCTGCACTGGGCAGGTTTGTGTCACCGCAGCTGGAGGGCCGAGAAGCTAGAAAAACTAAATTCCTCCTGATGTGTCCTGAGGAGCAGACGACCACACATTATCAGTATGTTGTTTCCCCATCTTCTCATGCCTGCCCTTTTTGTAATGGCTGTATTTCACTGGAAGACCAGAGTACTGTCGGGACATTCCTTGTATTTGTTCCAAGTACCCACTAAAATCCAGTAATTCAATACCCAGAGTAATTAGATTTGTATGATACTAATGCCCTGAGAAGGAACCAACATGCTCTTTGATGTTGAGATCAAGACCACTACAAGTACTCCTTTATTATGTGCATTATGCTAACATGCTAATTATATTTCCACACACATTCTTTGATTAAGGCCCAGCTGGAGGTGCATAAGCAACATGACTAATTACACAGGAAATGATGGTATTGAGCTAAAGTGGTGGGAGCTGGGTTTCCCTTTGGCCACTTCTGCTGCCTGTGTTTACTTGTAAGATATCTTTTTTTTTTAAAATATAAATCTGATTAACAGCTTGATCACATACTCTGAATTAAAAGAGGGGTATTTTCCTAAATAGTTAATATGGACTTATCTCAGTTCATGTCAATAATTCTTGTTTGAGTTGATTCAACACTACATAATAAATATAGTCTAGGACCAAAATATTACTTACTGCACACTTTCTAAACTGCATGGGGCCTTCTGTCTGTTCTTGTCTCGGGATTGTTGAATAAGATGGGATAGCCATGTTTTATCTATACCTTCAGTAACTTTAAAGTACTTCAGTGATAAGTAATGCAGGACACACAGGACATATTTATGTAACAATCTGTGGTGGTTCTAACTGTATGGATTAATTAATCAAAAAGGTGTAACTGTCAGTGTTTTCTACTACATATTGGCACACTTTAGCTATGCTACTTGCAATCTAACTTTTTCAGTGTGGCTTGTATGAAATTCTAGTACTACAAATATATTTGGCACACACTCCCATATGTTAGTAACTGCCACTTAAACACTCCCCTAATATTTGGAGAGAAACATTTTCATGTTTTATTATGACCATAGTCCTTTACAAAGGCTTTGATGTTTTGGTGACAGGGTACATGCATGTACTGTAAATGCAGCTACACACAGTATCACGAATGTAAATAATGTCAACAGCTCAACATTACAAATGTAAAAAAAAAAAAGTAAAATTCGTCCCATCCTGTTGCAATTAGTGCACCTGTTAACTCTTCCTGCTGGTTTGACAACTTCTGCTTGCTTTAAACAAATAGCCTAATATTTGAGTTTCCATTTAACATTTCAGCCTGTAAACTATGGCTGGTAGCTGAGATTTGAAAATACCACACAGTGATGTTATTTACCTGACAAATGTTGTAAATAGAGAAACTGTAGCTATGGATTAGCCGTGTCATGCTAACCGTTAGCTAACGCTATCTCACTGGAAGTTTTGAATCGTCGACAGAAATGGTGAATTTAACTGATTTATTCTGGCTAAATGATCACCGTTAGCAACATACCGATCATACAGATGACCAGCAGAGACGTGGATTGTGCTGGAGGGTGTGATTGTGATTTGATACATTTCTGTGGATGTTTTGATGCTTTTTTCCGCCGTGAAGAGTTGTCACCATTGGAATCCATTGCAACCGACATGAGCTCAAGCTAACCACAGGTGCTCCAAAGGAAAGCTAACAAACAGCCACCTTTGAAACCTTCAGTCGGTGAGTGTTTGGTATCAGCTAATGTGACAACAGCTCCAGATACGTTTTAAACCAACTTTGAAGAACTGAAAATATCCAGACTCATGTCAAATCAACAATCAAATCATGCTAACTCAGCTTAGTTTGACTGGAAGAACAGGGCTCTGAAGGCTTCATGACAGATTATTTTGAGATTGTTGAGTTTGTTGTCCAGATTGATGCTTCTTTGGATACTTTGTGCCACTCCTCAGAACATTACCATCATCACATGGTAGATGCTGGCAGGTTTTTAAAACAAGTGGCTCACCACATCAAGTGTTAGAATAATCATGATCTCATCATAATGGCATACATCATATTTGTTTTTCTGCAGCAAAAGTACACTGCCAACTACATTTTACTGTAAACAGGCTCCTCTCCTGATGTTTCTGGCAAATAGAAACTGAAGGGAAAAGATAGTTGTGTATTGTGCTGCAGTTCAACCAGAGACCCTCAAACTAATTATTTTTAACAAGAATAGTAAAACGATAATCAGTGAAACCTCTGAATGTTTATGTTGCAGATGGTACTATCCACCATAATTTTGGCATTCCTGTTTTTTTTTTTACCATCTGATTTCCACCTGTAAAATAGTAAATAGTCATGAATTCACACATACATTATTCTTTTTTTTTTTTTTAAATATAAAACAAAAATAATTGGCCCTGATTATCTGCTGTCAGATAAACGTGACAAAAGCAACCCTAACTAAAAGTGTTGATTTGCAAGGTCACATCCAGCATACTGATGAAAGTTATCCATGTACTCTAGATGACTTTGAATCTTCTGAATTGAAGACTCATTAGTTAGTATATGTCTTCTTCAGGACACATATCATAATTATAATTTCACAGGAATTTCTGAGTTAAAATTTCCGCCATGTCCTGTTCTAACAGCACAGTAGATTGACTAGTGTGGGAGAAAGGTTATGTTTTTACTCATTATCTCAGCAATGTAACTGTCTCATACGCAGCATCACCTACTCCATTAGGAAACACTGGACCTTTTGCTTTCCTCACAGCGAAAGCTCTCATTTCAGTATTGCTGTAGTGCACTAAAGTCATCACTGGAGATGTGCAGAGAGCAGCCTACACTCTAAAAGGCATGTACTTTGATCATAAGATTGCCCACCCCTTGTATCTTGGCGTTTTGGAAAGCTCTTGCACATATAAGTAGTGAAGTGGTTGCATGATCTCTGTGCTGGAGAGCCAGGCCCTTTCCAAATACTCTGTTGTGAAGCTCAAGTGTTATTCTCAGTCACAAAGTGATATGTTTGCTATCATTTAGTGGAGTGGACAGACACACCTACTGGGCCTCAGGAACAAAACAAGTTTCAATCTGGACTACCATTATACAAAATCCTGTGGTCAGTAATATTTTTTAGGGCTGCAACTAACAATTATTTTCATTGTCGATTAATCTGCCAATTATTTTCTGCATTAATGGATAAATTGTTTGAAAATTGCGATAAATGCCTGTTACAATTTCCCACAGCCCAAGGAGATCCATTCAAATGTTTTGTTTTATTCAACCAACAATATAAAACCCAAAGGTATTCAGTTTACTCTCCTATATAAAAAATAAAAGCATTTGAGGAGCTTGGACTAGAGAATGTTTGGAATTTTTGCTTGAAAATGACTAAAATGATAATCGATTATCAAAAAAAAGTTGTCGTTTAATTTTCTGTCAATCTATTAATCAACTAATGGACTTAATATTGCAGCTCTATAGGCTAATATTTTGCTGAAATGTGCTTTTTCTCTTATTTATGGTGACAGTATTTATGAGTAAAACCATAGGCTTTCGTTTACAAACAAGACAGCTCTGCACGGTACTTACTTTAAAAAATACTTTTAAGTAAACCCAGGAAAATCTTGACACCAGACTGATGAGATTCATTTGATGAAATTGTTAGTGAAACTGGATTTCTTGCCCCTGCTTCCGGTCTCTGGTGATTTTTTTTTTTTCCATGGTAAACACTTTATTTCTATTCCTGTTTGGTTCATTGAAGCATCTGTCATTCCCAGTGCTCCCACTGTGCCTGACAAAAGCAGAGCCATGTTAGATTGAAAAGACAGAGGGGCAATCTTTCAAATGGATCTCTTTTCGAAAATATATTATGACATAATCATGTTTTCTCCCTAAAAGCCCAGGGGAGGCCTGTCTGTCAGATTGCCGTCCTCTCTTGGCTGCCTGGCCTGAACAGAAACAGCAGTTGTGTGTTAATAGAACCCAGAGGCACTCTGAAACCTTACCCATTCTGCTTTACGCTCTCAGCCAGGAGATTAAAGTCAGGGAAACATTACAGGAGGCTGGATAATTGCCCCTGTGTCTCCAGCAGACAAAAGGCAACGCTCCGGCAATTCCCTCGGTAAATTGTCAAGAGAGGCTCAAGGATCCTTCAAGGCTGCAGCAAATTGTACAGTGCTGTCTAACAAACTACCAATCTCTGGATATTATGAGGCTTCCATATATCCTTGGCCATAATGACAGCTTGCACTGCTATAATGGAGTGCAGGCACAAGATAGCTTTTGTGAGCACACTTCCAATAGAAAAATTACTACCTTGGTTCCCAGTCTGCGCTTTTTATTTTTTCTTTTGTTCCCATTTGTATTTTGATTTATTCTGCTATCATTTTTATTTTCGTTTTTATTCAGAGCTGAGTGCTGGCTGCCGCCACCAACAGATGATTGCAACCTTTACTCCTGAGGGCCACTTGATCCCCCGACAGGAAAGAAAAAAAAATCTGCAAACAGTTAATGAGTTGCCATCCATGCCTAGTGTTAAGGGCGTCTACAAATTAACAGAGGCTTTTGTCAGGGCTCTCTTTTGCTCCCTCGCTCATTCCTGCTCTTGCCACCACTTTCTTTCTCATTCTCCTGCCCCCCCCCCCCTCCCCATCTTGCGCTCCCTCCTGCTCTTCAATTTTCTCCCTCTACCTGCCTGCTTCACGCTCCAGTAGCTCCGTGGCAGGAGCAGCGCTGTCTGGCTTTGGCTCTGAGCAGCACTCATTGTCAGTGCGGTTCATGTTTAGAATTAGCCATTTAATGAGAACAAAAGAAATTAATTGGTGGTTTAAGCCTAATGAGACGTCTGTGAAATTAACGGGCCTCATCAATAGAAACAAATAAAATCCTTCAGCTTGTTGTTGTGGAGCATTATTCTGACAAAGCTTTTGACACAATGATGAATAGCAGGTCAGGAGAGACCATCTGTGCTTTTTTAAACCCCTGCAGGAGGGGGATGGAATGTGGGCTGGCTCGAAGAGATGGTGATAAAAGAGGGAGAGAGGGAAAGGGGGGTGGGATGGGAGAAAAGAGGAGAGAGATGGAGAGAGGAAAGAAAGCTGAGAAAAAAACAAATTCACCCGCTTTATTCATCGCCCTTTAGCATGATACCGCTGTCTAACCATGGTTACAAAGGAAATAAAAAACACGGGCATTAGCATGTGAAAGGCACTGGGTCTCTGACTATGCGTCCAGAAAGCCAAAGAGCTCTGATTTCGAGGGATATTTAACCTCCATTCAGACAGCAACAAAGGCCTGGCTGTCGCGCTGAGAGCAGTGGTTCAGCCTGATTGGGGCTCGGGAGGGAGGGAGGGGGGGGGGAAGGAGGGGACAGGCAGGATCACAGACCTCATTTGTTCCCCCTCTTTACTTTAGCCTGTCTCTATTCCCACTGAAGAGCAGCATTTCCTCTCTATATCCCCCCTCCCCCTCCTCCTCTCTCAAAGTTGTAAATGTATGACCTGAGGAATAAATTGGATGGGAAGGAGGCGAGGAGGCAGCACAGAGAGGAGTAATACATCTCTATCATGTTCGGTGACCTTTATTTACCGCGCACTGAGCAACGTCGTTGCCTGTGTTATGTGTCTGCCTCGCTTCCGTTGCTTTTAATGCCCCAGTATGGAAGTTGTGGACGTGATGGAGGTGGTTATCTGCATGTCTTCAGCCCCGCCAGTGACTCAGCCCTACCCTTGCTCTCTGGCCACCCAGCAGGGCCGGCCCAGCCCAGCCTGTTTGTGTATCATGGAGAAACTGTTTGCTTTCCTGCGCTGATCAAATAAACAGGCCATGTCTTTGGGGGCGGGAGGTTGGAGGAGTGGTGTCTGTGTGTTGTTTAGCTCTCTGGGTGTAGATAAGGAATTGTTTGATGGGGTAGAGAGAAACGAGAGCGATTTAGGTCAGCTAATCTGATTTACACAGAGATGGTCTGGCCATTGCAGGGAGCAGTAATTACATAGAGGGATTAGAAGCCCCCCAAAGCTCCCAACCTACAGAGAGGAGAGAGGGGTGGAGGCTTAAAGGCCTGAGAACCGCTCGAGTATGTTGCTGCAACAACAACAGCTTGAGCAGTTCTTGGTGCAGATTAAAAATGGCTGAGATTGCGCTCAAAACAAAGGGGGCATTTGGCTAAAGTAGTATTACTTAGCTTGTTTACATGCATTTACATCTGCTGCTTTGATCCCACAATTTTTCAAAATTTGTTTTCAGTGGCCAAATATCACAGTTGTGTCTGCCAGGGAATCCGGCAGTACCAGCTGATGTCATCAGTTTAGTCGTTCATCACATAATTTTTTCTCTAGGAACTTGTTTACAGAGTACACACTGCATAAAAATCACGTTATGTTATTGTTCCCTTACTCTGGATCACCCTCCGTCACTGCTGCAGCTGCTCTGCGTTTGAGTTCGCTTGGTGTGATACATAATTTGCAGATTGATCACTTTCAGCCTTGACATTCTGTTCACGATTAGCTATTTTTCCATGTTTCTGCTAGGTGCACAGAGCAAATATTCCAACGCTTCTCTCGTTGCCATTTGTCTGTGTATTTAAAATGCACAGCTGAATAATTGCACTGCCAGAGCCATTACTTCATCCACAGGAATGACTTGCACGCTTGGCTGCTGTTTCTAGAGTGTGCTTGGCTAATCCACTCATTGCTTTGTGCATTCAGTGCTGTGAACCATAGGGCACCCGCTTGGATGCCCGTGCATAAATTACTGCCATGGAACATAAAGTGCTGGGAGGATTTTCCTTAACGATCGGCAACGCTTTAAATGCTTCTGCTTCAACAGTCAATACTGCTCAGCCCATTCAATTATTCAGCGGCCCGTCCCTCATTAACAAAATCCTGACCTTGACATGTCTGCCCTATTTCTCTCCCCTGACAGACTCAGCTCTCCAAACGACTCTGTTTGCTCTGATATTGGCTGGGAAATCCATGCATATTGATAAGTTGTTTGCAGTGTAATTGAAAATGTCAGTTATGAGGCCCATGCAGGCAAAGGTCGGCCCCAAGAACAAAAGCTGACAGGCTGCTATGTATGGAGCATATATAGTATATATAGTAGATGAAGGAGAGTAGAATAAATTCTGATTTATACACTATATCTTACTACTTGTATGTTCACTATGTGCCAAAAGGAATAGTAAAAACGGAGAGAGAACATTTTAAGATGTTTTAAACCTGAGGTAATTACTCTCCATTTTCATATAGTTTTATGGATTGGTTTGTGGTCACTTGATTGAAATTCTAATCTGTTTCCAAAGGTCAAATTGTTCATCATTCATATCTCATGGTCTGGGTAAACATCCACGGCTCAAGCATTCAATAGGACTTATGAATATGCTCATAAAATTGGTCACCCACCATCTCTTGAGGAGTCACAGGTGTCCTGTGGGTGCTGTCTTATCTCAGAGAGGTGTTGTTTCTTGTGCATCGGTGATGTGATGTGCTAATCAAAAGCTGCCGTGCTCTGCATCTCAGAGCACTACCCGCTCACAGTCTGACTGTCTTAATCTGCTCCACAGGGGTGGGGATCCGAAGTTAAAGTGCTAGCCACTATTTCTACATAAACAAAGATTTGAACCTCAATCCCCAGGAGCCTCCGCTGGCCGACGGGGCCCCCACCCCCGCCAGACCCCGTCGTCCCCGCAGGCACAGTGGTGACTGCCTGCTGGTTCTTTAATCGATTGCTAATGGGTTCAATTCCATCGTTGAGGAGCTGCTTGGAACCTGGCCCTGAGACTGAATGAAGTGGAAATACCATTTGCGGCTTTATGAGCCATTATACTGCAGCGAGAGACCTCTATTCGGCATGCTTCATAGCGCTGCAGAGAGTTTTGCACCACCGCTTGATGGTTTTTCTTATGCTGGCTCCTACTTCTTTCGTCTCAGTGCTCTCCATTTACACTGTGCCCTAAAGCATTTACATCCATTCAATCTACAACAAAATAGCTTTGCTTTGCTGCATTTTTCACAAGGCTTGATGTGTAGGGTAATTACCATAGTATATCTCCCTTGTACACATGAGGGCCCAACAGATTCATTCCATCTTTAAGCTGTGATATTATTCATCAGTTTTTATCAGTAACGTGTACCTATGGCCCTGTGTAACTCAGAGGCTTCTGGGATCACTGTGTCTTATTACCCACAGCAATGAGCATGCAGTTCAGACAGTATGAAATATGTGAGTAGTGGATAAGTTATGAAACTGCAGTTTTTATTTTATTTTATTGGAGTAACATGTTTCCACCTTCTGTAGATGTTGCAGTGAGAGAGACTTTGCCTCATATGCCACTCTCCCTGGTTTCCAGATCTGCCCAGATTTCTGCAGCGCTCTTATGAGCTTGCTCTGGCTGAAATGCAAAGCTAAGCAGCAAACACTGCTCTACATTTCACAGCCAGTCCCAGCAGACATGTGCTCTTTGAAGCATTTCTGGGCCAGGGATACAAGTCTTGTTTGTTCAGTACTTCTGGAGAGAGAGAGAGAGAGAGAGAGAGAGAAAAAAAGAGAAAAATGTAAGCTATTTTTTTCTTTCACTACGGCAGAGTAACATTCTTTGACATCTCAACAGAAAGCCTTGTATTACAGCACGCTGCCAGATGCCTTGATAGAATCACCCATGTCAAACAGGAAGAGAAATAAATGCTTCATTGAACTAGAGCTTAGTGATGGTGGGAGGGAGGAATGGCGAGGAAGAGAAAGTGGGGTGGGGGTGGGCAGGCTCCTATGTGGGTGTCTGTAGGTGTCAGATCACTAGCGCAGGGTTATTCTCAACCCTCAGTATAAACACTTTCTTAGATGTGGTGTGAATAATTAGTGTGCCTGGCCTAGATAGTCTCATCAATGGATATCTAATCTTCTAAAGAATAGGAAAAAGAAAGCTGTAATCAAGGAAACCGACGATTTTGGTAGCCGACCTGGTGCCAGCAGTTGCAGCAGGGTACAAAGCACATGTTTGTGTTTGTTCTTTCAGGCTCATCTTCCAGCGCCAAGTAGAGTATGACAGGATTTACATGCAGGTTCCTAATCTCTGTAAGCGAACCTGTTTCGGGATGTAATTCACATGGTATGTCTTTTGATTCGGATTAGTCTGGGCAATCCTCTTACCCGTGGCTCAGTATAACTTATCACTGACAAGGCCGTCTCGTGGAGCAGTGCAAATCCTCATATCCACCCCTCCCAGACTTCCAACTCTTAATTCTAATCTGTCCAAATCTGATCTGAGACTTTAACTTCCAAATACCTCTTGAAAACCAGAGCTCAAGCTGAAGTTCATGCAAGGGCTTTGGATTACATAAATTGAGGTTAGGGATTTTCAATAGGGCCTTATGTTTGACAATAGAGCAGGATTTGGATGTAGGTTGTGGTGGCAAATCTTCTGCATTTTATCATTTTTTTCTCTTTAATGTTGAATCTTAAATAAAAGGGGTCATTACTCATGTTCTACCCAGTATCCTTTGGTAATTGATATTGCACCTTTTGTGTGAATTTACATCAAATAAGTCATATTCTCATTTATAGTTTGAAAATTAAATTGTTGGATAGGAAAAGTTTTCTAAACACAGCATACTTTGCTTGATGATATGAAAATACCATAAAATATTTAAATGTATGAGTCACATTCCTGATCCTTTAAGGTTCTTTATAATTCAATAAACAGGATTTAAAGTAGAGCAGGCATGCTCCACTTTTTCTGCCTCAGCCGGAAGGCCACAAACGGGCTCTTATTAAACGTTGTAAGATTATGCCTTAATCTCACTGAACACATGTTGGGTGGAATAAAAGCAATTTTATTTCTGAAACAGTGCTCCACACAGCTCTCCCTCTCTATAATCGTATCCCAGCTTCTGCTACAGAATGAAAAGTCTTGTTGGCGTGCCAAAGCTGCTGTGTGTGAGGCTAAGAGATCAAGGCCCTAATTGAGAGTTATAACCCATTAACGTACCTGTGCCCGACTTGGACTGCACCTACAGCCCAAAGACAGACTTGGTTCCCAGTCGGAGAGGATTTGGAGGCCATGTTCGCTGCTCTTGGTGAGACAGTGGTGTGAAGATGACGATAAGCCAAAGCTCTAAATCCCAGACTCAGCTGTCTTATCTGGAGCTGCTGGGCCGTGTGGCATGCTTTAATGGAGGCGGCTCACTGTCTGAGCTTTAGCTACAATCGCATTAAGATTCCCCTTCACCTCAACTAGGCTTGTTTGTTGTCAGTTTTTGATTGAATCTTGTGAATTAAGGTTTCATCTCGGTTAAAGTCACCCCACAGTTTAATTCTTCTGACTGCTGTGTTCCCAGGAAGGAACAGTCTAATTTAATCTCTTATCATGTGAGAGAATGACAATAATACTACAACTAATAACACACTAATATGCTGAAAAATAATCAAACTTCTTGTGTAAAACTGAAGATTTGCCTTTTTGCCCTCTTTGTTAGCTGGAAAGGAGCAAAACCTCATCACTTTTTTCATACACATGAAATGAATTGAAGCATTTCTACAAACAGAACACTTCTTTAAGCATCTAATGACAGAAAAAAATGGCTAGTTAACAAAGCTCTTTGAAAACAATACCGTGCAGTCGTTTGAGTATTTTGAAAAAAGGCATTTGCTTCTTCGCTCACGTTTTTTTCCCTCTCACCTGCAAGTGAGACATTTTTATTCTGAAAGAAAAAAAGCCTCACAAGTTAAAGAAAATGTTTATACAGCCACCACTGAATTAATTAATGTCACATACTTTCTACTTTAATTTAGAAGATTTGAGAAGTCGGTGATAATGTGATATGGATGAAAACTTAAAGGTCAAAATACGGGAATCCATATGAGAAACATACCTAAAATGTACACAGTAAAGATTATTTTCAATAAATGGCAGCCATTTTAATAAGTAGCGTCCTTTATAGTCAGATATTGTCCTGACAGACAGACAGAAAATTAAACAGATGTTCCACAAGTGTGTCTAATGAGTTTGTCTACTGTCGTACTCTGGTAAGTCTACTCATTTATTTATCAATCAAATTTCATTATGTGTTGTTACGAGTCCTTATCTAGAGTTTTGTTTTTGTTTTTGTTTTGTTTTTTTGGCATTCTATCTACTTTATATGAGATCATTATATATCTGCCTAATATGAGATCATCTCTTTTATATTTGATTTTTTAATTATGGTTCTGTAAATCCTTTAACCTGGAAAGCATTTATGCTTGAAAAGTGCTATATAAATACAATTATCATTATTATTAATATTATAAAAGGTTGTACTGTCACAGTAAAGCTAGAAAAAGTGCCAAAACCCTCTACCTATTGAAATCAGTTGAATAGTGTTTTGGTAATCAAAGGAATAGGGCGGAAATGATTAGTTGATTAAACGGTTAGTCGATTGACAAAAATGTATTGACAAACAGTTAATAATAATCGATTAATTGTTTAAGTCACTGATGACAGGAAAATGTCAAATCTTTGGGTTTTGGACTGTTGGTCAGACAAAACAAGACATTTGAAGACAACACTTTGGACTGGGAAATTGTGACTGGCCTTTTTCACTATCTTCAGGATGTGGATACTGTGTGCAGGGTCAGCTGGCAGCCCCTCACAGCCATAAAGTCGTGTATCGGCAGGTCGGATTGACCTTGTTTCAAAGTGATAGCCTGGTGTGCCATTGCTGTGCCTTTGCTATTATCTTCCCTCTGTTTATCCCGGCCCCCCCACCTATCCACCCACAAACGCACTTATGCACATGTGCACGCAGCACACCCATACCCCCAGTGAGTCCCAGTCTGTTTACTCAGGTGCCAGCTCGCTCGGTGCAGTGATGAACTCCTGTGCAGACTTTAACACTCTGCTGCCTCTCAGGCAAATGCCAAAACAAATCTTGTCATAATTAGCAGTAATCCTGCTCATTACCGTCTGCTTAATTATCCTATTAATAGCACTTCCTGGGAGAGCTTGTTTGCTACGCAGGCAAATGTTTGTTCCTAAATTAGCAGACAAGAAGACAGCTCCATTGTTCAAACAGCAGCTTTGACAAAGCAGAACAGGCAGGATTAACAGCAGACAGAACGGGCCACAAGCTCATCTCCGCTTGGCGCTGACAGGCAGGGAGGAGGCAGCCTGGGCCAACAACAGCACTCTTATCCTGCAAGCTGCTGTATAATCTACATAGTCAAGTACACACAATCAGCACAAGCAACTTGTCATATCAGAGCTGCAGTGTACTATGAAATATCCATGAGTGACAAGAATAGAACAAGCTACAGGTGCACTAGGATTAATGGTAATTGTGTACAGTAATTGTATAATATACAGTGTTTTTAAATGTGTCTGATGTTTAGTTTTTCATTGCTGTGAATGGAGATAAAGCCACTGTGTTGTTCTTAATAGGATCCAGTCAGATTCCTCCGACCTGTGAGCCAAGAGCATTACTGGAGCACCCTGCAGACAACCGCCCGACTAACCTCATTACATTGCAAGTAACAAGACACTAATGTGGACTTACAAGGCTGTGTGACTTTAAAAGGTAGAGTTGTGCCTACTCCCCATCTTGTAAGGCAATAGGCTCATCATTGTAAAAATGGAGGTATTAGTGAATTGGATCTGTCTCATCCATCCAGCCTCCCAAGTTTCCAAACAAGACTCCAGAGGAAAGCTTTTAAAGTAAATAAGGCAAGTGCTCAGAGTGAGGTGAAGACCAGCCACACAGAGCTATGCACACTAACCTAAGCAGACCCAACACCTCACGCTCCAGCAGGCCTATATATTATAAATGACCCTCTCTCTTTCCCCCATGCACCAACCCCCTATACATACACAGCGCACCATAGCTGGAGTAAGCAGAGCCCAATCTGTGGAGCCTGCAGCACTGTCAGCCCATTGATGTACAACACTCTGCCCTTTGTTCCTTGTACACAAACACACTTTCCACATTAATATTTCACAGGAAATGTACTCCGTGCTTGTGATTTAAAGCCTTTTCTTGTTAACAATGCTGTTTTCTCTATTCTGTTGTACTGAATTATGAAGTCAACTTGTCAGAAAGAAGACATGCCCATTATATTATAATACTACTGGAGATAAATGATCACTGGCAAGGCACGTGTGACTTAATCCACTGTGCCTCGCTGTGTTCTAGTTCAAACCTTTTCCCCGAGGTTGCACTTGCAGCTATTAGTTAAGAGCATGGAGATGTGTTTAATGTGGTGTGCATACAGTATGTGTATGAGTGAGCATTTGTAATGTGTGTACACATTATGCACATATGCATATCATGCAATGCTTTATTGCCTATGCATTTTTGTCAGATCTATTTGTCGTAGTGTGAGAAAATGTACAGCCATGTGATGTCGCTTGTTTGTTCTTGTTGTCGGAGAAAAGGCAAGGATCAATGGATTTTCCTTGCAAGAATGAAACATGACAGACATAACGAAAGCCTTTCATGAGAAATGAATGAATAATTCATGGGAGCTCTCTGGCTGTGCTTTGTTGTGTCTCATACAGATGGGATTACAGAAGGCTAGATCTTGGAAACATATGAAAGATTAATTTGTGATCTGGGACACTGCTTGCTTACAAAAGGACTAAATAATGATTTTACTGAGAGTGGCAGGGATCTGGGGATGGGTGCGATATGCACAGGGGGCTGGACACAAAGAACCTGCAGAGAACACAGCACACAGCACTCAGAATAATGTGACCTGACAGATATTCAAGAACTTTGTGCGAAAAGTGAACTTCAGCTCTCAAACATTTCTGTCATTACTTTGATTGATTTATGTTGTGATTCAATTCAGTAAAAACTAAAAGACAAGCTATTGTCGGAATAGCATTGTTAATCATTTTTTTATTGATCCCTTAAGAGCAAAGTCAATTTGCTTTACCCTATTTTACACAGGCAGGTCAGACGCATAGCAGTTACAAAACATCTTCCCGAGCTCTCAGGGATTTGCTGTCTTGCTCAAGGACACTTCAGCTGGGCGGATGCTTTTTGAATCCAGGCCCTCCAGCTGAAGAACTGCCTTCAAATTAGCAGCCTGCTGCCCAGAATTTAACAGCGGCAGACGAGGTGCTCCTGTTCTCGTAGTTGCTGAATATAGCATTAGGGGGTTGCCTGAAAATAACTCATATCTTTTCAAAAGAGCCCTCCAATAATTCACCAGGGAGCATGAGCTGCTGTTGTCTGGTGTCTCCCAGATGGCAGAGACTCCAGGGTGGCACTGCTTGTTGTTTTTGATGAGCTGTGCATATACAAAAGCAAAACATCTGGAGCCGCCATGTGGCCTCTCCATTTGGCCAACCCCATACCTCCCCGAGCCAGATGCACCCAAACAACTGTGAGCTAAACAGCATGAATGATTCATAGAGGAGTGAGAGGCACAGCTCACGCCAGAGACCTGCCAGCCACTTTGATTGGAAATCTGAAAAAGCTATGAATATGCACGAGACATTAAGCCTGCTAGGGGGGATGATTTGTCAAATGATTTGTATTTGACCAATATGGAGAAAGCTCCTGTGGTTTTTTTCTGATTAGAAAATAAGAAATTGAATGTCCAATTGCCAGAATCATTAAATTATTAATACGTGTAAATGGTTCGCAAGGTGCTATGGAAATGTGACTGCGGCTTGGTGCTGGATTTCTTCCCGTGTCAAAGCAGACAGTGTGGAAAGAGAGGGATTCACACCTGCTCCATGACACAGTTAGATCAAACTTAATTAGATTCTAAATTGGAGACACTTTGCATCTTATATCAGACCATTTATGCAGGAATCTATCTGTGGAAATAAAATCAGTCAGACTGAACAGACGGATGTGGTGAAAATACATGCGGTCATTAGACTCAGTGCTTGAGTCACTGAGTAAGTGGAATATTAAACTTCATAATTTCCTTTTTTTTTTATATCCTGTGAAAACCATAATTTTTGATATCATCAATGAAAAGTGCTTTTTCAAAATAGTTTTTGGAAAATACCAAGAACTGTCAAACCTGTTTGATTCAATTTCATCTTAGTTTTTAAAGGATTACGGTTACAATATTTTAGTTGTTGTTAGGATAAGTTGTTTTAGTAAAGGTGAATAATGAGGTTTTAGTTGTGGTTTGCTAACTTGAATGTAAAAACCTAGTGAGTCCATGCAGTATACAATGTTTCTTATTGTACATGATGAGAAACAGCTTTCCCTCCAAGTGCAAATTTCCTGCGAGATCAGTCTCTAATTTGATGTATTACTGAGTGAAACAGCAGATTGCAAAATGTGGGGAGGCATGTTCACAAAGTCACTGTAAGTGTATAATATAGCAAACATGAAGAAAGAAGTCTTCACGTTTGCTGTAAAATGTTACTCGACTCAGCAGTGGACAAAACCCACAGAAGTGCAGGAAGCAGAAAAACAGATGGACAAGGAATAGTTTAGTCCTGGTGTTGCCTTGTTGTTTAGCACATGTTGTTGAATAGGTATATGTTCAACATTACCTAACAAGGTAAAACAAATATGGCAAAAGGCTTCATTTTATAATTTTATTTAAAGCAATGCAAACCTGTTTATTCACATTGTGGGAGTTATAGAATGTGCAGTGAGATGCACACATTCATACTCAGACTTTAGCTATTCACAGTGCACAGAAGATTTCAGGCATGCCTTCCCTTGAGGAAATAAATATTCAAAGCTTTGACTATTTTGTCCTCGCATAGGTGTGATGTTGTGCCACGGATGTCTGTTCATGTCTTGCTACAGAGTCATGCCCTTTAAATATTGTGCACCTCTAATTAAGTTTGGCTTAGCTGGAAATATTCTCTCAGGTGTTTAATTTGTTTTAAACAGAAGATATGGTTTACATAATCAAACATTTTTCATTCTGCTGCAAAGGCCCTTAAATATAGCCATTGATATAGTGATACA
Source organism: Macquaria ambigua (assembly GCA_008360985.2). Lineage (NCBI taxonomy): Eukaryota > Metazoa > Chordata > Actinopteri > Centrarchiformes > Percichthyidae > Macquaria > Macquaria ambigua. The sequence continues at coordinate 331,372 of VMKM01000067.1, forward strand.
TAGGTAAAAGTTCTGCATCAGGGCTACTGGCTTGCTGGCTGGCTATTTTATTTTTCAGGGGTACTTATAGACAAATGAGGTTGAAAATCTGTGACGTCTTCCTTCATAATTGCATCAATTATGGCTTTGTAGGGTATGTTTCATAATATAGTAACTTTGAGTTACTGATGAAAAAGACGTTTTATCAAGTTCAATTTAGAATAAGAAAAGAATATTTATAAATTACTAGTTTATTTTTTCTGTGAATTTAGCAAAACCAAACCACATTTCCAGATATTTTGTATTTAACCAATAAGGCTTTAAAACTGTATGTCCCTCTGCATCTCTCATTTTCTGTACCTTTGGGATATTTTCTGTTCCTGCTCAATATGTTATTCATGCATTACGATTATTTCCTGAAACTCTTTGGGATATTTTTGCAATAAAGGAAGAGAAACAATAGCTAGAATCCTGCTGAGGCAGTTACTCAGCAAAATCAGTGTTGAAGTAAGTTGATAAAACATTTCCTTTAGGGATATATGAATATTCATTGTCACAAAATTACACATCAAGTCATTTTGTAAGTTCAGCTGTAGAATAGTGTAGTGTGCTGTAGAGACAGGGATGTAATGATGTGTCTCAGCGATGAGGTGGTCACCGTCTATAAACAGACCAATAAACATGGAGAGCTGCTGAAGCAGGTCTGTGGAGGAATGTGTCATCAGAGCTCTGACAGCATGTTAGACTCAGCAACACTGATGCCATTCACCGTCTAATGAGATGAGCTCTCACTGCTAATTAACTCATCCATAACTCCCAGTGCTCCATTCATCTTCGCACAAAGCTAAGTGAAAACGGACACAGATAAGGACAACAAAATGTTTAGACCTACTTAATGTCGCCATGTCTCTAAATTAGTTACATTGAGATGGGGTTATAGTAAACAAAATGGTTTATGTTGTTTTGTAAAAGATGAGTGATTACCTTTTTAAAGTCAGTTCATAGTCGGCACAAAAATGAGTTCAGGGTGTTCTGATGTTGGAGAAGAACTAAATACTACTAAACTGTGTTGTTTTTCACTTTTTAAATTGTTTTACAGAATTGATTAACACACGTCTTTTCACCTCACCACGCTGAACCCAGCTATCTTAATCAAATCGTGGTTACTCTTACAATTAAGATATGAGTAAGATAACCTGATTAAGGTGCTGACCGTACTCTCGTAATGATTGGATTACAGTATTATAGTGAATGTTAACAAACTGAATGATGCAATGCCAAACTAAACGGCACAGTGCTCCAAATTTAACACACAGACGCAACGTGGAACAGTGAACTCAACGAAGCCAGGGATTTCACTGAAGGGCAGGGTCTGAAATCAAGTTTTTTCCTCACCTGCCACTGCAGCAGGTTACTGAATATTTCTACCGGCCAATAGATTTTTTTGTCTGCCACTTCTGAAATCTATGTAGAACCCTTTAAATTTGTAAACACTGAGTCAGTGGTACCTAACAATGCAAATATGGAATATATCACAATGTAACTTTAATTCCTAATTATTCTTAACTTAACAGTTGTCTTTAAAAATATAATATTTATTAATATAAGAAAAATCTGCCATGGTGGCAGGTGACCTGAAATGCCACAGCCAACATTTACCCTGTATTTGGCAGGTGGCAGGTGCTAATTTAATTCCCTGCTGAAGGGACTCAACCCAAACTAAGGGAAAGTGAAAATATAATCACCTACTGCTAGAAACTTTTAATGTTTTCTGTCTGGTGGATTCCTACATTATTCACAATTCTATAGAATCTAGTTTTCTAATTCAGAGATCCTGGATTTCTTTTCTCAGCTTTTGTAACAATACATTGCTTTGCAGTGAGGGACACAGATGATGAGCATTAGTGCCCTTGTATGAGAATTAGACTGTGCCCTTCTGCTTGTATTTGATTCAGGTTTATTGCATTGATGGCAGCTTTCAATTTCCCCCAGTTCCCTTTGGTTTCAGAACTAAGCTGCGTAAAAAAAGGATTAAGATTATGCTTTGAACGAGTCATCACTTTAAACTACAGATGGAGTTTACAGTTCAAAAGGGATTATGAATATTAAAGAGGGCATTTTTTTTCTTCTCAAATGATTGGGTTTTGCTCCAGTGCATTGCTGAATCACACAGCATACACAAATTCAAAGGATTAAGCAAACATAAATCTTCAAGGTCTCTCTTATGACTAGGTCTGCATTTGAATTACCTCTTGAATATCCAATTAAATAATGCATTGTTTCTAAGACAAACACGGCTGTCACAGAGTCTGAGTGAAAGCACTGGAGGTGGAAGTCCACAGATAATGGGTTTGCTTTGATTTGCAGAGGGCTTCATTTGATCAAACAGCTTGGGAGCTTTTTGCTCTTTTTTGAGTTTTGAAAGAGCACAACTGTTGAACAAAAGCCTTGTTTCCTCAAAAAGTACACTTAACTTTTCTGACCACCTATCACTGTGGGAAAAATTAAACTGTTATTTCATTGATTGTTGCAGATAGTAACAAGCTATTTCACTACTGTAGTGTTTGCTAAAGTGATTTGTAAGTGACCATCATCTTAGTAAAAAAAAAACATATGGGTAGGTACTATATATACCTACCCACCTGTACATGTGCATGGATTTATATTTTTCTTTTTTGTAAACATTGTAAAACATTAAACATTGGTAGAAACTCATGAAAGTATAAGTGGGAACTCTGCTGGATGAGAGACTTTTAATTTGACAATGCTGTCTTCTGCAATAGAGCTTTTCCATGGCAACATTTTGTAGCTGGAAAAGCACAGGTTTAATTAATAACATTAATCAATAACACCACTCACATAACCGTTAGCTTCTTAGATGTAGAACGTAACTCGTCACTTGTTTTTGTATGGATTAAACAAACAAGATATAAACTGTTAATTAGTGAGCTTTAGAGGTGCTGGTAGGCTTTGGCTGGAACCAAGCTAGCTGTTTCCAGTCTTTATGCTAAGCTGATAATCTGCTAACCTGCTGGCTAGCTTCATATTTAGGATATTTCCCAAAATGTCAAAACTATTCCTTTACTACTTTGTAAGTACCTATACAGTACATAGTGTATACACAAGGCTAGTAGTAGTAGTAGTAGTAGTAGTAGTAGTAGTAAACTTATTGTGAACATATATTGACTGAGGTGGTTCACTCATTGGCTGTGAAAACTAATGCTTACATTATTTTGCCTCTTTAATTTGCGACTACTAAAAAGTACCCAAAATGCAAGCTTGAGAAAGTAACAGGTAAATACTGAGGATCAGAGTTTGCTCTTGACCTTGGAAACACCAGTTGAGAAAAGTTGAGTGTCAGTAGCTGTTCTGGAGCTTTCAATCACATCACATGATTTTCATCAGCAGATCAAGTTTATCCCAGTTGTCATGGAGTTGTAGATGTAAATTAGTAAATTGTAAATGTTCATTGTAACATCTACAATTTCACGACAACTGGACACACACCATCTGCTGATGAAGATCAAGTGATATGATTGAAAGCTCCAGAATGGCTGCCACTATTAAATGGACCTTGTGGTGAGATTGTTTTCTCAACAGTTAGTAAATAATTACATAGAATAAAAATGTCCCTCCCATGCCTGCATGATTAGATGTGGTATCATGACCTTGGACCTATTTAAATGGTCTTGAATCACTGAAACTGTTTCAGTGTAGAAGCCTCAGCTCTAGGTGAGTGTAACAGAGATACAGGCCATCATGGAATAGAAACCTCATATCTCAAATCTGTTTTGGAGCAAATTACTGGCCGGGTCGATGACCAGTAAGCACATGAATGGATCAATATCTTCACTCTGAGGGAACAATCTTCACTTATAATGACAATGTATTGACTTTTTAATAACCGCTCATGTTTCAGCAGTGCTAATCATTTTGCTTCCCCTGAAAATGGATCCTTAAGTGTGTTTCGCTTTAATGTGTGTGATTGAATGGGTGGATGGATTTCTGTGTCTGTGTGTGGCATTTGTTTATGTATGACATAAATGTCATGCATGCATAACTGGCTGCATGTAGCATGTGAGTGCGGTGTGTGTGGCATCTGTGTTAGGCTGAATGGATAAGTATGTGTGTGCACATGTGTGTCAACATGTGTCTGGGTCCCATTTATGGAATTAAGTCGAACGTGAGACGACTGATTGCCCCAGTCTTGCTGTCAAATATCTCACCAGCTGCTTAAATTAAAACAGGTTTTTTTTTTTAGGCTGTAAAACGAGAAGCTTCTGGTAATTGAGAGCCACCTGATGGGTCACTTCAACTGTCAAGGTATTATGACCTTTAAACCGGCTGTTCGCTGGTCCTGAGCTGCAGGTTTGGAGGTACAGTGGCCAACATGAGCCATCCTGTTCTGAGAGACTGCTCCCTATGAATAAATGATGGACTGTGTGTGCAACGGTCAATGACTGAAATGGCAGCACCGCTGACGTCCTACTGCTTTCATTTCTCCCTTGTTTCAACAGCTGGGAGGTACAGGCTGCTCACACAATTTCACTTAAACGAGATCATTTGTTACAAGTTTACATAATCAATACAGCAGTGTGTACTTTAGAAGGATGATTCATGACGTATGTTATCAAATCAAAGTCTAATGTCGTTTTTTCAGCTCTGTTTTACTACGGCTGTTTTTATATGTAAAAAAAACAAAACATTTTTATTCTTAAAGCATGGCATCTTTTTCCAGCAGAAATTCAGCTGTAAGACATTTTTAGCCATGCTAGCAGCATTGCTCTAGGGATGGGAACGTCCTGTCAGTCAGTTGGTCGGTTGGTCTACCACTTTGGCTCTGATATAATAATATCTCAAAAACAACTAGATAGATTGCCATGGCATTTTGTACAGGCATTCATTTTGCCCAGAGGAGCAATCTTAATGACTTTGGTGATCCCCTGACTTTTCCTCTAGCACCACTATGAGGTTGACATTTGTTGCTTTGAGTGAAATGTCTCAACAACAGGATTAAAACATTTTATGACCAAATACCTGCAAAACTAATGGCATTAGCCTCAGCTGTACTTTGTGTTTAGTGCTAATTAGTAAGTGTTAGCATGCTAACACGCTAAAATAACATGGTGAACAATATACCTGCTAAACATCACAATGTTAATATTGTCATTATGAGCATGCTAACTTTTACCTCAAAGCAGCACTGCCTCATAGCACTAGCAAAGCTGTAGGCTCTTAGTATTGTTTCTTAGTGCATAGCTTTCAGTATGGCCCTGATAAATCTGTAGAAAAGAGCCGTCCACCTGTCACTTACATTGTTGTCTCAGCCTTGAAGGTTGGCAGCAGAGCAGAAATCATATAAGTTAGGCCAGCGATGAATCTTCAGATTTGAATTTGACATCAACTAAGCAGAGTTCAGGAATTTGGCTGAGAAGCTCTGAAATTTCTAGACATATAAACTAAATGTTGGCATAAATTCGAGTGTAGGAGTATGAAAATATGAAAAAGTGCTCTGAGATAACCTTGTTATGATATGGCGCTATATAAATAAAACTGAATTGAATCGAATTGAGTGAAAATACACTGCCTAATCTCACTTGCAAATTTTGAGTGCTTTCTTCTGAACTCCTAACTAAATCTGAAATCGTTCCCTATTTGTGTGTGCATACAGAAAGCATACAACCTTTTGTAATATAGAAAGTGTTATACCACTCTCCATACTATCTTCCAAATGTAATCCGAGTGACAGACGGATTTGTACATGTAGGTGAAAAGCAAATATAACCCCAAGTGCAATTTTCCTTCCTACTTGTGTCTAGCTCATTGCAGTATTCAGAGAGAGGAGAGGAACGAGAGGCCCTGTGTTAAGTGTCTTATTAGTGGGAAATGACTGCAGTGTCAGGCGAGCCCAAGCTGTCATAGTGCAGCCATCATTAGAATAAGCATGAGAAGCTCTTGTCGTGGATGGAATCACATTTTAATCCCCACCACATTATTACTGTGGTGAGGAAGGTCAGCACTCAGGCACATTTAAGCAGGAATAAACCCCCTTGAGAGCTTATGATAATGTCTTCCCTCAATGGGAAATATTGGTCATATTTTAGTTTCAAGCTTTTTGTAGAATACGGCACGGCTAATGAAGAGCCTAATGTAATGCAGCTGTGCGGGCCGCCATGGTAACCATGAATAATTCAGCCTACTTGTTCTTTGGTTTCCTGGTCTCAGGAGGGTTCTGCCTATATTGTCCATTATGACAGGCCATTATCCAGCCTTCAGCTTGCTAGCTCTCAGATGGTGCGCAGAGCCCATTTGTTACCCCTCTTGCCCCTGGTAACCTTCAACCAGCTGGAGAGAATGATTGAGACTATACTGTTATATAAACATGAGAGCAAGAGGTGCAAGAGACAAGAAAACGAAGAGACCCCTCCACGCCAGGGAATTCAAGGAGCCCCTTCCATTTCATTACAAGTGCATATTACATCTGCCTCCAAAGCCATCAGTTACTCATTGAATACAAATTGCTCCAACAGACCATTATGGTATATTAATGTGCATTGTGTCTGTCCTGTTTTGAGCAGTGGTGGAAGACGTATTCAGATGCTTTACATAAGTAAAAGTAGAAATACCGCAGTGTAAAAATACTCAATACAAGTAAAAGTCCTGCATTCAAAATATTACTAACGTATTGTCAGCAAAATGTACTTTAAGTGTTAAAGTACTCATGATAAAGAATGGCTCCTGTCAGTGTTAAACTTATTATACATTATTGATTTGTTAAAAGCATCACTTTAAAGGGGACCTCCGCTGATTTTACACATCAAAGTCTGTATGGGGAGTACTACTGCATATGTTGAAATAAAAAGTTGTATAAAGTTTTTTTTTTTGTGGCTTCAGAGGGAGCTGCACAAAATAATAAATGGATAAATTGCCTCAAATGATGTCACTTAAGGCAGCGTTGGTTGCTGAAGACTACAAGTTTGAGAATGGAAAAAAATCTGGGGGTGTGGTGAGAAAGAAAAGAGCTTACCTCTGTAGCCTGCTCCTCATATCTGCTTGAGGCTAGCGACTCGAGGCTACATTAGCCGCTACTAGCATAATACACCCGGATCTCCGACCGAACTGTCAGTGGTCGAGTTGTATTGTGAGTTTTGGAAGAAGAATGCGTGGAATAAAAATACGATATCTCTGGTTCTGCTGCATCGATTCTGACAATGTTATAGGAGTGCAATGCTAAATCAGTAATCAGTAATGTTATAGCTGGTTGAGGTGGAGCTTATTTTAACTACTTATTACAGGGTTTGGTAGTTTAATCAATAATAATGCATCGTGTTTTATAAAGTAGACACGTTTTGTATGTAAAACCTTCATTCTTTTAAGTAACTATAGCTCTCAAATAAATTGTGATGTACAAAGTGCAATAGAGCTGAAATGAGTTGATTAATTGAATAGTCGATTGACAGAAAATTTATTTGCAGCTATTTTGATAATCATTTAATTGATTCAAGCAAACATGTCAAATATTCTGTGGTTCCAGCTTCTTAAATGTGAGAATTTGCAGTTTTCCTTGTCATATATGACATCAAATTCAATATCTTTAGGTTTTGGACTGTTGGTTGGACAAAATAAGCAAATTGAAGGCATAACAGTGGGCGCTAAAAAATTGTGAATGGCATTTTATCACTATTTTTCAACAGAAAATAATTGGCAGATTAGTTAATGATAAAATAATCCTTAGTAGTAGCCATAAAGTGCAATATTTCTCTCTGAAATGTAATGGTATAGAAGGAGAAAGTAGCATAAAATGGAAATAATTAAGAGCAAATGTTCTTAGTTACATTCCACCACTGGTTTTGAGCTGTTTTCGTGTAGAAGTCTCACCAACATTTTATTCATTGTGAATATCAATGATCAAATTACTTCCTATGGATTAAAGTAAAGAGGGAGCAAAGAATAAATTCAATAATCTAAAAGGGAATTAGTTGTGTGATTGTAGTTGGTCTGAAATGTAGTCAGTATTGGACCGGCCAGTTGAGGAGGTGTGATGCATTTGATCTGGTCATTAAGACGGGCAGGGTGCTCTGCGCCCTGGTACCTCAGCCATTTCAAATCAATGCCTGTGGCGGGTCTTAAATCAATGAGCGTGTTGCATCTCAGAGACTCATCAGTGGGCAGTCCCCAGAGAGCTTGGATAGCAGGGAAGAAGGAGGGAGATAGACATTGGGAAAGAGGAGGAGGGAGGGGGTACGCTCTTAGCTACTGACCTCAGTAATTACCCTGTGCTACTGCCTGAATCCAAATGTGATCCGATTGAGATAATTGCCTATTGGAAACACCATTGAACCTTACTCCAGTCACAGCTCTCAGTGATCTCTGAGCCTGGACAATCCTGAACCTATCATGCTGTGGCCGAGATGCTGCTGTGCTAAGGCCTGATATTTAGCAGGGGGAGTGAATTGAGACTGATGTTTGTGTTCTTGTGATTCCAGCCCAGCCATTGTCCCAAGGGCAGGGCAGTGTAATCAGGACTGTGATAGCATCTCTTGGGGAGGGGGGGGAGGAGGAAGCAGGGCCTGTGGGCTGATCCAGAGGGCAGATATATTTATCTAGGTAATGAGAGCCCAAACACTGGGGCTCTGTGGGGAGGGCCGGGGACATGGCCTAGTGCGCTGAGAGACCCGCCAATGCCATGGCGGCACGGTCCCCGTGCTGCTCATTAAACTTCCATCAACGTGTGGTCACCATGTTCCTGCCAGGCCTCCAAAGTGCCCGTTATTAATTCATGAAAGCACACCGCACATGTGATTGAGTCTGGCGAGCAGTGAGGCATTGAGGCACGAGAGATGGGGGAAATATTGTCTGTGTCTGAACACCCAACCCTCCACCAAACCCCTCCCACGCTTTCCCTCTGGCAGTGTGCCCTTGAAAAAAAAAAAAAACGGAGACAGAGACACAGATACACTATGTTGTGAAACATTAATAGCCACCGCTGCAGTTTGCCTACAGCTGGAAAGAGAGCAATGCAGGTCATGTGAGTGAGTGTGTGTGTGGGTGTGTGAGCACATTTATGAATGTATATGCTTCAGGATGTGCATGCATGTTTTGAGCCCATTTGCTTTAGTGTTTTATAAATGTGGAGGAGGTGGTTGTGTATTGTCAAGACATTCTGTGTGAATATATTACCAACAAATGCAGTGTTGTTTTGGGATGGGATGCTTGTATATATGGTGAGCCAGCCGCTTTTATCTTCACTCCACAGACGCGCTCTCTAAAGCTTGTGTTGGGCGGGCCGCCTTTAAAAAGGAGACAGTAAATTGGCCTGGATATGGATTGTTGCAATTGAATTTAAAACATTAGCTCCAGGATAATAAGGGTTGCTATAGAGAAAATCTAGGAAATGCATTTGGCCGTTAGAGCATGGAGGGATGGGACTAATGGCGTACGGGGGTGGGCTGGGGGTGGAGACAAAAAACGATGAAAACCATTTTTAGGATGAATGGGTTATTTCAGGGAGAGAGCGAGAAAGCGAGGGAGAGAGAGGAAGTGAAATAGAAAAGGGGAGACGAGGGAGACGGCAAGAGAGAGGGGTGCTACATGATTTCAAATTAACCATTATTGTAGGCTGTGACATGTATTATGTCTCCTGAGGCTCCGAATCTTGAGCTCATTTTCACGGAGAAGAGGGGAATAAGAGTCCAATGTCACAGCTTGAACGTGTACAGCTGGCTTGAGCTCCTCATCTTACGGCCAATTATAACTCCTCTTCTTCCAAATCCTTACCCCAGCTCTCCAAGGCAAATCTCACCATGCATAGCTTATTGTTAGCCTCACTCGATGTCCAATTAACAGAATGTTCCTCTCACTTCCTCCCCTCCCCCTGCAGTGGAAAATAAGACACTGACCAGTAAAACTGTGTTAAGCTGCAGCACTCTTTATCAATGTAATAACATAATAGCAGTGGGAATATTTAGATGAAAATAGTATCTTAATCACTTTTGTATGACTTCTCATAAATCAACAGTTCCTATCTGCTTTTCTGACAGTAACTGAGCTGTTCTCTGTGGTATGAGCCACAAGATCTTGTATCTACTCAAGCTCATCTCATGACTAGCATTGGGATGGACCAAAGATAGCCTACCTTACATGGCTAGTCGTGCAGAAAAGACAAAATGGCAACTGTTGAGAGAGAGAGAGAGAGAGAGGAAGTGTCACTACATTATATTAGCTTGTGTTGCCCATCTTGAAATGTGAAAGGCAGTGGTAATAATGTGCTGCTGTCCAGCCCAGGAGCGTCTCTGCCAGATTTCATCAGTGTGTAATTAATAAGACAGGCTGAAAAAGCTCTTCTCGTATTAATAGCCGCATTAAACTGCAGTGTTTATGATATCATTAGGCTAGTATGTGGTGTCATTATCAGATGGGTGGAAAATGTAGCACTACAACAATACAGAGAGGTTTAAGTCTAGTGTGAAACAAGCCATAATTATTACATGAATTTCATTAGAGACCTAATCGGCTATTCTTAGTTGTTTTGTCTGTGATATTAATTAAATTGTGATGTTGTTTCCTGGCTTATGGAAGTACATCAGCACCATAGGCCTTTACCCCTTGCTATCCACTCTGGTTAGCCAGTTATAGATACAAGATATGGAAGATATCGCAGCATTGAAGCCAAAACAGTGTGAGTACAGTGATTAGATGTCCATATCTCCTATTTTATGGCTCACGTGACCTGCAAATGTGGAAAACAAATGACAGGGCAGAGACTTGGAAGTACAAGGGTCACGATTCTGTGGATTGATAACTGGGATTTCCAGTGGTGATCATACATTTTACAGTGACAGTCACCTCAGTTTTAGGGGTTTACTATCGTAGATCAAAAGGTCCTGACACCAGCAGGCTTATGGATGTTGTCTATTCACCTATAAATGTGTACAAATGACTTTATATTGGCAAATTGATCGTCCCTAAATTTTCCAGAGTTGGTAAATCAATGTAAGCATTTCCAATGGTACATTTGATAAATGTTTGTTTTCTTGGTTAATGTGAGTGTAAAGTGCTTGTTCCAGGATCCCAGACTCTCAAAGTCCTTGACCACATACAGTATACAGAGAAAACTTCATGATGCTGTGTCAAGCATTTTTCACTTTCATTAACTGGGAAATGTATACATTAACGCCATTTCCACAATTATTGACCATATACAGTACTGTTTGCCATAAGCAGGATGTTGCTGTAGTGTCTACATTAGATCCCTATGGTGTAGAGAATGATCATAGTTGTGCAGTTTTTAGATTTCACCCATTCACTGTTTAGCAGCATCATAAAAACTGTGAGTAAATTACAAGCCTTCTTCAACTTGCTTCATGACTCTTCCTTAGCAACAAACACTATTAGCAGTTCAAGCATCAGGCTCGAGCGTTGTTAAATGAGGCGGTCTGGTCTACAGATGATTTCCTATTTGCGTCACCAGCGTCATGAAGCGCCGCTCCTGTCGCCTAGCAACCTTAGCAGCTGCATTTGAGGTTTAAGATTTGTAACGCCCCTTGCTTTTTTAACATTTGTTTCATTAGCTATTCGATACAAATACTTTTTGCATTACATTTAAAAGTATAATCCTGCTCGGCCGCTGTTGACGGTACGTTTGGGGACGGCAGAATCTTGTGATAGGTTTGGCCACGAAGGATACAGCCGTTGGATCCTTCAAATTCGGGGAAAGAAGGCCACATTTATCGACCGCATTTGAAGGAGGCTTCGAAATGGGACAGCCTTGTCGCGCCGCTGTGGCGCATTCGGTCCTGGTCTAGAAGATAATTAAATTGTTTTTATTTCTTGTGGAATATTGTATAATTCGTTAGGCCTCTAAACATATTCAAATCAAACAATAGGAGAAGGGAAAATCAGTCTTTGCCTGAACTGCTTACAGCTCATAGACCCAAAACCTATTACAAGAAGTTGCGAGTAGATACACCTTCATAATAATGGGTCACATGCAAAAAAGGTTGGGAACCACAGACTTCATTCATGTACATACAGAAACACCACAGATACCCACGATACAGGTACTGTGATACTTTATGTGTAAGTCAAGAGCCGTGACTGCTGGGCTGAACAACGGGGGTTAGCTACTTCGCCACATACCCATAGACTCGCACACACATAGACATACACGTAGACTCACACACACACACACACACACACACACACACACACACACACACCACAGACGTGACTCCTCTTTTGAACAAACCCCTCTCAGCTCCTCCAGGGAGCGATTTCTCGTCTCACCTTCAGAGTGAAAGGCGTACAGTATTAGCTCACATTTACCGCAGCTTGGAGAGAAGCGTGCTCTCTGCCAGCGTAGCAGAGATTTACCACAGCCAAATGTGTGCCACCTGTCTGCCCTGTCTGTCTGCCACCAGGGCTGCTACCCAAGAGGAACCATTAGTAGACCTCTCTGCCACTGTCTCAGCTCTCACTGGGCAGCACAGTTAAAGTTAAGTTGTGCTGGCTCAGGTAATGTTACATATCATGTACTTTTGCCTTTTAGGTTACAACTCATTATGAAGTAAGAAATACATTTATACGTTGCAATGCTGCGCAAACATTTTGATGATCTAAGAAAATGAACTGCCCAAGAAGCACTATGTTGTTAATTTAGCTTTCAAACTGCTGCTCCAAACAGTCTGCTAAGTCTCTAGGATGCAGGACTTCTTGTAGCAGAAGGACATCTGTGTTATATGTGTCAGAAATGTGTTAGCAATGTAGCTGCATAGTCGCGAGGGGTGCTGTGGAGGAACAAGTCCCACTGGGAGACAGATGGCAGTGGCCACAGAAGTACGAGGCGTGTGCTGGCTCTGCACATTCACTGTAGGGCCAGATCTCAACACCTCACCCCTTTCGATTAATCAAGCCTGCCTTGGTTATTTAAGGCCCCCGATTAATCATGCAGGATAACTGAGGTGATAGATTAGGGTTAAAGGAAAGTTTGGAGATTTGAAGATAAAAGGGTTTATTCACGGGGTAGTCTGGCACTGCAGTCAACAATCATCTGACCAAGAGGCTGCAATCCGGGTTTCAGGACCTTTTTCATGCAGTGAATTTACGTATTCGTCACTGAGACAAATTCTCTTCAGTCGTCATTAGTAATGTGATATTTTGACTTGGTGAGCCGTGTCAATGCTGTCTGTCCATAAACAGACAGATCAAGGTCACAGACCATATAAAGCACTTAAGTTACCTTCTTGGTAAGATGGGAATGACACTGTCGGTGGTAATGCAGAGGTGTTAATATAAGGAGTGCCCTTTTCGAATTCATTATGAAGAAATGACGCTAAACCTTCCTTAAAGGATTTTTTTTAAATCAGAGGTGACGTGAGTGTTAATTCATTCTGATGGGGAAGTGAGGCAGCGAGAGCCTGAGAGCAGGGCTCTTCAGGCCTCTTCACTGGTAATTTAACTGCTGTATGTGAGAGGATATGCATACATCAACACTCAACACCTCAACACTTGCAATTGGCGGGGACTGGGGGAATGTGTGAGTGTGTGTGTTTCTTTCTGCAGCTCAGCAGAACATTGGCATTGAATCTGCACAAGGAGCCATCAGAATAACATTTCAGTCCCTCACTATGTGAATGATAGCTGATGTTAAGAGTTGACAAATCAAGATTGCAATTACTTTTTTGAAAACGTGTTTCATGCCTCATTGTGTGTCAATGAGAGGCTCCTTTAAGCAGCAGCTCTATCAGTGTAATCACAGCATTAGGTTGTAGGGAATAAAGCAGGCATTCCCTCTGCACTGCAATAACAAGTGGTTTGCTAATGAGCGTCTAAAGTGAGACAGTCTGGTGTGCTGTTAAGTGGCAGGGAGAGTTGTGAGGATCTTATTCTAACACTTAAAGCTGACTTGATCTTCTGTCTTTACTCCTGCCAGCTGCTCTTTGCTCTTACAGACACGAGCACATTCCTTGGAAAGAAGATTCTGGTTGAGCCATTTACCTGCCAATCAAAACCGAAGGGGTCAACCCCCCCGGGGACAGCATGCTCTCACAGCCCCAGCGCGTCATGCACTGTGGGTCTCCAGATGAACCCTGCCACATGTGTGTTGATGTAGGATCATTTGAGCATGTCAGCGTGGAGGCCAGTGCACAGCGAGTACACCACGTCTATAAGGGGCCACAGTTAAGTTTACACTAATTAATGGGGCTGAACTTTTCAAGGCAATGCATAGCTTTCCAAGCAGCGGGACCAAATTCTATATTTAAATCGTAGATGCAGCAGGGTTATTTACAGCTGGGAACATTATCCAACACATTCTCATTTTGCTGAATCCAAATGAAAACTGCCACCTGAGTGCACAGATTGGGAGACTTGAGGGACGCTTGTTTCTTCCCTTTATAAATATATATTCACAATTTTACTCAAGTAAAAGTTCAGTAATATCAGCAGAATATACTTTAAAATGTGCAGAACAGTCTCTTTCAGTGTTATACTATTATGTACATTATCATTATTAATGCATTAACTTGTAAACAGGATTTTAATCTTATAGTTGGTCAAGGTGGAATTTTAACTGCTTTATATACTTATGGGTAGTTTAATAAATAACACTATTATATTTTATAAGCTGATCATATGTTTTTATGTACATTTTTAATCTGCAAAGTTAACAGTAGAACCCGACCGATAAATTGGCTATTAGCTTATCACAGATTCATTGGTATTGGCATATATGTTGGCCGATAAGTAACAAGAAACTTCAGTACAGAAATGCTGACGTATGTTAGCGGCTTTTCAGAAACAGTGTTATCATTACATAGTTTGTCCATCAGAGAGCACTGTAAGATTTCTCCCGTTAGATACATATCTTGGTCTTTGATAAACAAATTTAAGAGATTCTTATCAAAAGCATGTGTTTTATTTATTATGCATTTGTGTAAAAAAAAAAAACAACAAAGTCCGTTATCGTATTTTTTGATCAAATATCAATATTGGTATCAGTCTCAAAAATCCAGTATTCAGGCTCTAGTAACTACTAACTAAAGCTGTAAAATAAAAGTAGTAGATTCAAAAGTATAATATTTGCCACTGAAAAGTAGTAAAGTATAAGGTAACATAAAATGGAAATAATCAGGTGAAGTAGAAGTACCTCAATATTGAACCTAAATACAATGTTTAGAATTTCATGAAGCTATGTTTTACATTGGTGTTTTTTCTTTCCATGGCTTTAGCTCAGACAGCTCTTAGGTTGTTTTAAGGTGCCAATTAGTTTGTGTCTTTTGTATGATTGTGTTACAAATTTTATTTATGATTTTATAATCGCATTTCTGTTTAATTCTGATTTGGCATATCTTATGCTGTCTGTCTATAACTCGCTGTTATTGCTGCCTATCTTGGACACAGTACAGTACTTGAGTAAATGTACTCAGTTATTTGCCACCACTATATATATTTATGTATGAAAGGGAGGACACACGTATGGAAGGATAATGTGACATTTCACAATAGCAGTCTAATCTGGGCTAACGCTCTTAAACAATGTAGCACCTGATTGTTGGCTTATCCCGGGGCCTGTGGTTACTGAGGCCCGTCATCCAGCCGGTGCTCTGCTCTCTTGGGGCTTTAGTGAAGCACTATGGTGGGGAAGGGAAAGGGGAACTGCCTGCTGAGAGGGGTGGAGTGCACAGCAACGTAGGGGTGCTGAAATTTGTGCTCTCATAAGACTCTCTCCCTCTCCCCTTCTCAGCGGGGCCCTGTTGCCACCTCCCCCTCAGCCTGTCTCCCCCGCTGCTCCTCCCACATGACAGAGGAGCCGCCGGAGCAGCTGGGGTTAGGGATACCTGTCAGCAGGGCGATCGTGTGTCCTCTGACTCTGTCCCCTGTCTGTTCCATAGCCACGTCGACTGACAGCCAGCATCAGCTGATTATCGCCACTGTGGCAGTAAAAGAAACCCACTTTGGCAGTGACAGGCTTATGACCTGCAAGACATGCTCATATTGAGTAACCGGCACATCATCCAGAGGCTCAGGCTGTGTTACCCTAGCCTTGAGAACACACTACTGGGCAGATAGTCTGACACATTAGCAATCTGTTTAAGGTTAAAGGATCAAATCATAGCCACGGTCATAAATTGCATCTGTTACCGGTACAAGATGTTTATGTGTTTGTACGCTGTAATTGAACTTTATTGCTTCTTTGATACACAGAGAGGGAGCTATTGTACTGGGCTAAATATGATTATAATCATATCTACAGAAACATGTCTAATAGATCATTAAGCCACAAGGTTTATTTGTCATTAAACTGGTGCTTTGCTATGTTTGAATAAGTTATATTGCTGACCCAAGGCAAGTGTGGAAACGACAGTATATGAGCAAGGCACTCAAAAGTTATTTTAATCCCTCCTGACCAGTCGTGCTTGGTGTTTGTGTATTTTGAGAATCTCTGAGAGGTTAACACCCCCTGTGCTCAGAGGCTCAGACAGACTACTGGTGTCTGGTATCAAGCTGAATTAAAGCTATGTCAACACATTCAGTCAGCCAGGCTTACATTACTGAGGCCCCCATCCGTCTCTTATCTGAGGCACAGACATAAAGTCAGCTACATTGTGCACACACACACACAAGATATTCCACTGTTTCCCCATGTTTATTCTCTAAATATGTTTTTGTGTTGAAATTTAAATGAGTTTGGAAATCTTTCTGTTGTTTGCCGTGAGGACATGTTTGCCTTGTTTACAATGCATAAAGATTAGAAAGCACTGAAAGATATTATTTATTGATGGAATCAAATTAAAAGTCTCATACTTGTACCCAAAAGCATCAGCATTGAATTAAATTATTAAGAATACGTTTTTGGGGTTGTGTGTTGGCTGAAGTATTGTTCTAGAGTGGCAGACATTGTAACTTTCCTTCCTGACTGAGTGTGTTATTGTGTCACCAACCTCGGGCCCTCATGCTGCAGACTAACAGTAACTGACTAGCTCTGGCTTATGCTGTTATGTAAAGAAGCCCGGTCCAATTGGAGAGGCGGACTGCTGCCTGCCCGCCTGGTAAAGTCAGCGTGAATGAGGCGACGTTGATGTTGTCCTCAGACTCCTGTTGTTCTGTTGATTGCCTGTGTGTGCGGCTTGTTAGGCTGCTGAAAGCATTGTGTTTAGCCCCAGAGATGGTGGCTTGAAGGTGACATCTGTCTGGGAGGTAGAGGGGAGAGGAGAGGAGAGGAGAGTGCTGCGACATGCTGCTATAAATACGCAGCGGCCGTGACAGCTCACAGAGGAAGCAGCTGAGAAGAGGAGCTTTGCTATGCTGCATACCTCCTAGTGACCCTGTCACTTCCACAGAGGTCTTAATTATTCTGCACTGGCAGCTCCCCTCTGCTCACTGCTGAAGCTGTGACACACAGGGGCTTGTCAGAGGAAAGGGCCACACTGTTCCCTCTAACATACTGCACCCACAGAACATGTAAACAGCAGTTTGGTTCAGTGTATAAACACAGTAGTCCCTATACAAATCTGCCATTTAGGTTTTAAATTAGAATGCCCTTGTGTACTTCAGCACACTTTTTTGCAGCCTGATGCCATTTATCCTGTGATTATTTTGTACTTACTCTTGAGACTGCATGCTGACACACAGAATTTGTCATATTTTGGCTCACAATTACTTCAGTGGCTCTGTAACTTCAGTTGTTCTCTGATATTGCAATTTCATATTCTTTGTTCCCTCTCTTTTTATTTGTATACACCCATTACTTATGATTACGCCTATTTTATTTACTCCTACAAGCTCTTTCTTTAACTGTGTTTGTCTCTAGAAATGTCTCTACAGAAATGATTCAGTTAGATGTGCAGTTTCTAATCTTATACTCAGGGTTGCAGTCCATGAAACAAGTCATATTTTAGCATAGTGTGAATGACCTCTGTTACCCTGTGAATGACGCTAGTGGCTTTAACGGCTGGTACTGGTATGGAGGTACATCTTTATCACCTTTGCAGGCTTAATGGCAACTTATAAATGGGGCTAGTGTTTCCACACTCAGGTTTCAGTGTGGTCAAGGTCACAAACTAGTTCCTGTTACACATGCGAAAACTGACGCACATACACAACACTGACACACAAATAAAGTATACAGTATACACATTTCAAGTGTCTTTATTTTTGTGAGGGAAAATATTGTCCCGTAGTTAAGGATTTATTTGTGTGTAATCTGATTTTAAAGTATCTTATAATTACACACTTCACGTCCTTGTACATCACATGATACCAGACAGCGTTTTTGCTGCATTTTCAATTTTGCTTTGGATCGCTGGCAAGAAAAGTGTCCACTACTCACCCTGAAATAATTCCTCATGTTGTTCCTGCAGAGCCATAACCAGCACTCTGCCCTGACAATGACTGATACTGTTGTGTCGCCTTTATCTGGGGCCCAATTGTGTGCTTATGCATGAGTGTGTGTGTGTGTGTGTGTGTGTGTGTGTGTGTGTGTGTGTGTGTGTGTGCGACACTAACTGGCACCAGTGGATAGATTACCTAATACAGTCCAAGCACGTTATTAGACCCCAGGGCGCTGGCTAAGTCACTCTGAGTTCTGTTTCTGGCCTTTTAATTATTCATCAAGGTATTGCCTGGGATGTAACCTCAATTACTGTGGGCTGCGGGGCCAGGTCACGTGTTGTTAACACTGCGCTGTGATCAGAGCCACCACAGGGAAGGCTGCCAACGGGAAGAAGTGCTCTGTGGCTTGGCACTCCACCCACCACCACTGATTGGCTCACATTTAGCACGATGCTGGTTGCACTGAGGGCAGGGAGGGGAGGGGCATTCCTCAGATTCCCTGTAGCCACAATGGGGACAGGAGGATGGTGTAAATACTGTAAATCAAAGCTTGATTGGTGTGATCAGCGTGGTGTGAGCAGCCGTATGAGGGAAGGAGGGAGGAGGGGGAGGAGGGAAGGGAACAGCTGAAGGTTTTAATGAGCCAAGAGGAGGGTGAGATGTGAGCTCTTCCTCTTGGGCCCACCTGTAGTGGGCAGACAGGCTGTGCACCTGCAGTCCTGGAGCCCTCGGCACATAGAGCAGAGCGGGAGAGAGGAACTGGCAACCCAGCAACACTTGACAGAAGGACACAGGGATGAGAGGCTGGTCTGATTTGAGTGGCTGGAAGGTGCCAAAACTAAGGACATTGTCCATCACATGCTCCCTGTTTTTAGTGTTGTCATGTTGCAATGAGGGCATTATCTCACCTTTTTATTCTTCGTGTTTAAAAGAGAAACAGGAGAATAAACTCAACTGAATGTTTCTGCCTCTCAATTTGCACCTTAATAAGGCATCCGCATTTCCATTTGTAACATCCATAAAGTCGAAGAGCCAGAGCTGAATTTCTGTACTTCTATCAGATTTAGTGAGAGTGATCAGACATCCCATTTCTCGGCTGATTTGTGACGATCATGTGTGGCCGTCCCCTGTGCCTGCGTCGCTCTGACAACCATGCCATGCATATCCAGGTAGTGATAATGAGAGCTGCTGTCACGGCGATCTATGACTAACAGCAGTTTCATGCTATGTTAAATCAGGGCTGCTGCCTTGTTAAAGTCTGCTCCCTCAGGCCACACCTACCTTTACCATCTGATAACAAGGCCCCCGAATTAGGATATAAAAAGATGGTTATCATAAGGTGACAAATGTACAGATATTTTTAGTGTTATCTACACACACCCTCACAATAGCACAAATAATCCACCGTCCCTTGATGCTTCACTGCAGTGATACTGCACGACACCTGCTAATTCTGCTGCTGTGAACCCTGTGCACTGGTTAAATATACACTATACTAAACATTACTGTGAGGATTAGTCCATTTATTGATTTGTGGATCATCAGAAAATTAATCTGCAATAATGTTAATAATTGATTAATCATTTAAGTTATTTTTATAGCAAACATTCTGTTCCAAGCTTTTAAATGTGAATATTTGCTGGTTTTGTTAGTTGTCTATGATAGTTAACTGAATATATTTGGGTTTTGGACTGGTGATTACTTAAAACAAGCAATTTGAAAACGTCACCCTGGGCTCTGGGAACTTGTGAGGGACATTTTTCACTATTTTCTGACATTTTATAGACTAACCGATTAATCTAGAAACTAATTGAAGAATAATCTATGATAAAAATCATTTAGCTGCAGCGGTACATTATTAGTGTTGCCAAACATCCCATAGTTCCAGCAAAGCTTTTTTCTGCTTTATCATTTTTGACCTCTAGTAGCGCTATGGAGTAGTTTTTTGTTATGAGTGGATCCACATTTTGTTTGTCTCGTGCACGAGGACGCATGCACGCGGGTGACATGATGCACACTCCTACCAGTGGCTTCACACTATGCCACTGACCTACAGGTGCTGGTAACGTGCCAAGAAACGCAGCAATGTGCCAGCCAGCAAAGGCAGGGAAGAAGAAGACTGCAAGCTCATAAACAGATTTCAAAGATCAATAAAAGTTAAAGAAAAGCAAAAGATCCTCACAATTGAGAAGCTTAAACTTTGTAATGTTACATAATACTGAATCGATTACCAAAATAATTGCTGATTATTATTCCGTTTATCAACTAATCGATTAATTGACTAATCGTTCCAGCTCTAGATTAAATGATCTATGAACAATGAAAATAAGCAAAAGTTGCTGGCCTAAATATCATGTCAACATATCTGGAGACAAACTGTTTTGTCTGAGCTGAAGCTCCTCTGCTGTGGGCGACTGTATTGCATTACACCCAGAGGAGACGAGCAGATGTCCCAGAGAAGTGCTACTAGAGCTCCAGGCAGCCCGTCCTCGGGGGGGCCAGCAGACAGGAAGCAGCTCCAGGTGGGACATCCTGTGTCATAAATATTGTGTGAATTGTACTGGCTATAATGGCACATGCCTACTTCTGCTATCTAACCTTGACCGCGGATTTACAAGTACGGACATAAATTGCGGTGAATGATTTAGAGGCAGCGAGAGTATTCTGTGAAACACGTGGACAATGTTTAGAGTGATGTCCTGTAAATGACATATTCCTTTTTTCTAGCCAAGTTTTCCTACATAAGTGTATAGAAGTATTGTACTGTAATAACTACTGTCTCCACGAAACAGAAATGCACATATTAATTTACTACCTGACAGCTTTTCTCCCTTATTAGTTTTTATCTGGAGGTTTAATTATGTCTTCTCCCTAAAGGTCTTGTTTAGATAATGTAGTAGGTGCTAATTAACCAGCTTGCTCTCCCACTTGTATTGGTCATGATATTGCTTTGTTTATGTTGATCCAGCAGCTAAGCCATAGCTCTCTGCTTTCCATTATGCTTAAGAGCGGAGAACGCTGAAGTAAACCTACAAAATGAATTCTGGGGCAAGAAATGCAAACGCTGTGCGAGCCGTGTGAGCTGAGTGGATTATCTGTAGCTGCAGTCCTGCTGCTTCTCTTGGATAGTGCCTTTTATTATGGAGTGTTTTATTGCTGCCAGGAGTAAAGCTGACAAGGAAGAGGCAGCTATAAAATGAAGCCTTCCATTCTTGGTTGTCTGCCACCTCCTGTGAAAGCTCTGCAGTCTCTATGCATGCGTGTTCATGTGTACTGTATGTGCATGCAGGGGATTGTTTGTTTGTTCAGTTGGTATAAGATGAGAAGCTGAGTTTCTAGAATAAATAAGGCATCAGTGATTACTCATGTGTCACTGTAATCTATGTGGCTCTGATACCTAATCTGTCCTGTACTCCAACCACAGAGTGCATACAGGAGTTTATGTGTAGAACAGCACCAGGAGGAAGTTTTAGAAATGATTCATTTTAATGTGCTGCCACATCTGTTTTTTGGGCTGACAGAGTTTTGGCTAAAATTAAGTGTCCCAAATATTTTTCCAGAACCCACAATGAGCTAATGGCCACATCCATAAGACAACATGTGAGCAGTGCTGTATATGAGTGAAGTGTGTTTGCTTGTCACCTCATATCTCAATTAGTCCAAAAACACCAGGATCAGTAGATACAGCTTCCCTGGTGGACAGTGGGACACACCCAGGGACATTTTTCCGAGCTCTGTACGTGTGTGTGCGGATGACCATGTTCACATGCTTTGCAGTGGGGAGCAGCAGGGATCAGTGGAAGCACAGCGCTGACAGGTTGACCCATACCAAAGCCCTCTGTCATTACAGGGATCACACTGTTCAAGGCCACAGACTTTCACTTGAACTCCTCCCACTGAAAAAATGCTGCGCCTGCCCTCCTGATTTATACAAGTACAGTTTCAGGATCAGGCAGTTCGAGGACCATATTGGTGTAATTTTGGCTTCTCCACATTACTGTAGATCGTTCCTGTCTTTAACAACTTGTGTGTGCATAAGTGTACACGATGCATGCTTTAGTAGATCTCAGCCTGACTGCCATTCATGCTGAAAACTCTCTGTGAGGCTTGAAAGTTGCCCGGCATCTATAATTTTACCCTTGTGAGAATTATGCAGATGCTCATTTTTGATGAAATTACTGTATTACTCTGCGACAACCCGTTGAAGTTTTGCATGTAGATATTAAATCTCTTCCACTTTTATGCTCCCAAGAAATTAATATTTTTCCATGGCTGCATCGCCTTTGGCCAAAACATCTCTGGCCTGCTCTCATTGAGCGTTCTATGCAGGAAAAATAGAGACGGAGGGGAACAATATAACTCCTCCAAATGTCTTCCAAAACAGCAAAGACTTGATAGCAGTTTTGTTTTGAAGGAGACATAATTGCTGGCTGGTTTACGCACACTGACAACAGTTTTTCCAGTAAAGGAGACGCTCCATAGTTGCATGTGGTTAGGTTTAGGCCCCTTAAACACTTTGGTTAAGGATAGTGAAAGATAGTGGTTTTGGTTAAATATTGTAAAATCAGACATGTCAAGTCACACTTGTCAGCGTTGACTTTTTCTATATTTAACCACAGACCACAAGCTTTTTCTAACTTTAACAAAGTGCTTTGAATGCCTAAACATAACCATAAACAAGAGTAAGAGTCTACAGCCATGCTAGCAGCTCTGTGAGGCTGTACTTAGACACAGCGTTACTTTGAGCTAAATGCTAACATCGGCATGCTAATGTGCTCACAATGACAATGTTAACATGCTGAGGTATTTAGTCATAAACAAAAATATTGGACAAAGTGAGATTTTCACCTGATGGTGGATCTTGATGAAAAGTTAAAGGATCACCAAAGTTATTACAATTCATCCTGCAGGACATGAACGTGTATCAAATTTCATGACACTCCATTTAATAGTTTTCGAAACATTTCAACCAAGAACCACAAATTTCAACCTCATGGTGGCACACAAAGAAAAGTCGGTAGGATTCATCCTCTGGGGAACCTGAATGTCTTTACAAAATGTCATGTCAATCCATCCAGTAGAACAAAAAATTATTTTTGTTGTTGTTCTGTCTTATCGTATTATCTGTGAAGCACTTTGAACTGCACTAACCTGTATGAAAGGTGCTATACAAATAAAGTTTGATTGATTGATTCAAAACATTAATCATGCTATAGAGTTGCTAGGAGCAGATATTGTAGGAGACAAATTAAATGGGTTGTCAACATTTCGTGACTTTGCTTGTTAAAAAACATAATCAGGACGGCATTACGCCTCTCTCACACCATATTTGCCGTTGCTAATTAGTAGTATAAACACATAAATTTAGAATACAAAGTTGCTCTTTTGGGAGTACGAATGTGGCGCAAAAATTCTGAAACTTCACTTAACGGCATTTAGCTGACAGGGACAATCTCCAGTAAAGGCAAGAAGTCAAAATTACACCAGCCTGGTCCTTTTAATAGTGGCCTCCAGAAACAGATGAACCCGTCTAATGTTCAGCAGTTGTTTGAGCAGTGTATCTGCTGCAATAATAGAGTAAGTTATATGTGTTTGGACGTGTTTGTGTGTTTTATGTTTTCTAACAGTAGAGAGAAAAGGAAGGTGTCTGTTGCGAGAAAGCATGTTTTCTCTCCTCTCTCCTTCTCTGATTACTGCTGTTTTGGCAGCTGACGCCCAGTAATGGAGACCTGGCTGTCAGGGAAATTTGTAGCTGTCTGCCGTAGCGCAGCTCTTCATTCCAATCAGCAGCTGTCAACCCAGCCTAGGCCGTTATTAATGACGGCCACTAACTGCCTCACAAATTCTCGGCACTATTTGAGAGCCAGCGTGAAATAAGGTTACACTCTCTCAGTGTGCTGCTGTGGGTTAATGGAGAGGTCTCAAATATCAAACAACTCTAGAAACTACTTCTGGGCCTTCTCTCATTTTAAGGAGCTCAGGCATCATATAAAGAAAAAAGTTTTGTGATTGTTGAACGTAAACAATAATAAAACAACAAATAAAAGTTTTGTCCTTGAGAATAGTTCAGCTGTTGGAACAGTTTGCTCTTTAAGTCATTGTTATCATGCTGATGCCTGCGTCGCCATGTCAGTGTGTGCATTGCTGAAGTAGTCACCCTGCTTGATTGACTGAGATAACTGCATCATAAAAACTTCTTTATATCCTTGTATGGTCGAGGTTGCACTAATAGAATTGTGTGTGAGGCCATAAATGCGAGCGTGACAGAAAAAGCATGCGTTTGTCAGCTGTTAAACATGGGGCACGGGCATTCAGAACGGCACACTGGGGAACAGCTGCCATATAAATCACTCACCTTTGAAATGCTGCGATGAGCTCGCGGCCCTCACCGTCACTCTACGGGTGAACAGAGGAGCGATTCAGGGCGGGGAGCGGCTGACACCGGTGACGTGACACCATCTGCCTGGCAGGCAAGGCAGCAGAGAACACCAGCGGACACCTCTCGTCAGGTTCCTCGCTGCTTCAGCTTGCTGCGGCCCTGCTTCCTTCTGCGCTCAAGGCAAAACGGTGCAGCGCAGCACCTCCCAGAAATGCACAAAGAATTTTACCACAAGCTACTTCTCTACGTGGTTGCATTGACTCACACGGTTCCCCTCTTATCTTTAATTTGCCAGATTACTTATCCACCCTTTTAGGTTGATGAGTTACACCACAAAGATTGATGCTCTTGGCTATTATGGGCCTTGTAAAAGAGAGAAGATTCCTGTCCTGTGACAGGTAGCAATTAAGTCTTAAGGAGGTGTAACAAGGTCCTGGTTTATCCTTGTCAGAGGTCGTATCAAAGAACAGCATGTCTGCTATTTGTGAGTTGCTATAGAAGGATAAAGTAGATGGAATAGAGATTGTTGGGGATTTTTTTTTTTTTTTGCCTAACCTTTGGTTCACAGGTAATCCTTATCTCGGGAATCTTGAGCCTCAAAGGTGCGGCTGTTTCCTACCCTCATTCACAGGACAATCTTTCCATCCCTCCGCAATCTCTAAAGGAATGCTCACACCTGTAGCACTTCACCCAAATGTAAAGCCTGTTGTGAGAATTCAGCGGGACAAACCTTGTGCTAGCACATGCTGATCACTCCTCAGATAACAAGCTGTTGTTTTGGCAACAGACAGACTATCTGAGAAATGATAGAGCAAAAGAAGGAATGATAATAATAATAATAATAATAATAGTCACGGATATATGAGGTGCTGGCGCCCCAGAGTCCTGCGGCTGTTTGTGGTTCATTAAGACCTGTTCTCCCTCTGCTTTAGTGTTGAGCCACATTCCACAGCGTGTTAAGTTGTTTGTTAGTGGCTGTGTCGGTGCAGCGGACGGTGGAGAAAGGGATATGTGTGTGAGTCAACAGCTCCACTGATCTGGGATTGTGGAAAGAGCTATATGACACACAGCTAACCGCTCAACCACCTGTCAATCTGCACACTGTTACCACCCAGCCCTGTAGGCACATCACTGGGAAACCGCTGACAATTACAGGATGCTGTAGATACTATTTCTCTAGGAGGAGGAGCGAACAGATCTTCAAGTATTCTGTGGTATTTGACTCACAGTGTCATGTTTATAATTTAAGTGCTGTTGCGTCAGGCTGATGGTGAAGAGTGACAGGACAAAAAGTGGCTGGCAGAATTGCTCAAATCCAGATATGATTGGTTTTCTTCAAGAAAATATTGCAGCAGCTTTGGGTTATTAACCCCCCCTCACGTTTGCTCAAGACAATCAAGGCCGAACAGTCAAACGGAAGAATACAGGAGCCTGAAGGCACACTCAACTGCACGTTAGAGGAAAGCATTCACATACCAGTTCAGCTGGTGCATAGTTGTCATTCGTTGTCAATCAGTTGGACTAACTGATAATATGTAACAAGTATAAGTGTGTTGAAGTTTGCTGGTTGCTTCTTCCCTCTTGTTTGTGGTGTAATCACAGTCAGACCTGTAACTTGATCACAGGTCTGTGGAGATGAAAGGAGAGAGCGATGTGACAGAAGGTCACAGAGCCTGAGGCAGCGCTGAGGGGGTGATGTGTGACGCTTCACACTTGTACGCTGCAATACCAGTTCCATGAATGTGTTTTTTCTTTGTTTGTCATTTTGTCTACAGTCATTAGTGTATTTTCTGGAAACAGATAGATTGATGGTAAAATCACTCCCTTATTTCTTTGCAGCACAAATATCTAATAATTACTAATTGATAAATGAGAAATGTAAAGATCAAGTTTACAGCCACATTACTACTTCGTTGAGGCTGTACTTAGGCACAGCAGTGCTTTGAGCCAAAAGCTAACGTCAGCATGCAAACATGCTCACAATGACAATGCTAACATGCTGATGTTTACCACATATAATGCTTACTATGTTCACCATCTTAGTTTAGTGTGTTAGCATGCTAACATTTGTTAATTAGCACTTAACTCAAAGTACAGCTGCGTCTGATGGAAAGTCAGTAGTTTGCAGGTATTACAAGATTTGATATACACAAAATTTGACCTGATGATGATGCTAGATGAAAACTTAAGGCGTCACCAATTCATCCTGTGGGGAATATGAATGTACATACCAAAGTTCTGTAATTGTCGAGATATTTCACTCAAAACCAAAAATGTCAACCTCAAAGTGGTGCTAGAGGGAACATCAGGGGATCACCAAAGTTATTAGAATTCATCCTCTGGGGGTCATCAATATATCTGTACCAAATGGCAATATATCCAATAGTTGTTGAGACATTTCAGTCTGGACCAAAGTGGTGAACTGGCCAACCGACATTACCATTCCTAGAGCCACACATGGCTAAAAACAAAGAATGATGTAATTTATTCACATAAAGGTTCCTGGCTTTCTCTGAACCTAATGCTTGATCAAAATATATCTTGTTCTAAAATAAAAAGTGCCAGGTTTGAAAACTGTTCAAGCAAAAGTCTCTTGTATAGTCTCTGTAGTCTATTGTAATAATTTAATCCAAAAACTATTTGATTTGTCTCTCAGCAAAGATTCAGTGTGTCATAAAATCTCAGTCTCCCCTCTGTTTGATCAGATTTTATGAGAGTGAAAACAGTTTGATTAATTTCAGTCAGTCCATATAAATGTAAATTGTAAATCATTAACTAAACCAATTCCACCTAAACAAGCCGACAGCAAGGCACTATCTCAAAGACTTTTATTAATGAGGACAAACTTGAGCCTCAAATCACTCAGTATGTGGTGATTGTAGGAGGAAATCTGACAGAAACAGAAGCTTGTCAAAGCAGCAGGAGAGCAGTCAGCAAAAGTAATAATGTAATAATTAATATTACTCAATCCCAACTCTTCAGATCAATACATATGGTTTTCTAACCTCATTGCTATGTTTTTACACTGCAAATCTAATCAAACAGCTGTTACGACAGTAGATACAGTATGTAAATATAATAAATTAAAACCCAACAGTTTTCTTAATGTTGTTGACCTTGAAAGCCAACAATTAGACATTAGATTACAGCTGAAATGATCAGTAGATTACTCCATTAGTTGATCAACAGAAAACTAATTGGCAACGATTTTAATACTCGATTTATCGTTTCAGCCAAATGTTCCCTGGTTCCAGCTTCTTAACTGTGAGGATTTGCTGCTTTTCTTTGTCTTGTGTGACAGTAAATGGAATATCTTTGGGTTTTAGACTGTTGTTCAGCAATTTAAAGACATTATTTTTGGCTTTAGGAAATTGTGATTGTGAGAAATTTTCTGACATATTATAAACCATTGATTTATCCAAAAAATAATCTGCAGATTAATCACTAATGAAAAGAATTGTTAGCTGTAGCCCTACTAATAATAATTAGCCTCTACTTGGACCAGGAATGCTGAATTATGTCAGCTTATTAGGTGATCATTTTTTTAAATTGTGGCTGAAATTAGCTTCTGTATTGCTCCATAAAATATACAATAAATATCTTACATGCGTAATGTAGAAAGGAGACGTATTTCTTTGTTAATTGACTCACAGAGTTCTCTCCAGAGTAAATATTAGAATATAAGTGACGCTGGGATCTGTTAAATCCATCAGCCTTTGTGAGTGTAACACCAGACTGTCAGGGGAAATGGTAAACCTCACTTTTGTACACGTCAAACAAAACATGATGAACAGCCATAAAGTCGCACAGCATTAAAAGTTCACTTTTCCCACGTTGTGCTGCCACAGAGCAGGGCGCGTCTGCAGAACCACAAGACCATAACTCATGCACGCTCTATAAACTAATCACTTCCTGGGTTTCCTCACTCTGAGGCGAGACTGTTTCATCTCTGTGCAGATGAAAAATCTGGGGTTGTGAAATTTACACTCACTCATGTATCAGCTTATTCTTGAATACTCGGTGGACAAAAAAAAAAAGCCAGCAAAAACTATTTCATGAGGGAGTTGTTACATTCACAGAGTCACTGTGCACTTTTACGGATCTAGTTTCAGATCCATGAAATAAGATGCCTCTGTCTGGGTAAGATCTAAACGGGTGTCTATAGGTGTCAAAATTGAACATCTGTGCGGCTGGGAAGTTGTTTTAGCTCAGGTCTCTAGAGGAAAAGCAGCAGTTAAAGGGCGCTTTCTCAAAAAGACTTGTCTTAACCACTACGACTGTGGATTTCCACACTTCCATACACTCAGATTTCCATTCATTTTTTGGATCACTTTGGGTGAGTACCTCACAAATTGCACCCAGGTCTCATAGGGTTGTTTCCACTGAGGACATTATTTGTTGAAGTTGAAGTGGATGTTTCTGACCGTACAGACCAGTTCCAAGAAACACTGCAATGAGTCACTGAGCGTCACAGTGATTTTGAAGTGTGTCTCACAGACATGGACAGACTCTCTTGTCATTCATTCACCAGAGCAAAATGTAGGTCATCGATTTAGTCAATGACGCACTGGATTGTTTACACACACCACATGATGTGAATAGTGGAGCGTCATGTGGGTCACATCAAGTTTATCAGAAGACCTGCACTAAATAAAAGTCATGTTGTATCATGTAAATAGTTTAATGACTTCTGGAAACAGCAGTTGACAAAATCTCACCTCAAGGATCATACAGTCGGTCTTCTGAAGCTTTCGAACATGTTGAAGCTTTGAACACTTTGAAGCTCAACTTCTAAGCCATCATGGATGAGACATCCTTAAAGGGCTCATAGAAAATAGAAATATAAACATCTTCATGTTAACTTGGCAAACTCTGTCTGCTGTTCATCATGATCATGTGATATGATCGAAAGCTCCAGAACAGCTACTGAATAAATATATCTTCATGTGAGATTGTCTCATCAAATTTACACTGTGCTTTTCAGAAACAAATTATAAAAGGTCATAAAATTTCACAAAAATTATGGACAAAACATAAAAAGTCAAATAAAAGCAGAGCCAAAACTGAGTAAAGCAAAACAACAGCAGGGATTTAAAAAAGTGATAATAAAACTGCCAGCAAGAGTTATCAGACTATTTCTACATTGTTACTTTTAATTTTAGGCTCGTAAGGGGTTAAGATAAAGAAATTTGAGGGTAAAAGTCATTGTGTTAAATTTATCCAGTGAACATATCTTTTAAAACTTGTATCCATGCCTTAGCCCTCAGCTGTCTATCCCAGTTTTAAGATAAGCAATTACTTAAAGTTATTTATTAACTACAAACATTAAAAATGTGCTCCACAAAAGCCTATATGCACAGGAACGTGTATTCTTGAAGTCGTACTCCTAATGTCGACATGCACTCAACTTTCACTTCAAATCCTCTGTGGCCTATGTAGCCTAAATTGACTAATGGATATCTGCCAGATCTTAAAATCAGTTGTAAAATTAACAGGAATCTGGAATGAGGATATTATGGCAGCTAATATGTCTCCTAATCCTCGTTAAAATTGTGGTTGTGATTAACCTTATTATAGCTGAGTCGTTTCATGGATTAGATCACATTATTACAGCCCACATTTTAAGATGGGTTCCTGAAATGCACTCCTGTATTAGTTTTAAGAGTCACAGGCACATTTATCTCGGAGGGAGCGCTGTGTACTGCCTGTAGGCTTTCCTGACAGTGTCCATGATGGAGTGTCATGCTGAAACAGGCTTTGTAAAGAGGCACCCACAAATATAGCAGCCTGTTTCCCTGACAAAGTGTTTTGGGGTGACGGGGCTATAAAATGTGGGTAAGAAAATGGATCATGTGAAACACACGAGGCTGACAGAGTGACACCGTGGAGCCGAGGACGGATATCTGTCCATTTTATACACTGCGAGAGAACACTCAAACAAGGAAAGGAAACCATGGAAATTAACAATTTTGTGGCTAAGCTATTAGTGGCTTTTTGGCTGGCAATGCTAAAGATGGATAGCTTATCTGACTTTAATAGCTGGCACAGCAGCATTAGTGCTGAGCTGGAGCGAGGAGAGGAACAATACGGCACATTAGAGGAGCAGCCAGCACACGCCAGAAACTGCTCCAGACTTCTAATTAGCATTCATTAACAGTAGGGGAAAGAGCGATTATGGTCTTTAAGTAGTGCATTAGCTAATGTTGCTTTTTCTCATGTCAGCAGATTTAAATAGGAGGGGTGTGCTGCCACATCAGATCCGCTTCTTTGTGCTGACTGGGAGTTTTTGGTTGATGTCTGTGATGACCTTAAAATACACTGCTGCTGTTTGTTTACACTAGTTATTACTGCTAACAAGGCCACAGGCTCAGTCAGACATGACTGACTGTTTGCTACCATCACAGCTGCTGCAGGCTTAGCTGGATGTGTGACAGCCATCGCACTGTTTTCATGTTTTTATGTTGCTACTTTACAGACTTGCTTGACAGGTGACAGAGGAAATGTAGCTTTCTGTGTGATCTGCCTGATTCTAGACCTCTGAATGGCTGCTCACATCTCAAATTCATATAGTCAATAATGAAGTGAAATTAAATTCAGGCTTGTGATCTGCAGTATACAGTTTGTTTCACAAAACTTTCAAAGTCAACAAAAGATTTTTCTTGCTACTTCTTCAGTCAGGATTTTATTTTTGTAATTTTTGCCATTATGGATATCATTAATGTTAACACTTTCTCATATTCAAAGTAACCCGGCAAACAAAAATTACATCCAGGTTGTTAAAGCACCTGAAAACTTGCATTAATTGTATTAAGTTGATTTGGCAATGTTTTTGCAAACAGTGGCTTATTTATGTCGAGTTGAAGTCGTGTTAGTGTCCATCTGACAATTGTTAGTCCAATATTCACCCTCCATTTCCCTCTGTTTTGGTCTTCAGTCTTCTAAGGGAAATCTGTCGTAGTGATCTGGGTTAATCACTACCAGCATCCCCTTTTACATTACACACATAGTTATTTGATCCATTTTTATCACAGAAATATTGATTATAGCCGCTTTAAGTATTTCTCTATAATATAAAATATTTATGACTAAATGAGCAACAATTAAAGTTAAAATTAGGAGAAAAAAACATCCCTATTATTTAAGTTTTTAGCAGTCAAAAACTTAGCCAGTCTGCTACATCAGGACCTAAACCTTCCACCTCTCTCTGCTGCCTCGTATCACTCTGCTAAGCCCCTCCCACCAAACCCAATAGGTCGAACGGCAGCAGAAGGAGTCGGTTGCCCTGCGAAGCCTCTCGCCTCGTAGGGCTCTAGGGCTCTCTCTCCATGAATTACAATATGCTGAAAGGTTATTATGGAATTTTTGCCCAATGATGCCAATAAAATACTGCCTACCCCACCTTTTAAAGAGGTATTTTAAAAAGAAGAAAGCAAATATTTGAGGAAAACACTGACATTTTTTTTGTGTGTAGCAGTCACTTTTTCTTTTTTCCTATCTTGTTGATCATACCGTGACCCTTCAGGTTTATTTTGCGACCCCTTGAGGGTGCAGACCCACAGTTTGGAAACCACTGACTTTAAGTTAAAAGCTGATTGAGAAAATTGGTTATGAGAGCCCCAAGAACATCCTTACAAATAAAGTATGAAAGACAGGAATAATCAACACACCAGCATGCTGATCAATAACAGAATATTGTTTGTCCACTTCTTTATTCTTGTCATTTCACTGAGATTGACAGATGCACAAACTCAATATTTTTTTTTTAATATTGTTTGTTTTCCAGAATCTCCTGTAGATTAAACTCTGCTGGTGGATGAATCCTGAACAAACAGAAGGTGCTGTTAGCTGACGGGTTTATAATTTTCTTTTACTTTATAATTGCAAATGAGGCAAAACTCAAACATTATTCAGCTGCCCTCTGTAATTAAAGCTTTATTCAGCCACAAATATGCTTTATGCCACTGCATGTTTTATGTGGAGAAATCACAGTTAATGGCCTTTAGTACTGACTTCACTTTGAGTTTATTCATCCACACCACATTTATTGAATGGATGATTTAATGTAGTAGTTGTGCAATCTGATAGTGACAATATCATAATCTGGCTGTTGATATTGGCAGCTGTTTGACCTTGAATAAACTGGGGGAAAAAAACAACTCTCCTTCAAGAGTGAAACCATCTGAAGTGTTGAGCTGTTCATGTAGGACTGTCAGCAAGTCCGGGCTCGACTGCACACAGCGCCCTCGGCCAGGAGAGTGAGGAATGAGACAGGCCGAACGCAGGAACTCTGACGTCTGACTAACAATAACATCCACATAAAAGACAGGTGATAAAAGAAATGTCACTCTTGTCAAACACGGAAGCCACTGAGGCAAAAGTAAGCAGGAGTTTGCTTTCTTCCTTTTTCTTATTATCTTTATTATTATTACTGCACCAGGCAGTCAAGGTTCACTAACAGAGCACACTTAACCATGTACCCTGTCTCACACACACACACACACACATAACTCTCTGTCTTTCTCCTAACACCAGTCCTGCTCTGTGTGCTCTGCTAATATTGACTCTCCTGACTAACACTGCCTCTATTGAGTCAAACACAGAACTGTTTGACTAGAATTAGAACATCATTGAGATAACAGCCGTGGACCTGTCCAGGCTGGAGCTGTGGTGCTAATGTAAAGCAGAGCAGGAGAACCGCGGCTGATGATTGTCAGCGAGTGAGCTGAAGGTGCAGAGGTGGAGCTCGCAATCTGGTCCCTACACAAATGTTTTCTCACTCTGTGACTTTTATCACCAGGCACAATAACAGCCACTTGTGAAATGTCTTCTTGTGAAATCACACACCGCGTTCTTGTTTCCGTGCGGGCAAAGCCGTGTTTATGTGCGTGTGGTTTTTCTGTCATTAAGCTCATTGAGACCTCAAGGTTGTAAAACTGGCTTGTCACTGGGGCCATTGTGTCGTTTGTGCCTCCGCAACGAAAACAAAGTGCTGTCAAACTTGTTGGCAGCGGGAATAAAAGCTTGCGTTGTGTGCCAAAGCACGTTTTTAATCTGAATGCAGGTATTAAATTCTTATCTGCAGTTACACATTGCAGCTATAATGTTAACAGCTCTACCCAACCATAAAACACACAAAAGCACAAAGGACACACAGATAAGCAAACCTACTTGACTATTCACCACTTGCAGGCCTACTCACTCACTTTATCGCTCTTTATCTCTCTGTCTCTCACACATTTCACAGACAAGGGCTGTGTCCGAAATCACTCCCTATTTACTATATAGTGCACTATATTTATCTTCCACCATTTTATTTGAGTGTCCAAATTCTGAGTGTGTAATTTATGTAC
The DNA here is from genome assembly GCA_008360985.2 of Macquaria ambigua. Classification (NCBI taxonomy): domain Eukaryota; kingdom Metazoa; phylum Chordata; class Actinopteri; order Centrarchiformes; family Percichthyidae; genus Macquaria; species Macquaria ambigua. The sequence goes on from VMKM01000067.1 coordinate 365,410, forward strand.
TATATAGCGCCCTGGCAAATTTCCAAAATGGAACGAAAAAAGTAGCGTCCATGTCATGTACACTACTGTACTTTATGCTGACAATCCCACAATGCATTGTGTTGCATTTTATAGATGCAAAAATTACAGTTTGAGCACTTTGAGAGTCCGAAATCTCGATTTACTGTAAAATACTGAGTGTCTATAACATGGGGAGTATTGTACGGAGCCCCCCTGGGCTTAGCTGAGAAAAAAAAGAGCCATGTGTAAATCTGTACTCTCTGTTTACAAATCCGTGTGCACAGTTTATAATCCGTGCTCTCGGATTTGTAAACTTAGTCCTAGTATTATAAGTATGATGGGGAAAAATTTAGCTTCTTAGCTTACATACTTGTTTGTATTTTCAGAGAGTATGTTACCACTTCTAACGTTACAAGATAAAAGGCTTTTAGGATGAGGACTAACCGATGAGTTTGGCAAACCTAACACTATCTCTGGTAACGTTGGTTGGGGTTTAAACTAAACCCGAATCTATTAAAAAGTGAGACAGAGCTCCTAACATTAGCCTAAACTCTGATAGCATCCAGGACTGGCTTCCACACAGAGAGGAAATACTACACAATGGATGTGGTAGTTGTTAACAGGTTGTTTTGTTTTTTATTGAACCTGTAAACCCACAAACTAATGCAGTTAGAGTTAGTAATGTGCTCCTTGGCCTTGGAAGTAGGCCTACAGTTACTGCTGTAGGTAAGCTAGTTAGCCGGACATGCTAAATGTTTGCGGCTTAGAGCAGTGTTTAATCCATTCCTTATGTTTTTGGTTTTAGATCCTCTCTAAATACCAAGTATCTCTCTCTTTCTACAGCTCCATGCACACCACTTCAGCATGTGGAGAAATCCAAATCAGGCCAGGGCTGGTGGACAATCACTGTACAGGGGAGTTGTTTAGTGAACGGTCAATTCTGCAGTAAATTTTCATGATGTTTCTGTAAATCATCACTTACTGTTTTTAACTGATACACCTCGTTGAGCCCAGCCATCTGGGTCAGGGGCAGGCCATGTTTGTCAACCACATTGAAGGGGAAGTGCTGGATAAAAGGCTGCTGCAGATGGCAGTGCAGCAATCTTTTCTGCTTATGTGGTTTCATTTTATCCCTACAGGCCCTCATGGTATTTTGAATTGCCCTGGGTTATGTATTCACTCGGTCATGTAAGCTAAATGAACCATCCATAATGTAAATGAGAAAGAAAGAGAGATTGAGAGAGAGACAGGGATGCAAATGCAGTGGTGCCCCTGGTGTTGGGAGGGAAGAGAAATACATGTCAGCATTTTCCCACATTTCACTTTCAAATGAGCCACAGCTGACTGGAGAGTCAAACCTCCGCAATGCATATACCAAATAGTGCAATTACTTACCAAAAGATTCAACAATATATGAATTTAAAAAGTCAAAAGCATCACAAATGTGGTTTTATTTATTCTTGGATTTGCATGTGGAGAGATGATTCAACAATCCCTGCTCCATCATTTACAGAGTTGCTTACTCTCTCTGACGGGCTGGCAAGAGTTATGTGCTTTTGTGTTTATTGTGGTTGAACCTCCACCCCCACTTCTTCTATACCCACTTAGCACACTTAATCCCAAATGCACTGTTTTCCCATTTAGGAGACGGAAAGCACTTTTGTAAATAGTTAATAGCTTTCTAGGGACACAGGTCGTGTTTTGAGTGCAGAATAATCACTCTTGGAAATTCTTGTCTGCCTGTTCAAGTCACAACACAAGGTAACCACATAACAACACTACTGCTGTCTGCACTCCATCTCATTTAAATCAGTAATTACCCGGCATATTTGCACTTGGCACTGCGAAACATGATGCAAGTTATTTTGTGTCCTCGATGAGAACTATTTCCTGGCATTTCACTGCTTCCAAAGTGTTACAGCCAATTTAATATTAGATAAATATTTGAGCTGGCATGCAATGAAGCATATGTCAGATGAGCAAAAAGCACTGGCACTATGAATGCGTTCAGCTGCTCAAAGGGAGGAAAAAGACAAGGGAGAGGCCTTGTCTGTTCTCCATTAGAGTCCACTCAGTTCTTCTACAAACAGAGAGGATGCTAGCCAAACAAGCTTATTCAAGGGGGTTCTGTGTGGACCGTGTTAGCTCAGCAAATCCAGCTCCACAAACATGCTTCAAAGGATCCTGCTATCTCCGCAGAGCCTTTGATGTGGGTATTGATCATGCAGCGGTCTGTGAGAAAGAGGGATGCAGTGGAGGTTTAGTATTGTGTTCTGGCTCAGATAGAATAGATAATAGCAAAAACATGCACTCCCATCACGCTGCGCGGTTCTTCAGTTATGACAGCTGCACAACCATTTTCTGGCTCTGAGGTAGATGCGATTAGGAGTAAAAGACAAGGGAAGAGCAAATCAGATCATTTGCCCTGAGGACAGGTCACAGCGCATTATGTTTACCACAGTGGAGGAGCCTGAGCAGAATCCAAATAAAGTCAAAACATGAGTTGACACAGAAGAGCACTACACCTCCAAGTGACAGTATAAACAGTCTGAGATTTCCACCCACTTCTAAGAGCATTAATGCTTTCTCATTTTATAAGGTCACCTCATTCTCAGGAGGAAAACATGCACAACAAAAACACGTTTTTTGATAGTTCCTGGTGTCGCACTACAGTGGCAAGAAAAGCAAAGCAAGGCAAAACAAAGCCAACACTTCCAGAATCACAGTCACGCTGAATGCTATAGAAAGACAAACAAAGTCTGCTCTTCTTAGCATGGTAAAACAACCACCCACAGCCCTGCTCCTGTCTCACACTGAGACCATTAGTCACAATGATTTCTCTGCCAGCTGTCCTGGTGTTTGCTTAAGCTAGCCTCGCAGGCAGGTTGAGCCTCATTTGAATTCTCACTTCAGTTTATTAGGCATGCACTGGATCATTAGCATCCAGAAAGACCGATGCAGATGTGTTCCTCAGGTATAATGTTCAAATGCAAATCTGAACGGCCATTAATCATGCGGATAAACGCACCATGAAAATAGCATGCTCTGTGAATTATACGAACCCACAGTCATCCAGTGTTTTTGCTTTTTTGGAACAACTGTCCCGTTCACCTTGTCAACAGCAGTCGCAGCCAGCGCTCTAATCTTATTTGTGCACATGGATGCTGTAATCTCAGCCTTTATACTCATACCTGGCCCTGTGTGATAAAAGTTGCTGCTTTATTAGAATGAATGAACTTTGCAACTTAGCCCTATCTAATGAATTAAATAACAACTCCTTAATGCGCCGTGTGTAATTGCCTACCATTTACAAAGTGCAACGTACAAGCTACTGGATAAGAGCAGCAGTCTATTTTAAGATAAACAGTCGATGTGTGCGTTCAAAGAGGCTTTTGTGTATGCTTTTGCGTGGGAGTTTGACTGAGCTTTATGCAGATATGAAAATCATGTGGCACTTATTCACCCTCTTCCAAATGCCACCTATGATTGTTCACAGATAAGCTAGTTCCAGTGAGAGGAATTTGCATGAAAGCATTGGCAGGACAAAGGTTTGAAATTCATTTCTCCTTCTTTCTGTAGCAAACAGGGACTCGCAGTTATCAGTTTAGCGGGTTAATAAGAGGTGTTTTTAACGCTAATTTATTCTTTGTACTTGCAGAACTGAAGCTAGAAGATTCATGTGATGTGAGAAAGTCCAGTCAATCTCCACCACATCCAAATACCATTTAGTCATCATACATCATCCTGCATTGTGCCATTGTCAGTACAATAATTTCTGGCAGCTCCTCTCCTTTCATTTCATCAGCAAACTGCTTGGAGCGCTGCTTAAATAATCAGCCAACTGCACGCAAAGCCCAGTTATGCCGCTGCGGTAACTAGATGAGATCAACCACTTGTAAATAAAAATAAAAAAAAGGCAGTTGGATTTTTCTGTGAGGGACACATTGTGGTTACCATGAGCGAGTCAACGGAAATCAGTCATGGCATACTGTCACCACTGTAAGGACACAGCCAGCTTAAAGTGCAGCCAAGCCACATATACTGGGCAAAGAGAATGCACTCAACTGACAGCTGCAAGCACTTAGTCTGCTGCCAAGAACAAAGACAGGGAGGAAAAAACACTATTCAGCCCAATTTGGCTATAATGAGCCTACACAACAATGGCTTCCAGTATTTTGAGTAAGAAATCAGTCACGTCTTGAATTGCGTTTGTCAGAGGTCAGCTCTCTGTGTTGATGTGTAACCACAACAACAAGCATGAGGACAAATGGATTCCTCATTGCAACTTGAGCTCAAAATGATAACGTGGACGTCAGGAAATAAAATGGACAGTGACAGACCTAACATCTGTTCGTGTCATCTTTGGAAAAAGTCATCGGCTGCATAAAGTAAGAGCAGCTAAGTGACATATCGGACTGAAAAGCAGATGGGATGAGGTGTTCTGAACCACTAACCACATGCGCTTAAGGGTCAGAGCAATTCTCATCCAATGTGCTTCTAAACAGCTGAAAAACCAAACTTTACCTCCGGGAGTCTCGAGTCGAGTTTGTGACTCTTTGACCCATCTGCTCGTCACAGCCGCACCACCAGAAAACAGAGCGTGGGAGCTTTTACCTCTTATTAACACTGAACACGGTGCCTCATGCCTCCACTGTGCCTTTTAGTATGCATTAAGGCAGAGGAGCGTGAGTTGAGCAAGCAGTGAAGAGGAGCCCTGCAAAAAAAAAAAAAAAGCCAGATGAGTCCCGAGAGGTTGGGAGATGGGCTGAATGACAATTGACTGGCTGTCAACACTCATCTGCATTCGCATATCTTTCTGGGCCGACACATTTAGCTGGCAGACAGCCACGGACTTGACATATGAAGACGTAGTGTGCAGACCCTGCTCAGAGCTTTGATTTGCAAAGCTCTGCTCTCATGCAGTATTTACTTGTGTTTCCCACTAATTGACTTTCATTGTCAGGGATTGTTATCCTCGCCACTAAAAGAAGGCAGAAAACCTTGTAATGGGTTCTGGTTTAAAGGACAGCTGTGGCTGTGATTGAGGTACTTGCTTCGACATGCCCTTCACATCAGCAACCATTCAGTTGTTGATGATACAGCTTTGGAAGAAACTGAAACCCCCTTCATACTTCAGATGCCCCGTACAGCCAAGTATAGAGTGCTACTGGATAGGGTTACACTTTTATCACACCTATTTAAACTCGTGCCCACTTTTCACAGCCTGATTCAGTACAGCATGTTAATCATGTAAGCAGAAAGAGGTCATGAACCTGCTGCTCAAGTCAAATTTAACCAAAACAAAATAGCCACTTTAAGATGCTATAATCAATATTTTATATTTACAGTGGATCAAATGACTGTGTAATGTGAAAAGTGTCACTTGTGGTGACGAACCTACAGCTCTACGGAGCTTTAAAGCGTCTTTCAGCTCATCGTTTTGATTTTCGGCCCGCTACTTTACTGTTTTAGTTCACTCTCACTGCTCATAGCATTGTTTTTAGCTGCAGCAGGCAGCTGTTTTCAGCTAAATATCTCTAAAAATTCAATGAAACTGCTTAGTGCCAAATGGCAGATGGACAAAGTTAGCCACTAACTGATGAACATAGTGGAGCATTTAACAGCTAAAGATCCAGATATTTCCCTCAGGAGTAAGTGGGGAATGTTGGGCTAACATTCAAGAGCAAACATGACTCCAAATGAATGCTGATGTGCTCAGTGACTGCTGGATGTGTAAATAGGCATTTGTTTGCCAAATCAACTTAAAAGGTGATACTATGTCACTGTTGTGTCGCAGCTTGTTTTCTGCTCCCAAGTGGCCAAAAAAAAATCAGTTATTGCAAGTTTAAATGATGTAAAAAAGGCTAAGCTTTTGAGCTATTGTGAGTAAAATAACATTTTATGAAAGTAGAAAATATAGTTTTAATCAGATGTTTGAGGAAATGATTGTATGACAGTTAAAGTAGTGGACTGTGCTATTTTGAACCACTGAATTATGAATGGCCCTCATCAGCATCATAGATTGGTGTGAAAATTATTTCATCCTGCCTGCGCCAAAAGGCAGCTTAAGACCTCTTTATCAGAGTCATTCAAGCAAAGAGTCAATAAAACACTGCAATTAGGCTTGCTCTTTTAAAATCTGAGATGGTCTAATTGACTGTGTGTATTCAAGTAGAACATCAGAATTCCCTCCAGCAAGTTTAATAACGTTGATAAGCATAATCATAAGCTCGACACTCTGAAACGTAGAATGATGTATTCTTACCATACTGTTAGATGAATGGTGTTGTCTTTAAGGACTTGGGTTTATGCGTATTGCAGGCCTTTGTGTGCCGTTTTCATTTGTTTTCCTCAAGTGTCTCTTTGAAACTGATAATGTTGATCGGGGGGGCTCAACAGGAGTTTCATAATAACATCTTTATAATGCTCACGCCACTTGGTTGTGGAGGGCTTGCAGTGAGGAGCTGAGGATAATAGTGTGGTGCAGCACATCAAACAGAGCCTGGTCAAAAAGCAAAGCACTCGATATCTCATAGGAGTGAATTTAATGGCCACTGGTTGCTCCTGGCTCTTGACCCTCTCCAAGAGGCTCCATGTTAGTCACTCTCCAGTGCTTTCCAATTGAAACCCAGCCAGACTGGTAGTAGATGAGATTTCAGCTGTCTACTCAAAGCCTGGATGACTGTGCCACTAGCTTCAGCTGGTCATTAGATTGGCGATGCTCAGTTGATAAGAGATGGTGAAACTGGACGCTGACACTTCTAGTAAGTTGGGAGTTTTTCTGCAGTTTTCAAGCTCAGGGTTTTCTCACACTGCTGTCTGCTTATAGTGGTTTGAAATGCATCGTAGATTGCTATTCAATCAATAATTTACAGTGTACTTTTTATTATAGCCAAAAGCAGCAAAAACACAAATACAGTGGTGGAAAGTAACTAAGTAAATTTACTCCAGTACTGTAATTTAGAACAACTTTGAGGTACTCATACTTTACTTGAGTACTTCCATTTTAGGCTACTTTATATTTCTACCCCACTACATTTAAGGGCAATATTGTACGTTTTACTCCACTACATTTGACAGATGTAGTTACTCGCTACTTTAAAGATAATTATTTTACATATAAAACATACAGTATGATCCGCATATAAAATGTGATGCATTGTTATAGATTAAATTATTCTCAACAGTATAAAAAGTAGATAAAATTATCTCCACCAGCTACAACATTAAAATGCTGTGTACACAATAATGCATCATTCAAAATAATTGAATAATCTAGTATAACACAGAGGCTAGTTTGTTACCTAATGAGTACTTTTACTTGAAAAGAGTAGTAAGTATTATGGTGTGGTTTAAAAAAAAGAAAAAGCTTGTAGGTTATGACCAAGCCACCAAACTAACTCGAGAACCAACCACACAGTGAAATCCAGGACATACTCAGGCTTTTTAATGCCTGGGACCCAACTGACTCCACCTGAAGGTAGCCAACCAGACTAATTTAATATGGATTTATATACAAGGTGTCTTGTTTAACATAATGAATATCTAATCAAGCATGAGCACAGGAAAGCAATTTCTGCAAAGTAATTGAAAGCAGACTTTGTTTATATGACAAAGAATATTGCTACACTCTTGGCACAGGATCGCCCAGAGCTCTAACTTGACATTAAATCTCTTTTCAAGCATCATTTCGAAATAAACGGGTAGTCTGTCTTTATTAGCCTGAGGATTGTTAATCTGTGATTTTAAAGCAGCACAAAACCAGTCCTTGCGACTGCAAAGACGCTAGAATTCGTCCAACACTTAATGTCACTGAAGAGAAGCGCAGATTTTAAGTTAGCATTTCTTGTCATATTGTTAACATGCTTGCAGAACAGTGCAGTGTGAGGGATGCCTCATCACAGCTGTGTCAGGCATCCTCTGCTTCTCAACTGCACCCCTACAGTCGAGATTTATAATGTACTGCTGTCCTGTGCTGCCATCTAGTGTTTAGAAATGATCCTGGTGCTAGTTGCTTGGAGCATCGTCCACTGTACTGTCAAGTTTGCATTGTAGTATTCTGGGTTTACACTTTTTTTTACACACATACACCACACACTCTGCTTCAAAGGAATTGTATTCCTGAGTGTACAGTGAAGGCAGCTTTATCAGTGGCACACGTTATATATATATAACGAAATTCAAAAAGAACTGGATTATTCAAACTCTACTGGAAGCTCAATATAATTAACCACTTAAAGGGAAACTCCGGTATTTTTAAACCTGGGGCTGTCACAGATGTCGACGGAGGCGATCTACTGGACCAATTCCAAAGCTTTTGTAAAATATTAGTCATTTCAACCCCAAAATTTGTAAAAAATAAAAATAAATAGGGCACAGGTTTGAAAATACCGGAGTTTCCCTGTAAGATACAGAAACAGTATATAGTAGAAAAATCAATATTGTGGCAGCTTCACAATGACTCCTCATGTGCCAAGTAACAAATATGACTATGTTACACACAAACGTGCAAACAGACTATTTTCAGCAGCAGGGCCACAGTAACACCTTGACTGAATCAAACAACACTTGTTTTCTATTGGTTCAAATACAACATATAAAATATTTTACAAAGTAGCTTTGGTGAGTCGTGTATATACACTTTTGCATAATAAAAAGCATGGAAAATGTTTAAATATTATCACTAGGAGCTAAATATAGAAAGAGTTCAGACTATTGCACAACAGCCAGGTGAGGACAGAGGGAAGTGATCACTGGAGCAGATGGCGGCTACTTTTAGGGTTTTCTGCGCCTGTAAAAAAAGAGAACAGAGTTAATCAAATGCCGTGTATTGCAGAGGAAAAGCTATTCTCAGATGTCCTCTATTAAAGATGACAGCTTACTTGGTGATCCCATGGTGCTCATAGCCGGGACCCATGTTTGATCCAGCCCTCATCTCCAGAGCCACGGAGCACTGCAAACAAAAGACAAATTGGGACCCAAGTCTACTCTGAAGTGTTGGTAAATTTACATTTCAGTTGGCACCACCTGAATTAGCAGCAACACAATGAAGATAAACACTGCAATGATTGTGTAATGTTAAGAATGCTACATGAAGTGACCTGGGATGGAATATGTACAGGAAAACCCATAGATGTAAAACACTTTTTACAGAAACACCATGCACAGAGCTTTAGATATGTTCAGTTCTTGTTGAAACTGTGTCAGATGTATTGATTTAACGCTACAGTCATTTGAGTCTGTAGTTAATGGGTGTTGTATTATGTTTGATGACTATTCATTTCAGCTCTAAAGACAAAATTAATCAACTGTTTTGGTAATTGATTGATCGTAATTTTTACTGCTTTTGTTTGTCATATGTGATTTACTAACATTGTAATTTTAAGATCTTTTGGGTTTTGGATTATTGGTCTGACAAAAACAATTCAATGACATCACATTTTATAGACCAAACTGTTTGTTGATTAATCAGCAGACAAATATAATGAAATAATTGTTGTTTGTAGCCCCCAAGTATATTAAATTTTGCCAGATTTTAACCGATCATAAGATTTTTTAACTACAAGAACAAGTGACCTAATGTTCAGATGTGTTTAAGGCTGGCCACCTAGCTTCAATACACATGCAGGTTCATAGCATACAGGGTTCGGTACAAAGTCTGGGAAATGCTTAATTTTAACAGTTATGATTTCAAGGTTAGGAATATGCTCCTTGAAAGATGCTTGATATTCAACATAATCTGGTGTTTCATCTACACAATCACTTATGTAAACCAAAAATCTTTTAATATTTGAAATGAAACGATCCCATCATAATATTTGTTTGTCTCCTGGCATTTATAGCAACAATTTAGATGTGATGATAAAGGCTTCGAGTCTGGACATTTTTTGTTTAGGTACCTTGAAAAAAAGTGCTTGAGAAGTGTTTGAATTTTATTCTTAAAAAGCTGTATGAACCCTGTACATAATCAGTCTACTTTCTAAACCGAGACACATATGATATGGTAGTTTATTGGAGACTCATCAATATTATCATCCTACCCTCGTCTCCATGTCAGTCCAAGCTCCACTGGCAGGTGTGTCTTCTGAAGATGCTCTTTTGCGGCTTCAGACACAAATGTAAAGTGACAAAAAGAAAATGTTAAAACATCATTATAACCTCCAGCTAATCTGCAGCTAATAACTGGCTGTAGGCTGCTACCTTGGGACTGTGGTGAGCTCCTGTCTCATTGTCTCGATGTCAGTGAACTGGACAGCCTGTCCTCCTCCTCTGGTTTTAATCACATCACCCTGAAAAATGAACATGTATGAGGTCATAGCCAACTTTAACTAGCAGTTCATCCAAAGTGAAAATTCTGTAATCATCTGGTGTTACTCATAACAGCGGACAAACAGATTAAGTTTTTTTAAACATAAAATAGAGAGTTAGCAAGTCCAGCACATGGTAATATTGTCAAACAGAAGTGACATTTTCTAACCCAGCTGTGGGTCACACACAATGATCTCAAATATATCCCAAAGTCAACTTCAGCTGTGATAAATGTAAGGGTGCTAATGTCACAGCTTGGCTGTGTCACAGCTGGAGAGATGCATTTCTCACACTCTACACTGTACTTGAGAAAATTCACTACGCTGTACAAGCATCTGATAAGACATTTTCCAAGGTTTGGGGGCCTTCCTGACACACTGTCAGAGCTCCCATGTGGTATAAGTATGTGGTGTTGTCACTGACCTCTTTCAAAACATTTTATTCACCTATTATCTTATTCATGCAATTATTCATTTTATTCCTCATTTATTGTAATTGCTATATTTGCTCTTGTATTCACTGTAATCACATCTTTTCAGTCATTCAGTTAGTTACTGTGAGCAAAGACTTTGGTTTATGTAATGACCGGGGGGGGTGAACATTTACACTGTACAGTGCCTCTTGGCTGAAAATGAATAGAAGGATTTCTTGAAAAGAGATGCGACATGTTCTCAGTAATTCATAACCAGTTTTGAAAAAAGGACCACAGATATGCACCTACTGACTTGCTGCATGTTTTATGGACAAAAAAAACCTCCCCTGAGATGATGGTGAGTACAAGGACAAGGTTTCTTTTTCAGTATTTATCCACTGCAAAAAAAGTAAAACATTCTGCTGCAAATTCCATAAAATGTGTAGGACGACTTGTCTGTTAGAAAGATAAAGAGTGGGGACGTCATCTTACTGTCCCAGAACCAGAAAAATGGCGACAAGCTTGGATGAGATTGACGTAGCTATACAGATTGTTGTGAGTCAAGTTACAGAAATAACAAACTCTTAAAATTGACATATTCTGTCGCAGTGTTCATTACCTTAATAAGTTTGGTCTGTATCTCGCCATCAGAGGCAACCTCCTGGTGTGTCAACACGTATCTGTCACACTTGGACAGGGCCTTCTCACTGGGTGCAGATACCTGGATGGAGTTGGGGATGACGGGCTGCAAAACTGTACCCAAGTCCATGCTGGAGGAGGGCTTGTGGTCCACCCACTTCTCCCCGCCAGCAGAGCGGGAGCGACGGTGCAGTGGCCGCACTGGCGTCGCCGTCTACAGAGCAGGGAAGCAATTGAAAAAGAAGGGGAAAAAACATGCATAAAACTACGGCAAAGGATTACATCAAATCCTGACAAAGGTATCTGTCATGAAACTGGTAAATGGCCCAGGATATCTTCACCTGTAGGAACCCAAATTTGGGTTCCCCCCGATTAGTGGAGAGGAGAAAAAAAATTTCCCCGTGTTTTCACTATACAAACTCATGCTGCTGCCTGTAGCTCACTCACTGACCCTGTAGCTTCTCTCAATTAGGTCTAGATCAAATGTAGGGGAGTTGGCCTCGTCTTCCTTTCTAGCACAACACAGAGCTCTCCTCCTGGCCCGGCTGGTTGAGGGGCCTGCTGGGGTGGGTTCTCGTGGGCGTACTAGGGAAATGGTAACCCTGCCTGCTGTCCTGGGATGCCTGCTGCTCCCATGCAGAGATGCTGTTAGCCACTGACAAAGAGCTACTGGTGCTGGGGACAGGGCAGGTGGGCCTTGGGTTTATTTCAACCTCCTCAACTCTTGCGGCACTGACTGGCCCTGGCTCTGGACTGACATGGGGAGAATCAACAGGGCACTGGGGAGCAAAGTGGAAAGACTGCACAGTTACATACATGCACGGTTAGATACAGTTAGTACAAAGAAATCACATGATTAAATGTTACAGCAGTTGCTTTTCCTTTTCTTACATTATATTAAATTAAATTGTTTTTTGGGGTTTTGGACTATTGTTTGGGCTGAAGGAAATTGTGATTGTATTTATTTATTTTTACTGTTTGATGTGTAAACCTAATGATTAATCAAAGAAATTATCTGCAGATGAATCTATCTAATCTCTCTATTAATCTATGAAAATAATAGTTGCAGCCGCCTATTGTATGTAAATGTGGTTACAAAATAAGAACACCTTTTAAATATATTCCAATGTAGAGCTGAAACCATCAGTTGAATAATTTATTGGAATTAACTGGCAACAAGTTTGATTATTTATCAGGAAAAAATGTAAATCATTCGCTGGTTTCGCCTTCTTTAATTTGAGGATTTCCTGCTTTTCCGTTTTATAGTATTGTAAATTCAATATCTTTGGGCTTGGACAAGACATTTGAAGATGACACCTTGGACTTTCGTTACAATGAACATTTTTAACCATATTTTATAGACTAAACATATGAGTAATCCATAGATTAATCAATAATGTAAATATTTAGTTGCAGTCCTATTCCAATGCAACTCGTCACAGAAACGACCTTAAAAGTTACCAGATAACTGAATCAACACTTCTGTAAGTTTTAAGTTTCATGTTAGTTGATGTTTATGTTAATGTATCTACTGCCATCACATTGGGATTAGTGATGTCAGTCCGGTCAGGAAAGTGTATTAGTTTTACAGAGAAGAGCACAGTTAACTTTGAAGGGACAGAATTCTGTTTAACTGCCACCGTCATGTCATCTAACAAGATTTAGTAATAGATACTTTAGTCAGGAGCTATGCAGGTGCTCTAGATGTGCACTGTCAACACCACGTACAGGGAGAGGCGAGGGCGAGGCCGATCTCTTTGCAGGGAGGCGTTCCTCTCTGGAAGGCCGCTTGGGCTGTGTCTGACGGGGTGGAGGTTCAGGACGACCTGAAGTCTTGCTCTCTGTCACGATGGCCTTGAGCTGCTTCAGCTTCTCGTCTTTCACCCAGAGCTTGTTCTGCATCTCCAGCTGCATCGCGTTAACACGTCTGTCCTGCACAGCAAGACGCATATAGTACAAGTTTAACTGACTGTATAAATGATTTTGGAAAGTTGAGGCATGACAAACTAAATAAATAATCTAAGGTGGTAAACAAACGGTGCTACTTTAACAGGCTATAGTACACAGAAGGATACTTAATTTATCAACATCTGTGTTATAAGAGGAGCAACTCACACATTCTTTCTCCCACTTGTGCTGGGTGTCTGTGACCGCGCCGTGCATGCGCTGCTCCATGCGTCTCTTGTCAGACAGCTCCCTCTGCAGCCTCTGCTCTCTGGTTTCCAGTTCCTGCTGTAGTGAACGCTTGTCGTCCTCATAGATTTTAGTAGTTTTCTGCAGGATGTCAATCTGGAACAGAATCATGTGGGACAGTTAAGAAACTGAGCAACACATCCACAAATCAGCAAACTCCAGGAGGTTTGAATGTTTTTGTCTCACCTTGTGTTCTTGCATCTTGGTTCTCTTCTCCAAGCGTTCAATCTCTGCCTTGTTGGTCTGGATGATCTTGTCCTTCTCTACCAGTTTGCCGTTTTGTCCTTGAATAAAATTGTCACTGGAAATGAGGTTGCTGTCCAGTTCCTGAAGCATGGACTTCATCACGTTAGCTAAAACAACATGAGGGAGAGAACATGTGAGCCAAGATAAAAATTGAAACTTTTCAAGTAACCTGAACTGTTAAAGGCAAGAGGTGAGGGTTGAGCTAGAACGCGAGCAGTCACCTGCTTTGCTGTATTCGTCAATCATCATCTGCCTGATCCGGTGCCTGTTCTGCAGAGCTTCGATCAGCCTGGGCAGGGTGATGTCATCGTGAGCGTCTGTCAGCTCAGAGGAGGGTAGAGGTGGGAGGCTGTGCACCAGGTGGCTTATAACAGAGGCCATGTCTAAGGAAACGGAGATAATTAACCCAAATGCTACTGTAAAGGATTTGTGTTTATAAATGTGTACAAAATATTCCATATATGAAACATACACAAATACAATATTGGCCCAAATATAAAGATAATTGTGTACATTTTTCTTGAAATTAGGTTGGGCTGTCTTAAACTTGGAGTAAATGTCATTATGTATGAGATTAATAGAAGTATATGACTGAATAATAAACTGAAGGAATGAACATTATCACAGCAGATATTCAGCTTAAAAAAACCCTGACAGACTTGAATCCACTGCTTCATGCCGATTCTCTTTGAGATGCTACAGTCAATGTCAATGGGCTATGGTCTGACATGTTTGCCATTTTATTTAAATAACTCAATTTAATGTTTTCACTTGTGATATTTTTATTTAAATGTGACAATACATGTATGTATTATATCTGCCTGTGTTGTCCCATTGAACAAGTTTTTTCATTTATAAAAAAGTGTATTACTCCTGTAATCAGGCTTGTGTTATTTAGCAGATTTGGCTTATACAGTGCATAACTCACCTCTGTCTACTGGACCGCCACGCTCCTCCAGCTTGCGAGACAGTTCCTCTTTAAAGGCCTGGTTTCTATGGCGGCGGCCTGGGGTGTAGCCACAGATGGGCCTGTCCACTGGCCGAGCCACTTCCACCTCCTGGGTCATCTCTGCAAACCGCATCACCAGCTGCACAAACAGAGTGCTTACCGTGTGTCGGAGGAAAAGCAGCTCACATGCTCATTTAAATAACGGAGACAGTTAAAGTCAGGCATGTGATTGGCAAAAGACAAAAAAAGAAAAAGCAGGAAAATACACGGAGCATGCACCCCTTTTGAAAACGTCAGTTCTGAATCTATGTACTGTGCAATGAAAGGTTGTAGCCTCGTAGCCTTATAGTTCATTCACACCAGTTTAGTTACACAAGTTGAGTCTAGCTGGTGTGGTTGCTATGGTAACACTACAGCGTTGCCTGTTGATGTAAATTTTAGCGCGTCTAAACTTGAAATGTTAATGTGAATTGATACTGTGATTTTCTGTTTTTAGTTAAAGTAATGAAATATGGGTTTTCTGGTTACCGAATTGAATCTCACTGCTCATTGTCCAATTGGTTATATTTCATATTCTTCTATCCTATATTTCTGATGCTTGACTATTCATGGTCACACTTTTTATGCAATTCATATTGTATAGCCCATGTAATTGAACTTTATTGTGTCAAATTAGCTATTAGATTATATCATATTGTAACTTTAGTGTTACAAGAAAAAGCCTTTTCCACCTGACACAAAAGGGAGCAAGTCTGTCGCGCACACAGCTGATGCTTTTGTGCATTTGTATTTATCACCACAGATCTTTACTAAAGAACCAAAGACCCAGTACTGCCTCGTGCCTCTTTATTACAACGCAGAATTCTGATAAATACAATTTTTTTATGAATCTGCATGATTCATGTCACATTTTCAGGTCGGAAAATCCGGAACTCTGGATTAATCCGGAAAATCACATCCCTATAAAGTGCAGGATGAACTTACCAAGGTTTCCTCGTAGTCGTCAGCCTTGGGATTGACACAAACAACCATCCTGACTTTGCCCTCTCCGTCAAAGTAGTTCTTGAACAGATGGGTTACTTTAGAGTCTCTGTAGGGAACCATCTATAAGATAAAACTTAGGTTACCTATATGGTTCATCAGTAAACATAATGTGTGTGGTTCAGCTTTAGTCATTCATACCCTGTTTGTGCCATACAACTGGTTCTCTCGGAGTATCTCGATGCACGTCCGCAGATTCAGCAAAGACTGATTAATGTTACCTGCAAGGGAAGAATGTTGTTTAATCTCACATGAACTTTAGCTACAAATAAAACCAAATTTTGATGTTTGGGTAACAAACCTGCTTCACGTATACGGGTGCCTTCTGCCCCGGTCCTACCAGTGCGCTCACTTCCTGCCAAGTCCACCAAGCACAGCTGACTGACAGTCACCTGGTTTTTATCCTGACAAACAAGATCAGAAAAGACTTCAATGTCAAAACCGGTGCTTATAATTCATTTAAATATGAATTACAGAGCGGCAACCGTGGGACCACCAGACATTTGGTTTCAGTTTCAGACCTGGAGAATGTTGTCGCCATCTGCATCAAGAGGAGCCTGAGCCAGTTTAATAATGAGCACACTGTGGGAGCGACTGGACTCTCTGTTCAGGCGGGTGTTCGCAACCTTCCTCTTCTTCTGACCTGGAACAACATAGTATAGGCAACTCTTCAACCATGTTTATTCACAGATAACATCTTCACATGCAATTTCAACTACTCTAAACTCCAACTGATGTGTTTAACTCATACAAGACCTGCTCAGAGAGAAGATTAACGGGGGTCATTTCCTGGTCAGAGCCGACCCGGAGGCCGGCAATACCAGGTCAGTCACATCTACATTCATCAGTGCAGTATTTTACCTTGATTCCCTTAAATTTGACTCTTTGATTTCTAAATGTAGATCTTACTACAACTTACCTCTCCAGAATACTTGAAATGCCTCCTCAGCAGACTTGACTTCGACCTCCATACAACCAGCAACATACATGTTGTGATTCTGATCCTCTCTGAGGATTCTGGATTGAGGTGGTCTACATTGAGAAAATAAAAGTGTTAAGTCACTGAAGACATGGAATTGCATTTTTCATACAACAGGTGTAGAGGGTTAAACATTTGGGGGAGGGTATTAATGTTGCTTGATTCCAGCCATGGAAAGTAATCAAACAGATACGATCATGAAGCGCCATACAAAGCAACAGACAGCAGGTTTAAGGACATTCAGGAGCTTTGCCATAACCAAGACTACAAGCAGCAGCAGGGTAATGGAATGATTTTTAGGACTAAAGGAACACTCGCCAACACTGGAGACATATTACCAGGTGTAGCCTGCAGTCAGCGGCTCCGTCAGTCAACTTTTAGGCAGGGCTGGGTAACTAACCTCAACGCTCAACGTTTTCTGGGTACTGATGTGCGTCCATAGAACAGAGCATGTGGCACTGAATGCTTGCTCAGATTCATACTTCCTATTCTTTGATCAAACCATTTGATTTAAATTGCAACTTTGCCAATTTCGTTGTATTTTATTCTGGCATTTTGTAGATTCATCGATTAATCATTTGATCTATAAAATATCAGAAAATACAACAAAAATAATTCAAATGGCTTGATTTGTCCAACCAACAGTCTAAAACCTTAATATATTCAGTTTACTAATGGACATGCTGAAACTAGAGAATAGTTGGCATTTTTGCTTAAAGAAAAAAAATCACTGACAGAATCTGTCAAGTATTTTAATCGATAATCACGTGATTAATCGATTATTATAATAGTTGCAGATTCTGTTAATTTATCAATTGTTAAATCAACTCATTTCAGCTGTATTTGGCTTTTTTGTTGCCTAAGAAAACGGGGTTTTGACAAAAACATGTTTACATGTCTCACAGTATCGATTGGGACCACGTTAGAAATAAGTCTGTAACTTTAACATGTTATCCCTTGGAGTGGGGTTTGTAGAGCATTAAAAAAAATGCTTTAACGCAAATAGATAAAAGGATTGTTTTGATATCTGTACCGAAACTCTGGTTTCATATCAGCACTAGTATAAAAATAATATTTTAAATGATACACAGCCCTACTTCTGGGTAACTTCTTCTATAACTCTGGTTAGAGTGGATTTTTTTAATACAAGAAGTTTCTACAACATTTGAAAATGTCTCCAGCGTTGACGAGGTTCCATTTACAGTCTAGACTGCATATTTGTGGGTACGAAGGAAAGTTCGTCTTAATCAGGCTACTAGTCTGATGTCTGTGTTCACTGATCACATACATGAACTCAGTGTTCGGGCGCACAGGTGTGCCTCCACCATTCCACCTAGTAAAAAGAAAAGACAATACCTTTTTGTCTTCCAGCTACTCCAACATAAGATAATCACCTCTAAAAACCACTAAATATAATATTTGAATGTCTGACTACTGTAAACAGTTAAAACATGTCTTTAAATGCACATTTATATTATATGAATCAATATTCCTTTCACTTTACATTTCCTGAACTCACTTTGGTTTGATTACATCTTCCTGCGTTTCCTCCAGGAGATCATAGATGTAGTTGTTGTAGATTTCTATGTAGGAAACGAAGACGCTGTAGCTGCTGTCCTCATCCACACCATCTGTTTTATAAGCCTCCTCCGGCTTAATCATGTCAGCAATTTCAGGATCAACCTTTTGTCTGAAATCAAAGAAGTGACTTAGGTGTTATATATCAGTTACTGTTAGAACACTGGTATTTCACGGGACTCAGACTCACCTGGAGGAGGGTGTTTTAGGAACAGACAAGTTGTTTTCCCGCCTTTGACGCTCCAACAAAGCATCAACTTCACTCTGGACCTCCATACCATTTTTGTCATCGGTCTTGAAAACCTGAAAAAGAACAAAATAAAAGGTGGAATGAAATTAGATAAATGTACAGATTTAACAAGTAAGTATTATTAAATTATGTGGGTACAAGAGATGATGACACTATGTTTACTCTCTTACATATCTTTTGGCCTGGTAGGGTCCTACACTGTTAAAGATCATGTCAAGTGAGCGAGGTAGAAGTCCACCCTGGCCTGGAGAGCCAGTCATGGTGAACGTCTTTCCACTTCCGGTGACCCCATAGGTAAAGAGCAGACCTGCAACAACCAGGAAGGAGAGAATTAAATGCCAATAAGATCCTCAAAACTTAATCAGCTCTTGGTTCCTGAGCATGTTAAAATGCAGGAAAATTCAGTGGGAGAAAATACAGCAGAATTACTGATAGACAAATCAGGCAGCTGGCTATAGCTTAACTATTATTGTTTTAAAAAATAAATGTGGATAATGTCTTTCTGGATCTGGCCAATGTTCTTACCATTTTTTCCATGGATGAGGTCATCGACGAGAGGTTTGGCCACATGCTCAAACAGCTCCATCTGAGATACTGAATCTCCAAAGACTCTTTTGAAGGAATAATGAGTCTGAGAAGCAAAAGAGATTAATTGGAATATTATACTAAATACTGTGCATTCAGAAAGTATTCAGACCCCTTCACTTTTCATATTTTGTTATGTTGCAGCCATATGCTAAAATCATTTAAATTAATTCTTTCCCCTCATCAATCTACACTCAATACCCCATAATGACAAAGCAAAAACGGGATTTTAGACATTTCTGCAAATGTATTAAAAAGAAAAAACTGAAAACCACGTCAACTAACTAATTTCAATGCAAAGGAGGAGCAGTTCTACTCGTAGCTCCTTCTAGATGTCTGAACTCCAAGCTGGGTGGATTACATGACACATCTGGCCTGGGAACATCTTGATATCGCCTTGCTACCTTACTTGGCCTACTGCCACCGTGACCTGGACTCGGTTAAGCAGCAAAAAATGGATGGATGGATGCAAAAGGCTAAGTAATTTCCAGAATCAGCTGGGCATTTGTCAGCTAGGGATTAATACAAATTTGGTACGCTACTGTGTATTTATGGTAGCAGGAAAGTGTTTGTGGGATTGACCAAAATAAAACAATATTCCCCATGTTCATCATAATTAAGGAACATGTCATATGTGCAATGTTGTGGCTCATTTATGCGTTTTTAAAGAGGTACTGCACACTTAAACATGTTTTTTGAGCTGTAAACTAAATGATATGACTGCACTGTGATGAAACACTTCAGTGCCAGTGTTAATATTGACATTTCTTACCAAATTTATAAAAATCGGCATTTCATGGGTTGATAATAGCTCAACACGCCATCTACTGTTTTGAATCAGCCCTGAACCTGCAAGGCCAATGCTGACATAGAGTCATCCGGTTGGGATGTTGGTTTTGGTCTTTTCATGGGATTTGTTTACAGTAAGAAAAATGCTGAATATCACCATCCATATCCTTTAAACTAAACCAGACAGATAACGTACATGATCATTGTGCAAATGATGACAAATGCCTCTGCTATTTTCACAAGTACATAAACTACTACAGGTTCACTAGATTTGTTACCTCTTTGTACTCTCCATTGCGGTTTGTTTTGAAGCCTTCAGGGGCGTGCAGCTGGACGGTGGTGCTGCTGACTTCAATGCAGCACTCCTCGTCCTCCACACCCAGAGGTCGTACACGGCAGTACACCTGAGGAAAACCACAAAAGTCAAATGAACTCCAGGAGGACCTGTGTATTCTAACTTTTAGGAATAAAGCTATTAAATTAGTAACACGCTTTACCTTAAAACTACAACTTGCCAAACATTAGCATATCACATCACAAAAGTAGTGAATGCTACAGTTTGTGTTTGCTAACTTAGTTCTTGAACAACTCATTGATACTCACCCCAACCGGGTCTTTCTGATTACTGGGGGGCTTTTTTGGAGGAGGCCTGCGGGGGGTTTTACCCTTCCTGAAAACATAAGTCACATTTCATTAGCACAGTACATTGTTAGCGTTAGCTTTTCGTTACAGTACGCGATGATGCGTTAACAAAGCCTCTGGCTAGACGGCTTATTAGCCCCCGGGTAACGTTACGGCTAAGCTAACCATCCCTTGTTTGGATTCCGTGGACAAGTATGCTAGTTTCACTGTACCGCATTTAGCATTAGCATAATACGTGTAAGCAATGTACTTTAAACGCAGTGTAAAAAAAAAAATTAAAATTAAACTCTGCTTACGCTTGTCTGATCATTGTTCCCTACGTTTGACCGTTCCTGTTGCTACAATTTTTAAATTTCCCTCCGCCTTCTTCTTCTTCTTCTGTGTTTCCGGCAGACTGGACGCATTGTGGCACAGTGCTGCCTCTCACAGGTCGGAATTAACTTGCAGTTCGGAGTGATTCTATTTCCAAAGGCGTAATCCTGTTTCCCCTCCGCCTCAAATCAGAGGATATTTTTCAAAAGAAGCCATCAGCAGCCAATAAGATTTCACAACAACCAAACACGTGTTTAAACATAATTTTCCCCCTCACAAATACTACATTTGCAATAACCAGAATATTTGTTTCAAACTCAATCATTGTTTTTAAAGAAATTGCTTAATAATGGCATACTACTTGTCTGTCAATTGTTTAACAAGGAGGGTCATATGTTTACTTATAATTAATTCTTATCAGAATATAACATTCCTGTACTCCCTAGAGAATTTGCTATTGTTTTTGATGCTATTCCGTCAGGTATTAAAATGCTGCTGTCTTCTGCAGCCAGAGAGATTATCCATCCAGCTACTCCACTAGAATTATACATAGGGAATTCAGATCCTTTTTTTGAGTGTAAAAATTAATAATAAATGTATACAGGAAATAATACAGAGGGGCACAATTAGTAAACCTGCTTCTTTATTTGTCTGGAATAATTTGCATGCTGGTATAGACTGGGAAACAACATGGTTATTACCCAGGAACGTTTTTGTTTCAAATAAGGTATAAGATGTCTCTGAAAATATTGCACAGGTGTTATCCAGTCAATTCAATAATTGTAAAATATAGGCTAAATGTTGACCTTTTCTTTGTTCCTTCTGTCACCACCATAGACTGTATATAAAGACTATGTATATAAAGACTGTATATCTTTATATACAGTCTATGGTCACCACACAGATGAAACGACAACTCATCTTTTTTGGTATGACCTTAATCTTTATTTAATCAGAAAATTGGCCACTCAACTCAAACTCAGGATTGAATTTATTTTATTTGGGGTTTTTTTTGCTGATGAAATGCCTGTCAAGAAAAAGTATGTTATTAATATTATCTCTTTATTAGCAAAATTCCATATACACGCCAGCAAATTTGCAAAACAGAAACCCAATCTTACTGTCTTTATATTTTATATATATATATATATTACTGTTTTTATTCTTTTATGTGTTATGTTTTGTGCACTACCTCCAGCACTGCCTTGTTACTGTTGTTGCCTGTTGTAAATTGTAAATTGTAATTGTGTAAATAAAGTAAAAAAATAAATAAATAAATAAAAAAGAACCGATACTAGCTAACACCACTACGAATTAAAATAGCCTAAGAAACCATGCAAACAAAAATAAACAGCAACAAGAATTTTCACAGTGACAGTATTGTCAGGTCACCCTTTTTTGTTTTGACAGAATCAATTATTTTAATGTAGGAGTGGGATTTATTTCACATTGTTGTATCTAAATGTAATTTAGTTTATTACTATACCAGAGATTATATTATTATTATTATTATTATTATTGAATAGTAACTATGTTTGTCAGATTTAGGTTACATTATATAGAGATGGCTAAAGATTTTGTGCATTTTGCACTGTTAGAAACAGATTATAAATAAATGTACTTTGTGGGAATCCAAATAAAGAATAAATAAATATACAGAAGCTACAGGTGTTGGTTGAAATAGATAGATAGATATACATTTTCTGTCGTTTTATACTCCATATGAATTATTTAACTAACCGTATTATTTATTAATGTAAATCAGTTATTTGTGTCAGTCTGACGTTTATAAGCTAATTGTGTTTTTCATAAATAAAGCCACTGAAAACTGATCTGACGTCAGTTTGTAGTCCTACCTAAACACCAAACATGGCGTCCACTGAGGGCTGTTGGTAGACAAACACTGACACCTACCGTCCACCAACTGTAACACACACAAGTTACAAAACAGACATTTGCAGCCATTAGATCCCTCACATGTACTGCTGCGTTATACAAACACTGGAGCTCCTGCTCTTAAACTGCAGCTCTAAACACTGAACACCACAGGTGAGAAGTTTGTATTAACTTTATTGATGCAGCTGAATTATTAAGTGTCGAGTCAAATCCTCCGCGTGGTGGTGTTTAATAAGAGTCGTGTTTTTTTTCTTTTTAAGGGGAGAAATGAAAAGCAGACCGAGGAAGTCAGATGCGTCCGAATCAAAGGGTAAAGTGAAGAAAAGAACAGGGGAGAGCTCTGCCCCAACTCTCTCCAAAAGACTACGAGACAAAAAAGAGGGAGAAACATCCAAACAAGGTGTGCAGCCCTGACACGGCAGCTTCAGCACGTTTCAGGGACATTGTACGTGAAATGCTCGTGTTGATTTGGTTTGTGTGTCTTGCAACAGGGCCTCCTCTCAAGTCTGCACGAGTCCAGAAGAAAAGTGGGTATGGAAGCATCCTGCACTACATTTACAAGAGCACTCTGGGACAAAGTCTTCACTCACAGATGAGACAGGTGAGACTATACAGAGGGATCAAATACAGAAACAGTGTACATCAACATATAATGCCATGGCTGTATGTTAATGTAGGGAAGTTCTCCACGTGCATTGCATATGTATATGTGCATCATTTTCTGTTATGTAGGAACATATAGTATATTCATGGCCAGATTAACTTGCAAGGGTGCAAAAAGTTACTAATAACCCTCATTTCTAGATTGGCTGTGGTAATTTGATTAAACATACATTCATGAAATGGCAACATGTAAGCACAAAGCTCAGAGAACCACACAGTGCCTCAAGATCAGCATGTCAGTTGTTATTGTGTTTTAATCATATATATTCCCAAAACTACATTAGCACAACCCAATTTACGAACAATGAGCCCAGAGCTTTCTGTTGGTAATTCAGCATTGTATATATTAAAGATATGGAAATTTAAACACCTCATGGAAGAAGAATCTGAATCACACAATCATTGCTACAAAGATTGATTATATTAGGCTAAAAACAAGGAAGTAATGTTTGTCAGATATGGAAAATGTCTGACAACAAACTGAGCTCCAGAGAGGGCATGTCTGTTCGTATTTGAAGGCGTGTTCAAATAGCAAGGTCAAAAACAGCAAATGTGTTTTTATATGTCAAGTGGAACACTTTTTAAAATATGGAAAACATATTTTATTTCTTCATTTGGATCATTATCATAGTAGCTGCCACACTGGCAACTGCCGCTCTTCATGAAAGTTACAGAAAATGGAAGTAAAATACCCTTTTACCCTATATTACAAGTGCTGTAGATTATGTTATGATAGTAATAACTTTAAAAGTGACTCGACGTAAAGCTCCAGTGGTCACATTACATCCACCATATACTGTTTGTACTGTAGCTATAAAGACTTTTCATAATAGACCCTCTGAATTTGAGTGAACTTAACTTTGTTTTTCTCATCCGATTCTTTCAAACCCACGACTTATCACAACTTAAGAAGCTGTCTGTTACAACTAAAACAGTTAGTCAGTTGGCAGAAAACTAATCACAGACAGTTCTGTTAATCAATTAACTGTTAAAGTCATTTATCAAGCAAAAATGCAAAAACAATGTCCTGTCTGTAGCTTTTTAAATGTGAGGATTTGCCTCTTATCTCAGTTTTCTACAACTAGAACTTCATTATTTTTGGGGTTTGGACTGTGGGTTGGGAATAAAACAGACATTTGAAGACGTCACTTACAGCTCTACAGCAACAATATCTGACATTTTATAGACAAAGAGATTAATCCGTTAGTCTAAAAAGTAATTTAAAGATGAATCAATAATGAAAATAATTATTACTTACACTAACACTTTAGCTCCCCTTTAGAGACACATACTAAAGTCTGACTTATATACAGTATGTATCTGAAATATATAAATCTGTTTCATTCATTTTAATTGGAGTCAAAAGCCCTGCACATAGTTCCCACAGTGCAGAACAGATTGCCTTTTGTTGCCTTCTTTATCAGGTCAGGTAGTCAGTCAGATGGTGTGTTTAGTGTATATTGGATCTCCATACACTGGGAATATGTCAGTTGTACATTTAACTCTGTCTCCTCCAGTGTCTGCAGGAACCTTTTGTTCGCTCACTGTCGTCGTATCATTTCCACGGTGCCACCAGCCCCTTCGACCGCAGGATCACCTGTCTGGAGTGGCATCCCACTCATCCCACCACTCTGGCTGTGGGGTCCAAGGGTGGTGACTTGTATCTGTGGGACTTTGAGGTGCCCACGAAGAAAACGTTTATTCAAGGGGTGAGTTCCTGCGTGATGGTCCGGTTTGTTTTACCAGATACTTGAATGACTAACAGTACCAGGTGTTCAACACATTTAAATAAAAACGTTGCTTTTAAAATTTGCATCTATTTGAGGCCAAGGACAGTTACATGTTGAGGCTGTGCAAATTAGATTGACTTGACGACGCACTGTTATTGGTTCTCTGTTTAGATGGGGGCCGGAGACTCAGTTACAGACATGAAGTTTAACCAGTTAAATCCCACTCAGCTGTTCACCTCGTCTATGGGGGGTACGACAGCACTTCGAGATTTCAATGGGACAACTCTAACAGTGTTTGCCAACATAGACACGCTGAAGTAAGATTAAGTCCGCTTGTTTTCTGTAACCTAAAGTCAAAAAGAGTTGTAGATTTTAGTCAGTCTAGCATCAGTCTTCTTATCAGGTGGCCCTGATTGGCTTAATGCTACACACTTGTGTAACAGTGTAGCGCTAATAACTTCCCCATGATAGACCTCCATTTGTGTTTCTGTGCACAGAGCGGAGCGGGAGATTTTATCGGAGGGATGAAGTTTTGCCCGATAGACCTTTCCAAAGTCTATGTGGCTTCTGGTGAGGGCTCCCTGACCATGCAGAGCTTTGAGGGTTGACCGTTCTGTCCAGAACTCGAGACTGTGGCCACGATCACCACAATGTTTGGTGAGAAAACTGCAAAGAAGACTGATGCTCGGCAAAGAGATGCTGTGATCTTGATAATGTGCTAAAAACGCAGCTCCAAAATTTCAGCTTTTCATGAAATAAGAAAAAAAGCCTTGTTTTAAGATTTGTGACAATGCATTTCTTAGATAATTCACTGGACAGCAATGATGAGGAATATTACATTCATTCAGATGTGTTCATTTAGATTTGTCACAATTTTTAGGTTCATCCCTGTTTCATTTTTCATCTGTTATATCCAGTGAATTCACTTTGTTCTTTGTTTCTCACAGTTACTGGTACTGCTGTGTAGATGTGTCAGTAAGCCGACAGATGCTTGTGACAGGAGACAACATGGGACAGCTCTTACTCCTGGGTTTAGATGGCCAAAAGGTGCGTGTCCGTTCCCCAATGAAGGAGATAATTTTAGCACACAGAGTGAAGTTATTCTACTGTATTTTATTGTCTTTTGCCACAGACAAGCCAATATTTTAATGAGTTTCATTGTTCTGTTTTGATGTCGTAGATTTTCAGTAACAAGTTGCACAAAGCCAAAGTGACCCATGCAGAGTTCAACCCCCGTTGTGATTGGTTGTTGGCGACGGCCTCAGTTGACCACACGGTGAAGCTCTGGGACCTCAGAAACATCAAAGACAAGACGAGCTTCCTCCATGACCTGCCCCACGAGAAACCTGTCAACTCTGGTAACGCTCTCACTCAGAAAACCCTTTCGTCTTTCCATCGTTGCTGCATACATATGTTTGTTTTTAGAATATTCTGCAGTTTTACGAACATTGTGACATTTGTGCAGTATGATTGAAAAGTAAATGATATATTAAGTGTAATTTGTCTTGACTTTTGAAGAGTCCTCTGGTAGTCTATTAATCCACGTTTCACATTAATGTAGATAATAAATATAGTTGTGAAATAGTAGTTAAAAGTGTCGTTGTTGGTATAAGATGCAAGTGATTTATTATTTAGCTGTTCAGTTGTCTTAACTTATTTGATGAAAAGATCTCTTTTGATAGACTTCTGAGTTAATAAAGACAAGAACCTAAAAAAAAACATGCTTTGTATGACAGTTGCTATGACTACAGCTCTTAAAGAAAATCTAGATTATTTTGGTAAAACTGGTACTGTCGCCCCCCCACAGCCTTTTTCAATCCACTGGACTGCTCCAAGCTGCTCACCACAGATCAGTACGACCAGATCCGGGTCTACTCGTCCTCTGATTGGTCGAAGCCTCAACATATCATCCAACATCCACACAGACAGTTTCAGCATCTCACACCCATCAAGGTTTGTTTTTCTTCTTCATGTGTTTGTATCCTCCTGTATCTTCTGTAGAAATGTCCCCTGAGGGATCACGACTTTAAAAACATAACTAACAAACATAGTTCAGTTGCACAAATGATCGAAGCTCATACACAAAACAAGACACAGACATCAATACGTATGACCAAAGTTTACATCATGGGTTGCCAATCTTTTCTGTACTATGGATCATTTTTATATTGACAATGTTGCTGCGGACCGCAAGGCTCAGCTAGACTGCATCACTTTTCTTTTTTATTGAAATGAGCAGCATTTGAGTTCAGGATATCTCCACAGAGAGGATTGTTGACTGAAGAAAAACATGAAATCTCAGTACCATTAGGTGTAAGACTGGCAGGAAGATGTACAGCTAAATTACAGCTTCTTGTGACTAAAACACGTTTCATCTTATTGGCATTCAGTACAAGTTTAAGAGTGTGCGGAGATATCTGAAAAAGTTAAATTGTAATCTGGACGTTGCTTGAAGGCAGCAGCCAAATGCATATGAGGCTGTGCCATCAGTATCAAAATGAGTTTAAGAATCTGTTGGAGAAATAATATTAATATTCTTGTACTTTGTAGATAGTAATGGACCAGGTGCTATCTGACATGCCAGGGAGAAGCACTATCTTGTAATTTATGTGTGTGCTTTGTCAGTGTGGTAGGATACCGTTTGTGACAACAGAATACTGTTATTATTTCTCCGTAGGCCACATGGCATCCTCTCTATGACCTAATTGTGGCGGGCCGCTACCCCGATGACCGGGTTTGCCCCGGAGATCAGAGGACCATCGACATCTTTGATTCCAACACAGCAGAGCTCGTGTGTCAGCTGCAGGATCCCACTGCCTCAGGGATCAAATCTGTGAGTATGTTTTTTAGAAAAAAACACTGGAAAAACCTTTAAAGACACCAAAACTGTAGTTATTAACACACATATATATATTTATTTACAGATCAACAAATTCAATTCAGTGGGTGATGTGATTGGATCTGGAATGGGTGAGTTCTGTAAAATCACTTTATTGATACTTGTGTTATCTGATGTCTTGATTCAAACCAGTTCCCGTGAGAGGAGGTCAAACTGTGTCACTAAAGCTGCTTAATGTTTACTCACAGGTGTAACGGTGATGGTCTGGGACAGGAACGAGTCATTGATCAATGATCGGCACAAAGAACAGGAGGAAACCTCGACCTCGGTGGGCAGCTTAAGAGGTCAGAGGAGGAGTCTGCAGCGCTCCAGCAGGGACAGGAGAGGCCCTGCTGTGGACGCAAAGCTCAAGAAGAAACTGGCTTCTCTGGAACAATCGGAGACCAAAACCAAGACCAAGACTGGATGTACTAAACAAAAACAAGCCCAGATGAGGAAGAAGTAACTATATAATAGTTAGGATCTTGAAAATCCAGTGTATATATTCCTTTGTTTACTGTTCGCTGTGTCTCTAACTTCAGGGATTGTTGGAATGTTGATTGTTGGAAAAAACGTTTCAGATATTCTTTTATAAACCAGTTTAAAACTGGAACTTTTGTATGTTCTCACAAATGTTTTTCTACTGTACTGTAATAAAAATGATCATGTTTCATACATTATTGAGTCATTTTACACATTTTTGACCACATGCATTGTTATGAATACACACCACGGGAAGATTTAAGGCAACTCATTTATTGCATACACCTTAATCTCATACAGAATGGCATTTGTGTATCATGCATAACTGAAGAGGTAACTTCCACGTAGTTCATGGACCGTGACGTTTGCCAGCTGGAGGAGCACTCCACCCCAGGCCTCCCGTTCCTCTTTTCTCTTCTGATGCCAGGCCTGGTGGGCAGAGTACACCATGCTCAGGATAAGACTCTCAAACTGAGCCTGAGTCAGCGGCCTCCTCCTCTGATCCTCCAGCGTGGCCACCATCTGCACCATGGAGCTCAGACTTCTGGGGATGTTGTCATTGATCTCAGACAGGAAAGCCCGCCCCAGCCTCATCGATGCCATCTCTTTGTCGAGCAGGACGATGTTGTTGTCCTGGTCCAGCTCTACCCCGCCCAGCAAGAACTGCGTATAGGAGAAGAAAAAGAAATATCCATCACTTACTCTGCAAGTAAAATATAGCAAGATATTTAATGTATCTGCATGTAGACTTCTGTTTTAAACTCTAAAAATGAAGGAAGTACCTCAAACATCAGGTTTGCATCAGAGACTGAAGTTGGACTTATGCCTGCAGCTGCATCTAAAGTAGAAAATACTGAAGTTTAAGCAACATAATTGAAATTAGTCACTGACATTGAATACCTGTTATGCTGTTTTCTGCATATTAAACAGTGCATGCAGTATCATTATATAACAACCTAAAACCTTCTGTCCTCGTCACAATCCTGTTAGAAGATCTTCTGTTTCTACTTACCTTGCAGCACTCGCTCAAACCAAAGCCACAAAATTACCCGAAGGCAGATTTGAAGTTGTATTTTCATATTCATTCTTCTCTTGATCTTTTACTGACAAATACAGATACACATCTCACCTCTGCTCTCCCTCGCCCACTTTTGTGAATCCAGGCAGAAGCAGCTCAGCCTGAATACCGTGCATTTTTCCTCCTTGGAAAAAGGGACCAAAAGCCAGATGGCTGTGATGCAGAGCAGCAAGCAATACTTTTTAAATCCTGTTTCTTCATATCCACAGCCTGCAAAACTTTGAGCTATAGCAGGACACCAGCTAACCGTTTAGTTGTACAGTACAAACATGTAAGCCCTTACTTGAATAATACACTTAAAAAATAAATAAACAAAAACAAACATCTATAAAGTCTACTATTTGCAACTATGGATTAAATGTTTACCCAATAAAATGAAATAATTTACCACAAAATCTGAATTGTTCTGCTTCATAAATAACCAGAATTCCTGCATTTATTCACACTGGAAGAAAATATGTCATACAGTCTCAGTGTCTTTCTCACAGAATCCACCTGTGTTATAATCCTAACTAAAGCTTTTATGCAAGAATTCATTGGATAGATAAATGTAATTCGAGATTTTAAATATCTTTAGCTCACATTGGAATTGGATGGGACAACTACATAATATAACTTTAAAACCTCATGCAGTTGGTGAAGATTATATACGGTACATGCTGTAGCAAAGGCATTATTTTGTATGACAACATGCCCTGGAGTCACCAGCTATGTAGCAAATTATGTAGTTAGCTAACTGCCCAACCTACATAACTGACTACCCTCAGTTTAAAATACTGAGTTGTGTCGTACAGCATTATTTACATCAAGAAGAAAGTACTGTATTTCCAAAATGACAGCTGTAATAACACAGCTCCACCACATGGTGGCAGTAGCGCCAGTTGATAACAGCGAGTCGTTTCATAGCTGATCGATGAAAACGTTTATTTACTTCCGGTGAAGAGGAGATAACGGTAAACCACGCTTGTTTACTAGTCATTTTAAAAGCGTTATCACTCTTTCGTCTCATTTCCAGTCCTAGTTATAACTCTACCTCCACGATATCACGGTTGAATTCTCACTCGAGGGAACGTTAGCCAGCTAGCTGCTGTGGGTGCTAACGCTAGCTGATCATTACCGTAAACACAACACAGCTAGCGTTAGCATAGCCAGCCAGTAATTGTGAACAGATGTACTGTATGTTATATATCAATATAATATATAGTTGTAAATGGGAAATTACAAAACGAGATCTCCAGTCTGTCTCAAAAAGCATCTCAGGCACTAGCTACACTACCCTCATCTGTAATTTTATATGAACCGCTGACATTAACTAACCTGAAAAAGTGTTTCATTATTTCATTTAATCGCAATATAACTAAGCGTTTGAGCAGCTGCCTCTGCGTTTTTGCACATTATTACACTCAGTTGCCACTTTATATGATACGTCTAGTTCAAACTAATGCAGTCAAATACAACAGTCCTGCAATAAATCCTGCCTTCATGGAGGTTATAATGTTCAGTTTTTGTTAAAAATGTTTCAGAGAGGTGTTGATTCAACTTTATGGTGAATTTGGAGGCTGTAGTTTGTGTTTTTGTTGAATTATATTGTGTTTTACTGATAGGTGTCTTAATATTAAACCTCTTCTAGTTGAAATAAATGGGGTGGACAAATGAGTACAAACACATTTCAGTATAACGCAGTACAATTTAACAGCACTTCAAACTACAGTCTCCAAAAAGACAACAAAATTGAATTAACACCAAAGCTAGAGGAATAAATCAAGCGTGCCGATATATCAGCCCTTATATTTTATGGGTATGTTGGCTCATAAGTAATAAGAAACTGCAGTACAGAAATGCCAAAATGTGACCTAGAAATACATTTTTTTTAAAATAATGACACCATTATATAGTTTGTCCACTAAAGACCACT
The DNA here is from genome assembly GCA_008360985.2 of Macquaria ambigua. Taxonomy (NCBI): domain Eukaryota; kingdom Metazoa; phylum Chordata; class Actinopteri; order Centrarchiformes; family Percichthyidae; genus Macquaria; species Macquaria ambigua. The sequence goes on from VMKM01000067.1 coordinate 396,976, forward strand.
TACAAATTTATTTTTCAACTGTAAAACGTCCTGTTCAGTACATATCGTGGTCTGTTTGGTGTCTTTGTCAGGTGACCTGCAAAGATGGAGTCCAGCGAGGAGGGGGGCCTCAGTGTCGGGGGCTCTATGGGAGAGGAGAACTACTTCCTGGGATACACCTTCACCGACCGCTCCCACTCCAGCCGGGTGGTGAAGAGCATCATGGACCTGTGTCTGGAAGACGGCCTGTTCGCTGATGTCACCATCACCGTGGACAGCAAAGAGTTTCACCTGCACCGGCTGGTGCTGTCGGCACAGAGCAGTTTCTTCCGCTCCATGTTCACCTCCAACCTCAAAGAGTCCCACAACCGCTCTATTGAGCTGAAGGACGTCAGCGCCACTGTGTTTCAGCTGCTGATTGACTACATCTATCACGGCACGATTAAACTGAGGGTGGAGGAGCTGCAGGACACCTATGAGATGGCAGATATGTACCAGCTGACTGCACTGTTTGAGGAATGCTCCCGTTTCCTCTCACGGACAGTAGAGGTCAAGAACTGCCTGCAGGTGATTCATTGTTTTTCACAAACAGCATGTCTCTGCTACGTCAAAATTGTGTATTATCAGTTTTATGATGACCTGTCTTTGCCCAGGTGATGTGGCTTGCAGACAGACACAGTGACCAGGAGTTGTATACTGCAGCCAAGCATTGTGCTAAAATCCACCTGACCCAGCTGCACCAGACTGAAGAATTTCTTAATCTGCCTCTCTGTCTGCTCTTGGACGTCATCAAAGGTATTACCCATTGCCTTCCTATCACTCTGTGTCATAACGTCCGAAACCATGTTTTTCCATTTACTACAAGCCATGTACTGTATATAATATGAAAATGAACTAACACAGTCTTGAAACTTGCTTCAGATAGGTAATCCATCCTGATGAACACAGTGTTTACAGTACTTTTGCTTTGCCAGACTTATATACATACATGTATTTACATTTGACCAACATTAAAATGCAAATTCACTGTGTGTTCACTGTGGTGCCTTACGCATCTCAAACTGAGTTTACAGTTTCTGTAAGCTTGATTTTCAAACTGTACTGAAATGGCTGAAAACCAGCAGTCGTCTTGGTTGCTGAAAAAGATGGAATAGAAAACAAATGGTTTGCTGTTACGTTACTTAATTGGTAATTATTAAAACAACAGTTATAGTCCTATAACCTTGAATTCATATATTTTATGGGGTGTTCTGGTAGCTGAATGGTTAATGCAATGACCAAATAACCACAATGTCCCTGGTTTGATTCCCTGACTTTCTCTCTCGCCTGTTTCCTGTCTGCCTCTACACTGTTAACTATCCCATAAAGGCGAAAATGCCCCAAAGCACACAAAAAAAGACTACACATTTTATGAATGTGACTCATTAGGCTTTGTGTTTGTTTGTGTTCAGATGGAGTTCCGAGCTCCCAGAATCCAACAGTGGCCATCGAGTCGTGGATAAACCACAACAAAGTGGAGAGAGAGGAGTTTTCTTGTATCCTCCAGGAAAATCTTAAGGTAACATTCTTTCATCTGGAGCTGAAAAATATTGTCGGAGAGGGTGCTCTCTTTTTATGTCTGTTGTAATTATTTGTATCTCTGATGTCTGATATGTCTTTATCTTGTATGTCTACAGGAAATCGGTGAGAACGTCCACATTTACCTGATTGGTAAAGAGGAGTCGCGGACTCACTCCCTGGCTGTGTCACTTCACTGTGACGAGGACGATGCAATCAGCGTGAGCGGCCAGAACAGTTTATGCCATCAGATCACTGCAGCCTGTAAACACGGAGGTGACCTGTATGTGGTGGGGGGGTCTATCCCTCGCCGCATGTGGAAGTGCAACATGCACACCATGGACTGGGAGCGTTGCGCCCCACTGCCCAGAGACCGCCTCCACCATACCATGGTCTCTGTCTCTACTGAGGACGCTATCTACTCACTAGGAGGTAAGACGTTGCAGGACACACTCTCTAACGCCGTCATCTACTACACAGTGAAGGACAACATGTGGACAGAGACCAGCCAGCTGGACACTGCAGTGTCCGGGGCTGCTGGCGTTAACCTGGGAGGTACCATCTACCTGCTCGGAGGGGAGGAGAATGACATGGACTTTTTTACTAAGCCATCTCGACTAATTCAGTGCTTTGACACTGCCTCCCAGAAGTGCCAGATCAAACCTTACATGCTGCCATTCGCGGGCTGCATGCACGCTGCAGTCCACATGGACGTGATCTTCATCGTAGGAGAAGGAGACTCCCTGGTGTGCTACAACCCTCTGCTGGAGAGCTTCACCCGCCTGCGCTTCCCTGAGGTGTGGAGCTGCGTTCCTTCACTCTGGAAGGTGGCCAGCTGTAATGGCTGCATATATGTCTTCAGGGACAAATGTAAGAAAGGTGACGCAAACACGCTAAAGTTTAACCCGGCCACATCCGTCGTCTCCGTTATCAGAGGTATAAAAATCCTCCTCACAAACTGGCAGTTTGTTTTGGCGTAAACTCTGGATGTTCACGCTGAGGTCCACACACTCGCCACAGAGAATCAGGGAAGACTGCTGGATAACTTACCATGACTTCACTGTTTAGACATCCTGTGAGGAGACCTGCCCTAAATGTACTTACTCACTCATTCCATTCTGACTTCACCTCCAGACCAGTAAAAGCAGTTCAGCGGTGTGTGTGTCACTTGCTTGTAGTACAGTGTGTCTCATTGTGGATCCCTTAGCTGAGAAGTCAAACACTTAGTTGTGCTGCTGTAACCAGTGATGAACTAATCGACATTGTTTCCTGTGCACTGCTTGTTTATTGACACGCATGAACAACTTCAGTGTAAAAACTTTGCTGAATGTAAAACATCCTTCAGTATATTGTATGTGAATAAGTGTATCATGATGTTGTAGGCTAAATGTCCTCATGTCAAATTTAAAGTCAAATGTGCATAAACATGATAACAAGACAATGTTTTCTAACTTTTCAATTTTTCACAGTTTCTTGTATTTTTTGATGTTCATGTTCAATTTAAACTGTTAACAGAAATGTCAAATACATCACTGTAGCGGTCACTTTGTTTTGATATTTATGGCCCTGTGGCCGTTATGCATGAACTATCTCTTACTATTAATACTATGTTTATTACTAGGGATTTAGAATCTTTCATTCTTGCAATTATACAGCGATGCATTTAGAAATAGTGCGCTTTGTTGCGGTGTAGCTATTGAAAGCATCGCCTCAACAAAGACATGACTCCTAACGGTATTTATCTTTGGATTGGTAATGCATCTTGTGAATGGCGTGGTGGTAAAGGTGCCTGTTTTGTCCTTGGGGGGGAGAAAAGGGGAGCTAAAGGAGAGAAAGCTATTACAGAGAGGCCAAAACTTTGATCCCATTGATGTGCTGCGGGAGGCTGTGCTGCTGAAACCCAAGCCCAGTAACATGTCAGACTTTGTGAACTATTCTAAGCATCAGTTGCTGACGCCAAGATGAGGGGTGGGGGTTTCTGGGGGCACATATGCAGCTCCATAAGAACTCCCAATAGGAACTGACGGCCACTACGAGCAACATCTGACATGCAGTCCCTTAATGTTGGGCAATAAAGCTGTTTATAGCCCCCATATCACAGTTCACAGTCCCACATGTGAGAGTCTGGTGAGATCCATTTCTGGATGTGTGGCTTTAATGCTCCAGAGGTTTGCGATGTAAAAATGTGTAGTCCAGTGTTTGGTCAGTGAGTGAGGGTTAGTGCGAAGGTAGATCGCTAGGAGCTGTAGTGACCTTGGGGCTGCTTGCTGAGGGCAGGACAGAATTCCTGAAGGGACACATGGTCTAGAGTGACAAGGCCATCTGCTGTAGCGCCAGCAGTAGGAGGAAGGTGGAGGGGGTTGGACACAGGGGTGTTGAGAATTCCTTTCGCTGGGGTGTGGAGGGAGTAGATATTCTGGGATATCGCTGCTAGCACTCCGCCGGGAAACGTGTTTCTTTGGCATTTTTCAAACGGAAATCTGAGGGAGAATTTTTGAACACTTGATGGTGAGAGGGGATCATTGCAGGGTTAAATGGGGAAGGTATTTTTCCGGCCCTCCAGCTCTCCACGAAGCGACTGGCGATAATGTTCTTGGTGTGTTGCCGTTTTACTTTGGTGGATCCTGTTTCCTCTCCATCTCAGCACAGCCGGAGCTGAGAGAGCGGGATCTGGTAGGCCTTCTGGCACCGACCTCTCAGAGGATCGTCTTCAAGGGATCTTCTTTGGAGTTGTACTGTGCATGGCAAGGATCTACTTTCTTGGTGCCTCACTGAAATTGCATGGCCTAAACGAATGAATATTTTTATGAGGCGCCTTGCACCAGAGATGGGCCAGGACCAAACCAAGCAGCAGATTGAGAAGGGCCTGAGGTTGTATCAGTCCAATCAGACCGACAAAGCCCTGCATGTCTGGACGAAAGTGCTGGAGAAGACCTCAGATCCTGGAGGGAAGTTTCGGGTGTTGGGGTGCCTGATCACAGCTCACTCAGAAATGGGAAAATATAAAGATATGCTCAAGGTAAGCCTCCCAAAAAAAAGTATGCTACGTACAATAACTTAATACAACTTAGTTAACCAAATAACATATAATCACTGTACATTGATGAGTATACTCTTTCTTTTAAGGTTTAATTTTTGAAAAGTATGTATCTAAGCAATGTGACTTTTTCATTAATATTCGTACTCTAAATAGCTGCGTTGTCATTTGATTTAGATAATTCATGTTATGTTGTTAATTTGTCACATTTGTAATACTGTGTGATCCATATTTTGTGTGTGTGTGTGTGAATATCACTGAATATCTCATCAATTTTATATATCATCATGCCTGCTCAGGACTAGTACTGTTCACGCTGTTGTAGCATTTTAACATTTCTGCAATGTCCAAGTGGTTGTTGAATGAGAAGAGGTCAAAGGTCACCTTCTTGGTTCCATTTACAGTGATCTTGAGAAGCATGGGTTAATTTGTGGCTTCCACACGATGCAGAGTAAATAAGTGCACTGCAACCCGAGTATCAGTGTGGGGTGTCTTGTTGACATGATCATCTTTACTCAAGCAGCAAGCACTCTCTTTCACCCGGCTTTAATGAGGACTTTATAAAGTGGAGGCCTTATATCTCTGAATAGATGTATCATATAAAGACTGTGAATATTGAATATGAATATTAAGACTAACATCCATCTTAATTTTTTTAATCACCTTACGCTTTCTTTGCAGTACGCTCTAGATCAAATTGACACGGCCAGAGAAATGGAGGACCCAGACTACCTGACAGAGGGCTACTTGAACTTGGCGCGCAGCAACGAGAAGCTGTGCGACTTCCAGAAAACAGTGTCCTACTGTAAAACCTGCTTAAACATGCAGGGTACCACTGTCAGCCTGCAGCTCAATGGCCAGGTATGTCTTAGCATGGGCAACGCCTTCCTGGGCCTCAGTGTCTTCCAGAAAGCCTTGGAGAGCTACGAGAAGGCACTGCGCTACGCACACAACAACGACGACAAGATGCTGGAGTGCAGAGTCTGCTGCAGTCTGGGAAACATCTATGTCCAGCTTAAGGTACTTCTTGTAAAATGAATGATTGTTCTTGAGTCTAGCTGAAAGCTGATTTTGATTGATTGATAGTCTTTGCCCCACATTAACTTTTGACTAATTGTCTTTAAAAAATAATTATTGTATGAGATATTTTAGACAAGGAGAACCTTTCCGAGCTGTAAAAAATCTAAAATACTTTGATCGTTGCAGACTTCTCAGGTATCTTGCTTGGGTAAAACATTCATCCGATTGCACGTGTGACTTGATTGCGCAATCAATACTGATCTTGCCAACCTATTTGCAGAGTATGATAACACTGCAGAGCATCCAAGCAAACATCATCAATGGCTAGCTCTTGTAGTACTGGACATTGTAAAACAAGGGCGGAGTGAGTAGGCTGGCTGGCGTTTGCTTATGTAGTACCCTTGACATCAGAGATTTGTAAGAGTAATCCCTCGGCTTCCCAGGGAGGATTGGTTTCAATGGGATTGTGATGATGGCGTTTAAAGAATGCACTCATATGTCATGTTATTTTATGAAAGAAAACATATAATATGCCTGTTAACAATACTGGAGACACATATATCAGAAATACTCATTTTCTAAAAGATTCTTCGTTTGAATACTGTCAAAGGGTGAATTGTCTAAATGTGACGTTTGACTAAGACACTGCCATTTGTGGGCAATAATTGGACATCAGAGGTCTTACTCATCAATAACCTCTGCCAACAGGACTATGAGAAAGCCCTGTTCTTCCCCTGCAAAGCAGCCGAGCTTGTCAATGACTACGGCAAGAGTTGGAGCCTCAAGTATCGAGCCATGAGCCAGTACCACATGGCTGTCGCCTACAGGAAACTGGAGCGCCTACCAGACGCCATGGAGTGCTGTGAGGTATTGTTTTATAACCGTCCAACACACAATGACTGTCCTCCGAGACGGGATTCATCCCACAAAGACAAACTTGTGTAACTTGTGGAGAATGTCACAGTTTTTGTTTCCTCACAAAGTTGCCATCCCCCGATGCCTTTGGCTGTTCTGATGTCGGAGCTGCAGATACAGTAGATGTTGTGCTGCTGACAGGTGCAAGCGGCAGTTGTTCTGTTGTACCAGGCCTTAGACCTCGACAAAAATATGCTCACGGAGGCGCTGGTTTAAAGTGTTAATGAAGAGGGTGGCTTTAGTCCTCCCTCTGTTCTAATTATGTACTGAGGGTGAAAAATAACTTGATGTCATTGCCTTGGAGTGCAAAAGTATAGTAACAAGACAGCAGGATGCATTTCAGATTTATTACATTTGACAAACGCACTTAGACAAACAATTTACACATCTCGTCATATTTAGAATACCAGAGCACAAGAGGAGTCCTAAAGGTGAAACAACAACGTCTCATGTTCTGCATCACTTCTCAGTCTGGTTTAATTGAAAATATACTGAAACCGCTAAATGGAATAACTGCATGCCATTTGTATTCACATGTCTTTTCATTATAAACAATTCTCTGCTAAATCTAAAAAAATGTTTGCTTTTTAATTAAATGTACCCTGTCAAATATTTGCATTCATAATAAGAGTTAATGTTAGGAAGCATCTCATACATTATGGTACTGTAGAGTTTAATACTGCCATTTAATTTAAATGTATCTGCTGATGATAAACCTGACGAACTGGAAAGTCCAGTTTCCAAATGATTCAAAATGATTTTCCATAATTTCATATTATTAGAGTCAGACAAACTCCTCTCTCCTCTAAAACCTCTTGTCTTGCACTTCAACAGGAATCTATGAAGATTGCTCTGCAGCACGGTGACCGTCCTCTGCAGGCTCTGTGCTTACTAAACTTTGCAGACACACACCGCTGCAGGCGTGACGTTGATGTAAGGTGCCACCATTTGTGCAGATTTGTTGGGTTTAACAACAAGATTTGAAAGTTTTTTCTTAACTGTTTATTGCTCTGGCATCTATAAGGTGAGCTTTATTTTGCTATTCCTCTTCATCCATCTAGAAAGCATTCCCTCGCTACGAGTCTGCACTGGGTATCATGACTGAGATTGGAAACCGTCTTGGACAAGTACACGTCTACCTGGGAGTTGCAAAGTGTTGGCTTCTGCAGAAAGAATTTGACAAGGTGCCTATAATTATATATAAATCTCACTTGCTAAATATGACTGACGTGATTGTTTAATGTCAGTACTTACGTGCTAATTATGACACACCCTCCCTCACTGTTTATTTTCCAGGCTCTTGATTCTTTGCAGCGAGCACAGGAGTTGGCAGATGGGATGGGAAACAAGGTAACTGATGTTCCTTACAAAGGACAAATCACACAGGTAGAGCTGCAACGATTAGTCGATTAATTGATAAGTCGGTCGACAGAAAATCAATCAGCAACTATTTTAATAATCGAATAAATCGTTTAAGTCATGTTTTAAGCAAAAATGCCAACATTTGCACAAAGATTTCTTTGTCACACATGATTATAAACTGAATATCTTTGGGTTTTTGGCTGTTGGTCAGACAAAACAAGACATCTGAAGACTTCAACTTCGACTGTGGGAAATTATAACAAAAAAAAAATATTTTCCACAATTTTCTGACATTTTATAGACACACTGATTAATCGAGGAAATAATCTGAAATCTGAAATGAATCATTAGTTGAAGCCCTACACACAAGTTGTATAAATCATACAAGCTGGTGTGACTGTACACATGCAAAGAGTCTACATGTCACAGTGACGGCCTTTTTCTGATATGTACCCTAAGCTGTGTACACTGAAGGTTCACTGCCTGAGTGAAGGGATTTATCGAAGCCGGGGGCAGCAGGAGGAGCTCAGAGAGCAGGTGGTGAAGTTCCTGCAGTGTGTCGAGGAGCTGGAGCTCTACTGCGGCATGTGTGGAGAGTCCATCGGGGACAGGGACCAAAAACTGCAGGCCTTACCCTGTTCCCACATTTTCCATCTCAAGTGAGTGCACAGCGCACAGCATACTATTCATTATTTTTGACAGTGTGATTTTGATATTCTTCATACATAACGTTGCCTCCAAAAGAAGTATCCGAGGTGATGTACTTTAAAAAGTGTTTTTCTTTATTTTTACACATTTACAGGCCGAAAGATAAAGCTGTTGACACTCGGCTGTTTTATCCCTTCAGGTGTCTGCAGACGAACGGGACAAAGGGTTGTCCTAAATGTTTCAAGTCCTCCATGAAGCCTGGATTCGTGTGATTGTGAGACTGTGTTTGTGCGTCGGATCTGCAGACACAGCGTGAAGCCTCGCAGGCTCCTGACTGATCTGAGAGAAGCAGGCAGCCTGAGGATGTGCTGAAGATGTTTGAGGAGTAATAATTCACTGCTTTGCGCAGAGGATGCTGAACTGAACCCAGAGTGTCGCAGAGTGCAGCTCTGAGGACACAATCAAGGCATCCATCTCATTGACAGACATCAGTCTGTGAGTTACAGCTGACTGAGGAGGTTTAACTGACAGTGTCACATTTCAATACAAGCTGAAGAAAACCGACATTGTCTCTGATGACTGGCCATTTGTTGCAGAATTTAAATCTAGAGGAATATCGACCGTCCAAAGAGCATTTATAATTTGTATTTGCTATTTTATGCATTAGAATTGTTTAGTCAAATCAAGATGAAATGATCTTCAGTGATATCTCAGTAATCTGACTCACAGGGTTTGTTGTTCATATCCTGATATTACCTTTAACACAACATCCACTTGTTCTTTACTCAACAGTTTTTTGATTTTTTTTACCAGAACACAGAGCCATTTCTGAATTGAACTGATTTCATATATGGTATATTTATTATTGTATTCATGTACATACTATTCTCATGTTAATTTGTTTTGAAAGTTTGATTTATTTGAGGTGTTTCATAAAACCTAAAATGAACTAAAAATCTCTTAACTATTCAAAAACTAGTATGTCTTTACAAAACAGGTACACGTTTCTTCCTTATTCAGCGAGATTAAGGAGCAGGATCAACACACATTGTGTTCCTTTTCTGTCCACTTCTGGGAATGTTTTACTCTCAAGTCTGACATCAACATAATATTGTTGCAATTTAAGGTCAAATATCGTTGAGAAGGAAACCTATTGGGAAAGGATCTTCTTTGACCAATCACACACTTGTTAAATAATCATTTAGAGAAGATACATACAGTATGATTTAAATGTAGTGTTTTCGTATTTTTAGTCATATGTAAATATTAGTTCATTGGTAAAATCTCAATAGCCAGATTGAGATTATTTACTTGCAAAGGCATTGTAATTTTAAGGTGAGTCTGAGGGAGAAAGCCAAAAAAAAGATTGTCACATCAGTTATTGTTGCATGTTTTATTTACAATGCCAAGCAACAAAGTTGGATTACATCCATGTAACTGTGTATTTACTTATTTCAGAATTGCATATTATAGTATTTCTTAATATTCAGCGGCTTTTATCATTAATATTCCTTATATATTTGTTCAATTTATTTTAGACATATTGTGATTTGGGGGAAAAAAAGCCATCAATCAAAATCATCATGGCTTAAATGAGGTTTTTCATGTACAGTACAACTCCTTCTGCTACATTTCTTTCTAGAAGACCGTAGTTTACTAAAGTACTCTTAAAATATCAATGTGAGACACTTGAACACAAGTTCAATTGTATGGTGAAAGCAGGATAAATGCTTGGTACTGCGAAGACAAAATAATTTCAACAAATACTATTAACCCTTTTTGAAACATTTATTGTTAAAGGTGACGAACTTATTTCATAAAACTTGAGGAATACACACAGTACTGTAGCTTTAACATATGAAGAAATTTGTTTTCTCTCTCCATACAACATGCGAGTATGTTGACAGCATGAGAAGAGAGAGACCAACACATTTACTTTTACTGCACAAGCACTTATGATACTTGACCTCGCTTCTGAACGGCACCTGGTTCTTGTTTGAGGTCCCTGCATCCAAAAAAATGTTGATTCACTGTCTGTTTACCTGTAGTACAGTCAATGTAAAACTCTTGTAAAGCAGATATTATCTACACTTTTTATTCACAGTACAGCCACTGATCTTTAACGGTTTAAACTACCTCTGTTTTTGCCTCTAAGCTTTACCCTCCTCAGAGGATTAATGCAGAATACCATTTAAATACATGTAGAATTTTTGTTTTTCTAGACATCGTGTTGATATAACCATGATTTAAATCATTTAGAGTCTGACTAAAATGCATTGTTAATATATTTATGCATTGAGTCAAACCATGTTACTGTGTCGAATATGGAAACATTTCATTATGGAAAATAAAGTGCACTGAAAGTGAATATAAGTGTTACTCTTCTGTGGTCTTAGTGCTGCTATTGACTACTCCTATTGTGTTTTTTTACATGCTATACATTATATATATACACACACACACACACACACATACATACATATATATAAGTATACACGCACACAGATACATTACATATTACATTACATATACACACATACATATTATGTTTGTTACTAATTCACTACAATCACTGAAGGTGAATGTCAGTCTGCTACCGTGACTTAACAATAACAGCTGACAGTTACAGTATGTGGAATACGTCATGCCTATTTAACCAGTCCTACTAGTTTTCCAGCCTTTACGGACACCTAAAGAGCAGGAAGGAAGTTTTCTCATAGCCTCACTTTACAGGAACACTTCAACCATGATGGCAGCAACAAGTTCATTCTTTGAAGGGGACTTACATTGTCCGCAATGCTCTGAGATTTATTGCATCCCTGTTCTCCTAAAATGTGGCCACAATATTTGCAAAGCTTGTTTACAGAAATTCTGGGAATGGAAAGGATGTCGAGAATGTCCTGTGTGTCGCGCTGTGTCTGTCCCTGGGAGGCCTCCTATCAATTTGGCACTAAAGATAGCTGCAGACAAATATCAAACGCAAAGGACCAGCAGGAATCAAGACCTTTGTTGTCTTCACAACGAGAAGCTGAGGATTTTTTGTCAGAATGACGAAGAGCCCATCTGTCTCGTCTGCCAAACCTCAAAACAGCATAAAGTTCATGAGTGCTTCCCAGTAGAGGAGGCGGCCGAACAGAAAAAGGTAAAAATAGAAACTGGGGAAATAACTGGGGGATTTTCTGTACATACACTGTGGATTTAATAGGGCTGCAACTACAAATTATTTATCGATTATCGATTAATATGCCTATTGTTTTCTCAATTAATCATTTTTTCATTTAGTCTGTAAAATGTCAGAAAATAGTCACAAACGTCCATCACAATTTCTCAGTCCAAATTTCAATCAAAAGAAATTTAGTTTGCAATGATACAAGACAGAGAAAAGCAGCAAATTGATTAGCATGATAGTCAACTAATTAATTTTCTGTCAATCGATTAATTGTTTCTGCTCCTGATTTTAACTCATGATTCTTCTGTGAACGTTTCAGTCAGAAATTTCAGCCATGCTGGGTTCCTTGAGGAAAAAGCTCACAATACTGAACAAGACAAAGGAGCACTGGGAGGAAACAAAAAACTATATTCAGGTAAAAGCTACATTCATTGTGTCCATCATTACATAACATGAGTTTGGTTGTACCTTTACTTGCACTTAACATTTCCCTATTTATGGAGGTTAACTGTTAGACATTTTAATGCTGAGTCTTTAGTGACTTGTTAAATTCACTTCCAGCCCAGAGAGAAAAATCCCTCATCATGACACACAGACATTCCTTTTTTTTTTTCCTGCTAAAAATAACCAGCTGCTCCCTCAACATTACAGACCCAAGCTTATCAAAGTGAGAAAGCGATTAAGGAGGAGTTTGAGAAGCTACACCTGTTCCTTTGGGAGGAGGAAAACACTAGACTGAAGGTGCTCAAACAGGAAGAGGTCATTAAGACCCAGGTGATGTGTGAGAAGCTGGAAAACATCAAGGACCAGATCAAAACGCTCTCGTCCACCATCAGTGATATTGAGAAAGCCCTCAGAGTGAACGATTTACCATTTCTACAGGTACATTTACATTATTTACACAACACTATGGCAATTTCTCCAAGCATTAATGATAAGAGTAACACCTGCACACTGACTACAAACCACTCATTTATTTAAATGAACATTTCAAATCGGCTCTCACACAGCAATAGGCTGGTGGGCTCTGTGATGACAGGTGTGGTTCACCATTGTTTGTTTGGAGTTACTGTTTTTATCAATGCTGGTTTCCAATAGCCTTGCACCTACATACATGCGATGTGTACATAACTACACACCTAACATTTTGTTAATGAGATGCCTTTCTTCACTTTCTTTCTGTGACTTAAGGACTACAAGCAGACAAAGAAAAGGTATGCATAACTCACTATCTGCTAAAGTTAGCACTAACTGTCTCCACAAGACAAAGTTGTAATTATTTCAACGTGTTTCAGGGTCAAATGCAACATCCGAGAGCCAGAGTGTATCAGAGATATCCTGATTAACTCTGCAAAGCATCTGGGAGTACTGAAGTTTGAAGTTTGGAAGAAGATGGCTAACATCATCACATGTGGTGGGTGAACAGACAATGGCCTAAGTTAAAGTTTACTATTAAGTATTTTCAACGTACTGAACTTTGTTTACGCTTTCAGCTCCCATCACTCTGGATCCAAACACGGCCCAGTCCAACTTAAAGTTCTCCAACGAGTTGACCTGCGTACAATACAGCAACAAGCAGCTCCTGCCTGACAACCCTGAACGCTGCACCAGCCGAGTGTGTGTGCTGGGAGCGAACGGCTTCACATCCGGGAAGCACAGCTGGACCATAGAGGTGGGCCATGGCAAAGACTGGTACATCGGAGTGGCCCAAGATTCTATCAAAAGGAAGAGTGTTGTCTTCCTCAACCCGACTGAGGGTTTCTGGGTGATCGGCCTGTGCAATGGAGACTCGTTCTGGGCTCAGAACTCGCCTCGCACCAAGCTCACGTTGAAGCAGAAGCCTGAGAGGATTACTGTAGAGCTGGACTATGACAAAGGAAAGGTAGTCTTCATCAACGCTGCTGACTCGACAACAATACACACATTCAAAGACAGATTTACAGAGAGGATTTTCCCCTACTTCTCCCCTGGATTGTATGAAGAGGGGAAAAGCTCCATCCCGCTTACAATCTGTCCTCTGACAATAACAGTGGATGTAGAGTAGACTCACATAGAGTGGACACGTGGCTCTGTGTGAATCTGTTATAGCTGCTACAACTGACAAAAATAAGGGACAAGTAGCATAGTTTAAATATTGATGAATCCATGTTGCACTCATGTAATTCAGCAGCAAATTGTATACCACACGTTAGAAAGGCAACATACTTTATATTTGATCAAATGAGACTGTTAACATTTTCAAACAAATTGTTTAATCTTTTTCAGAACAAAAATGTATAGAGTTGATTTGGTATCATTAACTGTCCTCTTTGTTTTTCGGTTTCCTCTGTGTTGCCATATCTTTCAGTTTAGAGTCCAGTTTCCTTTGCAGATAGGCTTTCTTATTGGGATCCATGGATTTGTCTTTCTTCCCACTCCCGGCATAAAGAACGCCTTCTTTGCTTATTCTCATCCGAGCGTGAGACTTGGCTTTATCTCCACAGCCGTGAACCTAAAAAAGGTTTAAAACATGACAATCAGATCAACACAAAACTTCACACACCACAATTTTCTTACATTTTAAGCTGTGAAATATCAGTACATAGGCTCATGAAATACTTTCCTGGCGTTACCCTTACATCTTCAAATCAGGTCAATCACAACTATACAGCCTAATTACAAACACAAACTAAAACAAATACTATTAGAGGTCTGTTCCTGTCTTACCTCTGGTATATGATGACTGAGACAATATTGTCTGTTGCAGAACAGGCAAAGCTGTCCAAGTGTTAGCACAGAAGCTTTACACTTGACAAAACTGCACACACTCTCAGCTTTCCTGACAGCGTTGATAAGTGTGTCAAAGTCATCATCTGGAGCAGCGGCAGCAGCGATGTCGCAGGCGCCTGCCTTTGTTCGGTTCTTTCCTGGGAAAGAAACAGTAGGTTTTTGAATTGCTGCAAACACATCAAAACAGACGGTTTTAAAAAAACAATGTTTCTACTACAAACCTTTAACCGACTTGGGCTTCTTTGATGACTTGGCCTGAGCTTGCGGAATGTTGTTCTGTTGCTTTTTTTGTTGAGCATTTTCTTCTCTTTTCTGCTGCTCCCGCTTCATTCGCTCCAAATGCAAACTTTTCAGGTCTAATGGAGGTTGACAAAGTGGCTCTCTTTGGGGATTTGGGACTGTTTCCTCTTCCTGCGCTTCTTCTTCTTCTTCTTCTTCTTTTTTTTCTTCTTGTGTTGGCTGTTCAGCTGGCGTTGACACCAGGGGCCTGGAGACAGTGATACACCTGTCTTTCCCCTCGCCTTTACTCTCGTGCACAAGGCCCAGCTCCTCGGCAACCTGGTGGACCAGCAGGCGGTCATGAGAGTTAAACGATGATGGAAACTGTAGTTCACTCCGATTTAAGTCCTTTAGAAAGCTCTCCACCTGCTCTCTGATCTCTGCGTATCTGTTCTTCTTCTGCTCTTCCTCTGTCAGTGCTGTTATGCAGGGCTTTGTGTGCTTCTCTGTACCTGCAGTATTTTCATTACTGCTGCTACCAGTGGACTTCTTTCGTCCTTGCTTCGCCTTGCTGGGAGGCTGATCTTTCACCTTCTGTTTGGTGGACATGGAGCTGCTGGCTGACGTCTTTGTGTCTTTGTGGTCACGGGTGTAGTTCTGTGGTACGATGTCTTGGATGTACTCAAATGCTGTTCTGACCTCGCCAAACTCAGTCATATGATTGATCAGGGACTTCAGGAAAGCATGATTCTGGACAGTCTGGGTGTCGCACACTACAGTGATGTGACGTCTTGCACGTGTAACAGCCACATTAATCCTTCTGTCCTCTGCCAGAAATCCAACTTCCCCTAAAATGAAAGGATGAACAAATATGTATGTATATGCGTAAATGAATGCTGCTAACATTCATGATGCGGCAGAAACAGACACGGCTTCACAGCAAAAAAAATATTACCTTTTCTGTTGGACCGAACTAATGACAACACCACAGCTTCTTTCTCTCTGCCCTGAAATCCATCCACTGACTTTATCTCCAGCTCCGGATGCCTCGCAGAAAGTTTCTGACGCAGAAGATCGACCTTTGCAGAGATAAAAACATTAAAAAAAAACACATCACTTAATTATTTTGAGACACAACTGTTTCTAGATTTCTAGTTTAACATTACATTTACTATTTTTGGGATTTTATTTTAAGTGAAAGTGTAGATCTTTTAAGAAATATGGAAAATAAAGTTTTGCATTACTGCTATGACAGCAGTTATACAAGTATAGACATATTTTTTACGATACAATTCCTCCAATCGGTGACTTACTTGTAGATTGTACGGAGCAATAACAGCTATGTCTTTAGCTTTAACCCCAGCTTCAGTCAAGGCCTTTATGTGCAGTTCAACAATGTCTACCTCACCTGAGGATAAAGTAAACATACTGTTAGATCCCATAACACACTAACTGTAATAAAATTCTGTTTACAATAAAAATGACTAACCTTGATTGCCTTTGGACTGTTCATCTGTGACCTCCATCTCACTCAAACCGCAGCCTGCAGTGTCGATAAGAAGCAGTGGCGTGCTGGTCTCTTCAACACAGGTGACTCCTGGTAGATCTCTTTTGCATCAAGGACATAATTTTTAACAGTTAATTTAACGAGTTATCAAATCACTGAAACACAAAAGTGAGATACTAGCCATCACCAAGCTCACACTCACTTCAACACATGTCTCTCTACAGAGCTGTGAGCTGTTAGTCTTCCCTGGTACATCTCTTTGGAGGCCCACTCCATGATGGCGCTGTTCATGCGATACTGAACTGTTAGCATACGGACCACTGAGTCCCCATACATCTGGATAAGTCTCTCCATAAGACTGAGAGACAAGCCTTTTGATGCAGCCCTGTGGAGCACAAAAAGATTTTAGTCAACAAGATCCGATAAAAGGCCCTGAAAACATATTTCTCAATCAGTTTCTTACTAAGACCGATGGGGTCTAACAAGAACTCACATTTTCTGCCAAGGTCAGAACAGTTTTCTTTATTTCATATGAGAGATTTCTGTATTTGTGTTTTTGTCTGTGCTCTTCTAGCTGGTTTGAGGTGGGCAGGGCACAATGGGAAAAGGGTGATGTCACGTGATTTCTGTGAACCAATCAGGATCTAGCAACATTTGAATCAAAATGCAATGCCAGTTGTCATCAGATTTTGATCATGTTGCCAGCACTATCAATAAAATCTGATAAAACCACACCAACACAGTCCTGATGAAGCAGATTAGCTGAGTTTCTGAGTGTTAAGCTATTAAATAACAACTTATGCTCTTTTCCAAACTTTAACTCTGATTGTTTCTTATATAGTCATAAATATTTAATGTTATAGAGAAATATTTTATGAAATATGTTTTCAGGGGCTTTAAGGAAAATGTTTCAACTATAGAGAAAAAAAGATTAAATCTTGACTGTTATTTATATATGAATGCATATAAAGAGGAAAACCTGTTTTTTTACGTTTGTGATTTGATAGTAGGTGGTAGCTGCTTGTAGTCTCCTGCCAGAATGCACTTGCGCGCTCGGAGCAGGGCGATCCAGCAGCTGCTCTCCAGGGCCTGAGCGCACTCGTCTATCACCACCCAATCAAAATGCTCTGCTGGCAGGAACTTCAGAGGGCCGCCATCACAAGCACCTGCAGACGCAGACAAGTGCTCTCTGATTGCCTTTCATCATGACTGCAACGGCTGAACTACACTTTCTTCACTCGAGGCCATTACTGACCTGTGTTGGTTGATAACACAACATCAGCACTCTTTAGGATCTGGGTGATGGCTGTTGCTTCCCTGGTTTTCAGCTCTTTTCTTAGCTCCCCTATTTCCCTTTTGAAGTTCACCCGCTCTCCTCTTTCTTGCTTCTTCATTCCCATCTTTAAAAGAAATATATAAAATATTACAAATCATTCCAAATGGCGCAAGAACGATAGTAGGAGCGCACAGTAAAAAACTTACAAAGGCTTTATCGATGTCTTTACGGATGTCAGCGATGATGTTTGCGTTGTCACTCTGAGCGAGGATGGCATCTAGTGAATGTTTCTGTATGGACTCCAGCAGTCTGGCTGGGTGACCCAGCCTCAGGACCTTCGCCTTGCACCGGGCTAACCTCTCCACTAAATTATCCACAGCCACGTTAGAGGGGGCACAGCACAGGACCTGCACAAATACAGAATCCAAAAATGAAAATGATCCTGTCTAGACTGAGACACTGCGATGACAACTGCAGCACAGAATGACAATGACAGATACATGTAACTGAATTAATCAGTAATCAAAAAATATTCACATATACATTAATAATCAACTTCCTGCACCTTTTGGCCTTGTTTGACTGCTTGCAGGATGATCTCCACCACTGTAGTGGTTTTCCCAGTGCCTGGTGGTCCATGAATCACAGCCAGTTCTCTCTGAGACAGAGCAAAGCACACAGCTTCTCTCTGGGAATCATCCAGGGTTGAGTTAAAGAATTCAACTTCATCTGATGAAACATAAGAGAATACCCAGAATTAGTCTGTGTATTGTATGATTCATGCTGATTTGCAAGGTTTTGAAATCAGTGTAAACAGTATGATGCATATTTGTTTAACAGCTACCCACAAGCACAATTTCATAGAGCAATTAGAGGGGCCTATTCTTTTGATAATATTTGCTTTGTAAAGCAAAGTGACTTACTTGGCTGTGATTGAGAAGAAGGTTTTGTGTCTCCAAAAAGAACACTTATCAGATTGGCAGCTGGTCCATTGCTGTATCCATTTAATTCATTCAAGGCCCTGCATGCACAAACCACACCGTGAAAATAAGTTGTTTGGTTTATAACTCACTTTTATCTGTCTTACGTGCTCGGTACAGACATAAACAGATGTCACTCACTTTTTCATTCGCTTGTAGGTGACGTCATTTGCCAACTTTAAGAGGTTGTAAAGAGCATCTGTATCAAAGCTGAGGCCATCCTTTGAATCATCAAAGGCCACACTTACAGAAGCTTGGCTGACTCTCGTCACTAATCCTGTGCCGATCTGTGAGGCTGCGGTGCATCCGCCAGTGTCGTACAAGCCAACTATGTCCCCTGTAACAAAAGACATAAACGTCACACTAAGCAAAATATTAAAACTAAACTCACAAAAAAACCCACAGATCATATGTGTTTTTCTTCCATCTCACCAGGTCCAAAGCTGTTGCTTGGCAGAGATGAGAAACCAAGATGCTTTCTTGGCTCGAGGACGACGACTGTGCGACCATACAGGCCTGTGGACTGACTTCCTATCTGCAATTTCAGCAGGCAAACTCCTTTATTTTCAAGATCCTTGAGAGAGATGTTCTCCTGCCATATCCTGAGGACACAAACCAAGACACGTCATTTTATAGTGACAGTTATCAATAATAAGATTTGGGTTTTTTTATATTTTGTGGGGAAAACATTGTAAAGTTAAGGACAAAGGCTTGCCTTACTTGTAAACCATACCATAATCTCTCTAAAGAAAAGGGGAAATTCATCACTTTTACACATAAAAGGTTGTTTTACTGTCTTGAGGACTACTACTCAGCCAATAAAAACTGTTGTATAATATCTTCTGTGGCTGTGGAGGAGTTTTGTCAAGTCCGTAGCTTAGTTTCTACTTTCCGCATATGCATGGCTGTGCCACATGATTTGCCCATGTCTGTTAAAGTCCCGTGGTCCATCTGCATGCAGCCTAAAGTTATGACTGCACCAACAAACATTTATGAACGTGTCTGTGAATACAGACACCCAATTTAGTACAAACAAGACGTGCATGTCCACTGTCAACGTCTGTTTTGGACTATATTCAGCCCCGGAGAAAATAACCCAGATGAGGTCATGAGGCTGATGATGTCATCAAGGTTATCTCAGTTTAGGCTTGGAGGCTTCAGCTTTATAACAGAGAGACTGCATAACAAACCAAGGGTGTGGAGTTTGAAAGACGCAAGCATTTCTCTGGCAGGGAGACGCAATCGAGCAGCATTATGGGAAGTGTAGGATCCCATGTTTTTGGAGCTTGACCCATACCAGGTGCTAAAACTCACAATAACTCTGCTGCTTTATGACCCTTTTTTCTCTTCCAAGTCCCCCAACTTCATGGAAGTGCAGAACAAAATTGCTAGATTACCCCTTTATATAGTAAAGTATCACAGTCTGGATGTTCTTTTACATACCTGCTCTCCTCTATTTCAGCCTCCCTCTCCTCCTGTAGAAGCTCAAGCGTCTTTGACACAAATTGTTCAATCGCCATCACTCACTAAAAAGGCCCAAATGATAATCAGTGTTACAGCGCAGATCCAAAACAACATGTCAGTACTACTTCACTTAAACTATAGACAACAGACAAACCAGAAGAGGTCCTACTTACTTACTTACTACTGTTAAGTGTTAATGTTATACACACCAGGTCACATTTGACTGATAAAACTTGATTTTTTTTATGTCACTTTATTTATTTGTAGTCCAAATTAATGGAATGATTTCAAGTTTACTTTACTTCGACCATTCAGCTACAACATAAAATCCAGCATACACAGTAATGCATCAGTATTAATAATCCAATAACACAAAATTACACTGGGATCATTCTGCTGCATAATAACTTTTATTACTTTTGGTAAATCTTGCTGATATACTTTTGTACTTGTACTACTTTGAATGCAGGACTTTTAATTGCAGTGGAGTGTTATTACATTGTGGTATTGGTACTTTTACTTAAGTAAAAAGCCTGAATACTTCTTCCACCACTGAATCTCACAGCCCATAAATATTCCAATATGGTACATGTTGTTATACACAGCCTCGGGTTTTGCCTCTCATGCATTATCATTATATTCGGTTATAGCTAACGTTAAAGGGTAATACATGAGAAAATAGCAATACTAATTCTGGGTATTCTCTACTAAGCAGGGTACAGCTTAGTAGTTTAAATATAAATTAACCCTTCATGAAGACAGTGTCCTCATTTCCAGAACTGCTGACATGTTAGCTTGCTAACCACCGTGCATTCAAACAATTTACTTTAACTACAGTTAACAAGCGAGAATGACACTCACCCGTTAACGTTAGCTATCAAGAGCAGAAGACAGAAAAGGAAATGTTAGTCATGCGGGACAACTTGTAAGTCTTTTGGTAATATCTTCTATGGCATTAGACCAGTGCGTTTGTTTGACTCATGTTGTCTTCTTTTACTGTGCTAGCTTGTTAGCGTGCTAGCTACACTGCCACCTATCTGCTCAGATGACTTCCCGTCTCTCACGCAGACATTTTATTTTGAAAAACACACAACGCGGAAGCTCGGTTGACGCTCCAGAAACACGTTGAGCTATAAGTTGTCAATCAAACTGGCACCAACCGCTCGGCAGTCAAATCCAGGTTTATTGTTATAAATTCAGGTTGTATATTTTAGCTGTATGAACGGGGCTGTTTTGGCTCGTTGTTTTGTGTGATTTCAAACCGCAGGAGGATATGCTGGTTTTTAATCTTTCCAGATCTCAGTCAGGAAGGAAGCCCTTTCACTGCAAACCTGCAGATCTGAGCTAACCCATTTTTATTTAACTGTTTCACGTCTTTTTTTTTTGTTGTTGTTGTTGTTTTTTTGGAAATGAAAGCTACATTATTCCTGCTGCACGCCGTCTCATGCTACTGGTTGGTCAGTGCCACTCTTTCAAAAACTGATGCAAAGAAGTCGTATAAAGCTGAGGCTGAGGTGAGTAACTTCAGGGCTTTACCTTGAAATGGGTGTGAGCTGTGTGTTGTCAAGTCATACCAGTCCTCCTCTGTTTGCCTGGCATGTCACTGGACTTAAGGGAATAAGGAAGAAGCCCTTATCCTCACCTGTCGTTTGCCCAGTCATGATGATGGTTACCTGAAATGGGCTCTTTTCTCTTTGATCTCACTTGTTTAGGCATCTCCAGCTGAGTTGTCTGTGTTGGAGAGAGGCCTTGTTGTGTCAGACCCGCACTGGAAAGACATAGTGAAGGAGGAAAAGAGACACTATGCTCACATCAAGAGAACATTTCAAGGACAAGTGCTTGGATATGTCACACCTGTAAGTCTGAAATCCAGTCACCGAAATATCTACTTTCTCCCTTGCTGTGTTTATCTTCCAAAGTTAGTCTTTTTATTGCAAAATCTGCTTTTTGTGTTTCATCGGACTTGCTGATTCCAGGTTTTCTAGAGTGAAAATGTAATGCTTTGTCTTATATGATGGTAAATTTAAGATCTGTGGGTTATAGACTGGTTGATGGCAAAAAAAAGCAACTTGAACACATCACTTGTGGCTCTGGGAAATTGTGATGGGCATTTTTCACTATTTTCTGAGGTTTAATAGACCAGAAAACTAATTGATTAATTGACTGGCAGAATCAACATTTAACTTTATGTGACCATCTCTTACACTGGAGTTGTGCGAGTAGGATATCACTTTACAGCCAGTATGGAGAGGAGGAATGATTGCGATGACCAATAACTGTTTCAGCTTTTGAATTAAGACAGTCTTGAAAAAACGTGAAACTATCCTTCACTGTGAACCTGTCCTTTAGTTTTCACGTGTGGGTTGTTTTGAATCAATATCTCTAAACGACCTGTCTTATTTTTCCCATCCTCCAGTGGAATTCCCATGGCTACGACATCGCCAAGATGTTTGGCTCCAAACTAACTTCAGTGTCTCCAGTGTGGCTTCAGCTCCGCCGACGGGGACCTGAAACCTTTGATGTCACGGGACTCCACGATCATGACCCAGGTAGACGACCCACTCCACTGACAGTCAAATGGAAAGTGTTTTCTAGTCTTTGTCAGTTAAGTGTCACCACAAATGGCTAATGTACATAAAGGGGTCTTTTTGTCTTTGCAGGCTGGGTCAAAGCTGTACGCAAGTCTAACAAAAAAGTCAGGATGGGTGAGTAGAAGTCCTCCCCACTGCCCACAAGTGAGACCCAAAAGACTCTATTGTTTGGTCGTTTATTTGAGTTGCTTCATTTTCTTTACCCTCAGTGCCTCGGCTGTTATTCGATGGCTGGTCTTACCAGGACTACATGAGCGTGCTGGGGAGTGAAGATGAAATTGAAGAGCTGGGAAGTGAGCTGGTGGATGTCGCAAAGGTAAGTGAGTGTTGCGTTTAGCCTTAAATCCCTTACAACAGTGTTATGTTTGCCCTGCATCTGTCTAATGAAGCTGTGGCCTTACAGACTGAAGGTTTTGATGGTTTCACCTTGGAGCTGTGGAGTCAGCTGGGAGGTAACAAAAGAAAGTGAGTTATTCTGTTGACACGTCTGTATTATGACTCTGACCATCATTTCTTTGTCTGAGATGATTCAAGAGAGTGATACAAATAATGAAACATGTAAAATCTTCTCCGTACAGGGAACTGGTCCATTTGGTGAAACACATATGTGAGACTTTGAAGGTTAAAAGATTAGACTGCATTCTTGTCATTCCACCTGCTGTGACAAGGTGAATTAAATTACTTTCAGCGACTATAAATGCTAAAAGAAAAATTAAGAAAATTGGTGCTGACTTTCCTTTGCTCTTTTATTCTTTTCCGTCATCATCAGTGCGGGGCAGCCGGGTATGTTTGGCAGGGAGGAGTTTGAGCAGTTGGCCCCTGTAGTCGATGGATTCAGCCTCATGACGTACGACTACTCCAGCGGTGCCAGGTGAGTGTCACAGACAAGTGATGTCCAGACATTCATTGATGTAGAAATGGAAATGTTTTCAGTAATGACATGATTAGAGTAACTAACATCTACAAGGTGATTCACAGCATTAATGCACAAACTGTCATGTGCCTTTTTTTAATTTATTTTTTTTTATAGACCGGGCCCGAGCTCTCCCCTGCCCTGGGTGAGAGACTGTGTTCTCCAGCTGGCACCCAACACTCAGTGGAGGCAAAAGATCCTGCTTGGACTCAATTTATATGGCCTTGATTTTGTAAGCCAGGGAACAGAGCCAATCCTGGGAGGAAGGTAAGATAATACTGTGACTACTGCTGGAGTACTTTATTTTCATTTTAGCAATTAAAGTTTCATGTTTCAAACTTTAAAAGAGTGCTCCACCAATTTAGCATTGCATTAAATATTGTCGGGCTCACGATGGACTTTTAAAAAAAAATTATCATAATCTATGCTGCAGAACCAAGGATATTGTTTTTTTTATTCCATGCCTTCTTCTTCTTTGTCAAAACCTGGTGCACACATCACCCACAATGCAACTCCACCGCTGACAGTTAGGTCGGAGATTCGGGTGTGTTTTGATAGAGGTCTGGTAAGCTCACTTCTTTCTAACTCCACATCCCCAGATTTTTTTTCATTTTCAAACTTGTAGTTTTCAATTTTTTCCGTGACATCACTTCAGGCAATTTATCAGATCTTGCAAAGCACAAAAGGCTTTATAAAACTTTTTTCACATATGCAGTAAAACTCCTGTAAACACCTGTAAACAGACTTTGACGTGTAAAATCGGTGGAGTTCCCTTTTAAAGCCCCTGAAAACGTTCAAATCATAACTATTTCTCTATAACATAAAATAATTATGACCAATTAAGCAACAGAGTTAAAGATTGGGAGAAAAAAAACCCATCCGTGTCGGTGTGGTTTGATCAGATTTAATTGACAGTGGCCTGGCAACAACCCCACAGCTGTCATCAGATTTTTATCTCTTTAAACTGATTGGTGCTCCAGTATGTGACATCACCTTTTTCCAACTAAGCCCCGCCCTCGTCAAACCAATGCAAAGAGCAACGACTAAAACACTAATACAGAAATCTCTCATGTGAAATAACCAGAACTTTTCTAACTTTTGCAGAAAATTGCAGGTTTTGTGTTACACAGTAGCAAGAAGCCGAGAGAAGGACGAGTAAAAGGCTGATTGAGAAAACAAGTTTTCAGGGCCGTTAACGCCGTCTTAAACTTGTCTCTGGTTTCCTGCAGATACATCGAGATTTTGCGAGAACACAGACCAAAACATCTCTGGGATGAATATTCTGGAGAGCATTACTTCAGTTACAAGAGGTACCAGTTTAATAACACTTAAAGTCAACAAATTATGGCTGAAATCTTTAAACATCTTTTAACAACATCTGTGACATTCATTTCAGGAACAATGCAGTTAAGCATGTGGTATACTATCCAACATTGAAGGTAAAACTCTTTTTCAAATTTTAAGTTTATGAGTAAACATGATCATTTTTAGAACAATTGCCTTTCACTTTATTAACTAAAGGGATGTTTTCATTAGGTTTACTGCTACATTGGGAGATTAACATTATCTAAATTATTTTACAGTCAATCTACCTGAGGATCTCTTTAGCTACTGAACTGGGAACAGGAATTTCCTTATGGGAATTAGGACAAGGACTGGACTATTTCTATGATCTCCTATGAGAGCTGGACTTGATAATGAAGACTGTAGACCTCGGATCATCAGCACATGGATTTTTTTCTTTTTCCCTGAACATGGTGCATTAAAAATTCAAGAGCTGTATGCAGGTATTATTTTTGTTTGAGTGATGAACTCTGAAACGAGCCGTTGGCAGGATTTAGTTAATACTCAACTTGTTTGAGGGTCATGAAAGTGTTGCGAAATCTCATCTACATAAACGAGTATGTGATTTGTTGATTCAAACAATACTAGCAGCAGACACTTGGTACTTCAGTATGTTGTATTCATTTTAATTGATGATATTGTGAAAAAAAAAAAATCAACTTGTACAGTCCAGACAGGGTGCAGTAACACATCTCCATTCAACAACAGAGCGTGTATAATCAATATGTATAAAGTTTAAACAAATGCTTATATTCTTGTTCTGAGGACTTCAGAGTTCACATGCCACAAACATCTGCAGCCTCTCTTCAGTCCAAATCCAGAAATCTTCTGCTGTTTTGCTCTCCATTGCCCACAAACATTTCTGCTCCTGGATGCAGCTTTGCTTGCAGTGAAGATGCATCCTTCTCTGGCTTTGAACATCCTCAAAACTGCATCTGCTCACGACACCCCAAGTTTTTTAATTTGATTGTGTGTTTTTTTTATTAGGTTTATAATAACAAGCATTGACAAGTAATGAAGTTGTATTTACAGTGTTGCCAAACATCTGTTCTGACCCAGCATCTTCCAATATTTGTCTGAGATGAATGTTTGTTTAATTACATGAATATAAATGTGGAACAACTAAGCTCCTGATGTTAACATTTTCTACTTGGCACTACAGAGCAGGATTAGATTATTTACAGCAAGTGAGGTCGACTGCATATTCTGACCAGTTATTAGGTGTCTGTCTATGACTACGTGCACAGCATCTTCTTGACTTGCTGGAAAACAGAGATAAACATGAGAGGGTTTTAGTTTGTTTTTAGAAGTGCTGATTAAGTATTTACTCTGCCAACTGAGTATCTGTGCTCTGCAGGTCAGCTCACCTGTGTATGATCCACCACTGTCTTTCACAAAGTCTTCCACGACCAAGGGCAGGTTGGCAAAGTCAGGCCTCCGCACCAGTTCAAACACTGACGGCTTTCAGCAAAAACAGTTACTGTTATTAAACACATTGAACACGTATATATTTGGGTGCATTGCCTTCATGCTAACTTGAGGAAGACTAACCCCTGTTAAGCTGTAGCCACTGAAGATCCAGCTCTGTCCCTCAGTGGCACAACACAGCGCAGACACTCCTTGTCCCACTGCACAAACGGGCTCTGCACACAGAGAAACAAACAAGTGTCTACACCGGACATAAAGATTCCACACTGACTGCTTTGAAAATTAGCCTCACACTCACTTTGGTGAGAGATGAAGTGTGTGAGAATGCGGTGCAAAGAGCCGCTGTGTGCCAGGTCATTCAGCGCTCCATGACAGTGCGGGATGAGCAGCGCCTGGTATCGGGCACCTGGAAAGGGTCATCATGACGTAACTGAGCAGAGTCCAAACAACAGCACACACAAAAACAGCCAAACAGCCATTAAATGAATGTTCTCACCATCTATAGATTCAAGTTTGGCCGGTGTTGCATAGGGTTTCACGTTGAAGTCCTGCACCCATCTAGCAGTGCTTTCATCGACTCCAACAAAGTCTATTGGCTTCCCCTGCAATAAAAAAAAAAAAACACGTAGGCCCATCTCACCTCAGCAGAGGTCACATAATGTTGCCTGTGCCAACCTTAGGTTAAATATAAATGTAAATGTTAGTTTTATTTATCTTCCAGCAGTGGTTTGCATCTTTAAAAGTGATTCCATGAGCTCTCAGATGTCAGCATCATGTCAGGAATGAATGAAAATGTTTACTGATGGTGAAATCAAACAAATACTATTTCTTAGTAACATCACTACAAACATGGCTTTGCTCTTCTGCCCTCTTTCACACAGTTAATGGATATATTGGATTTAGTTTTTGTATCATGTCATCAATGCTCAGAAATAGTCTTACCCCAGGTGTGGCTGTCTGGAGGTTAAACGCTGAGCTACACAGACTGAAGGACTGGTAGAAAGACTTTGCTGACACCCCTGAAGAAACAAAACACACCAGTTTAAACGTATCAGAGAGCTCAGTGTGTATCTGCGACAGACAACTTGATTGCTTGATTGTTAAGCTAGCTAGCAAGTGATGTTTGACCACAGCTAACAGGCTAATTACATTTAGAACTAGCGTTAAGCTCCAAAACTGAAAGCGTAAACTCAACACTATACTTTGTCACTGTGTAATTCATCCCCTTCATTAAGTTAAATGATAATACACCAACTGGTACAAGCTAATGGACCCACCTTGAGGAGAGGCACTCGCCACTATCAAACAAGTTGGTTTCGCAGACATTTCATTTATCTCCGTGTTCCCTCCACATGAAATATTTCAGCGTGTTTGAAATGAATAAGAAGACAATTGTGGGTGAAATCACACAAGAGAAATACGCGAGGAGGAAGTGCGGTCAGCTGACAACAACATCCGCTGTGAAATTTCAGAATAAGAGTCCAGTGTCAAAGACGGGAAAATACTATGATATGTGAAATTCATCGAGAATAATAAGTGACAAGCATTTTTTATTTGCATTTCAACATACAAATAATATTTTTATATTCATTTTTAAATTATAACTTGGGTAAACACTGTGTGATACATAAAAAAAACTAGATAAACAACAAAACCAACACTGATTGCAAATGTAGCCACAGCATGCTCATATTTCTCTGCTGTTATTTGGTTACAAGTTCATCCGCACATTATTATTTTAACATGAAAGGGAAGATACTTAAAGCATGCAATGGGCATTTTGCAGAAAAAGAACAGTGCTGCCCAGCAGCATTACAGTGTCCCTAGTGTGTGTATTCTGAAAATCATGTCATAATTTGAATTGGTAACTTCACAAGATCCAGAGCTGTGTAAATAATTGGGGCATTAAAATATCTAATCAAACATTTTACAATTTATGATGTGACACATTTTGTGATATTATAGAAAGTCAAAAATCAGTACGAATCTTCTTTCAAATTTCGATAAAGGCAGCAAGTAAACATCATCCCCACAAGCTGAAAGGAAAAAGACATGAGGAACTTGTTAGTTCACACACACTTCACACAGAAACAACCATTATTCACGGCTCAGCTGATGGCATTTTGAATTATATTAAAAGAGATTTTCATAGTAACCTGTATTTGCTCAGAGGTTAGTGCTTTACCTGTAGAAATGCAATCCCAATGCCCACTGCACCGAGAATATACAACTGACTCAGGATGAAGTCCTCTAATTTCATAATGCAGCCTCCCTGGGAGCACGAGAAAGGGAGATACATTCAAATCTTGTTATAATTTATATAATTTATCCACAGCCAAATGGACAGCTCTACCCACCTCCACCTTGTAGATGTTGGAGGGATGGTCCCTGCGGCCGCAGAGGTCACTGGGAGTTTTACAGCAGCTATCAGGAACGAGACGCTCATTCTCTGCTGACTGGATCCACACACAGTCTCTCCAGTCTGAGGAGTTGTGACTGCCACAACACTTAAACTGAGACGAGGCCAGTGCAGGGAGGAACAAAAGGCAGAGAAAAGATGAGATAACATAGATAACATGCAGGCTACAGGGCTTAACTCTCATTTCAAATTTAACATTATCTGATCAAACTGACACATGACACTGGAGTCATTTAAGCGGTATTACTTTTAGTCAGTCTGCCAGTTAGTTTCCTGCCTGTAAATCAGCTGTGATTTAAACATACAGTATCACTTCCACACTTCCACACCTCCTGCTGAAGTTTGTCCACAGCCTGTGTGACTCTCTCCTGCCCCGGCTGCTGGTATTTCAGCTGCATGGTCACCTTCAGGTTCTGTCTGAGATCCTCATCCAGCTGTGAGATGGGAGAAGCGCTTCAGTGATTGCTCAGGAAAAAAAATGAGTCACCTGCAAATCTCCTCCCATCAATAAAAATAGCCCCTGGTCAAGTTTCTTTCCACCCCTGTAACATTCCACTGTACCTGTGAAATGCCCACACATAACTCCAAACATATGAGCTCAGATCCTCTGACCCCGCTTCCTGTTCCACATGAGCATTCTTCAAATGAATTTGCACATAAGAATAGTTGTGTTGCTTGACTGACAAAGTGCACAGAGTGAAAACAAACCATCTTATATCAACCTGTTAGAGAAACAGTTTGATATAAAAATGGAAACAGGTGGCAGCAGATTACCTGGTAGCAGAAAGGGAAACACTGGAGCAAGAAAAAGGGGGGAAGAAAGAGAGGTGTGAGAAGGATGGAAAAACTGTACAAATGAAGAACATGCACAGAGAGGCATGCAGAGAGGGTTTCACAACAGAGAGTGCAGCAACTGAAGCATTTCAGGGGTAGTAAAAACATTTAAATAGAAATGATGGAGAACAAGGAATGAGGTTGAAATCACATTAAGGGATAGTGGAGTAACAAAAATACACATTAAATACAAGCAGAAAGAAAAAGTCAGATTTGTAATTGCTGCAGTGAGATTTAAACTACATGGTAGCTACAGTAGTAAACAAAAATATGAAGTACAATCAGCTTGTCACACTGTACAAGAACTTCATCAGGAAATATTTATATTGAAAATAACATTGTATTGGACTAATAGAAGGTAAAACACTTCACCTCTTGGTAGGTAATGTAGGCCAGCACACCAGCAATGATTTCCAGCAGGAAAATACAGAGCAACAAGCTCAAATACTGTGGAGGAGAGACATGAAATAAACAAGAACACCGATTCCTGTATTTCTAAGACAGTGTTTTAGTACAAATATGACATTAAATGTGATTTGTAAATATGACATTAGCAGTGAAAGTATCTGTGCATGACTAAAAAACCAAAATAAAAGTTATGCTCCAGAGAACAACTGATTAAACTGTGGTACAGGAAGTTATTCATTACAAAGGCTGTGGCGAATATGGAAATAGACATAACGTCACAGAGCTTGTGCAGTTTTGCTTCTGTATTACATCCTCTCACTGCGTCTGTCTGTCGCTCTCACACACTCTTCAGTCCAAGCAGCCGCTTGCGATGCCCTTCATTCCTCTGGCATGAGCCGCACTCTAAATCTAAACTCTTAAAGACACACTCTGCATGACTTTGTCTGTTATATCTGACAGTCATGCCTGTCTGACATAATGAGCTGCACTGAATGCAGGCAGACAAGACAGAAGGTCACCAAGGATTAACTTTCAGTACACGCAGACCCAGACCAGGTTGTGTGTGTATAAACAGGAACTGTAAAGTGTCTTTACTTGGTTTCTGATTCCTAATAATTAAATGGGGTTAATGCTTTGGTGGAGTGGAATAAAACAACCGTGGTAAAAAAAAAAAAAAGGCAGTGTTGTGTGTGACTGAGCCATTTTACCACAATCAAAAGACTCTTCATCTCCTTCAGAGTGGCACAGCATCCGATTATCCCGGTCACTATCACAATGACCCCAGCGACTATCAGGATAAAAGCTGAGGCTGAGTAGTAGCTGGAGTTCAGTAAACTGATGTAGTCGCTCTTTTCCACCAGAGTCCACACTCCCACTGCCAGTACAGTCCCTCCTGCCAGCTGAGAGAAACGTACCGTTATCAGCTCAATTCAAACCAGATGCTCATATATAAGAATGCACCACATCATTTTTCTAGCAGTTATAACAAAGCTGTTAAAATATGACAGTGATGCAAACAAGACAACGCCTTACTCTCTCACTGTCAGCCTCAAGAGACATTCAGACAAATTTGTTTTGTTGTTATCTGATGCACATAAATCACAGTGCATACATTGTGGAAATGCACAGAGTAGGTTATACAAGAACTGATTCAATCCACCCTTAAAACCTAAAGTTAAGAAAATGAAAGTTAAAGTAAAAACTGAAAGAAAGTAAGAAATTAAAAGTTATGATGTTGATATATTGTAGGATTGTCCCTTGTTTTTTGTACATTGCATACACTAAATGATACCATACATGTAGTTTAAAGAAACTATATGGAGCGTAAGATTACATATTTTTATAGAATATACATAAGGAACAAGAGAAACAATGGAAATTGTGCGAGCTGTGAAGTGATTCAGTGTCATAAAAGGAAGATCTTCATTAATCTCTGTGGCAATAAGTTTAATGCTGTAAAAGTTAATTATTACTACTAATGGTATTAATAATTATCACAGTATCCAATAGAGCCCTTAACAGAGGGTTTTTGTTGTCTTAAATACAGAAAACATCTTTACACTTCCTTGATAAGTTAACTTACCCAGAAGAGAATGTTAAAGAGAAAAAGTAGATATTTCAGACAAATTGTCCCACAGCTGTGTGTTTTTTCTCCTTGAGCTTCCATTCTGAAATGAAAAATGTACATGTTAGTACACTGTAGGCTGATGTACACACAGGGAGAGCATTACCAAATCAAAAACTTAAAGAAATCTTTCTGGATGAAGATTACACAGCACAGCTGAATCTAGAGAATGAACACAAGATGCTCAGAGAGCAGGTCATACCCTCCAAGACTGCTTTCATACTGTAGTGAAGATAATTATCACACAATTTGCTATCTTTATACTCACATGACAGCAAGCTAAAGCCTATTAGTGCTATATCTGTTTGAGACTAGTCAGTTGTGGTACATATTTAGGGATTTCCTCTTTCAGACTGTTTTAGTTCCACATTTGGTGTGAAAAGGTGATTTACAGGGAGGAGTTTGAACACAACTACAGTATACAATGTGCTTTCCTGACAACATGTTGTCTTTTTTAAGGTTTTATATGTATTACCTTTGAGCAACATTAGGCCGTTAAAACTTGCAAAAAAAACAACAACCAAAAAGTTGGTATAACAGAGCAATGGGAAGAGCTCGACAGATTAAATCAAATATGTTGTGGGGAAGACATACTTAACAACTTGTGTCACATGTCATCCAGCAGACAGATATATGTGTCCCCCATCCCAGTAACTTAACCTGATCTTCTCACACTCCAGTGATATACTGTTGACTTCTAATGCTTTACTTCATGAATTAGTCAAAGTCTGTTTTTATCCTAACCTGAACCGAACTTTCCTCTGCTTCCATTTTAAGGTAAGTTGTGACTCTGGGCATCATGAGAGATGGTGATTTTAAGTTTTAGGTATCAGCAAACATCCCTCTTTATATATACAAAAAACAAATCAAGAAAGAGTAAAGGGACAATAACTATAAAATATTAAAAACATTAAAATATTGAACACATGAAAAATGTAAAGCTGTTTTCCAGCCATAAGACACAATACTCCATGTGTAAATGTGATTGTCCAGCAAAACATATCTCCTAATGGTCAGAATCAGAGTTATTTTTAACTCATTGTGTCATGGAAAAACTGCTCTCCCTTTCCGCTGAGACTAAAATACTCCTACCTGATTTTAGCTGGTGGGCCCTGAAGGATGTAGATTATCGGGGTAACGTCTTCTCAGATCCCACCAACCCCAGTGTCAATGCGCTGCTGTCTTTGAAGGTTAACGGCAACAGTGTAAGTTCTCAGTTGACACTCAGACCCGAGCGTCTGAGCGTCTGTCCTCTTTTGGCACTACAGGCAGCTCGCCCCTCCACAAGCTATACAGAGTACATGGCTGCCCCCAGCTGGTTTCTCACACATATGAGACTATAAAAACCAAATGAATCATCAAAAATATATTTTATTGGATGGATTATAAAGATACATAACAACATAGGCAAGCATTACAGATACTGTTCAGTAAACTTGTTCATAGAAAAATGGCACTGTTTGTGTCTTGAAATGATAAAAGTGACCTCAAGACTTAGGTAACACTCTTTTGTTAGCGTGGGATTTAACATTCCCCATAACTCCATCTGACTGTCCCAACAAAAACAAATGTAGTGCCAATTAACCATGGTGTTGACACCTGGGAGTTTCCTTTCCTCCTCTGTTTATGTACAGCAGCCTCTTTTGGCTGTGTCCTCAGTCAGTAAAAGGGCGTCTTCACATTGCCGATCGTGCTGGGAAACTAACATCCTGAGATGAAGAAAGTGATTAAATCATTGTGCAGCAGAAACCGCAACATTTGAGAATAAAAATGAGTTTATGACAAAAACTATATGAGATGAACTGAACTCAGCTGCCAGTTTATCGGGGTACATCCCTTTTATATCAATGACAGCAGACTAAATATGAGAAATAGTGCTGAAACATTTAGTTGATAAATTGATCAGTAACTGACATAAATTAAAATGTCAAATATTTTCTAATTCCAGCTTCTCAAATGTGATGATTTGCTATTGTTTTATATCACTGTGAACTGAATATCTTTCGGTTTGCTTGTCAGACAAAACAAGCTATCTGAAGACATCGTTTGAGCCTCTGGGAAATTGTGATGGGAATTTTGCACATTATCTGGCATTTTATAAACGAAACAACTGACTGATTAATCAAAAATGGGCACATTATTCAATAATGAAAATAATTTTAGTTGCAGTCCTTGTTAGAAACACCTCTCAATATAACGCAACACATTTCAACGGCCCCAAAAATGACTTTAAAGTTGAATCAACACCTCTCCGATCACTATAATGTTCATTAAGGTAGATTAATTCTGCTGTATTAGACTGCATACCTAATAAACTGGTAACTGAGTGTTTTTTTGCTACAGTGAAAAACACAGTGACAAATTAAGTGTGCCAACAAAATGCCAACACAGCAGATACAAACATTTTGCAGTATCCAGATGATGTGACGGACATACAGCAAAGAAACAAGATGTCATACCCAGCCAGATCAGTCATCAGCTTCTCCATGTTACATCCAGTTTTGGCGCTGCACTCGTAAAACAAAGCTTGGTGCTGCTGTATAAACCAGGAAGTAAAAAAACAAACATTTAATTTAATTTATTTCAAAGATTATGTTCCTTCCTTAGCAGTGGCACTGTGAGTAAATCTCTGCAGAAAGTCATTTGAATATTCAAATGTGCCTCACCCCTGCTAGTCTCTGCCCCTCGACTGTTGTCACTTTTCTGCTGTGACTGTCTGCCAGGTCCAGCTTGTTTGCCAGCAGCATCAGCACGGCACCGTCACACATTTTCTCCTGGGACAGACATAACCCAGGTTAGAATACACACTACACATTAGCTAAGTCAAATAAAAATACATCAATGGTGAGGAAAGCTATTACATCATCTACATAAACATGAGACAGAAAAAAACCCAAAACAAAAAGAAGAATCAAAGTTTATCACTCACAGGGCATAAGTGTCTATAGAGATTCCTATTGCTCTGTGTTGTCAATTACCTGCATGTGTATTCAAATTGGGACAAACTGTTTTGCATGTTTTTACATCAAACTATCCATGACGTCTCCGCCTGCTCACCTTCACAGAGTCCATCCATCCTCTCACAGCGGTGAAGGAGGGGGAGCAAGTTACGTCGTACATGGCGAGGATACCGTCAGCTTTCCGGTAGTACTGCTCAGTGATGCTGCGGAACCTGAACAGACAAATAACACCCACAGAAAGCATAATTACGTTATAAGGTGGTAAGAAATAAATGTTCAAATGCTTTTATGTGGAATATGTAAGGCCACAAAAAAAAAGCACATAAACATGAGACTAAGCTGTGTTATATCTGACCTCTCCTGTCCTGCAGTGTCCCAGAGCTGCAGGATGATGCTGGTGGAGCCCAGAGTTAAAGTCTTCATCTGGAAATCTATACCTAGAAGCAACAGAGACCCATGATTTCATACTTCACTTACATATCCACTGAGGAGCATGTTAATCATTGTGAAAGAGTGATAATAAAAGAAAAGCTTACAGACTGTAGCGCTCATTTTACTGTAGAAGTGTCCTGTGCAGTAGTGCTGGATGAAGGAGGTCTTACCGACCCCCGAGTTACCCAGGAATACCACCTTGAACATTCGTGGAGGACTGACAATTTTGCTCTAAAATTCAGGTAAAGGCACCAAAACTTAACATTTTGATATCAGCGTCTTATTTTCTTTGCGTTTAAGAGGATGCACATTTTTGCCAAAGACAAATCTGTGCTCCGTCATCGCTGTGCAGAATACAAAGCCACAGAGTATTATCTTCATCATTATAGGTCTCTAGCTGCTGCAACTGTGTTATAAAATTGATGGATTTGGGATTTAATGTATTTGTAGATTTCATATGTTCCCTACCTGAGTTTGCATCTGTTCAACATTTTCACACCTGACTCTACATGACGGTTGGTGTCTCTTGGATGAATTTGTCATCTCTTTGTCTTTGTCCTGCTCCAACTCATCGGATGAGCTCAGCTGTCTTCAGAATCAATGAATACACAAAATTAGTTGCTTCCTCGGGCAATCTGCCTCGCATTACTGCAAACATGTTAAATGTGATATCAGGTACAATTAGTCATACAAACCTTTTCAACGGCTTGTCTTGCAGTAAGTAGTTACCTATGACTGACCCTTTCTTCTGCAAAGTCTTTGTGACATTTGGAGTCTAAAAGGTTTTTTGTGGAAAGTGAGGCAGAAGAAATGAGTAGCATTAAGATTAAGATTTTTATAATATAGGATATTTTTATAGTGAAAATACATGTATATGGGTGTGCAAGTGTCCAAGAAACATTAAGTAACACTGTCTTCTCTGTAGAAACACTCATTGTTTCACATGCAGATTATTTGATATGTACGTTTAAAAAGCAAGAATTCAGTCCAATAGTGACATTTATTCTGCTGCAAAAAAGTTTAACATCATAATCATTTATCACCAATACACTTATTTGATTATAAATGACCAAAATACAAGAAATAACCAACAGGTGTTCACTGTGTTATGGTCAACACGGTTTCTTGAATGAATATTTTGTATTTTTTGTCAATTCTTTGTTCAGAAAGTCGATAAAGAGTGATTCTTGGAAGTTCAAATAAAAAAAGAAAAAGCTACGGTTAGCAGCTTTGGCAAAAATGCCAAATATTGATTTTCTTAAGAAAGTTAATGGGGTAAAGGGGAACCTGATACAAGTTAAGCACTCATTTTAGAACTGTGATAAATAAAGGGGTTTATTAGTTTGGTAAATACTGACCAACTTCTTCTGTATAAATAGTGCTATATACAGTATCATTCACAAACATATAAAACACTCTTTCCTTCAAGTTGACACAGGACAGAATAAATGTCTTTTCACTTCACTGACCACATCTACAAGGGAAAAAAAGACATTGCTGACATCGTAAAAAATCCCAAACTGTGTCAATGACATGACATGACAAGTTCAATCAATAACCAAACAATAACAAACAGCTGCCCATATAAATAATCATTGTCCAGAGGATGGAATAAAGCATGAAGCCATTCTAAGACTTAGCTTAGGTCGGATAAATGGGTTGTGTCCACAGGGTGCAAAGGTCTTCACTGAGGTAATAAGTTAATGGCAGAGGAGGAAGGACAGAGCGTCTGTGACTAACCCTCTTCTGAGACTGTTGGGCATCTTTCTCGTCTCGCAGCCTTTTGTTCATGTCCCTGACACAAAGAGAGCAAATCATTTAGATCAGCTGATCCCTGTTTAGAGTGGTGAGTGATATCAAAAAGTACACACACAGGTGCTGTACAGGTACAGTTTTCACCTACAAATTTTATTTTATTTTCACAACAAAATAACTTTTGATTACAACAGCAGCTGTTCAGATTTACCTCAACAGCTCCAGTTGTCTCAAGAGACTATCCTTCTCTTTCTGCATGTTCCTTGACACCTTCATCACATTTCTATTGTGAAGCAAACAAAAGATTGTTAGAGGGTGAGTCGGGCAATATTCTATACTTTTCATATTGTCAACAAATCCCAAGAAAAAAAACAATTAATTGATCCTTCTAAGTACTGCCTATGTAGCTAAAGCCTGATATAACTTGTTCGTTTGTGCAATAGACTATTAAAAACACATCAGTGAGCCACAGTGTTGCTCTGGGTGACATGTTCCTTCATTACAAATGATTATGAACATGTGCACTGTAGTTTATTTTGAGTGGATCCCACAAACACCGTCCTGCTGCCATAAATACTCACTAATGCACCAAATGTGTATTAATCCACAACAGAAAATAGTCCCCAACAAAAACACTATTTACTTCTGTTTGAGTGATGTTTGCTAAAAATGTGCCCAGCTGTTCTGGGTTATTACTTACAAACAATATATTTGTGAGCTGTTTTTTAAAGAATTTTTTTTTTGGTCTGTGCCACGAGGCCACAAGGAAATCGGAAAGTATTGAGCGACAGACAAACACATTCTTGATTTGGTCTTTTCATGGGTTTTGTTGAAAAACACAGAATTGTGCCAGCAATATCCCTTTAATAAACTCCTGGTATTCTTGGAAATATTATCAGATCAGCTGCCAGGGACCTAGGAGTCATTTTTACGCTCAACTGAGAAAACAAAGTCCAAATGATCGTTTATGGAAATCTTATTTTCTCCACATTTGGGTCTTTTTAAACTTGTCTGACATGGAAGAGTTACGTATGTTTTTAATTTAATCTCACATCAGGTTTGGGAACTTCTTTCAGGTCTTGACAGTCTGCAGCTAGTTTGACTGGACTCCCTTGTGTTTATTGTTCTGTTTTTACACCAAAGAACTCACGCACTTCGTAATCAAATTACCATTACTAGAAAAAAAATGTTTCAGCCATACTTCAACTTCATTTTCCAATTTCTGATATAACTGTTGGAACATTTACAGCATTTAACCATCTGTGAGCCACTCACGTCTGTCTGGCCACTTGTTCCTGGGCAGCGTCGACCTGCAGCAGGCTGAGCTGACCCAGAGTGGCCTGCAGCTGCTCTCTGCTGCTCTCCACCTGTTCCTGTAACTGGATGTTGAGGCTCCGCAGCTGCTGGTTCTGCTCCTTGATGTTTGCCTGTTCACAGCTCAGCTGCCGGATTCTGGTCTCAAGCTTAGGACAAAGACAGGTCCTGTTGATTCACTAAGACTCTTCAGAAATAACATTAATGCTGTTTGGACGCCTACCTCTTTCTGTTTGGTTATTGCATTCTCCAACTCTTGCTCCCGCATCTTCAGCTCCTCCTCAAGTTGTTGCCCTCTCTGCTTCTGTCTAATATGGTCCTTGATTTCACAATAAATTCATTAAATGCTGTTATGATGATCACTTTTGTTAAATGGCACAAAGGTTGGACTAAGTAGCACACGTATGTACCTGAGCCAGGCGCTTCTCTCTCTCCTCTCGGATTTGGTTTTCCATTTCTTCATATATGGATCGAACAACCTGATCATGTTCGCTCTCCCGTCTAAAACAGAAAAAATGTGAGTTGAATGCTTTTAGAAAACTCAGCACAATCTGAATACTCACAGTTCAATAGGGCATGATTCATGTATATTGTATGCAGAGGACAGTGGGAGGACGTTGGGACCTGCGTAGAGCTTGTTCCAGACTATCTCTCTCTCTGATGGAGTCCTGTAAATGGGACACTGCGTGGATCAGGACGCCTTCCAGGACACTCAGCAGCTCTGGTCGGTCTCTCTGGAGTTCACACCACAGAGAACAGAACTCCTGCTGACTGACACACAACACAACACAACACAACACAACACAACACAACACAACACAACACAACACAACACAACACAACACAACAACTCATTTGCTGAAGAAACACATTTTAAACATTTTAACTTTTGAGTTCTCTTGTTTAAGAGAGGAGCATATAGATATATCTACCATACAATATATATAAGATGTTATTATATACAAAGTTGTATCAAAGTGGCAAAGAATGCTAAAATAAAATCACTCAACATCTTAATATTTTCATATGGATATCCTCACTATCCTTCAGCTTCTAGTAAATACAGTATGCAAATATTGCTATATAATACGTAACACATGAATACTTCATGTGTGTACTAAATGGATACAATCTCAGTAGTTCAATTATAAATACTATTTAAGATATGGCCACCCTTGCGCTGATATATGATGATATACATTCAGTTGGTAGTTTATTAGGTACACCTGGCTAAAACTAATGCAGTCTAATGCAACAATCCTGCGATAAATTCTACCTTTATGAAGGCTATAATGTTCAGGTTTTGTTGAAGCTGTTTTAGGGAGATGTTGATTCAACTTTATGTCCACCCCATTTATATCAATGAGTGTAGGCTAAATAACAGAAACACCTCTGTATTAGACTACATTAGTTATAACTAGGGATTCCTAATATGGTACTAGGCTATATGTGCTACTGTAGAAGTCAAGGAGAAATTTTAGCGTACAGTCTTGATGGCAATGAATTTGTAATAGTGATCTTACTTGTTGAAGAGTTTGTCAGCGCCCAGCTCCATCACTATGTTTACAAATCTAAGTGCAGCAGGGTCCTGGGACCAGTCCACCCGGTCCGTATCCTCTTCTGCTTTGTCTGGACTCAGCTCCGTCGTGTCCTCCAGCCCCATCAACTCACCTGCACCACAGACAGAGAGCGGCACAGAGGATTTGGTTTAAAGTGGATGACAGTAGTAGTGAATAATGGTCTCAAATCACTCAAAACACTACACCCACCAAGTCCTGTGTTGAACTCAACAGGAGTGAGGAATCCATTGCTCCATCGGTCCAGGCTCTCAAACACCGTCTCCAGCTGTTCAGGGGACAGCGGCAACTCCCCCTGTAGCCTCTGACCACAAGAAGATGGAAAGTTCAAGACTCTATAATCTGCCTGAATTTTGTTATTCGACCACATCAGCTGCTCACCTGCATATCCCGCTTTGTGATGAACCCTTTCCCCTCTTTGTCACACAGCACAAACAGCTCCTTGGCCTTGCCCATGGTCTCTGCCTGCGGGCTTCCTGGCACTGCCTCTCTAGTGCTGGGTGAAGCCAGTGGACTACGTCCCCGGCCCGGCATGGAGCTCCCAGCAGGTAGACCCCGCGTTCTGAGGCTCACTGGTACTGCCTCACCACTGCCTTGACCCACCAGCACTTCGCCATAATTCAGCCACTTAGACATTACTGCACAGAAGCAGAGGGGTATGGAGTTGGTGTGTGTTTCATTAAGTATTATACACACGTTGACCTCTTAGCTTGTCATTTGGTATTGAATGCTTTACTTTATTTGTCTGGGAGACATGAGAAGTAGAGCTGAAGCGATTTGTCGAATAATCGATTAGTCGATCGACAGAAACATAATTTTGATAATTGATTAATCGTCATTTTTCAACCAGAAATAGTGAAAAAATGCCAACCATTTTCTGGTTCCAGCTTCTCAAATGAGAGGATTTCCTGCTTTTCTTTGTCATAAATCATTGTAAACTGAATATCTTTGGGTTTTGGACTTTTGGTTAAACAAAACAAGATATTTAAAGATGTCACCATGTACTCTAGGAGGTTGTGATGGGCATTTGTTTCTCCACTATTTTTTGACATTTCATAGACTAAACTAACTGAAAAGATAATAGGCAGATTTATCGATAATAAAAAATAATTATTAGTTACAACCCTAATGAGAAGTTTCTCAGTATTTCAACAGTGTTAGTTATTTATTACTGGATACTACCAGTCTGAGGCATAATCAGACACATTCACTTTTACTTTCTTGATGAACCAGAATAAATTAAAAGACACTTTGGATGTTCTCTTAGTGCTGCAAGATATTGTGAGAAGCTGGCCCTACAGGTCCTCCCTTGTCAAACATCAGGTGCAGAACAAACTAAGCTGTGACTGCACACATTATCTACAGCTGCTGTGATCAGGTGTCGGACATGTCTACACTCATAACATTTTATAACTGTTTGAAGTATCCAATATAACGGCATGTAACGGCATGTTTACATATTTCTAATATTCCTGGGCAAGGTCAAAACATAAATTATTAGCTTCATGCAGCACAACCAGTTGTCCTTGCTGTTTATTTAGATGAGGAAAACCTAAATAAATGCATTGCTGCCACTGCTAGCACCAGGATGTGTAGAGGGTAAAAAACAGGATGGTGTCATGTGAGAAGAGTTACTGTGTACTCAAAGGGGAGGGCGGATAGCAAGGGGAGAGGAGATGCAAATACAACATTTGCAGTTGTTTGCATTGTCAGAAATACCACAATTGCACACAATTTGTATTCTTAAGAACGACAGGGAAAATATGCCTCAGTATCACCATGAACATTCATAAAACAGTGATTTATGACAGATACAAGCATCACACATAATCATCTTAGTCTTTATGTTAGATGGCATTTCTATTACACAGGAGGAACATATTGGCATAAAGCATAAATGGTGGCATTTAAATAGAATTAGAAATGTTTCAAAATGCAGAAGAAAGATATTTCTGGAAGTCATCAGGCTAAGGTGCACATTGAATGGAAATATTGCCTCTCCTTCCTATCTCTCCAGTCATGTTATCTATGAGGGCATAAACCCAATACCTAAAAACCTATGTACTGATAATGGCTTGTAAAGCATCTTGCTGAAGATCTATGGAGATCAAAACTTCCTTATAACATAAGAGACTGGGATCTCAGGTAAGAGACTTATGTACACATTAGATGTTAAGGATTTTGTATGTCAAACCAGACTCCCAATCAGCCAACAGCCACGCCAAAGGTCAAATAAACTTACACACCTAACACACAATTTAGCAAGGTCGGTGTGCAGTGCAAGGTGGAGTTGCTCTCAGATTCAGGAAAAGTAACTTCGCGTAATTACACAGTTTACAACATGCTGTAGGCTACAAAACTGTCTGTCAAACTTACAAAAGGTCCTATACTTTCTGTGATAAATGTCAACATAAAAGACCATACTCAGCCTGAGTATATTAACTTAGAACATAATGTAGCTTGAAAACACTGTGACAAAACAGTGTTGATGATAAAACAGCAAGTTAAACAGACAGTATGGTTGTGAAATGCAGATTAGCGTTTGCGACTGTACCAAAGCGTCTCACTGCTCAGCAACCTATAAAAAATGAAATGGCTTACATGCGACCAATTACGGAGTAATGTAACTAGCTGAGGTAACCAAAACCAAGAGAATTAAGTAATATACATTTATTATTAAAGACGAAAACAACCCCATACAACAGGTAGTCGGTTGTTCATGTAACGTTACCATAGCGGCGAGAAGGTGAACATAATGGTTGTCTTACATTTTCTAAACGACTTACATTACTGTATTTTATATCAATTCAGCAAAGTTGTAGAAACTTTTGACTACTCACCTACAGCGTACTGGACGCAGGTGTCCACTACCTTTGTACACTTCACAGTACTTCAGTCAGATACTGACTTTAGCCACTGGGTGGCAGTAAGGACCGCGGGCTGTCGAAGTTTACCGTAATGTTTGATGTAGCCCGCGAATTGAAGGCATACACTTTCCCCCACAAATGTTAACTAATTGTTTTCACTTTCACACAACAGCTACTTTTAGTAACATTTAAGAAATTGAGTCATTGCAAGCACTACAACATAATATACCGTATTCTCTATACTTTGGGCAACATTATTTTTGAGGAATATCCCGAGAACCTATAAACCCGTTATTACGGTAAGAAGTAGCGTTACCATGGAATTTACGGAAATACATACGTTACCGCTGAAAAGCAGCAGTGGACGCTCCAGCTGGGTAGCATTGTTTGGCGATAAAAGTAGGAATGTGTGCAATTTAGTGGTTCTTCTATGCACCGAGTGACTGATTTTCATTCTTCACACATTTGTCTGGTAAGTAGGTGTTGGTTAAATGGTATTTGTGAAGCCTACTTATACAACAGAGTCAAACAATGTTGTGATGGTTAACGTTAACGTAGCAAACGTGTCTGGAGGGAGTTCCTCGAAGTTAAAATCTGAGCTGTGCCAGTGCCAACCGAGTGATTTGTTGTGGAAATAAGATTGTGAAACTGTCTGTAGTAACTCTGTTATCCGTCTCCCAGATTATCTTCAGCCAGGACTAAATAACATTAGGCTACCGTCATAGGTGGATTAGATGCGTAAAAAGAAAGAAAGGCAGTGTATCACCAGAAGAACAAAACAAGAGATGGTGGTGTCCTGTCCGTGTAGGTGAAATTAATCTGTAATCCCAGACTTGACCTTTCCATGCTCGCCTGTGTAACAGCCTGAGCATGTTGACCTTACATGGTTAGGTTTATTGCTAATTTAGCTGTCTGCCACAGAGGACAAGTTACATCTACCCTCATCCGCACTGAAGATGGCTACAGAGCAAAGATGATATAGGAGTTACGGCTATGAATATTCTTCGGAGGTGAAAAAAATCACAATGCCTTTTCTTTCATACCATACAACAACATATGTGTTGTTTCACAGCTTTTCTCTTCGTCTTCGCAGGAAATGCAGCAGACGAGGAGACGTTTCACACCAAAGATGTCAACATGCAGGATATGAAAAGATCTCAAACATCTAATCTGATATCTTGGACTGACTGCAGTCATCATCAAGATACTCTTTCTACTAAGGACAACAAACAGCATGTTTCTTAACACAGGGACAAACTGGAGTAAAGAAACCTAAAGCAATAGAACATTTAGGGGAAAAGCCACCAGTTTCGGACTATGATTGTGTGACCTCTGCAGTGTTTTTGTACTGAAGTATGTAGGGGGTGAGGTGACCAAATAGACCTGTGTCACCATCAAGTACCAGCGTTTTGCAAGTGTAAAGAAAAACAGCCAGGGGCAAGGAGGTGAGTAGACTGTGAAGCTTGGTGGTTTCCAGGATCTGCCCCTGAAGATGCTCCAGACTGGTAACTACTCGCTGGTGCTGCTGATCCAGCTCACACTGTTGGCCTATGACCTCTTTGTCAACTCCTTCAGCGAACTCCTGAGAGGAGCGCCTGTCATCCAACTAGTGCTTTTCATGTAAGTTAGTGAACTAAATGCTGAAATGATTAGTTGATTTATCAGTCAGTCGCTTGATTCCAGTTGATTTTGTTTTTAATAAGTTTGTTCAAGTAAAACTACCAAACACTGGTCTGGTTACATCTTCAAACATGTGCAGACTTGCTTTCTTTTCTTTACTTCATATCATTATCATTTCATCTTTGTTAAAAAAAAACGATAAGTACCTGTTCTGCACAGTATCATTTGTTGACATTTTACTGCACATTAATAAGTAATTTAAAGCAAACAGTGCTCACTCTGTCAGAAACCAATATTACAAATAAACCAGTAAAATCTGTGTCTGCAGCATCCAGGACATTGCCATCTTGTTCAACGTGATCATCATTCTGCTGATGATGTTCAACACCTACGTGTTCCAGGTCGGCCTGGTGTCCCTGCTGCTGGAGAGATTCAGGGCTCTGCTGATATTCTCTGCTCTCTACCTGACCCTCAGCATCTGCTTCCACTGCTGGGTGTTGGTACGCTTCGTCACACCATCACAGATACCTGCATGTCAACTCTGTGCAAACACTAAATCAAAACTGTCACATTTTAAAATGTATCTTAGTGAAATATTGATGACATCAGTGTCATGTATAAACTTTCTACTGCCTTATATCAGAGTAACTATACACAATATTGATCTGTACAAACTATACCTGATTAGTATTATCTTTTTTCTAGAACCTTAGATGGCTCGAGTCAAACCGTTTTGTTTGGACAGATGGTCTTCAAGCTCTCTTTGTTTTCCAGAGAACAGGTAATTAGTGGA
Source organism: Macquaria ambigua (assembly GCA_008360985.2). Lineage (NCBI taxonomy): Eukaryota > Metazoa > Chordata > Actinopteri > Centrarchiformes > Percichthyidae > Macquaria > Macquaria ambigua. The sequence continues at coordinate 441,757 of VMKM01000067.1, forward strand.
TTAATTTGGAGGTACATTTTCCATCACAACTAATCTATTTGCTGTAGCGTGTGGTCACTGAGTACCTGTACTTCTTTCTGTTAACAGCGGCAGTGTTGTATTACTACTTTTACAAACGCACAGCAAAATATATGGGAGACCCGAGGCTGTATGAGGACTCTCTGTGGCTGCGTGACGCCTTCGCCAGAGCTCGTCAGTGAAGAAGGGACAGCAGCATTTTCATTGGCTTAAAAATGACACTTGGAAAGCATTACACTATTAAACATGTGGAACAAAGCAATTGGCTGATGTTGAACACAGATGGAACTCACTAACGGGTAAAGAGGATGAAGCGAAGTCTCAGCCACAGTTTGTGTTTACTGGCTCTTCGTAGCCAAGCGGGCAGACAGTTAAATGGTTTACAGTGGCAGGTAAGCCAACCATGGCATGTGGAGTATTGTATTAATCAGGATTGCGTCTGTTAATCTATGTGGCCTTTGTAAATCAATTTGAGTTGCAGACTGAATGATATATCGCCACCCATGGCAAGTTTGTTTTGATCTGTGCTAATGTACCATGTAGAGCAATATGTAGTAATAGTGTTGTTGGAAAGGTTCTGTTATTAAGGAGGAAACCTGTTGGTTTATTTTGCCTTATGTAAGGTTAGTATGTGCTGTTTACATGGTTAATGTAATTTTAATAAGCCAATTTTCATGTGAACCCAGTTGTCTTTGAGTGGGGATCTTTAAATCGTGTTCTCGCTGTTTTTATTAAATAATCCTTCTCTAATCCGTGTGTAATCCTTCATCACTAGGGTAGTCAGTATTATCCTGGAGACAAGGTGAAACGGTCTGCTCTATTTTTAACACAAAGATTAATCAGGGATTGAGGTTTTAGGCGCCACTAGTGAAACGCACTATAAATAGTCTTGAGCGTGTCAAAATAACCTAATCTCAAGCATCCAACAGGTTAAATTGCAGTGAACTTTAGGTCTCATCTCAATACAATTGTTAATATTTTATATAACAATATAAAATCTGAGATCCAGGTATTATTGGAATCATTGTAGATATCAGGCTCAACAAAGAAAGACACCAAAAGTTGTACAAATCCTCTTTACTTGTGAAAAGAAAACCAGAGTCCATATGATCCCAAAATATTGTCAGTGCAGTCCAATTGAATCCAGTTTGTGTTGTGTGTGATGTCCTTGGTTCCACTGGAATGTGTTATAAGTCAGTCACCCGAAACTGCAGGAAATGAGAGAGAGAGAGGGAACAAAGTCAACCACTACAAAACTGTTTCAGTGATTAAAAATTAATATTAGACTATTATTATATTATATTATAATATTAACTATTAGACATTAATAAGATTTTAAATGTACCTTCATACATAGATGCCAACCCAGAGTAGTAAGAACAGCACACCGAAGCCCATGAAAAGTGAAGCCACGAGGGAGATCAGCAGCTCTTTGTAGACATCCCTGGTGTATTTTGTTGACGTCACCTCATAGCTGATGAGAAATTAAGGGCTAGCTCATAAAAAAAAAAAAAATAGTACAACCAACAGCCAAATTCTGTGGTCTTTGCCAAGTCTAATGTCCTCTGCTGTGCAGCTTATTATGTCATAGTGTTAGCGTATTATAGTACTATGTGTACTGTATTCTTTAATGACATTTACATAAAATCACTGTTGGAAAAGGCAGTGAAAATTGAGTTAGATGAAAAATTTGCATTGCATTCAACAACTGAGTATAATTAAAATGGGCCTGTTTTACACCAGTTTTACTGACATAACCAATGTAAACAAACCTTTTACAGCATCTGTAAATATTACAGACTTAGACTTTGTTTTTTTGTCTTAGTTCCAATCATGGATTTTATTTTTTCTTTGGTTTAAATTTTGATCAGTGATAGTGTATTTAATGGATGAACTTTGTAAATGCTTTGCCATGTTAATTAAGACAACAATTTCTGCATGAACTGAATGTGGTTAATATTTCTTCAACTGTTTAGCCAAAATTAGCTACCACTTTATTTGGAGATACAACCGAAGGTGAACACACCGGAAATATCTGTAATAATCCCTTATTTAACAGGAAAACTGTGTGGACACCCATCTCTGACAAGTTCCGTAGGTCAAAGTTGAAGCAGGAAGTAATTCTGTAAAGTGTCATGTTTGGATGTTTACAACAAACAGTTTGGATAACAATTTTATCATTCAACTTGATTTTCTCTTCTAACTAAGTATGGCTAACCTGGGAGTTTGTTTAAAATCTATGTGAGCATCTGACTGCTTGTGTTTCTTGCCCCATCATACTTCTCTTTAGCAATGTCACCATGTCATTGCAAAGCTAACTTTACTTGAAGCAGATGGACTACAAACATGTAAAGGCACTGATATGATCCTTAACTCAATCTTGTGCGGTCTTACTGCAGGTTGCTATTCTGCAATAGCCTAACGGTCTCTGGTATGACCGCTTGTTAATCCCATACACAGTGTTGTGTATTTAGAACAAGCAGTGAATGGATACACGAAGAACCAGGCAGTGAAGAACATGCCGATGGCCAGCAGGACGACAGTGAGGTGGGGGAACACAGCCGGGTTCACCGGGCTGGTGTATCTGGTCATAGCCTCGAGTTCCTGCAGCCACAGCAAAGAGAGTATAGATACAAGTAGGTTAGACAAGCTATAATTCCATCACCTCAACGACCGTCAACATCTAGTTTAACTTCCTACCATAATGTACCGAGTCTATAGCGTTTGATTAGTGTTGCAAAATAGCAAGAACCAGTCTGATTTTGTTTTAATAGAGCGGCTAAATGACAGAAATTGACACGAGAAGCTAGTCTGCACATATCTAGCTACGCAAAGCATAATTTCACACAGAACGCGCATTGTTTTGCTTATGAAATTGCGAACAACGTGCACAGATAAACCGCATATCATTGTATATTAGAGTTGGACTCATATAAAAAAGATAAAGATGAGTAATTCTACCATTTTGTAATGAAGCGGAGCTCCTGTTTCTATGGTCCAAGATGAAAAGGCCACGTACTGACTATCTCTTCCTGGTTTATTCGTGACGTACAGTTGACGTTGAAATTTCGGACATTTTGTACCCTCAGTGAGGCCTCTCAGGCTTCGTACAACTCTCGTCTCTTTCTCCTGGATTTGCTATTTTCTAACCCATATACCGTACACTGCATTATTATGTCTAAACTTTTCCACTGCCTTGTCACAATCATTTGCTTTTTAATGCATGTTGTTTGGCAGTGGTGAGCAATCCTTTACCTGAGACACTAAATTCAGGGCGTAAAGTTTACTGTCATATCTACTGTTTATAAATCTTTGACTGCCATCTAATGGACAGAATGAAACATTTCTTTCCAGCTCATAAAGCAGTTGGGCAATTAAACACAACAGAAAATTCAATCACAAATTTATTTACTACATGCATTCATAGTATTACAGCATATTTTTGACAAAACGCTTTGAAAATGTAATGATACAATGGGCTAAAAAGATAAAGTAGTGATATTAAAGTACTTGACGAGTTTTAGTGTTATGGCATTTCCTCTTAAAAAATAGTGCTACAATTAGAAATGTATGTGTGTGTGTGTTCACATGCTTATCAATCATTTCTGGGCTCCGTTAGCTAAAAGTTAATATATTATTGATAATACAACAACCAAAAACAAATATCAACTATAAAAACAATATGATAAAACACATCAGATAAAAAGGAGCACTGGTAGTAACAAAATGAAACTATACAGTTACATGTAATGCAGTTCTACCAGAGTATGTGAAAACAGTCTGGTGCTATAGAGGAAAAGCAGTTCAAATATACAGTGCAAAAAGTGCCACAGTGGTTTCATTATGCTAGCTGGTGCATTATAAATAAGCTAAAATAGTACACTATACCCACTGAAGTCATAATAATTATACTGAAAGCATTGTACAGCGTCTTCATATTATGATAAATTCGATAAACTTTTGTCTGATGGCTGTTGTTCCTATTTAATATTGATTTTACATTTGAGATACACTATTGGGTTTTTTCTTTTTGAACACAGACACATATGGAATATGGATTTAAGAACAGATTTTTGACAAAAGCAAAAAAAGCATGGTGGTGAAAGTAAGTGGAGAATGCCTTTAAAACAAGAAAGGATAATAGAAAAGAAAACACACAATTCAGTTGTATTAAAAGTGTTATCACTGCATATTCGTAATTGTATAGGCACAGGAAAAATATTTAAAACATCCAGAGAAATACACAAGTCCAGTGTATAATGTTCATTTTAATCTCCAGAGTGTGCGTAAATAAATGCAACTCCTTCTCAGCTTCATGATCGAGCCATTAAAATGGAATTTCCAAAGCTGAAGCAGAATTTGAGTTGCCTCTGAGCTGAGATGTATCATTTTAGAGAAATGATTGGGCATGCACCTGAAATGATATATGCCATTTAATGATTACCAGCATTCTGTCCAGTTTGCAAAATACAGTGTACGCTATTCCAGTGTTTCTCGGAAATATTGTCAGTGTTGGACTTTCCACTATCAAATGCTAAGAGCTGTCAGTGTTTCTACATGTTCATTTCCAGTGATTTGTTTACTTATCCAGTCTTATCGCATGTCATCCATTGAATCTGCTGAAGTGAGTATCTCTCAGTGTGGTCTTCAAATGTATGCCTTCATTTAAGGAACAATAATAAGGATTTCTGTGTAATTCTATGCATACACATTTAATGTAACAATTTGATGTTTCATTCAGTGTCACAACTGAGATGATAGAAATACTGTGGAGTATTTTCCGCTCTGTACAGTGTTTAGTCAGATTCTGCTTGTGGAGACAGCAGACAGTCTAGTTGACTGCAGCAGCCTCAAACACAATGCTCCACTGTAGAGACCCAGGGTTTGCCAGTGTGCACTACTGAGGTATATTTTCAGTGCGAGTTGCAACCATTCACTGAGGCCTTCAGCAGAAGCCAATGATCTTCTCTCCAGTGTATACAACTACTGAAAAGTGTTTTTGTTTTCAGTTGACACTGGTTTCAGTGTACATACAGATTCATCATATTAAAAAAAATGAACAAAAATGTGCATAGTGTCATCTACAGTATCTTAGCCTGGACTTCATTAAGAAACTTGAATTCTGCTAAAAAGTAATTATGGCTTATATTAAGTATGGAAGACACAGTGATCAGTAATTAAGTGAGCTATAAACTCCTGGACGTTACTTACTCAATAGCAGTTAACAGTGACATAACACAGTTGTCAATAACAGTCATCTAAAACATTTTCAGTGACAGACAAAAAAAAAACTTAAACAGTGTTTTAAACTCCAGTGATCACAGCAAAAAGAGATGTCTTAATGCATATACATATGGAGCGGATTACAGTGGGGACAGTGGTATATAGTTTGTTCTGTATGAATATCTTTAAAAATAATGTACAATAATGAGACGAAACCCTATACCATTACAACAGCGTACAAATGGAACCACAAAGGAAAAAAGTGGTGTATTGTAAAGGCACTGGGACGCGTCGTCTTCCTTCTCACACACAGCTGCTTCGAATGAGAAAATGGTAGTCAGAGTGTGATGAGGTTTCTCCTTCAGTGGCACAACTCACTTCACTCTGTCAATGAAAAGCACGTGGAGATCATTAAGCAGTCACTGACTTTACTCAAAGTATACAATAAATGGGTCAAACAACACAGAGGAACCATGCAGCGCCTGCAGCGTCTGAAAGCGCCTCATATTTTGGAGGCCAAGTTTACTCACAGACAGGGAGACACGGAAGTGATAGGTGATGTCCTGGAAAGACAGCACCGGCACTGACCACAGGTGATGAGTCCCCTTAGATATAAAGAAGTAAAAAAAAGATGATGAGTGAGTGAACAAGCAATTTGCAGTAAGTCGCCCATGGGGACGTTTTGATAAATAGTAATGACAGTTTCACATACTTGCAGTGGTACAAAATGACAAAAGCAGGAAATATGTTTGGATTATATGATGGATCATGATGAAGTATATCATTATGTACCTTTGTTGATGTACTCTGTTCACCATAGAGCTCTGTCTCTGTGTGGTTGGGGCATAAACGTCCCTTGGTGGCTCCACACTGTCGTACCCACACGCTGTTCATGGACCTGCAATGAATTAAATATGTCTTATTCTCATGTGTAGATACAGTGGAAATTTAGTTTCTTTGTTTAATTACCTCGGTTAAGCTACCTTAGCAATTAAGTGGTATTAATGAATTGGAAGTGTACCAAGTGTCTCTATTTTACGTATAATTAGTTCCATATTACAAGGTTCTTTACAGGAAACCTCCTGGGAAATTATTAGGAATTTACAGACCTGTAAAATAAAGCATTACCATTTGCATTTATGCAGATAGTGTGATGTTTGTATACTCACGTCATGTGCAAAGTGATTTGTGAGATGGAGGAATTTCTCTTTCCATGGACTGATACTGTGTAGCTAGAGTCAGCATAGAGAAAAACAGTATCAGCATCAAGCATCAAGACCTAGATTCAAACTGTAATTATCTGAGAGGCAAACATACAGACAAGTGACAAATTAAAGGAAAAACTTCAATACATGAGTGGAGAAACATAATTAATTCAGATGCTTCCAAATAGGGCATGACGTGTCACTGAATAGTTTGACGACTTTGAAAATGATGTAAATCATATGCTATGGCCTTCACAGTCACCAGATCTCAACCCGACTGAACATCTTTGGGAGACTTTGGACCATGAGTACTACAGCGCTCTCCACCACCATCATCAAAACACCGAATTAGGGAATTTGGAAAAATGGTGTTCATCCCTCCAGTAGAGTCCAGAGACTTGGAGAATCTATGCCAAGGAGCATTGAAGCTGCTCTGGTTGCTCATAGTGGATCTTCATAATCACCTTACTTTGGCACTTTATGTTGGTTTTTCCTTTAATTTGTCACCCAACTGTACAATGTCAACTCGAGACTAGTGCAACTTTTAAATATATACCTGCAGCTCTCGGGTGTTGCGCAACTTTGTGCCGTGATCTCTTGGTTTGTCTCCACAATATGTAGACTAGTCAGAGAGGGAGCTGATCTTCCTCCTGCAAAAGTAAGAAAAGCTGTACTATGAGCACTATACCCATAGCATTCCGTTGTACAGTATGTAGATTAGCTTTGTTTGCTGTTGTCAAACACATGGCTTTACTGCGTTTGCATACTGCATATTATGTGTGTGAAAAAAGTGCCGTGTCTGGGCTGTGTTTGTGGATTTACCCTTTGTGTGCAGGCTGCGTTGTCTGCGTGACGCTGGCTGCTGACCCCCGGGCAGACGGTTGGTAGCTCCCGCTCCGTCTATGTCTGTAGGTGCTGGCTTTTTGGACTTGGCAAAGTACAAAGGTGCTGAGGTGTGACTCAGACGGTTTCTATTGCGGCCATCCTTGTCCATGACTCTGGACTTGGCCTTCTTATTAATAGTGCCTGGTGTGGGAACCAGGCTGCCTAAATCTAGAGAAGGAAGATAATTAACCTGCATTGAAGACAAATGTATATTACGGGAAAACGTCTTTTATTTGCTAACTTACCTGGTGTGGATTGGTTGTTACTCAGTGTCAAAACTGTAGCTGATTGGTTGTTTATGGCTGTAGTTGAACAGCAGGCTGCAGGATTTGTGAGAGAATGAGAAAAAAGGATCAGATCAAAGTAAAATATACATATATTCACTGTGTCCTGAGTGAGCTTTTCAAAACCACCAAACTTAGTTAGGTGGTCAGTCACTTAGTTTGGATCTCCACTCACCTGGTGCAGGGGTGGTGGACGGTGGAGTATCTGGACCCTTGCGTGAGGATCCCAGTGCAGCTCTGGACCTGCACCAATCAGATTGCAGTACAGGAGGTCAAGAGTGTGCTTTAGTTAAAATAATGACACATTTAAAACCCAATGAATTTTAGGGTGTTTAGATACGTGACTCATGATCTCCTTTCAGACAGGACAAAAGAAACACCCAACTAAGCAATCAAAGATAAGACTGAAAGAGTGGATCAGAAAATGAAGTAACAAGAAAGACAGGTGTTGAAAGCGTACCATGGGCAGACAGGCGGACAGAAAGTTACAGTGGCAGTGAAGATGGGCATCCAAGAGATGTAGAGAACACAGGAAGGAACATAGCTACAGAAAGCAGGAACAGATTATATAGAAAGATATAAATGGAGAAGTGGAAAATTGATTTCTTTCACTATAAAGTTTAAGTGTCTGTCTCCCTCAAAAGCACATACCCATCTTTCTCTGTGACGCTTCCTCTATGGTGAAGAGTCAACACATAAAGGACGGACATGGAAATTACGCTGTAGGGGGAAAAAATAGATCCAATACATCATCATCATGTCACTACTGTTCACAGATAAAGCTGATTTTTTTGTTTACCCACCACTCCCTCCCCAAACACATTTTCCTCAGTCTAACCTGAAGGCCATGACAATGACCAGTGCCAGGATGGTTCCCTGCATGAACCTCTGGCTGATGCAGCCTTGATCTGGGAGCGAATTCTGCAATAAACACAGATTACATTAAAGTAGTAAATCCTGCTGTTGACTTAAAACAAATATTTATTTAAAACTATTTTAAATACATCATTATCACCACTGACCTTGCTCCCAGGTTTGACTGGCTTCTTCTTGAGTGGGCCGCTTCCTGTTCTGCTAAAATAACTCCCTGATTGGCTACATGGACAAGAAAAAGAAAAGTAATTTATTAATTACTTTCCACTCATACATGATTCTCAATGTGTAACACCTACTCTGAAGCATACATTTGAGGCGATTTCTCCTCATTGCTCTCACCTGACAGTGCCTCCACTCACGGTGCTCTTCATGCTGTCAAGGCGACGCAGCTTGGCCAGTTTTCGGCTCCAGCGCTCCAGTTCGTCTATACGAGTCTCCAGGTTGTCCGTCAACTTACACAGCTCCTTCACCGCTCCCACGTTCTCCATGAAGATACGGTCCTTTGAAATGAGAGGGAGAGCTTTTAGTGTGTATGGAAGCAATGTGTGTGCGCGCTGTATATTTATGTGTGTTCATTACCTTGTTGACGACTAACAGGTTAGGAATTGTTTCTCCATTGGCGCACACCACATCGCCCCCCTCTTTCACTGCTTCAGGCAAGATTTGCTGAACCTCTTGAGCGATCACTCCTGCAGGAGGATATAACAAGTGCTGAAGTGAAAAAGTGCAGCAAAAGCATGACGACATGCAAAGATACAGGACACACTTGCATAGCAATGCACAGACAGATCACATATTAAGACATTAAGATGATAACATGGTATACAGTGTACAAAGAAATGAGATGATGGGGGCAAACGTTTGAATTTGTTATTTATGAAGTCGTTACCAGTCTCTGCAGTGTTCTCTATGCCCACAGTGGCAGCAAACTCGGGCTTGTATTGATAATGGACCAGCCTCATCTGGGAAATCCGTTTCAAATTGTCTGTGGTGTCCACCTACACACAGAGAGAATGACAATGATGTCCATGCGGATGGTATGAAAACACGATGTTCATGTTGCAGATGAAAACGCTTGGATCAAGTACAATGAAAAGACAAAACTCAGAGTTAAACTGCAGAGTCAACTGTGCTGAGCATGGGCATTTTAACGACATGATTCATGATGACAAGCACATGAGACACACAAGGACACACACTGACAGTTTGGAAACACACACACACATGCACAAACACACACCCATATAGATACACAGTGTCATCCTGACCTCCTGGACATTTTCTTTGGCCCTGATGTCAGACGGGTGTACCAGGGAGCCCATGACCTTCAGGTTGCCATGGACAACAAGGGCCTCGTCCGGCCGGTCGGTGTTGATGCCGACTCTCCCGTGGTGGTAGACTGAGTCTGACAGTTGGCCACGCTGCCACAGCACCTCGTTGTCACTTTCAAACTGGCCTGGGTTGGATGCCTGTAACAGAGAGATGGGAGACGGTGCACAGACAAACAGTTGTTCAGATATTTCTAAAACATATGCTAAAAAAGATCAAAATAACTGCAATCATTTTTTAAAGGTATAGTTCAACATTTTGGAAAATATGCTTATGTGCCTTCTTGCTGAGAGTTAGATTAGATGATAGATACCACTCTTCTCTGCACTGCTCCCAGTTACGAAAAGTTTGGGCACATAACCCCCTGTAAAACAACCACAACTTTTTTTACACTTTGTTTATTGTTGTGAGCTTTAGAGGTGCTGGTGGGCAGATTTTGATGATGTCCAACATTTTGTTGGACAGGCTATCTGTTTTCCCGTTTCCACTCTTTATGCTAAGCTAAGTTAACCAGCTGCTGGTTCCAGCCACATATTTCAAGTACAGATATAAGGTAAGAACCCCAAAAGACATATTTCCCAAAATGTGGAACTATTCCTTTAACAAATATGTAAAAGCTTGACTACATTAGACCTTATAGCTTAGGCATTGTTTAAATTTACTGAATAAACAAAATTATTTACTAATATTTGGTCTCCTGTAAGCACATTGGCAAAACAAATAAAGGATTGGGTAGCTTTCAAATAGCTCTAGTACTTCTTAAGCTCATGTAGTTAACTATACATTGTAATTCCATGCTTTACACATCTGGAGTAAGAACAATACCATCCCTGTCCAGTGAAAACCATGTATGGATGTCCAAAACTTGGGGATTTTTAAATGTTTTAGATCAACTGTAGGATCAAACGTTCCTTTATGGGTTAAGACAATTCTCTTAATGCTTAAGTTAAATAAATCATTTAAAAAACCATTGAATTATCTGAGAAAGAAATGCATTGCCACAAAGCTGAAAACAAGGTTGTTTGTCTTAGCTCATGAAAGATTAACGTTTTGAAGATACATGGTTTTAACAGGTCAGCGACAATACGCTTTGTTTCATAATTTGAACTCTCCTAAACGGTGTGTTTTGGAGTGTACAAAGTGTGCTGGGGATCACAGTCATGCAGATAAAAGGAATGGAAAGAAAGACAAAGGAGAAGATGTTGAGATCTACACCGCAATTTTGATTCAGGTATGTACAGTAGACCAAGAGAAAGGTGTCACATTCACAAGGGATATGATTGTTGTAGGAGGCAGACAGACATGGCCAGACGTTACCCTGACGATGATCCTCTCAGACACTTGAGCAGCCACAGTGTAGCTCTGACTGTGGGACTGAGCATGAAGCGCCACCACCAGCATGAAATACCTGCGAGGACAAAAACATCAGGAGCAGATGTGACTACTGGAGCTTTGATTGGCTCATAGTGAATCATATGTTTACATGTGATTGCATGTCTTTCACCTCTGGTCAGGGTTTGGTTTGCCCTTCTTCCTCATGTTATTTGCCGTGGTCTCGCTGAAGTGGAGCCGCCCCACTGTGACCTTTGTGACCTGCTCTGAGGGCAGGGTGACCCTGGGAGAAACAAAATCAGAAATACATTATGTAAAATAAATCCTCCTTCAACAGCTGAATACGGTTTCTGCTTCAGTTAAAGGATAGGCTCACATTGTTTCAAGTCTTTTTCATGTCAGGTCCCCATATGAACATTGAAACAGTTTTTATTTGCTGTAATCGTTCCTCTTGTTCATACTGGCCATGAAAAGATCCCTTCCTAATGTGCTTTCAATGTAAGTCATGTAGGACAAAATCCACAGTCCTCAATCTGAGCAAAAATGTATTTAAAAGTTTATCTGAAGTTAATATGAGGCATCAGCAGTCTGACAAATCAAGTGGATACCTTCCATTTCTTTTTAGTTCAATGTTCCCTCTTTGTGTTACTATCCTTTCATAGCAGCTCAACACAGAAACAATGTCCAGGGAAACAAAAAGAGGGAAATTTATACTAAAGGGACTGTAACTTTGGAAGATACTCAACTCACTTTATTTGTCTAACTGAGACTGCTGCTCACATTAGCTTCAGATTAACTTCTAAATAGATTATTGCACAAAACGAAGAGTGAAGAGTTTTTTCACTTACATTGGAAGTGCGTTAGGACAGGATCTTTGAATGGCCAGTATGAACAGAAGGAATCATTACAGCAAGCAAAACCTGCTTTAATATACATATGGGCACCTCATCATGAACCTTTCCTGTAAAGCGTTCAGACTCACAGAACTGGCTTAAAGGGCCTCTTGCTGCGGTCAGACTGTGACTGCTCCACACTGATAGACTGATTCATGGCCTCCACCTAGCAATGAGGAGAGAAATAAAATATACACTAAATACACTAACGATTATCTGTCAGTCGATGTCATGTACACTATTTTGCCTTCACTGACCTTTACTCCATTGAGCTTGAGATAGAAGCAGTCGATGGGCTGCAGGCCTTCACTTGTCTTGATGTACTTGGGGTCTCCCAGCATGCCTACGTATACTGTGACCTGGAAATGGTTCTTCTTCTGGCAAACAAAAGCATCGTCAGCCAAGGAGAAGTTGAAGCCCTTGTCAGCATCAACACGGTAGGTCGGCATCGGACTAAAGGCAGGGAAAGAGATTGTGACACATGAATAATGTGAATAGGAGGCTCGCATTTGTTGTAAGAAAAGTGGAAAAAACTGCTGCATAATGCAGAGTTTTGCCATTTTTATCACCAGGGGGAGACTCTTGACTCTATTACAGGGGGGTTTTCACATGTTTTTAGGTTCAAGCCCTCAGAGACACACATGTGGATGGAGCATATCTAATGTACTCTATGTACTCTATGTGGGGCACCAATACGGAGAGGGTAAACGAGACACCTCAATTATTCTCTTGTGATGCTAATTCTTATGTAAATAAACGTCTCCTCATTGGTAGAGACCGCTGCATAGGCCACAGGAGGCCCCTGGTCAGTTTTGGTGCCATTTCTTTATGACACTACGGACTGAGATCTTCTGAAAGACTCAATAAATCTAATTTAAAACAAATAAAAAAAACACTGTTCCTTTACGTAGGTGTAGTGTGCTAAAAGTTGTGATGGGCAACCAGGTGGTTTTGATAACATATCTGAAAGGTCTTGTGAGTTCATTTTAACCTTCCTCCCTATCTATACTTCTTTCTATTTTGGCATTGCAAAAGCACGAGGTGTACACTAATTTTTCCCTTTACCCCCTCCTCACGTTGTCTTTCTAAACCGAAACCCTGCACTCGTTCACTCCCCCACACAGCTCACCTCTGAGGAATTTGTAGACATCTGCAACCCTGCTATTCCTTTGCCACTCCCGCTGTATACTTTGTTGAATTATTTATTTAACCAATTATAACTTCTTTCATTTTTGACTCTCTTTCAGCCCCCCCCACCCCACCCCCCCCCAAATAAAGACCTCAGATATGCCAAAATAAATTCCACCCACAGCTCTTTGCAGTTTGCGTCATATAGTGGTGTCCACTTGTTCTGCTGGTGAGGTTGCCACTTAATGCACTGATAGTTTGGGTCCAGGTAGGCGTTATCTGCATCCTGCAGTAAACCTGCGACAGACAGATTGAAATAGCAATTAAAGCAAGACAGAAGAATGTTATGAATGTCCGCAACTGTTCCGTACAAGTCTTTATCTGTGTGAGAGTTAAAGGGTAGGTAAGAGCAGGGCCCTGTTCTTCAAATGTGGCTCAACTCATTCAGGCTAACATGTTGTTATCAGGCTAAATTAATCCTGTTTATTCTCATCCAGCTAATTTGGTTCTTTGAAAGCAGTTTGAGGATTGATTTGTTGAACCTGGATGAAGTTATCTTGAATAACAACGCACTCTTATTTTGAAATAAAGGCAACATGAGTAGAGAGTTGAAACCATCATCAGTGTTAATATGATTGACTGAGTTCTGATCATGTGATTGTTACATGAGGTAGATGTGTTAGGAACCGTCCCAGCATGCACTGGGGAAATTGATTCATCGACATAAGTCTAATTTTCTGTGTTCCTGCATTGTTACTGGTGGTTAGACTACGAGTAATGTTGGGTGCATGATTGGTTGAGGTTCCCAATAGACATGCAAGAGACTTTTAAGTGAAAATCATATGCTATGAAAACGAAACCTTACTAACATCTCTACTAACACACTTTTCAGCAAAATGAGTTCTGATGTTAATCATTTAATATGTTTTATTGTTCAAATGACAAATTCCCATTTTAATGTCAAGTTAAACGCCATATCTGGCTCCATCTGTCTTTTAACAGTCGGAATCTTTTTAGTTGAGTTTATTTATTTTTTCTCACAGTATCTCAAACTACATTTGGTTTGGTTCTTTTTCAATGTACAAACTTTTATTTTGTTGTATATTCTATTATGTAAAGGTAACTCTTCATTATGAAAATTAAATAGTGATAATTACACCAACAGATCATAGTGATTTTGCAATAACCTGCATGTTCTAAAATCATAATTATATCAACACTCTTTCATTGTAAATCTAAGAAAGCGAACCATTTGTATTTGAAAATTTGTTCATGTCTGGGGTTCAGCCTAAAAGGTCTTAGTCATGATCCAGCTAACTGTCAATAAGCCTGCACTTTTGCAGGTTTGGGCTCAATGACTTGTTGCTCTGACAACAGTTCCAGATGAATTTTAAACCAGCTTCGAAGAACCAAAAAAATCCAGATTCGTGTCAAATCGTCAGCATTCTGATCTGGATAACTCTGTTATCCATGTACGAAGAACGGGGCCCAGGTGAGCGTGAGGTAGAGGAGGCGAGGAAGAGAAGAAAGATGCCTGCCTACCTGGTTCTTGTTTGATGATACCTGTGAGGATTTGGGTATTGAGGGTGCTGTTGGGAGAGTCAGAGTGCTTCCTCTTCTTGGCCGGGTGAACAGGGATGCTGCTGTGTGAGGAAATGGAAACACATTACTACACCTTCCCATCATTCCTTCTGTTCCATACAAGCTGGACAGCACAACCCTCCCTCCCTCCATCCCTCCCTCCTGTATATCTTCATGACTCACTCCTGCCCCTGAGGATGCTGCAGTAGCTGATGGAGCATCTGTGTCTGCTGCATGTCTCCACTTCCGCTTGTGGCTAGCCCAATTGGATACTCTGATATCATGGGCTCAGGCTTCAGGTACATGTCCCGATGCATGCTGGGATAGTGCCCATGTGGTGGGAGGGGTGGCGTTGGAGTCATGTGACACATGTTCTCTGGTGTCATGGTCCTGATCATGTGAGGATCTAAAAAACACACAGTGAGGATGGAGCATAATATTTACACTATTATATATACTGTTCTTTCATTGCAAATACATTTGATCACACACAGAATGCAGCTTTTTCTCAGCATTTCAGACTTCAGTTTATTCTACCTCCAACCTTGGCTAAAGGTGCTTTCCATTGTTTCAAACTAGAGCACTGGAGGGATGCCCATCAGATAACACTATTCCACACCTTTTTACTAATGGGCAAGACCAACACAGGTGTGTGAGCGGCAAGAAGTACATAATGACTTTGAGTACCGTTGTTCAACTTGTATGTTGAAACAAGCCAAACATATGCTGCATGGAAACACTTGAAATAAAAGTTTATAAAGCTGAGTTCAGATCATTTAATTTAGTTGATAAAATCCTTTTTCCAGACAAACTGTTGATTAATAAATGACAGATACATACTGCATTCAGTATATTGATTGGTTTGCAAATGAACTTGATTTTTTTTGTCTTTATGCTATGTTCAAAAGTGATGAGTAACAGATATTGACCTAAGCAGAGGGGTGGCTGTGACCCACATACACCTTGAATACTTCAGTGGCTTCCTCTGACACTTGTGTCTATGTGCAGTCTACAGATTAAAGCACCATTTCTGTTTGTTATATGGTCTCTTTTGTGTGTGCTCTCTCTCTCACACATATTTTTTCTTACACATTTTTGCAGGGAAAGGAAAAAGATGTGCAACTTACCATTCACCTGTTGAGGAGAGTACGGCTCTGAGCTGGAGTCTGGGGGGGACTCAGGTAGTGTCCTAAAAAAAACAGAAGGCAGTAGATGTTATATTCACAAAAAAAAAAAAAATGTAATATTTGAATTTTGAATGATAGAAATCCTTAAAGAAATACCATGCTTGAAGTTGGCAAGCCCCTTCTCGTATATTCTTCTTATTTTCTAAACTGCCATTATATTTAAGGGATCAGAGTGAGTGTAGACGTTCTTTACACAAGATTGTGTGCGTCAGGATTTTTTTGCAGGATGTAATTTGACTCTCTCTCTCTGTCCGTTATCAGTCTCCCTCCCCCTCTTGACCAGCTAGTGCTTTATTTGTACAAATGAAGCTTAATCAAGTATTGATTGCATAATGGACCTGTAGTAGGGTGTGTGTCTGGTTTCGTTGCATGCTTTAAAAAAAAAATACTGCGTCATCTGCTGCAACTTCTGCCTGATTTCATGTTTAAAATGTGAGTTGCAGGCGCATCTTAATAATTTCTTGAACATTCCTAAGTATCAACTCATGCTGCATTTTCTCCTTCTTGTACCTCTATCCATCTACCTCCCTTGGTATTTTGCTCACCCTGGAGCGTAGTGGCCCCTGTGCTCAGGCTTGACGTGAGCCTGCTGTTGCTGCTGCTGGTGTTGCTGCTGCTGCTGCTGCTGCTGTCCCAGGCAGGGGTAGTTGTGTCGGAGGCTCAGAGATGGACCTGGGGGGTAGGCGTTCTGACAGTTAGGGGGCCCAGGTAGAGGAGCTCCTTGGCGCAGTGGAATAGGGGGGCTCACACCACACACCAACCCCCCAGCAGAGGACACTCCTGCCTGGGGAGATGAGTAATTTGGTCCTGGAGCGCTGTGGACCTCTGAGAAACAGCTGGGAGAAAGAAGAAGAGGAAGAAAAAAAAGTGATTAGCCTTATCAGAAAAAACAAATTCCTTTGTAACGACATGATCTGATTCGGTTGGTGCATGTTGTTTTGACGTTGCTGGGTTGGTTTGGAGTCCCTACTGACATGTCAGCGCTATCGTCCTCCTTGCTGATGTACTCTTCCAGGATACTGGTGTCGATGTTAACTGGCTCCAGAGAAGTGGTAATATCATGACCTGTGGTGAAGGGAGGGTCGGGAACACAGAGGGGAGATGGAGAGCATCTGGGAATTAGCAACTGGGAATCTTTCTGCAACTCCACACACTGCCACAACAGCTCTTATGTTCTAACAATTCCCTGTAAGGCTTATTTAATTATGAAGTCAGTTTGTTTATTATTCATAGCTTTTTCTGCATAACCCAAATAACCTGATTGCATTGTATCAATGCTTTTTTTGCTCAGGAATTTTCACAATCTTTTGCTGAACATGTAATAAAGATCATGTAAAGAAGAGCTCTGATTTGCTTTCTGAGAATTTAAAGATTAAGGTTACAGGAGTGACCAACAGTCTAAATATGTGTTAGTAGTCAACATTACAGACCACATACTGAAGATTCAGTGCCAGTAACTCATTACACATATACACTGGAATCACCTCAGCTGCCTTTTCCCCATTAAAAAAGAATCACAGTTAACATAAAATAACTACATCATAATTACACTAATTAGTAACTACATATATATGCTTAAATATATATATATATATATATATATATATATATAATTTTAGAATTCTCTAATGCTCCTCTTACTTCACCCCAGGGTCATTTTCACCCTTTGATAGCCAAAGCCTCACAAATCCCAAACACATGACCCCACTTAATCTTTAAAACACCAACACGTAGAACAAGCTCTTGCTTATGCATATATTTAGAAAAGGGTAAATCATTTTATATAAACCGGCCTTTAGAGTAACCAACTGAAATGTTACATGAGAGAAAGTGATGAATTTTCTTTAAAGCTGTCACCAGTTGTCCCAAACTGCAGATGCTGGAAACAGAGTGAGTGTGAGAGAAGAGGGGGGAGCAGGACGGAGGGGTTGAAGCAGAGGGTAAGGACCTGGTATACAGTGGGTGGGCAGGCAACCCCAGTCTTTCTCCTTTTCTCTCTCTCTCTCTCTCTCTCTCACACACACACACACACACTCTCTCTCTCTCTCTCTCTCCCTCTCTCTGATAGATTAAGTAGCTACTCAGTTGGGAATGCAAAGAATTTTTGTGTTAGCATTGGAAAAAATCTCCTTTTCCCTTTTTTGTCTTCCACTAATGCTTCACTCTTCATTAGAAACCCAACAGAAATGTCCCTTATTAGTATTACTGTCACGGTTCCTCTAATAACCCTCTCCACACGTTGCTACCGTTCACTACTAATGATTTAATGGACCATATTATCTCATGAATAATATGTGCTTTGTCCCATCCAAACGCAGAGCTGACAGTATACAGCAGCATAAACATCAACATCTTACAACCTTCAGTGATTAAACCCACAAACCAAACCACTTGTCTCCAACCAATCAAATCAAGAACACCCCAAATTCTATTGTTTACCATTATAAATCCTTGTGTTACCATATTTTTTGAGAAAACTAGCATGTTTACACTGACTGGCTTTCTTCGCTGGATAGAAACAGATGGTTAATGTCTCTTAATACGTGCCAGTACAAGGGGAGAAAAGCAGGATGGTTCCCCTTAAATAAGATCCAGATGTGCACCCCACCCAAAGAGGCAGTAAATTTAAGCTGGCAGGCCTGATAACGAAAAATAGAGGGGTGGAGGGAGAGGGGAGGGTAGATAGATGGAGGGTGAGGAGAGCGGGGGCAAGAAAGACAGAATCCAAGTTGAATGTCTAAGGATGGAATGGAAATGGAAATGGGAAAACCCACAAGGAAAACCGAGGACAGAATATGAAACAGGGCTGTGGTCAAGACATCTTTGTGTCCAAGAGAAGTCCAAGACCGAGCACAGCTGAGTTAAAGTCAAGTGGCAGAAGTTAAAGACCTAGATTGAAAATCAAGTCCTCTCCCAAAACCCAAATGTGTCTATTCAATATTGTTGTACCTTTATTTTTTTAGAGTTAGCTGTTACATACACTTTCAGTCAGGCCTATCCATGGGATAAGAATGTGCCGTAGGTGTAGGCATAAATAAAACATTTGGTAAGACATAGCTATACTTGGAAACACATTCTGCTAAACAGCTGCAAATAGAGATGTGCACGCTATCAGGCTGAGCCCTTTAAGGTAAATCTGTGATTTATGATTTTGGGAAATATAAATACATTGACTTGACTTGACTTGAGTATACTACTGGAAACAGACATTCAAAACAATTACTTAAACCTACAGAAACTGATTTCTTTGGCCACTTGGGGGGCAGTGGAAACAAGTTGTGAATACAACATTAATATATGACAACTTTTCAGTTGGTATGACGAGCTTGTTAGCAAACAGCTGCTTATTTGCACATCCAGTAGTTAGGGAGCAACATTATCATTCATTAGGGTCGTGTTTCTGTCAACCTGGCGAACGTAAGCCACTCTGTTTTAGCTCTGTTTGTGGTCTCTACCAACTCCTGAGGGAAATATCTGTCTCTTTAGCTGCTAAATGCTCCACTAAGTTCACCAGCTAGTTGTTGTGTCTGTCTGCTGTTTGGTGCTGAGCAGGTAGTGTACTGTGGCTTTATCAGAGCTTTCTTTGCTGAAAACAGCTGACTGCTGCGGCCAAAAACGCTTTAATTAGTTACACTTAACCTTTAAAAGATTGGGGCATGAGAAAATGAATGTTTCAGATTTGCAGTAACAGTAATATTTACACTTAATGGTTAACACTTTCTGCAAACAGATAAGAATACATTGTAACTGCACACTGAAGCACAAAATCAATGGTAATATTATTTGTAGCTTCCACTCATCTATCCACCTGCATGTGTATTGGCCTGCTGCTGCTTATATAAGTTATATTACTGAAAACTACTGAACTGATAAAAACAAAAAAACTAGCCCAGTTACGTAAGTTGATCACTGTGTGGAGGGAAGTTAACATGGAAAGGAGGTAACAGGTGTACGGTTCATAGAGTGGATATACTGAATGTCAGACTACACTGTGGATTCATTGGTGAGACAAAATCACAGGAGCTAGGGGTGCGATGGACAAAAAACTACAAAAAACAAGATTACGTGTATAAAAATCTAACTGGACCTGGTTCAGCATCTAAAACCCAAAAATCCAAAGCCTAACAAACCAACAAAGCCAAGGCATTAAAATTGTTGCAAGGCTGGACTCGAGTACTACAACCCTGATCTCTAATCTCTAATAACTTCACAGTTGATGAACATGTTCACTGAGAACAGATACAGTTGCATCTTTTCTGGAATTTGAAGATACTTTCACCACCTTTGTAAAAATCCACAAACAAGAGAGTTTTTGCCTTTACAGTGTGCCATGTCACATCTGTAATGATTAAAGGAAAGTTATCGGTAACATTGTCATTAAACGCTATTCTTGTGCGGGTAAAGAAAAACACAAACATAAATTAAGTAACTGTAACCTCCAAAACACTAAATCAGTTAAGTTTAAATTGCTGTGAACTGGATGTGTAAATTTCTCTGCCCTCTATGTTTTCTCTGTCCAGCTGTGTTCAACAAGGAACAGTGAAATGATTGTCAGTCCAACTTCGATACAGACTGGCCTTTTGAGAGATTAGGAGCTGAGAGGGGAGCGTGTGTGCGTGTATGTGTGTAAGCATACGGGTGCATGTGTGTGTGTGTGTTTGTTTGTGTGTGTGTGTGTGTGTGTGTGTGTGTGTGTGTATATGAGCGTGTGTGTTATGCCACCATTTCAATGCCTGGGTTGTCAGCAGAGTAATAATCTAAAATGAACACAAACAGAGGACCGAGTGTGTGAGTGCCCATTAAACATGGTTTGACTTATACCAGTCAATCACAGCTTTTCCCTTTCTTTACACGTTTTTTGTAACATGATAGTATATAATGTAACTAGCTTTTGTTTTTAGAGTTGTATAAACTATTATGAAGGCCACAGAGAGGCAGGAAAACAACTGTGAAGGAATGTAAAAGCTGAACAAACTTCTTAAGCTATATATATTTTTTTACATTTTTGTCTCCAAATGAGATTTGTATGCACTCACATGTGTGTGTTAATAATTAAACACTTTCAGAGGAGGAACAAAGTCCATCTGATTATCAAACAGTTAGACCAGAATGAACTTGGCTGCACACCCACAACACATATACACACATACTGTACAGACACTGAACACACTTTCTAAGAAATTTAACACCAAATTACATACTGAACCAATAATTAAAGAAAAAAGCTTTGCAAGAAACATCAAATCTGATGTTTGTAGAATCATTCAAAGTATTATATAACAGGTAGTTGCCTACAGTAAATTAACATGTGCTATTAGTCTATTTCCTATATCATGATGCACTTTTGGAGATCATTTCTGATTTGAATGATGTCTCTATTTATATGTTTTTCCCAGTAGCACTTTGGTCTGGACCCTGACACAAAAATCAACTAAAAACAACCTGACAGGTCTTAGTAAAGCCAATATAATCAATGTACACAAGCAAACAATCTCTCAACTGTTCTACAAGATGCTTCAGTCTAGGAATACAGGGATTGTGCCTACAGTGTACAATTTAACACATATACACATACAGACACAACTAGTAAATGAAAGGAAATGTGTCAAATCTACACTAGAGAGTGTTAGACAGCTCTGACATAACAGCCTCATAGACCTTCTCCATTTGTTTACAAGACAGGGTTATTGGTAAACGAGTGAAGAGCATCACTATGACACAGATATTAATTAAGAGGTGAATACGAACAGAAAGCCGATCATCAGGTAGGGACTAATAAATCACATCTACAGAGAAGCAGAGCGGACAGAGCGACAGAGTACCTGCGCGTAGCCAAAGCATGTTGATGTCCTTGAGATGAAAGCACCTCAAACAGAAGAT
The DNA here is from genome assembly GCA_008360985.2 of Macquaria ambigua. NCBI lineage: Eukaryota > Metazoa > Chordata > Actinopteri > Centrarchiformes > Percichthyidae > Macquaria > Macquaria ambigua. The sequence continues at coordinate 463,578 of VMKM01000067.1, forward strand.
GAGAAGAACAATTCCTCTCTATTTTTCACATGTTTCCCTACTCGGGCTGAAAGACTTTCTTCTGCAGACCTGAGAGAGGCAGATCAGGGTAACAAATGTGTGTGTGTGTGTGTGTGTGTGTCTGCGCGTGCATGCCTATGGGCAAAACCATATTGTGTGAGTGTGTGTAAGAAAGGCTCGGAGAGTGTTATAATGAGGATTATTCCCCAGTCATGAGAAAGGGCTGTACCAGGCTACCACACACAGCCCTTGTTGCACACAAGCACTGGTCGCACCGGCGGACCTGGCTCAGGAGATTACAGGAGTGACAAGGCTGGGACCGGGACACGGAGAAAGGCTGGAAAAAAACGAAACACTGCAAATGTGAGGTCGAGTTTGAGCGCTAGACAGAATTACAAAGCATGGCGAGAGAGAGAGAGACAATGAAAGAAGATGAATAAGATATCGAAGAGGAAAAAGAAGAGGAAGGTATAGAGGAAGAATAAAAATAAGAAGAAGCAAAATGAAGAAGAAGAAGAAGAAGAGGAAAAATCAGCTTATTAGACTGATAATGTTCAGAATTCAAAATGAAGACAGTCGAGAGAATAGGCTCATGTAAACGAGATGAATAAAAACGTTTTTGTTTTTAACCATTGGATTTCAGACAGAACAATTCTGATGAAAACCTGCAGTCATTATGGCTGTGCTTGGGTTATACATATCTGTGGCAATGACTAATATAATATAGGATGACACTCAGGATGCAGACAAACATCCCACAACACTATGATGCTGCACACCAAGGTTTTTTTTCCCATAACAACCTGTCTTTAAGTTATTACACACGTGAACAGAAAAAAGAGAATTAATCTCATGAAGTCCAGGTCAACCACAAACATCATTCACTGGCTGAGGATTACTCAGTTGGCAGTCAGCACTGATGGGAGTGAGGCACAATAATGAAAAATAAAACCTACTCGTAAGCACTGTAAGCCTGGCTGCTCAAAAACAATACATTCCTCTAACTGCAATTCACTGCTAAACCTATAAATCAGAGGAACCATCCAAACTTCTTTCACACAGGTTTTTCAAGATGGACGACGGCCTTTGCATCCATGATTCACGACTACTGTGGGAGTACACAGGACGTAATAGGAATTTTGATATAGTAACACGGGTGATGAGTTGTTCATCTTTTGAAAGCAATATGAGTAAGCCCGTGATTAATTCACCTTCAAACTCAGATGGTTAGGAGGTAAATGTGCTCAAAGTTTAGTTTCTGGCAGATACAGTTTGATTACAGTATCCACCGAAACAAGTTTATTTCAAATTGAAGGGTTTTTAGTCACATTAGCAGCAAGGCTCTGTGGATGGCAACGTCCTTCTGTCAGTCAGTCGGTCAGTTCACCACCGTCAGTCCAGACTGAGATATCTTGACAACTAGTAGAAACAGGGTTCTCTGTACATCCTCTTGGATTTGTTGAAATCCTCTTCAACCAATTATCCAATGACGATTGTACGCCTTCTCTAGGTTGACTATATACTGTATGTGTTTGCCTTATGTGTTTGTCCATTTTGACTCTGATGAAAACACAGTAGTGTTGAAAAGTCTGTTTGCACTATTAAAGGCTGCAAATCAATCATTTGAGCTCCAGTCCCCTACTATTGGGTGGATTGCCATGAAATTTGGAACAGACATTCATTGTCCCCAGAGGATGAATCCTTCTGACTTCTGACTACATTTGTGATTACCTGACATTTACATCTAGTGCCACCGTGAGGTAAAATGTCTCGGAAGCTACTGAATGGATTGTCATGAAATCTGGCACAGACATTCATGCCCACGTCAGGATGAACTGTCACAGCTTTGGTGATCCTCTGACATCTAGCACCACCATCAGGTCAATACTTTGTCCAATACTTTGGTTTATGACTGCCGTTAATGACAATCATATTCCCGGATGGTGAACATGGTAAACATTATACCTGCTAAGCATCAGCATTTAGCATTGTCACTGTGAGCATGTTAGCATTCTGACTACAGCTGAAACAATTCATCGATCAATCAATTAGTCGATCAACCTGAAATTAATTTGCAGCTATTCTAATAATAGTTAGTCATTTTTTTGTGGCAAAATTGCCAAAAATACATCGATTCCAGCTTCTCACTTGTGAGGATGTGCTGGTTTTCTTTGTCTTATGTGGCTGTAAACTGCATATCTTTGGGTTTTGGACAAAACAAGACATTTGAAGGTGTCACTTAAGGAAATTGCGATGGGCATTTCACTTATTTCTGATATTTTATAGCCCACACAATTAATCGAGAAAATGATTGGCAGATTAATTGAATGAATGAAAATAACTGTTAGTTGCAGCCCTATTTCTGACGTCAGTATTTAACTCAAAGCACTGCTGTGCCTACGTAAAGCCTTACAGAGCCACTACTGTGGCTGTAGACTCTTATTCTAGTTTATATATATGCAGTCGAATGTCTGCTGGATCCACATTTGTTGCACTGGCAAAAACTAGTCGTCTGTATGACCATTTCTCATAAGTAATCTCCAAAACCTTGTACATGAATATTTCAATTCCAGTGCACTTTGTCTTAAGGACATGAAAATGTAACACAGGCAGAGTGGGTTACCGTTTAATCAAGTGTTTGGTTGACTTAGGATGGGGCATTACTTGGAGTAACACAACACAACAGCAATAAATGTCACGATCCTTTGTATGTTCAAACATGGCTCTGTGAGTGTGTGAGCGACTGTTTGTTGTCTAAGTGAGTCAGAGAGGAGAAGGTCAAGTTTTTGGGGGGGGCTTGGTGGTTTCTCTCAACAGGCCAGTCTCTCTCCACCCTGAGTCTGCACTATCTCACCTCCTCACCCTGTCTGTTCACTGTCACTCTAATGGAGTCAGAGAGAGCGAGAGCCTGGGGAAGGCTAAATACTCGAGGAGAAACACCAGCCTCACCTCATTGTGTTTTAACAGCCACCAGGGCTATGCCAGAAATGTACACTGTGCATTAGTGTGAATGTATACATATTTCACTAATCCGATTAAAACACAGTTTATCAGTGCCGAAATCCATTACAGTGCTGTGTGCGTGTGCTTCTGTGTGAGTGTGTGTCTCTACTTCAGGTAAACGGCAAGATGAACATGGACATTAATTGACTAATTATCTAATATATAAAATTGAAGTCTTATTGATTGTACTTTTTGTCACCAATTTCAATTGAAGGTCGACTGGCTAAAGGCCTGAATCCAATATCTGAGAGAGATATAATTAGGAGTTTGATATCACTGTTAGTTAAGAGAAATAACAAGTTAAATAGGAAAATAAACATCTAAGGCGGCACCTACTGTATACTTCTCATGGACAAGTTGACATTTTAGTCCAAGCAAAAGTGGCTGAAATAAAGCCAAAGTAAGAACATATCTCTTACTCCCAAAGCAAGAATGTAAACACACTAAATTCCTGTCAGAATGGCAAGGAACCTCTGACAGTCATGGATGGCTGTGTATATTTAAGTCAACACTCTGTGTATACTATAATCAAGTGTTAAGTCTCTTTACAGATAACTTATTATACATAAACCACACTATGTGTTCTTATGTGCACTTGACTTTTCCTGGAACATCTGACATTAAGTTTCTTTAAAAAAAAGAAAAAAAAACTATTAGTAAGATGTGAGTTCTGTGGCGAGCTGTAAATCACAGAGCGCAGTGAAAAACTCTTCAAACAAAATGTGACAAAACGTGGTTGTCTTGCCTGGATATTATGGATGGAATAAGGTTCACAAAGTCATGAATATTCTCAAATTGTGACTGATTAATTGAACACAATTCAGTCTGCAAGTCAAAACACACACAACTCAGATGTACCACAAAAGGTTGGTAAATTAGGGATGTGATACAGGAGAAACCAACAAACTCTGTATATGTGGAAAAAAGTTACCAACAAAAATCTCAATGATTTAAAGTAATGGTATATAATATTGTATCTCTGTCAAGCTGATATTATGGGGTTAAACATAAATGACTAATAATGACTTTGCCTCATGACGATCAACACTACCTCACTGGTTAAAATCAGATTGCTCATGTCTGTCTCTAACACACACATTGTGCCACAGTACCCTTGCAAAACACACCATTTATCTTGACTTGAATTCCTACACCCTTCCAACCCTCAACCCCACCCTCCTCCACCTCGTTTTTTTTCTTAGGATTCCCCGTTTAACTTGATCTGTTACCCATCACCAGCACTTTTGCTCCCCGCACCCGTTAACCCTGCTGCCTTCTTGCATTTTTTGTTTTTAAGATGAACAGCCAAGCCAAGTGGAAAACAGAGTGAATTCACCTAAATTTTATTCACCTAAAAGCCACAAGTCCTATAAGATCTCTCGCAAATATTATGTAATGTTAACCACCTGCCATGTGTTGTGCATCATAATAGTTTAAACCAGGCATTTTATACATGCAATACACCAGGTAAGACTAAAAGTGACAAGAGCTGACACTTAAACACATTAGTTTTTTTTTTTCTTCTTCACTAAAACAAATGATCTAGAAGTCAAAGGGGCTGTAAAAGTAACAAAAATCACACCTTTTCCGTTCATTTTTCTATACAAGGTGTTTCGATACTGAACTGTATTAATACATATAGGCTATATATATAATAGTAATAATAATAATAATCAGAAATTCTTACCTTCAAAAAATCTCTGTAACGCTTCTGTTTCATCTACCACGTCCATCCTAGCGGGTCCCACATAAAAAATCCATTAAAGTCTCCCCTTGTCCGAAAAAAATCAATTCGGATTGGGGAAACCTTCACATGTACATCACGGAATCCAGATGCTATATATTCTTAGTGACTTCTTCTTGTTTTAGTTCACATAAATCCAACACTTCATGCGGAGAACGTCTTTCTCCTGTTCAGCAACTTGGCACTGGATTGACGTCCCTTTGCCAAACGCCTCCAGTGACGCTATGGTGCAGGCTATAACTTTAAAACTATAGTCTGTTTTTTGTTGTTGTTTTTTTTTAATTAAGGTGCCGACAAAAATCCAACGTTAAAAAAATTCCCTTCAGGCGCACCTTCATTTCAGCTCCCACAAGCTTCATAATAAGCTTTGGTTTACATTCGCAAAAAATACCATCAGCCTGAGGAGAAATGGAGAAATCGACAGGAAGATATACGTTCTTCAAAAAAAAAAAAGTGTGCGTAAAAGTTGGCTAAACTTGTCTCCCAAGTCCCTTGTGTTGGTTCTCTTCCTCCTTTGCCTCTCCCTCTCAGACAGGATGTGTGCAGCAGAGAGTCGGAGGAGAGGAGCTGAGGCAGGTGAGGGATGTGCGCCAGGCTGCTGCCCGCACATAACCCCGGACAAAAAAAGGTTAACGTGTCTGTAGCACTCAACAGTTGGTTAACAGTTACATTTATATTACACTTTATTTTTTAACTATATTATTTTCCTCATATAAAGACCTCGTGTAAAGAGCTGCAGCGATATGTCATTGATTGAAAGAAAATTAATCGGCAACTATTTTAATAATCGATCGATCATTTCAGTCATTTTTCAAGCAATAATAGGGTACCAGAACTTTGCTGGTTCCTGCTTCTCACGTATGAGTTTTTGCTGCTTTTCTTCGTCATATAGGCTATGTTAGTAAATTATATATCTTTAGCGTTTTGGACTATTGAACGGACAAATCAAGCTATTTGAAGACATCACTTTGGGCTCTGGCAACTTTCTGACATTTCATAATATGATGAATCGAAAAAAATAATCAGCAATCCATAATATAATCCCATAATTAAAATAAATCTTGATATTTGAAATAAACATGTTTTTCCTGAAAATTTTAACAGGAAAAATGTATGATCATGCTCTAAAACAAAGCAGGTTTTTTGAAAACGTGAAATTTAGGCACAAATACACTTTTAGGGTACAAAATTTAAACAGACTCATTTCCTATTGTAATTTTACTACTTCAGTCTCTATACGACACCTACTGCAGGTCTTTCCGTCCTGGAAGAGGGATCCCTCCTCTGTTGCTCCTCCTGAGGTTTCTCTCTTTTTTTTCTCTTAGGTTTTTGTATATTGAGTATTTTCTTATATCCTAATAGAGGCTCTAAACATAGAGGGTGATTGGTGATTTGTGAAAACACTTTAAGTTTATAAAAACAGCATGGAGTTAGGTCAGGCCAGAGGATGCCTTGGAAAAAACATTCCAACACACTTGATCTAATGTCACTATGTGCTGTCAAGTTCAGTTTTAACCAGATTCACAGCCCTAAAATAAATATTTTCCCTCCCCCTGATCTAGCAGTGTACAAACATTTGTGAAACTTTGATCTACAGTATGTTTTAGTGATTTGAAAGACTTCTGTGGGGCCTTTTTGAATTCCTCCAGCTTAAACAACCATACAGTAACAGGAGTGTTTTGTGTCAAGGCTTCCCAAGGGGAGGATTTGAGGGAATGATCCATTTCTCTAAACCTTATCAGCTGCATCCCACCCCCCACCCCCCTTATAACAATGCCACTGTGTGCAGCCCCCACAGCCTTGACGCCCAGCCCCCCCTCACCCACATGTGAGATGCTGTTGTGTTGTCTTGTTCCCCCACAGCTGGAGCGTCTCCCTCTCCACCCCTCCACCCCTCTGCTTTTCCTCCATTCAACCCAAACAACGCCTTCGTTCTTTCAGCCACACTATGCAGATTGTTTCAGAGGACAAGCAAGAAAGAGAAACAGATAGAGGCTGCAGGGGACAATGAAACAGCTGGCTATGCTAAAGCAGTTCATTTCTATATTTCTTATCTCATATAGCTCTGTAACTGCATGTGCGTGTGTGTGTGAGCGTGTAGCCCACTTTTAAATTTTGCATGTTGTGTGGATTTAAACCCTGTTAACGAAGTCACATTATGGGGTCTCACCTCCTATTTGGTACAAAAAGCAGGTCCCCACACATTTAAACATTTATATTTTAGAATATAAATTAAAATATTTAAATATTTTAGGATTAAGGTTAGGGTTAGGTGTAGGTTAATGTTAAGGTTAGGCATGTAAAGTTAGAATGAGTTTCCGGGGAATAAAAAGTCAAGCAATGTCCTCCTAAGTGACAAAAATAAGTTTGTGTGTATAATGCTGAAGTCACCATTTTAAAAATATGTTGCTTAAGCAACATGACAAGTTGTGTCCTAATATAAATTATGTTTTTGAAGAGGGGGTTATTAGTCTCCACCTCATTACTTTCATGTACAGTGTATAGCGTGCTGTATTATTGCTTACTTACCGTGCTCCAATTGTCATCCATTATTTAAAGCTGTATTGATTGATTTTTTTCGGCCACTCGGGGGCAGCTGATCAAGCTGAAAAAAAAAATCAACATAATATCACTGTATAAAGTTGTTATAACAAACGTGTTAGCCTATTTCCAGTAGACATGGAGCAACATTAGAATTCATTGTCATTTACCTGTTGAAATAAATATTTACTCTCCATTTTGCTCTGGTCTCAACCAACTCCTGAGAAAACTTTCTGGCTCTTTAGGTTAGCTGCTAAATGCTTCACTATGCTCACCAGCTAGCTTAGTTGCTAACTTGTCTGCCGTTTGGTGGTGAGCAGGTAGTGTACAGAGGTTTTATAAGAGCTTTTTCTTTTTTTTTGCAGAAAACAGCTGCCTGCTGCCGCTGGAGGTTGATTAGAGTGGAGTTTGGAGGCTAGAAAGAGCCAAGGCGGGCTGCTGAGTCTGGTGTTAATCCTCTGTGGGTTCATCACTACATGTGACCATTCACATTACTCATTTGATCCATTGTTAATATAAAAAAACCACACTGATTAGTTAAGCTTAACAGTCTGTTTGTTGTCAGTTTAACCCATGTTTTAACAGTGACATTTAACAAAGGTTGTGTAAAATATAGTTAGCTGCAGTTTTAAATACCTTGCGCACTGATTAAACAGTCACAATAACTGACAACCATTGATGGAGCTATGTTTGAGCAGTCCACCGAATTCAAACAGACACCTGCCAGCCAATCAGAAAAGAAACAGCGTTAATGGCCAACACACAAAAAGTAATGCGGTTACCTATTGACAGATTACTGGTACTTTATACACTTAGAGAAGTCTGTGTAAGAGTATTTTATCCACTCAGTTCTTGGGTTGTAGTTCATTTTCCAGCCAGTAGGCAGAGACGTTCATCTTTGTAGTCAGAAGTGAACAAGCTGAGGAAAAACTCAAAATGGTGATGAATAGTTAATAAGTGTCAAACATGATAAACATCAATCATAACCCAAACCCTAACCTTCCTTGTATGGTCGTTAAAGGATGTGACGTAAAAAGCGTTTGTTCGCTATGATTGGATGAACAACCTTTGTTGACTTCGCCATCCTAGGAAAAAGACAGTGGTACAAGACAAGTAAAAGACAGGTTTATTGCATACTGTTGGTGGCTGGGTCATGTGGTAAAAAAATGAATCAGTTTGTATTGTGCCTAATAGACCCTTTTCACAGCAAACATTTTGACTTGTCAAAGCAGGAAAAGCACAGGTGGAATTAATAACATTAATGATGGCTGCATTCCATTTAGGAGAGCCAGTTCCAGGGCTCTGGTATTGTGTATGCTTACTCACTCACATGGCTTACTGGGACACTTACTGGAATGGAGCCATCGCTAATGTTATTACTTAAACCTGTGCTTTTCCTGCTTTGACAAGTCAAAAAGTCAAACTCAAATTCCACTAGAACCCTCTCTCCCAGCAAATGCAACGAGTGTGGGAGCAACGACTGTAGGAGGCGTGGGGTCGTGGCTACGTAGTGTGTGGGTCAAGTTAAGTGGTGGAGTACCTCTTTAATCTAAGGTTCAGACAACCTTATAGATGGACTGATTATGTTCATATTACTGGCTGCTTTTTTCCTCTGAGTGGCTTCTCTCATGATGCTGTTGAAGTGTATGTATGAAATAGTTTGTATTTCACCTGCTGTACTCAAGTCTCTATAACAAAAGAAATATTGATCTCAGTGAGACCACCTGATTAAATAAAGGCTTATATATCTGTCCCTTTATCCAGTACTGCCACCATGTGGACACACACAGAAAATGTTGCCAAACTAAAAAGCACAACAGAAGCATCTTTGGCCTTGATCAGTGCTCCTAACGTCCCATAAGAGGAATGATGAAGTTACTTGTAATAAAGATTAGTAATAATAATAATAATAATAAACTGATAATAAAAATGTATTATCGATAGTAGTCTCACTAGTTGCAACTGTAGTGATGGATGAATATGTACAGATATTAACATCAAAATGACAAGTCATTGTTGTGATACTATAGTTCTGTGAGTAATGGCTGTAGCTATGTAGTAAAAAGTGGTGGTTTATAGCAGTTAAAGTAATTAAGTAGAGATAAAAAGGATAAAGAAAAGAGAAAAGTGTCAAAGGGTGAGAGGTGTGGTGTGTATATAACATTTTACTATATAGTATAGCAGTGGTAATGGAAAAGTAACTATCTAAATTATACAACGAAAGTCAATGAAACAAAAGTCAGTCAGTTACATGGAAAACGTTAGCCTTTAGTAACTGTTGGGGCAATTTTAAACGGTTGCTAGGATGCACTCAGTGGTTGATAAAGGTGTTTCCAGTGGCCTTTTTAGCATAACATTGTTTTTAGTACAAGTAATTACGCAGTTGCAGCTTATTGGTTATTTTGATGTTTTATTATTATTTTTGCCAGAGGAGGACATACATTTGGGGTTATAAAAAACTATACTAACTGATTATCTATTAAGTGTGAACTAATACGCGTTATATTAGGCTACTTCGTTACTGCTAAAAGTAATGCATTACTGTAACGCATTACTTTTGTAACGCGTTGTTAATGCCTTGCAGTTTGCCTCCGTAATTTACAATCGTATAGGCTAGGCTACTAGTCATCTAGCCTATATTATTAGCTAGCATACACATAAGTCGTGACAACGATTAAGCTAGAACGTTAAGCTGTAACATTTGCTATCACCAACACCGCAGCTCCCTGGCTGAAAAAATAAAGCACGTTCTACAAACCCTGTTTCTTTCACACCTTCACGATGATTATTTGTTACTATCGTTAAGGGTTTAATCTCCAAATTCATGTAGGACGTCTCAACAGCTGGCTAACGTTAGCTAAACAATGTGCAAATGCTAGTTTAGTTAGTTGACGAACAAAGTGACAAGTACAGGTGATAAAGAAAACAATCGGCGCCACAATATGCAACTAAAGGCTGAAACGCTAACAAAATGCCTGTAGCTAGCTAAAAACATTAGATTTCAGTATGACAAATGATTATTTTAGCACCATATGTCAACCAGAGAGGAAAGGGTATATTGACAAACTCAATGTTGTCGGTCTATCGCAATGTCCCTTCTCAAGCTAGGAGTTACTGTAGTTAGCTAAGGCACTTGCAAACATAATACTGCATAGCTTTCTGATTTATCCACATTCCACTACCCAAGTTGCATACTGTCATTGCTGACATTTGGATATTTGACTTAGGCTACCAGTGACAAAATGCTTGCCGTACACGTAGGCAAACTGAGTGTCACGATCCCACAGTTTTCCCATTCTTCCTGCTAATGCCTCACTTCTGTATCCACTTTTGTCTTCTTAAAGACTCGGTTTTTGGGTTCGGCAACTTATAAACACTTAGTTCTGGGTTCTTTTTCCTGTTGGCTCTGCATCCCACCACACAGCAGCAATTAGGAATGTTCCTCTTGTTTGCTAGCAGACCAAAGAGAGGAGGCACCTTCCCGCGATAGTAATAGTTTTCCCCTCCGGTGTGGGCGGGACTTAATTGCGCTCCGTCTCTATGACGTAATAACCCCTTTCTTTTTAATCTTAAAGCTGAACGTTCTAAATGACGTCACGTCCCAAATTTCTTATAAATAGGACCAGTCAGTACTAGTATCAAAGGAGATTTGGAGAGGTAAATACCAGTTGCACTTGATATAATTGGAGACATTTAACTTTTAGAAATGGCTTCAAAATATGCTGACAGAGCGGAAGGAGATTTTAAGATAAACAACATTCTGATTGGTAAATCAAGCAGGTACCAGATACAAACGTTCCTGGGAGAGGGGACTTATTCGAAAGTGGCCCAATGCATAGAATTAGGCACTACGGAGAAGATGGCCGTGAAGATTTTCCAGAAAAACTTGACCTGGGCTGGTAAAGAGGAGTTGGCCATGCTTAAAAAACTCAAACAGCTTGACGAAGACAAGAACAACTTGGTCAGGTTTATTGGGCATTTTATGCATCAGGGACATGTTTGTTGTCTGGCATTTGAAATGCTGGACATAAGTCTTCATGACCTGATGATAAGGTCTTCAAAAACACTGCATTTGTCTGAGATTAGAGTAATCTCACAACAGATGCTGGTGGCTCTGAACGCCCTCAAGAGCATATATTTGGTTCATGCAGACATCAAGCCAGACAATATAATGCTGGTTAATCATAAGTCGCAGCCCTTCAAAGTGAAACTGATTGATTTCGGTTTGGCCACTCCGGTTTCCAGATTGACACGTGGCACCACAATTCAAGTTATTCCTTACAGGGCCCCAGAGGTCATTTTGGGCCTCCAATTAAATGAGGCAGTCGATATGTGGTCGCTTGGCTGCGTTTTGGCTTTCTTGTACCTGGGCAAACACCTGTATCCTACAGAGTGTGAATATGAGGTCATGAGAGCCATCGTGCTAATGCAGGGTCAGCCCAACGATCACCTGCTGAATTCTGGGATTCGTACCAGCCACCATTTCAGTAAGGACCAAGAGTCTCCTAATGCTCCATGGACGCTGACAGCACGAAAACAAGCACGGGCCATGTTTACCAGTCTCGATGACATGGCGAAGACCCGCCCAGAAGTGAAGGATGTCACTGATTGCAAGGACACACAGGCATTTTTAAGCCTCCTCAAATGCATACTGCATGTGGAACCTGAAAAAAGAATCACTCCCAGCAAAGCTTTAGGGCACCATTTTATCACAACGAAAGACCTTCATAGTAACACTAACGACGACAGTTATGTGAAATCAGCCGATTTGACCATTAAAGACTGCCAGCTGGAGCAGTCATCAGTTAAATTCAAGCACTTTGTAACGTCCAACAGAGGGATATATTGGAAATTAATGTCCATTACTAGCTTGGATGACCCACTTTCAGCTGATGAAGAAACCACTGTGGACACTAATAATGGACCACCAGCCACAGCTGGCTTAGATGAAACCGCCACTGCTGGCCTAAATTACAGAACCATAGCCATAGCTGTCAGACCCGCTGCTGGCAATAATAATGGACCACCAGCCAAAGCTGGCTTAGATGACACCACTGCTGCTGGGACCGATAAGAAACCACCTGCAGCTTCACCTGCTTCTGTTAATCACGCCACAGTCTTCGTCGAAGTCAAAACCAGGAAGACCTGGTTCAAGAAGCTCCGTCGATTCTTCTCCAGGATGATCAAGTCTTGTTATTGAGGGAAGATGTATCATGGGCAGCACGGCAGTGCAGTGGTTAGCACTGTCACTGCACAGCAAGAAGGTTCTGGGTTCAAACCTGCTTTTCTGTGTAGAGTTTGCATGTTCTCTCCATGCCTGCGTGGGTTTACTCTGGGTGCTCCAGTTTCCTCCCACAGTCCAAAGACATGTAGGTTAGATTAACTGACAACTTTAAATTGCCCATAGGTGTTAATGTGAGTGTGAATGTCTGTTTGTGTTAGTCTTGTTTCCATCATTGCCACTGGATGGTACAACTGAAAATGTGTGAGGTTTTGTTCTCTTTCTACCTTGCCTCTGTTGTCTCTCAGCCTCTCACCAATGTAGAAGAAGAGAATGGCTTGATTATGGATGGAATAAAATATTGAATTTAAATAAAAATGAATAAAATTCAATTAAAAAAAAGAATTTCTTCTGAGAGTCTCTGAATACAATTTGTGTATGTTTGATTGCATTATTATACATTGTTGCTTACCATCAATTTCTCAAAGTATATTAGTTTTTTGGGTTGATGAATGCATTTTTTTTACGTCAAGACATACATGTAAATATTAATTTTACACCTTTCCATTTCAGTTTGGGGAAAAATTGAATATTTTAAATACATTTTTATGCTAATTGAAAAAAAAAAAGAAATAACGCTTGGAGATAGATAGAAGAAAAGTAATAAAGGGTGTGTTGCTTACATGTACTCATAACTATATATCCAATGCCTCTTCTTACCGTTAATAACACTAATTAGTAGCTAAAGGAAAAGCTTTTGTAGTTTACTTAATTCTTAAATGGAGTGACATACTTAATTCAGACTTCCCCACCAGTTTTCAGATTTGTCCTGATTGAGTCTTAATTGAAGAGCAACCTTTTAATGCAATCAAAATAATTTCCTACAACATCATGATTTTTTATTGTTCGTCTCGTGTCTTATCTTAATTTTCTAACAACATAAATCCAAGGCACATGGAGACACCAACATGGAAGAGATTTCAAAACAATCCCCTTTCTTACCATCACCATGCAGCAATATCACAATGCTGACTAAAAATAAAGATAGCAGATATTTCACTGTTGACCCTGTGTGTCTATATGGAGACGGGGACAACTATCCTGCTGACGGTCTACTTCCTGGTGTGGCAAATTATGTGATGTGGGGCAGATGTAATCTTCAGCAGTGTCTTACTCATTGTCTGTGGCTTAGATGGAGTCCTGGCTTTCAGTGCTTCAGTTTCACTGTTAGTTTTCATCACAGACATTTTATATTTAACCTCACCAGCCACGATAGACGAAGAAGCTTTTATTAGATTATGTGACATGTGAGATCACAAACAGTTTTTTTGTTTTTTTTACATGGCCGCATGTCAGCAAAATGAAAAAAGGCAGGTTGGTGAATTACAATATCTGGTGTCAAACACAGATAACATATTATCACATGAAGAGACTGGCCTACATTTTAGCCTCCATTTATTTTGATTGACAAGATATGTCCACGTAATTAGCATCTCATACTTTTGTTTGCTTTCCCTTTGTTCACGCTTTTGTTCATGAATGAAACAAGCCCTGGTTCCCTTTAGGACTTGTTTGAATTATTGATATGGGTGGCATTCATTTAAGTGATACTGTATACCTTGTACAGTGTCGTCACATCCTCAAATTTTCCTCCCAAGATAGATCCAAGGACAATAATCCAGTCCCTTATTCTGAAAGGATGGACATTGTTTATTCAGGTGGCTGAAGGCCGAAATACATTCATAAATCTATGTGGATCAAGTCTTATGAAAACTCTAAACAAAACTAAACATGCAGTCAAGATTTAGTTTGGACAACTAAACATTGTTTCACACACTTTGGGTTTCATATGCTTTAAGTTTGTTCAGGTGCAGTTGAATGTAATAGGTAATAACAGATTTTTATTTGCTGTTCTTTATGTCTTTCAGTGTCTATTGATGACGATGAAACCTTCTCTTCATCGTCATGTTGCATGTTATAGCTGAACTCAGTCTATGTTTGTAAGGTGAAGACAGGTGGTTTGTTTGGACTGTTATTTATATACATATTTAACTGAATTTGTATAATACTTAATATCTGTTGAAAGTATAGATCCATCTGTGCTGTGAGGATCTCTCAGGGATTTCACTTTGGGACAGACAGGCCTCTTTGCCATAGAGACATACAGATTTTTCTTTTATTTAATGCTTCCTTACATTCTTCTGTATATATATATATTTTTTTTTTACATGTGTCAAAGATAGAATCTATATTTGTGTTACTGTTGATTATTTATATTAAACATACCACATTTAATACGTTTCATATTTGTTCATCTTTTCTCCACTAGAGGGCAGAATTGCTTGATTAATATTTGAATAGTGACGACACTGATTTCAGTACTGAAAAAAGGGAACATTTTCTTATCCCATGTCTTCCATTTTTAGGACTTTAAACTGGAGTGTGGTCACACTTTCCAATATCTATAAAGTGCTTTCAGTTGTACTACAATCTCTTTGATAGTACCACAAATTCTAACTACCTGACACTGACAGTAATGTTTTAGTTTGGCTCCTTAAACATTTTACTGTACATGTTTGATGTCGGATCAGATCAGCACTTATCCTCAGCACTTTATTCATTCAGGTGAGGATCTCAGAGCAGTTTTTTAAATTGTTGTATCTATTAGTAATTTCCTACCCCACATTCTTCAAACAGGTGATTTCTCAGCACTGACAGCTTAAGTTAATGATCAAACCCAGTGGCAAGGTTTCCAAAGTAACCAGATTCAAAACAAATCACATTTCAGAGTGCCTGTGCTTGAGCACACACACGGACAAACACTTGTGCATTTCACTGACTGTAGGTCAAGCCAGTGTGTCTGCAAGCATTTATATTTTCCCCTTTTAATTGTCTCTCACTGCCGGTATAATGAGGTGTCTGTTCATTGTTTTTCATTTTTGTCAAAACATGATCATCCAAGTGATTGTTCACATACCCAGAAGAGGGCAAATGCATTACCTTAATGATTTTCTTTGCAGGGACAGCACACTACAGCTGGACAAAGAGTGGTCATTCTTACCAGCCAGTGACATTGAAACCTGGGCAGTGTTCCACACTGTTGCTCCTCTTTCATTCACCCTGTTGAATCAAACCAGTTTAGACCAGTCACTACTTCGCTGCACAAAGTGAAACCTGTGGAAATGAAATGTTTCCACAATTGAAGAGCGTGCATATACATTTTTATTTAGGCCTATGTATTTGTAATTGCATTTGTAAATCATAAGCAGAACAGAAACAGAAATCTGTTTTTTATTGCCATATAAATTTTGATAATGTCACCCAGAGCATCTCATATAAGGACTCCCTAGGGCACTTGTGCTTTACAGCAGTGGTCAGAGGTTCACAAGATAAAGAAAAAAATCAATTCTCTTACACAGAATTATATTTATTTTTCTGACTCTTCTGTAATCTTTGTTTTTGTTCTTGTGAAATACTAAAAAAAATAAAAAAGATCCTTCAAACCAAACTGTGTGAGAAGGAAAAACAATCACACTTTGGTTAGAGAGCACACAGTTTGAGATGTAGGGTCACAAGCAGATACAGCTTCATATTAAAGGGTCACAAGCCAAAAAGGTTAGGAACCACTGCTTTACTCCCAAGATTTACAGTATCTTAGATATTAAATCACACCGCATGCTGATTAGATAGAATAATTCACTCTCTATGTTTTCAAATCAAGCTGCTCAGTGTGGGTTGTTGTTGTTGCTTTATGTAATGCAGGTTAATGAAACAGGTGAGTGAGTTGCATCACCAGCAGGCATCCAATCTCTCATCTTTCAAGAAGACTTGCAGCAAATTGAGTGAGAAAAACTTCACACCGAGCGACCCACCCCCGGTAAAGTGTCCGTGGAGCTCCTCCCCTGTCAGATTGAGTTACCTGCAGAGTCACCTATCAGTCACCTACAGCGTTGCCTCCTGGGCGACTGTGTTTCTGGGAACAAACGTCTCTGTTATTTGTTGGACGGCAACTGTACTGTTTACTGTCTTGGATTTCAACGGCTCTACTTCAAAACAATCGCTTACAAATATCGACCATTTTCCGCGGAGTTTCTTGTCCTGATCGGCTGCGGGTTGTGATGGCAGGCTGATGCTTCAGGCGCTGTCTTGCCCACATTTGTCACCTTGAGCATCCCGTCCGGAAAACACCACCGTGAGTTCCTATAAGGGGTAAAATATACTTTTATTTTCCTTTATTAACTTCATATTGGTTTCAAAGTTGAGATTGGTTGCACTTATTTGTTTATTGTGATGATTTATTATTAATTATTTATTGTGTTATTAGGAAATGTCTCCTGATAGATATGAATTGTCAGCACATTATTAATGTTTTGCGATCAAGGCTGCAGGTTTGGAGTGATATTGACACTTGCTGGAATAAATCTGAAATTGTACAGTGATTCATCTATGGAGTAATTCACATACTGTAACATTTGGTATTGTGTCCTCATAGAGTAAAGTTCTGCTTGACTCAAGCTGCAAGAGAGCAGAAAACTATATGTTGCTACCATACATTTAAATCTGATGTCACCCACAACTTTAATTACAGCATTTAGCTCTGTGCTGAGAAGAATGTGCTTTCATTTGGGTTCAATGTGGTTATGAATAATCTCATGACATGCTACACATTAGCATTAGTGAACAAATAGTGATCATGCCTTTGAAATCTGACCTGATTTTGTCTTGTGCTGGTTCTCTGTGCCCTGATTCAGAGAATGCACTCACCCTCCACACTGCACCTGTATACTCAGAATACACCTGTATCATCAGCAGCAGATATAGTAACTGTATAATGTGACCAGATGGCTGCATGGCTTGAAATACATAATATTAGATAACTGTTATCGCAGACTCATATTACATAAGCTATCACTGTCAATATTTTCTACTTATGTAGTATGACAATGTTAAAAAGTGTCGATATTGTAATCAGACTGATGTGACCTCATGTTAACAGTCTGTGTTTTGTCATATTGAAGTAAAATTTTAGATAAAATTGAATTAGTCCTATCATTATACTTTGATTATCAGGCTGACGTTGTCTAAAAGAAAACCATACTTGTATCAAAGAGTTGCTAATGAGCATAATACTCTAAACGCTGGGTTTATTTCACCATTAATGTGCATGTCAGCAGTGATTTTTGTTGTCAGTCTTTCCTTTGTTTGAGCTTCAGGTGTGCTATAGAGCGAGTGTTACTATAGATCTTTATTGGATTAGAGCAGTAACTGTTGTTGAGCTGTTTTAAGGGGGGGGGCAAAATGTCTAGTTGGGCTGCTTTGTACTAACAGAGTTATCATGTCGTGGCATCAAATGTGTTTCAGACTTAAGCTGCTAGAAATCTGTTCTTTTGTTTACACTTGGTACGTAAAGTCAGATCGTTGTTCATGCAAAACAGCGCACGACACTCTCTGAGCCTAAACTCTGATGCATGTCCATTAAGAAACATGCATGTTAAAATACTGATTTGTTTGCTCAGGGTTTCTAAACTTCTAGGTTGAAGGTTGCAGTGCATCACCAAAGATGATACACTATTTATCAGACATGCATTATGGTATAGTTATTGATTAATGTTCAAAGACTGAGATTTTGCACCTGTTTATGAGGATTTCAGGGCTTCTTGTGTGTTTCTTTTAAACTGTTAGCATGTTAAATGACAATATGATGAGTTTCAATCGAAAATTAAATTTAACATAATGAAAAAAAGAAACAACACAGACCACATGACTGATACCACAAGTTTCAAATACGAGACTGTATAAGGGAGGGCTCAGCTGAGCCAGGACTGAAGTAATCATTGTTACGCTCATTGCTCTCAAAAGATTTATTGTCACAGAAAGCAGTACGAATATGACAACACTTGTCTAACCTCATTCCAATATATATGAACATCAAAAGAGATATTATTAGTAATTTTAAAAAAGGGCAGCATTAAATATAAGACATACCTGTTTTTATGTAAGCCTAAGATAAGTGTCCTGCACACCCTGCACCTATGTGTTATTATTGTTCTAATACTGTGTAATTACATCTGAATGAGGGGTTGTCATTATTGAACAATAAGCACCTTAGGCTGAGTGGACGAGAGGTGTTCAGAGGGCCTCTTGCCATGAGGTTGATAACACGACACCCAGCCTGTCCTGCTCCGGCTTCACCTCCCTCCTGAAACCTGGCAATGGGCCAGAGCTGAGAACAATAGAGATAAGGACAGAAAGAGGAAGTCTTACCTTTTGAGCAGACTTGACTTACTAAAGTAAATAGGACTAGTTTTCTTTGCCCATTTGCATCGCTCAGTAAGATTTTCTTGTGGATAATCATTTCGTCCTTGCATGAGGTTGCATGAGGATGCGGTTATGTGGCATACGCTGTAACCACTCGGCTACCAAGGCGCTCCACAAAATCACACTTTGTCTGCAGGAACATTAACTTTGGTCCAGGCTGTGGAGAGTTGTTGTTGTGATTTGGCCTTACTTTCCTTCAGAAGATAAGAAGGGATTATCTGTTGAGGGCGATTATGATTATCATCTGCTGCGAGATAAACCTGAGTGACCCCACCTGTAATCTCCAACTGTCATACACAGTATTTACCATGTGCATGTGTAGGTTTCTGCTGCTTGTTATGCAAAAACTGTTTTATAGTTCACAAAGGAGGTATGGTATGAGGAAATGGCTATCTCATAACACTGTCATGGACAAGTGGTAATAGTCGAGGGAAGCATGCCCAGTGGCACAAAGTGACACGAGGTCAGTGTCTTACAGATTGGATTGTTCTTGCAGGACAATTAAAATGCTTGCTGGTGACACAGGATCCTAACATCTCGCCACCAATTAATAATACAAACTGGACGGGTTGCCTAAAGCGATACATGGCTCCTTGGAGTCTAAAAGTCACGAAAGGTAAAAGGTGATTATTACCTCCAGTGTTAAATACAATTCACTTCAGCCATTAACTTAGGAACACTTATCAGAGGTTATATTTAATGGAGTGATAAAATCCATAAATTATCTTAAAGGAACCCAAGCAGAGCCCACTCTGTTGTTGAGTCCACAGTTAGACTAGGTACTGATACAGCATGTGTTTAGCCATAATGTGTGCTGTAAGCCTGACGTATATTACATAACCTTGTCATTACATGCCTTGATAGGCAGGTTCGGGTCTCCAGGCCCAGAGGGAAGGGCGTGGAAGAGTTTCGTTCGCTCGTTTCCTGCTCCCGTTAACCTCTCAGATTTAGGCGTAGCACTCTGTTACACATTGGTTTGTCTCCTTTGAGGCCATGCTAATTATCAAATAGTTAGCATGGCTGGGTGTGAAACCGAACCAAATTAATTAATTGCAGCTATAGTCATCAACAGAGGGGATCTAATTACACAGTGCATATCAGCCTGCTGTCTGCTTTTGTCCCAGATCAGTCCCCCAACTACCAGCAGCACAGGCCCAACACCTGGCTCTCCACAGTGTAAGAACAGGCTGTTTAGTAGACTACGCCTCAACTTTGCATACCATCTACAACCTTAATGAGGTACCTATAGTTCTGGTACCGTTAGCATCATTGACTGTATGGACTGAGCTCACCAAAGTGGAACGAGAGAGAAAAAAACGAAAAGTTATCTGATGCAACCGGCATTTAAAAGGTCTTTTTAGATAAATAATGCATGCTTGTTTTGGTGGAAAATGTTTTCTCTCCACCACCAGCCACGTCCCTCTCTCAGTCTTTCACACCCACTCTGTTTTCTTTCTCTGATTCTCATCCTCTCTGTTTTTGTTTTTTTGGTTTTTTTCAGGTGGATGCCTTAAATCATGAGTGTCCTTGGACCTCCGTCGAGGCAAGCCAAGTGAGTGTCACACACATTCCTGCTTCCCCTCACATGTTTACCTTTCTGTGTGTTAGCTAATCGCGCTGTGCTAAGTTGCTGTCACACATGCTCGTGAGAATCACTAACCCAGTATGTAGAAGGTGGTGTGGGTCAAGGACCTCAGGCACACAGCAGCTCTGTTGAGAAGTGTTTGCTTTGCCTGGGTTCCTGGCTCTAGCTTGTCTCCATGCCCTCTTTCCCTCCCCCACCTCTCTCTTTTCCACTCTCGCTCTCTCTCCCTGGCTGGTCCATATGCTCAGAATCTCAGACTAATCTCATACAGTGCTGGCCAGTCTGCTCTCCGTATATCACTCCTATTTTGTGGGCTTGCATTCGTGAGAAGTGACAGTGTGGGAGTTTCGGAGGGTTTGTGACACTGACATCCAGATGTGCAGGGGAGAAGATGAAGAGCATGCAGCGTAACGCCGTCTCCTCTTCTTGTCATTGCAGTGGAGTGGCCAGATCGGACAGCAAGATCAGCGCCAAGGCCCTCTATGGTAAGTGACTGCATGGAAGGAGTATTTTATTGTTGGCCTGTTTTCAAGACTTTGCCTTTACATGCCCTTCAAATGTAATTACACCTGCCCTTATTTCTGTGGCATGAGTCACTACAGACAGCTTACAGCTTGTAATTTAGGAGGTTGGAACTTTTACTTGTCAAGGAATAGTTTTATGAAAGCTTGCTCACTGTTTATTAATTATGTTCTTCTTCATCACCCCTTACTGTTTCTATACTTAAAGGCAGATAATATTCAATATTTGCCTTACTGTCACAAAAATACTTTTAAAAACAAAAACAAAATCAACAGGCCAAAGCCTGATTGTTGTCCATAAACTATTAAAAACACAGTGAGCCACACTGTTGCACTGCGTGACATGTTACTTCATTACGTTGAACAGGGGCACTGTAGTTCATTTTGAGTCAGCCCCACATACACCGTCCCGCTGCTGTAAATACTCTCTAGTGCTCCAAATTTACTCCTGTTTGAGTAGCATTTGCTAAAAAATTACAGTGCCCAGCCGTTTTAGCAAAGTACTTTTAAAAAGAAAATTAAGCTGTAGTATATTTGTGACCCATTTTTAAAATCTTACATCTTCAGTAGGAACAAATCACGAATGGAATACAGTATTTAGCGCCAGCCTTATCCTTTGATACCTTTCCAAACTGTCAGTAGTCAAGCTGTGTGGATCGGCACTGTAATTGCCTCAGATCACAATAACATTTTATTTGCTATGCAAATGTCAGGAAATCCAGCACTCTCACTCGCATGTTGATGCAGCCCCACGGCCTCCCTGACCTATCATAGTCCTCTCACCAGAACACACACACACACACACACACAGATAAGAGGGGGCCAAGGTCCTGCTAAGGGGCCCCGTCGTGCTCAGGATGCTGACACCTCTGTCAGACACTGAGGGACATGAGAGGGAGGCTGGGCTCCTGAGGGGAACATGAGTTTCCAGCTCTGTGCCAGGCCCGCACAGCATGCTGGGATTTGTTGTTGGATGCATCGTTTTGTTGTTTGCCTGCTCTCTGTAGTCACCTTGTGTGCTGACGCATATTTATCTCGTCTGACTTTCAGTCTTTTGTGCAAACTTTGAATTGAGGGATCAGGACTGTGGTGACACTCAGTAGTACAGTTATGACATGACATTTTATTTTAGCTCTTGCATACTTGTGCTAGGGCGTGTGTGGGTGACTGAAATGCACTATGTTACATTAGCAGGGAGTGCAGGGTGTGTCTGTTTTTAATGTGTGGTTGGAACAGGGTGCGGATGCCCATGTCTTGCAGGTGAATAAAAGACGCTTTGAAAAGTGGAAAGGAAAAGGCGGACTCAGCCTCTCGCTCACCTCTGGTCCTCCTCTCGCTGCCTCAGACATTAGCTCACTGGTCCCTGCCGGCACCTCCTTCTACACTGCCAACATAGAGGAACATTGTACGGCATACCATAGGCCCAGATAGAAACCTACACCGAGGTATGACAGGACAACTGCTCTCATGCATGGCTGCACTGTTCCAAATTTAGAATGGCCTCAAATGACAGATGATGGTGTTGTAGGGATGCAAGATGTTCCCAAACTATCTGACTGTGCACCTCGTTGTCTGTGAAACATTTTTGTGCCGTTATGTCATTCAAATATCCACAGGATGCACCCGCTCCTATGATCTCTGTGAAATATCCCACTGTATGTGTGACGAGGCTGTGCTGTTTTCCATTGGCTCGTCTCATCTTGTGTGGCAGATGGTCACCACTACCTCCTCACTGCAGGATGACAGCAGCCTGCCTGTTCTCCTGAACCAGAGAGGCAGGAGAGGGGACAATATTGTGCACCATCCATAAGCAGTGGGAGATATTTGGACAAGTCTGTTGCTCCCTCCTTGCTGAATAAACATGTAGAGGAACAACAGCAAAGGTCCCGGCTCAATCTCCTGTATGCAAAACTCTCCGTCATTCACACAGTGCAGGGCAGCAGACAACTGATGCAAATGATGCACAGGTCCTCCCACCTGATCTGTTATCAGCAGCTTTTGGGTAGAGCAGAGAGGTAACGCATCAGACTCACCATCCCTGTAATTCAGATCATCCAGCAGCTTTCTTGAGTTTCTCGGTTTGTGGTTGAGGAGCATGTCTCTGTCAGGTAAAATGTGTAGAAAGACTTTAATCTGGTCCTGCTTCCCTGTTTTTCTTTGATGTCTGCGTATGTATGAAATTCAGTTGAATGTCAGTCAACCTTCCACTGTTGTGTCTATTTGTCTTTGTTAAAGCGGTGTTATCAGTGGCTGTATTTTACAAAATAATGGTATGTGTTTGGCCTCTTACTGTCCTTGATGAACAAATGCACGATGTAAACCTTTATTCATTTACTTTACATTTTGACAGTTTGACTCTGAGGTGAATCAGACTGTGAGGTGTGTCGATGTGATACGGTCTGGTGACATATGGGCAAATCTTTGTGGACACAGCAGCACAATGTCGAAAGGGTGGCCTGCAGTTAGAGCAGAGAAAAAAAATCAGGTCATGAGCTTATGCCAACACAATCGTTTATTGTCCGAGTTATCTGGGTGCTTGGACTCACTCAGCCTTTTGATGTTGTGATACAGGATTTTACTCTTTTATTAATCAGACTAAATTTGCAAACTCAAATTTAAACAGTTTCATGACATTGTATCACAACATTTTGCTGTCGGTTTTGGGTTGAATCAGGTTAAATATCAGAACTCAGATTTTTTAAATGGCAGTTATTAGGGGAAGTCGGATTGTCTGATTGATCTGGGCCATGTATTGGTTTGATAAACTGCCAAGCAGCCATGTTTATCACTGGTCATTGACTCTGGAGAGCCCTGAGGATCTGCCCATCTGCTGCTAAGTGGCTCTTATTGCACGCTGTTGCAGCGCTGTGAATTGATTGGCATAAATGTCAGTCATTAATAACACATGGGGCGAGCTCGACTTTCAGAACAACACCTGACGCTTGTGTTTCACCTGCGGGGAGCTGAGCAGGAAGGAATCAGCAGAGAGGAAATGGCAGGAACAGGAACGACACATGCTTGCGTCATTTGTGACAGCGATTGCATGGATATAAAGTCGCCCCTTTAGAAATCTTTGTTTCAGGGCTGAGAACATGGAAGAGCTCTATGAAGCAGGTTGACATCACGCTGAATCATCAAAAAGGGGATATCAAATATTGGAATGTACTTTAGAGCCTCGACACACATTTTGTTAAGTGTTATACAAACAGCAGGGCTTTTGTGTCACATCCACCATAAAGCACATAAAGCCAAATGTGGCTGAACGTCTGTATGAAGAGAAAACCTGTGTGGCACCAAAATGTTGACTCTATTGGGTGGGGGACAGAAAGGGACCTGATATGAGATCTGGCAGTGGAGTTGATAGGAACATGCTCTCATTTAACCGTAATTGTTACCTGCAGACTATTCACCTGGTAAATAGGTCAATGGGCACACTGGTACACTCATTAACATTGGCCAGTTTAAAAACAATGGTCCCAGCCAACAGTACACGCAATGCCGTGTCTTGTAATGGTTTTGGAAAATTGCAGTTCATTTGAATGCTTTTTAAAATCTTTCTCGAACTTTAAAGTGGCTATAATTTATATTTTTATAATATCAATGTAACAAATAGTGATGTGAAAACAATGTGAAAGGGGTCACTTGTAGTGATGAGCCTACAGAGAATTATCACCCGAATCTGGGCTTTACAGAGCTTTACAGTTTCAGCTCATTGTTTAGCTGTCCAGCCCGCAACTTTACTGTTTCGGTTCACTCTCATTGCTCTCATAGCGTCGTTTTCAGCAGGCAGCTGTTTATAGCTAAACTGTACCTGCTCAGCACCAAACAGCAGAGAGACACAGTAATCGACTAGCTGGTGAACTTAGTGGAGAATTTAGCAGCTAAAGAGCCAGATATTTACTTCAGGAGTTGGTGGAGACCAAAAACAGAGCTAAAAGAGAGTGAATAATGGACTTATATACACCAGGTAGACAGAAACACAACTCCAAGTGAAGTTGCTCTGTAACTGCTGGATGTGTAAATAATATCAACATATCAACTTAATAGGTGATAATATGTCAATGTGTGTCCACAACTTGTTTCCGCTGCCCAAAAAAAAAAAAGTTATAGCAGGTTTAAAGTCCCCTCCACTCAAAAATGTGTTTTGCTTATTGTTACTTCACTTTGATGTTTGACCTTCACTGTGCAGAATGATTTATGTGCAGTTTGTTTTCACATTCATCTGCTGAAGGGGGAAAGGTGAGCACAGAGAAATGCTCATTGCTCACCTTAAATCTGAATTTCAGAGGTTTACATACTAGAGTGATTGTGTAACATCACAAAGAGAGAGGCCAGTCGTGGTCCAGTATGCAACTTACACAGGTGTGATGTGGAAACTTGAAACCTCCAGGATGGACTTTTCAGTGAATTGGGAATTGTCTTGCGTCTAGTAGTTGTGAAACGAAAAATATTTGCATATTCATAGATTCTGGAAATTTTTGTTTGTGGAAAAACCACATCAGACACAAATTATTAGTAGTATTTTATATATCTTAAAACATGTCTGGAGTGAATATTTGTGTGGTGACATCACATCTGTTGTATTCTTGTTTTAATCTATGTTAAAGTCGCTGGTAGCATTGACAGAAAACGACATGCCCCTTGTTAATTATGGTACTCTCACCTGCCTTACCACTCAGCAGGTTTAAATGAAATGAGAGCATTTCAGGCTAACTTTACAGGATTTTTACTAGAAGGTTGATGACAGTTTACAAAACAGTGCCACCACAGATGAAGAAGTGAGCGCTGTTGGGAAGTAGCGTCACTGATCTTTGACCCTGCAGTAAATCTGTGCCTCTGATTGGTGCCCTGGATGGCGCGAGATTAAATGGCAGCCTGGCCAATTTACTATATAACGTGAGAGAGGGCAAATCAAGTCATGCAGACTCTTTGATAATTAATAAATAACTTCTCGGATATGTCCAGTTCCAGTTTCCAATTTACTTGCCCTCTGGCAGGACGCAAAAGTATGCTAAAACATATAATATAACAAGTATAGTTTGGACACTATTGCATCTCTTTCAGAGAAAAGCCCCTGTAGTTTTTACTGCACTGTTGTCAAATATACTGTAAAATACACTATCATGTGTCTAAAACAATCATTTTACTGCACATACAATATTTATGTGAACATCTAACAGATAGTTGACTGTGACCTCTACAGTTGCCCCATGAAAAAAACACACACACATTATGTGTACCGTACCTGTTACTTCCTTATTTCCCTGCTGGTCCTTTCAGCTCGCACATTAGCGTTTCATTTCACTTGTTCGCTCTTCTGAAACGTGCAACATGTGGACTTTCGGTGAGTGTCATGGTTGTTTACATAGTAGGGTATACAGTGAGATCGCAGGCAGGACTTGGTGGTTTCTCAGTTTCTCACTTTTCTTTTCTTATCAACAGAACAGAGGAAAAAATACTCCAACTCCAATTTTATCATGCACGAGACGTCGCAGTATCACGTCGAGGTAAGTTCTGCTCTGTTTCTGTCTCTCTGAAAAATGTGTGCATTGTTATTTGGACTGTTCATGTATTTTAAAAAGTAGAAATAAAGCAAAATATATGTAACAATAGAAAGCTTGGCAAAAGATTTCAAACTCAAATCACTGTATATTTATTCGATGGTATTATGACTGAGGCTGGGAGGTAAACGCATCAGTGTGAGAGGCACTTTAACACACTTTACCTTTACTTATTATTTAGGTTAAAAATCATTTTAGTATTCATTAAAGTGAAATAAAAACTTAATGTTTAGTATTATTTTTATAGTAAACCTCACTATGAGTGATCCCAGACATTTGCCGCTTCCTATGCATTGCACTGTGTATCATCATTCTGTAGTATTTAATGTTTTATTTACTTTTTCACATAATTTACTGTAATATTATTATTTTGCCGCTAATGTGGTACCTGTTCACCTGCCTTGTGACTGGGGAGATAAATAAAGTTATTGGCGATAACTTAAAATGTGTTTAAAAATGAGCAATTAAGATGGAAAATCTAAAAATTGGGGTGTTCTGGTAACCCAGTAGTTGTAAAACTGGTAACCATTACATCTCCAGTTTGAATCCAGCCGAGGACCTTTGTTCCAAGTCATTTCTCTCTCTGTATCTCAATTTATTTCTGTCACACTTTTCTGTAAACTATCCACCATGACAAAATACAAAAAAGGCTTTAAAAAGGAAAGAAAATCTGATACGTGAGGTCTACAAATGTACAGATTTATAATTTAAAGGTCACTGAACCTCATGTGAAAATCAAGATTAAAGTAAAGCACTTACTATAAATGTTATGGTGTATTGTTCTGTTGCCCAGAGATAAAAGCTGACACACACATTAATCTCTTGATTCCATCTCACTTACGGGAACTCTGTGATAATAAAGCAATCAGGCCTCTGATTGCAGCAGTGGGGAGCTGATGTTGGGAGGACTGAATCAGAGACGTGCTTTAGGTCAGGGATGGTGTTGTCCAGTGTCAGTGCAGATAGGATTTCTCTAAATGGGCTATTATCACACGTGGGCAGGTAATCACCGATAACAGCCGCGCTGGCAGCAGTTGCATGCGGAGTCGTGGACGTGGCAATGTTGCAGTTTTGATATCAGATAAAACAGGACAGCAATTCACACAGCTAATTAACGCTGGCAGCTGAAGGCATTGTGAGAAATGCTGCATCAGTTCAAGTATTTTTGCAGGTAATAGCTGTAAGAAAACAGGCCAAATATACAGTTAACAGGTACAGTTAAAAGAAATGGTTTGACATTTTGGGAAATATACTTATTTGCTTTCTTGCTGAGAGTTAGATGAGAAGATCGTGTCATTTCTGTAAGTTCACTATGAAGCTGGAGCCAGCAGCCGGTTAGCTTAGCTTAGGATAAAGACTGTAAACAGGGGGAAACATCTGGCTTGGCTCTGTCCATAGGTAACTAAATCCACCTGCCACCCCCTCTAAAGCTCACTACTTAACACTTTATGCCTCGTTTTTTTTTTTAAGTTGTGGTTTTATGGGAGGTTATGTGTCAGGCTATTTCTTGGCTAGGAGCAGTTGCTTGGCAACTAGCAAAGACTTGTTGTTTTTACACTTCTTTTTTTTGTACGGATCAAACAAAAAAGATATAGCCTGTTAATTAGTGAGCTTTAGAGTTGATGGTATGCAGATTTTATGTCAGCTTTGGACAGAGCCAGGCTAGCTGTTTCCCCAGGTTTCCATTCTTTATGCTAAGCTAAGTGAAGCGGCTGCTGGCTCCAGCTATATATTGAACGGACAGACATGATAGTGCTATCGTTTTTCTCATCTAACTCTCTGCAAGAAAGTGAATAGGTATATTTCCCAAAATGTCGAATTATTACTTACTAATACAGCCAATTAGCCAGAAGTAATGTGTATTTTAAATTATGCTCATCAACTTTCCAAAGCATACCTTTCCTACTTTCCATACAGCCATTGTTCTTAGTTCACACCAGGTTATAGTCCCATTTACCAACCCACTGTTTTCTCCTCAGCACCTCTCCACGTTCATTATGGACAAGACGGAGTGCATTGCCACAGTCGACGATGCCATCAAGAAACTGGTCCTTCTGGACTCAAAAGACAAAATCTGGACCCAGGAGATGCTCCTGCAGGTCACCGACAAGGCGGTCAGACTGCTGGACTGTGACACACAGGTACGGTTCCACATCTGTCCACACATCATGCACCATCATGCACCATCGTCATCAGATTATGTTAACATGCAATAAATGTCACATTTCCAGTCATTGATTTGTGTTTGCGATCTACAGCATAATGTATTTGCCAGCAAAGAAGTGTTTGAATCTGATTTGTTGTTGTGCTGTCAAGTTAATTTACGAGTCACTGGGGGTATTTCTCAGACTGTGAAAATATAATGTTTTCTGTGGCTCTGGAGGGACTTTATCAAGTCTGGGAAAATTCAAGTGACATCACCCGGGTAGCTCGATACTCTTTTGTAAAATGAAAGCCTGCATTGCAGAGTGGGGGCATGAAGTTTGAAAGATGTGAGCATTTAACCAGACAGGGAGTGTCTAATAAAAGATGCTATGAAGTTGCACTATGGGAATTGTAGGATCCAGTGTTTTTGGAGCTAAAAGTCAGGACATCTCTGCCTTCAGTGCATCGATATAGACCACATATTGTTTTGTCTTACTAAGAACAAAGCCTGCTCAGATAGTATCTTGCTCTTTCCCTCTAACCATTCCTTTATGGTGCTCCTGTAGGAAGAGTTGGAGAACTTCCCTCTCCCCACCATCCACATGAGTCAGACGGTCCTGAACCAGACACGTTACCCCTCCGTGCTGCTGCTGGTGTGTCAGGACAAGGAGCAGCACAGACCTGACATCCACTTCTTCCACTGTGACGAGGTGGAGGTGAGTCTCAGTTTGAAGGTTACAGGCTTGGCTCAGTGTCCGTGCTTGATTGGTCGGCTTTGTGTTTTGTTCCATTCATAAATTCTTTTTATTGAAAGGATATAAATGAAAGTGTGAAAAAACAAAACTGTGATGCCCCTGTCATAATGTGAAGAAAGAATAGGGAAGCTTGATGTGTTCAAAATCTTAAAGATGTGGTTTTGGGAGAAAAGCTCAAGTTCATTTATTTTGTACTTTTGTAGATTGATTATCACAGAGTTTTAGATGCAGTTCCACTCTGCTGACCTTTGTAATTCTTGTAGGAAGGGTGTCACAACAGCAAAAGCCAGATTGCTTCTCAATTTTGCAGCAGTCAGGGCTCTGTGGCATAGATGATAAAAGATAAAAAGATTGAAAAATATGAATGAATTATAAATAACTCCAATGCCTTTGGTTGTAGACTTGAAATCCAAATATCAGAAACAGGAAATAAACCAATCCTCACCATGCATGCCAATAGCATTCCTATTCGAATAGAATCTAATCGATCACTTTGTCCATTTTAGAATATGTATAATCCATCATGAGGTAGATATTATCAGTGAGATATTAAACTGCAAACTTTCAGCATTCAGTTTGACAATATTGCAATTGGATCTAGGGGAACGAAAGGTAGAGACAGAAATGTTTTTCCCTGACTACGGCGTGGCTGCCAGTGAAACTGCAAACTGATGTCAGCATGTGTTAAGTCTGACTCTCCTCCTCACTTTCTTCAGGCTGAGATGGTTCATGCAGATATAGACAGTGCCATCGGAGACAACAAGCATGGGAAAAAAATGAGGCTTCAGACTCTGAAGTGAGAGCAGTGCTGCAGCAGATACACACACACACACACACACACACACACACACATATTCTTGCAGTAAAATACACATTGAAGGAGGTGATACTGACCTGTAATTAGTAGTTAGCTAACTTGATGTCAGGGTGCTGAAGGTCTCGATGCCTCCTCCTCTTCCTCCAGGGTGAACCAGGAGAAAATGAAGCGTCACAGAGAAACCATCCTCCCCCCTTCGGCCCCTAAGGGCCCCTCACCTGCTGCGAAGGGACGGGTGGAAGCCACGAACACACAGGGTGAGAGTACACATGCTGCACATGCACTCAAAAGAAAGCACGTTTTACACGCACAGCTCACATATATTCAAAACTGTGCTCTTACAATAGTTGCATTCAATCACTTGAGCTTCTTTGTGTTTGGATGTAGATAGACGAGCCTCCGGACAAAATGACACAGAGTCACATGAAAAGCTGGCCCAGCGCATTGAGAAGGATGTGGTGAGTGTTTCTATCCACAGTGACACCTGTCATTACAGTACACAGCTCCTTTCACCGACTCATAATGCTATATTCTTCATGCTAAACCTGTCTCCCTCAGCAAATCCTCAACTGTGCCCTGGATGACATAGAGATCTTTGTGGCGCGGCTGCAAAAGGCAGCAGAGGCCTTTACCCAGCTCAACCATCGCAACAAGAGTAAGAAGAATAAGAAGAAAGGACCAGCAGGTCTGTCTCCCTTTCTTCTGATGTGGTGGCACGAATGCAGTGACAATATGTTCATATTGCTCACGTCGCCCTTTTTGTGTCTTCTTGTGTCCCGTGGCACTGGACTCTCATCTGGAGACGCATGTGTGGTAGTAGTGGCCAGTTTGGGGTTTTGTTAAGTAACACAATACTCATTACTCATTTGTGTGAGGTAATATTATTACTTCTTATTTACTCCCTGGGAGTGCTCTTCTGGTGTATTTCTCTCATGTTACATCCACAGAATTGATTATTTTTATTTATTTCTGTCTGGATTACAATGTTCTTGCATGACAAAGTAAAAATATTGGTAATACCGAAAGAAAACAAAATTCATGAGATGCAGATTAGATGAGTCAAAACAATTGTAATTTTCACAGGAATTGAAACCAAAAGTGTCAAATTTTCTATGGGCTGAAAGTGTAAAAGCAGTTCCACCTAGTTATTACTGTGAAAAATAATAATATTACTGTAACGTGTTGCTGAGTAATGTTTTACCACCCGACACTGGCAGTGGTGTGAAACAGTGTGTTGTTACAGTAAGTATTTCTTTTTCACACATCGTGTGTCTCTGACTACAGAGACAGATGTGCTGAAAACGATGTATTCTCAGTTTCTCAACCTTGAAGTCAGAATCCCATGTGGGGTAACATAATTTTAATTTAGAAATTAAATCAGTAGGTCTTCTGTATCGTAACCTTTATGTAATTTGGAACTTACATACCCCCAAAGATACAATTTAAAGGAATATCATATTCAAATTCATGTTATATAACTATGATTTCTGGGGTTGTGAGAATTTTGGGACCTTTTGGGTCACAAGTTGAGAAACCTGATGTAGCACATTCTTTCTTGGGCTTTTGCTCTCTGGCCAAGCTGTTTATTAACTAACCATTATTGTCCTGCTAACCTTTATTTCACTAAGTTGTAAGCTTTAGGAGAGGTGAAAAAATAACATTTAGGTTTATGGCTTTGAACCCTGGCCAGAAAGTGAAACCTGCGTCCCGTCCTGTGATATGTCTGCATGGAAGTCTGGTAACTGTGGAGTCTGTGTGTGGTCATTGTTGCTCTGGTTGTTTACAGAGGGCATGCTGACCCTGCGAGCCAAGCCCCCCTCTGAAGCAGAGTTCATTGATAGCCTGCAGAAACTGAAGCTGGCCTTCAACCTCTTGGTGAGATATCATAGCTCCTAACCTCCCTCGTTCATCGGTTGCCCTCTCTTTGTCACCTTCTCACTGTGTGTCTGTCACTGCGCCCCCTGCAGGCCAAACTCAAGAAACACATACAGAATCCAAGTGCGTCTGAGCTGGTTCATTTCCTCTTCGGCCCTCTGGAGCTGGTAAGCGCTATAAATCTGATGTACAGGGGATGTCATCTTCCTGAACACATGGTGATTTTTCTGTATGCCAGCAGTATAAATCCATGTCATGCTAAATAAGTTCTTCATGTCATTGGATACCCTCAATGTTGACTGAGCACACAGGCACATCTGACAAATATACACTGAGCTTTTTTTAGATGCACAGAATAAAAACAGTTTATCGTTTGAATTGTGGACATCAGACGTTCCTCTTATTGTTTTATTTTTTATGGCACCACACCTACTGCCGCTCTGCTAAACTCTCACCAGACTGGAGCGACATGGCTTTTACTCTGACTCAGGTGCAGCCACACTTACGTAATGTTGGCTTCCCAAGCTGCAGTGTTCAGCCCCACCTTTGATACTGCTGAATAGAAACACAGAGCTGTGAAGCTCTGCGTTGATATGGTGCATTAACCTCTGGACACGTTGGATTTGCTTGATAAGGTCGAGATAAAGCCAAGCAGTAACATTCAAAGTGTGGCCCCCACGGTCACTAGCTGTCCTCTACAATCTCAACACGCAGCTGCTTCAGATACATGTGTTTCCTCTTTATGGCATATTGTCATGAATGAAAAAAAGTTTAGTAGAAAAACATGTTTATATATTCTTTAAACCAAGGTATTGAAAAAAGTAACGTTTTGGTACAAAATTCAGGTATCATATTCGCATCAATATTGAAAAGGTTGATACACATCCGAAGGTAATACATATTCAGAAAATATGTCTTTTCTTGTGTAATCAATCAGTAAACTTCTGAATGCGTCCACAGGTGCTGCAGAGCTGTGGAAGTCCTGAACTGGTGCGTTCAGTAATCTCCCCTCACCTTTCCAAAGATGCTGTCGACTTCCTGCGGGGACACCTCACCCCCAAAGAGATGACCATCTTTGAGCTGCTGGGAGAAGGATGGACCAAACCCAGGTACGTAAATGGTTGCATTTACATAGCGCTTTTATCTAAAGCGCTTTACAATTTGCCTCTAATTCACCCATTCACACACACACACACACTCACAAATATGGCAGTGAGCTACCATGCAAGGTGCTGGTCGGACCATTGGGAGCAATTGGACACTAAGACATGGGTGCATTATTACTGCTGGTGCTGTCTTTTCGGATGTGTAGATCAAAGATCACTTTTTGTTCATCCCGTCCATCTTCCTCCTCCTCCTGCAGAGCAGAGTGGCCCAGAGATCAGTGCGCTCCTCCTTATTACCCAAAGTTTCGTAACGGCTGGGAGCCGCCGGTGGAGCTCTTCAGGACGGCCCCATGGGAAACAGAGGGACCCATGGGGCCACTGGGGTCTCCCACCAGCCCTGATTACAGAAAACACTCAGTTGAGGACGTAAGGGTTTTGTTTATTATCCACCGTCTGTGAATGTACCAACCATTAAAGGTCCCAACCCCTGAAAATGTAACAATCTGTCTGTTTTTTC
The DNA here is from genome assembly GCA_008360985.2 of Macquaria ambigua. Taxonomy (NCBI): domain Eukaryota; kingdom Metazoa; phylum Chordata; class Actinopteri; order Centrarchiformes; family Percichthyidae; genus Macquaria; species Macquaria ambigua. Next base: position 497,287 of record VMKM01000067.1, read on the forward strand.
AGTTTTATGGAACTCATTCCTCAAGCTCGTCAAATGGGTAAGTAATGAAGTCCTTTACACACTTTGCTGCCGCTTTCACACACAAAAACATGTCAAACTGTGATGAGAGGATACCATGTGTCTTAACAGGTCTTACAATGGGATGCCCCACACCCGCAAATATGCCAAAATTCGCTACCACTTTGTAGCAAGGAATGCCAACGAGCTGTCAGTGCTGCAGGATGAAATCCTCGAGGTAAAAACAATGTCATATTATCTTGCCCTTCATGTGAAGACTGACACACAGCTTTTCTACTTTTGAACCAAATTCATTTGTACATTGTAGCATCTGGGAAGGATGATGGAAATCCTTCCTAGCCTTCTGTGAAGTTAAACATCTCAACTTTGCTAAATGTGATCGTGTCTGCTATAGACAAATTGTAAAAATGAACTGATGTCCAGAGCTAAAGCTAAAGCATGAAAGGTCACTGCTAGCACTAAAGCGATTTCAGCTGTATCCAGGTCAAGAGTGTGTCTTACACAAGACTTGAGTTTAATTACAGTTTTCAGTGCAGTGGACTGAGATAAGAAATGTGTCTCGCAGGTGATAGAGGATGACAAACAGTGGTGGAAACTGCGGAATCGCAGCGGCCAGTCTGGCTACGTCCCATTTAACATCCTGGACGTTGTGAAGATAGAGGAGCCAGAAGGCGTCTACAGCCAGGTGACCTGCTGAACTATACATGCAGTGCATTAACACACATAAAACATTTCTGATAGCATTGTTAAAAGCTCAGCCAGTGGTGTCACACTTGGCATTTCTAAGCCTATTTTGTAGTTGCGAGGTGTATTTTTAGCGTTCCCACAGATGTCATGGCAGAAGGTTTCCAGCAGCTACACTGAAAACACTTTAGACTCATTGTTCATCATCGTTTTGCAGCATTAAGATACCAGTTTCTGCTGAGTGTAGACTCAGTAGACCAGAATGTAATGCAGCCACGGGACATGTTGTATTTTGAATAGACTGTTTTTAGCTTTTTGTACCTTGTACATATGTGTCAGTATCACTTTCCCTCACTTTGCCTACAGTCATAATCCTTATCCAACTGCACACGCTCAGGCGTGTTGCCAAGAGGTGTTAGAATGAATACTGGGAAATATAGGCAATCACTAACTTAAGTATGAGGTGATGAGATGGGTCAAGGTTTCTTCATCTACATCAAATAGAAAATATGATTAGGACACAAACAGATAACACATTTGCTACAAAGTGTAGGAGTCATGATAAAGAGATTTTCCAGAGATAAATGAGTAATCAGATGAATAAAAAGCTTAGATACATAACAAACAATGTATAGTATGTACAAGTCATCATTTTAATTATTTAACATTTTACTTTAATTATCAAGTTTATCACAGGACAGTCCTGGATTTTATTGAACATCACAGATAAAAGCTAAATAACAGTGTAAAAGGATTTTTCCTTTTGGAAGAACATTTGCAGTCGTTTCATCTGAACACTGGTCGAAGATCAGTCCGGCAAACTCTCTGCACTTGTTGTGATCCTACACAATGTATAGCAATATGTTCCCACCCTCACTGAAAGCCTACATTCCCAAAGACACGCACTGCAAAGCATTCTGCATGCAGGTTCACCAACGCCCTGCAGCAGGTACTGCATGCAGCTGCTCTTCCGGGTGTGACATACTTTCACACACATATTTTGCTTTTGGTTTCTGGGCATGAATGACAAACCTGTTTTTGGAATAATACTGGCTGCTTTCTCGTGAACTGTTTGTGTGTGTGTGTGTGTGTGTGTGTGTGTGTGCGCAGCAGGGCTACAGGACGTCACCTCCTGGTTCTCTGAGCCATGGAGACAGCTTCAACAAGGGGAGGCCCAAAGACAAAAGTGAGTGAACACAAAAAAGTAAACAAAGACAGATTTAGGAATTACAGATATGTTTTTCTTTTCAAAAAGCAGCTCTTACAAGTTGTTGCTCTTGTTCTGACGTCTGCTGCCGTCATGTTTCTGTGCTGCAGTGATGGATGAGGTCAACAGCGAGTTATTGATTAAGATCACTGCTAACAAAAGCCAGCCGCCTGCCAGGAAGTTCCGCGTGGAGCGATCATCCGGCAGCCAAGTACCGCTCACCTTTGACTCTAATGCAGAGCAAGTGATCGCATGGCTCACCGCGAAAGGTTTCTCAAAACCGTAAGTCACCCTCGACACTCATCAATCCAGGAAGACAAAATACCTTACCACGCCTTTAAGTTCTGACAAAAGATGGAAGAAAGTATTAAAAGCTGATATTTGGCTTGCATTGTGTTTCATTGTATTTTCTGAATCTCACAGACTTTGATGATCCTCTGACTTTTCCTCTCAAGCCACCGTGAGGTTGACATTTGTGATTTTTAGTGAAATATTGGATCAAATATGACATTCAGGCCCCAGGGTGACATGTAATAACTGTGTTTAGTGCTAATTAGCAAATGTTACCATGCTAACACGCTAAACTAAGACGGTAAGAATGTTAGCATTGTTACTGTGAGCATGTTAGTCTGCTGACAAGTCAAGGTCAATTTTATTTATATAGCCCAATATCACAAATCACAAATTTGCTTCAAGGGGCTTTACAATTTGTACAGCACCACACCCTCCACCCTTAGACCTTTGATGAGTTAGCATTTAGCTCAAAGCACTACTGTGTCAAACCACACAGAGTCGCTAGCTTTAGTGTTCGTTTAAAGATATTGTGGTACTTTGTACACAAAATCCATTCATTTGTTGTGTTCAGGTGTGTCAGCTATTGGTACTTTTCTTGGTGTCTGGACCTTTATTATATGTCATAGGGAAAATCAGGTTTAATTAATAACATGATGTCTCAGTTCCATTAAATGTGCACAATACCAGGACTTTGTCTGACTTTCTATGTCTGCAGGACGATTGAATGTTTGGGGATCCTGACTGGAGCCCAACTGTTTTCCCTCAACAAAGAAGAGCTGAAGGCGGTGTGTGGAGAAGAAGGTGGCCGCGTCTACTGTCAGATCACCGTGCAGAAGGCGCAGCTGGAGGTCGGTCACGCACTCGTTTGAACCTGCACAAAAACAAACTGCTCGCACACCTGTTAGGACAAAGATGTTTCATTCACAGTTTGACAAAAAGTTGAAACCCACAAACGAATACACTTGTTTGCAGGAAAAAAAAAAGTAAAAAGCCTTTTATAGATATGAATAATAGTCACTTGTCTCAACTTTCAGTCTACCGGTATATCTGGGCTTGTTAAGACAAGTGAATATGCTCAGGTTTATCAAAGCTCACACTCATATAACTAATACAGGTGCAATCCAAAAAGTGGGTGTGCACACCCTGTAATCAGGTCAGAAGAACTAACTAAGCAGGATTATTTAACAACAACGGCCCACATGGATAATAACATTATAACAGACAGTTACAAAAGCAGTTACATTTACAGATTAAAATATACAGTAGATGAATCTTACAACACAAGTATACAAGTATACAAGTATACATATACTTATGTATGAGACTGGTAAGTTAAACTCAGATCTTAAACCATAATATAATTAATTTCTTTTGATATTATTCATCAAATGTATAATTTACTTTGTCCATGTGGCTGTTTTATGTGAGGGGAGGATCTAAAACAGAAGAAGATCATGACTGAGCATAAATGCACTGTTCACACAGGAGAAAACGGGTAAAGCATTTTTCAGCCAAAGATCATCAAAAGTCTGGATAATGAGTTAAGAGTCTGTCCCATATTTATAAAAATATTTAGTTTTGAAGGTGATGCTCCTCGTTCACTCTCTGCCTCCTGGTTTTCTCCTTTAAGTAGTTTACATACAACAATGTTTTTAGTTTTGATTCCTTATTTTTCTGTTTATCCCTGTAGAGACTTGTTAACCTACTTAGTTATGAGGTTGGAGCTTTTGGAGTACATTTGTATTAATTATGCAGCGTGATGCTCTTAAAGACGAGGTTAGTTTGTAATCCCATCTATTGAATACTTTTACATTTTATTTTACTTTTATTTTTACAACAGGTTGATTCATTGAACAAAAATCCCTTAGTCCAAAGAACGCTGAAATCTTTTATTGTACTTAGATAAGAAAAGTAGCACTCCTTAACCAGTCTGTTGCCAAAGCTTTTGTAACTGTATGTTGAAACAGTGCAGTCAGACCTCTGTCGCTCTTAAATCCTTTGTCTCTCTCTGTATTCTACACTTTGTAATACTTTGAATCCTTGAACTGTATTTTGAAAGAGAAAAGAAACATTTAAAAGAGTAAAGATGAATCTTCTTGTGTTTCCTTTTACAGAAGACGAGCGGAGACTCGGAGCTGCAGGAGATCATGAAGCGGAGGCAGGAGAGGATCGACTCTGGCAGCAAAGACTGAACCTGCCGACCAGCGTCACCGCATGACCATCACTTTCTAACTGCAGCAGCTTCTTAAATCAACCTACTGTTAGTTATGACCTACAGTAGAACATACTGAAATGTTATATACATTTTTAATTGTATATTTATTTTGTTATCACCCAATGTGTATGTATTCAAGTGTCTTCTTATCTAATTATGTTGCTTTTGTTTTCATTGTCTTTAAATTGTGTTGTTGTATGAAAAGAGGAACATGTGAATCTGTGTACAGTTTTGTCTGTGTGTGTGTGTGTGTGTGTGTGTGTGTGTGTGTGTGTGTGTGTGTGTGTGTGCGTGAGTGTGTGTGTGTGTGTGTGTGTGTGTGCGTGTGTATGCACAACATGCATGTAACGTACATATTTGTACGAGCAGTGTTTCGATGTTTATGCTCATTGTCAATATTGCAGCTGTTTACTGAATGACTTGGTAAATAAGTAGATTTTAGCTATCACATATCTAAATCTGTGCCAGAATGTATGACACATTTTCTGATATATAGCCAATTATTTTCATATTACTGTTTACAGGTATAAGAAATGATTAAACGCGCTGTATGTTAGTCCTCCTAGCTGGTATCAGAAGTCCTGATTGGTCACTGCAGATCAGCAGGAGGTATCAATATAAATAATGTTGCTGTTTATAATCAGAATTCAGACATTCTGGCACCACAGAGAATCTGTCAATAATCCTGCATGAAGTTATTGTCAGTAATAGTGAGATGCTCTCATTTAATGTGTTTTAATGCAGCATGATGTTTTTCAGTGTAAACTGCACAGACACGCAGGAATAATAAGGAATATATGAGAGTATGTTGTTCTGATATGAATAATTAAATTAAGATTTAGACAAAACATTCAAGGGGGCTGTAAATATTGTGGGATGCACTGTTAAAAAAGAATGCAATTAAAAAATAAACTTTGTAAATAATTGTTGTGTTTGTCTGTGGATCAATAATACCAGAGGTGGAGAAACAGTCAGTACAGTTCCTTTATTGTACACTGTAAGATCAGAACAAGAGCTGCAAGTAAAGAAGAAAGTTTGACAGAAGAAATTTAAATTAAGTGCAGATCAACATTTAAATCCTCAGTTACACCCGGATTTGTCATTTGTTGTTGTGTTTTTTTGTTCAAACTATCACATGATAGATAAAGAAAAAAAACATCAATTAAATAACTCACAATCAATTTTCACAAATGTATTTATAACACCATACTACTGTTGTTCAAGATACTGTAAGGCAATTTAGAGAAATCATGTGAGCGCTAAAAATCCTGCACAGAATCTGAAAAGACTGAACTATAACACCGACGATAAGAAAAGATCATTCCCACGCTATCAACTTGATTATAAAACCAAACAGATACAATCAATTAATGATGCAGAAGAGGAGAAAAAAACATCACTCCTTTCAGGTGCAGTGTAGAGAATAAAACTGGTCATTTATGGAGATACGCATCGAGCCAGAGGTCCCCCGAGTTCTTCAGTGACCTGAAAAAGAAAATGAGAAAAAAATACACAAAACATCAGGTAATCAATATCATATTTATCAGGAAAGAGGTGCATCCCTCCTCTTTGTCCTGCAAGGAATTTATATCTTGTGAACATTTACACAAATTGTTTCCTCGTTCTGTCTTCATTATTCTCTCAGTTGCACTTTAAGTTCCTTTGTTTAGGAACCATGTTTTTTTTTTGGCTTTTGACAACCTCAATGTGTCTCATCCTGGCATTAAATAACAAACTACTATTATTATTGAACTTACCTGATAACATCAGTGAGGCCTCGCCACATTGTTTTCACCTGGTAAGGAATCCCATGTTTCTCACAGAGTGCGCAGACCAGCGGGGCCACCAGGTGGTAGTTGTGGCGCGGCATCGTGGGAAACAAACTTCAAAAGGAACAGAGGGCATCGGTCAGACATGACAGCATCCAACGTGTCCCTACAACTGTGTTTTAAGTTAGTTAAGGATGTCTGCAGTCACTCGTGTGTAAAACAGTAAAATCTGAAATGTCTGACTAGAGGTAAAGTGCAGTGTTCACCCAAGTATAAACTGATTTACATCTAATCCCAAAGTTTAACTTCTAAAATGAAAGTGTTTTCTAAATTTGGATTTTTGTATGATAATGCAGTGAAAGTCAGTAAAAAAGTCGCCTTTAGAAGTTCACATTTGCTGTATGTAATTGATTCATCTTGTTCCAACTCTTCAGTGAAGCTCTACTGTATGATGTTTACACTGAGTATAATATTCAATTCATTTTTCACACATTTCTACAAAATACTGAAAGAAAACTTTGGGATCTTCACTGGATTTTAAAATAAAGTTCAGCAGGTTTGAGCAGTTGGAGTTTATAATGGCTGCCTCTTAAAGGGTTCAATTATTGACATCATGTTTTTTTAGTATTTTCCTCGGACAATGCTTGGAGCTTGTCTGCAAGGACACAGTTCGTGGACTGTAATAGTTTGGCTGCATAACACTTGATGGTGATTACTGTGATTACTGTGTGCTGCAGGAGCTTTCAGAGATTGTTTCTCATTTAATTACAAAAGCTGACACGGCACTACAGGAGCTTCGTGTCAGCATTTCCTACAAACTTTGATCTGGTGAACACATGTTAGACCTTAGACTGACTTACTGGTGCTCGATCTGAAAGTTGAGGTGTCCGCTGAACCAGTCGTTGAGGAGGGACTGTTCGATATTACAGGTGGCTTGTAACTTAAGTAGAGGATGAGACAAAAGAGAAGAGTGCAGGTGAGTTAACACATCAGCAGCACCTACAGAGTGCACGTTTCATAATAAACCAGGTACCTGCATGGTCAGCCAGTCATTGTGCTTCTCGTGGTCAATGTCCATCGGCAGATGATTCATCTGAGTCACCCACACAAACCAGTGACTCTCCAGAAACCTGTCAATCATAACAGTACAACACCTGTCAACAATAATGTGTTACACCATGCGATCAAGGAGTTGTATAAAAATGTGCTATCACTTCCTAATAAGTCATACTTTATAAAGAGTTTGGCAGTGAAAACGAATGGGTTCATTTAAGTTATTCTTGATTTGTTGATCAGTAATAAAACATTTAAAAGAACAACTTTTGGGTTGCCAGATTCTGAGAAATGTCTCTCACTGGTGTTTATCCTCCTCCAGCATAAAGTGGTCTGTCTTTTTCATCTTGCTCTTTACTGTCAGTTTCAGTGACAATGAATGTGTATCCTTGTGTTTTAAATTGTTCAGAGCATGTGTTGCAAGATATGTGTCAATCGGGAGGAGTGTGTGTGGTTTGATGGGAGTATACATTATGATAAGTGCGTGTACAGATAAGATGATCTGATGAGTGTCCAAAGTTTTTGCTAGGCGTGTTTACTGCACCTGTAACGATATGTTACGATAACGTTTGGGGAAACATGCTTTAAGAAATGTGTGTACACGACGGAGAAAAACTGTAATTTATCACAAAGACCCTTTAAAATTAAGAATTCACCTTTAAGAAAAGTGCTGCAGAGCATCCAGCTCAGAAATCATTCATAAATCATTTTTTAAGACTTCTCAACCAATCCATTAATTACAACATATAAACACGGTATGTCTTATTAGAAAGTGTTGCCAAAAACAGGTTTGAGTTAATATTGTTTCAGGTGATTTACCTGACGAAGCTGATGAGCGCCACTGCGCCAAACAGGCCGTACAGAGGTACATAACAGCACATGTAGCGAAGGTAGTAAGACATAGACCAAGCCAGATCCTTCAGCAAAGACAACAAGGTTAATATGACTGACAGAATATCTTTGTTATCAAGGATCTCCCTGAAACTCATCACTTATCTTCACTTATGCCACATTGTTTATTTTCACTGTAATGTTTATTTTTTTCAGTTCTGTAAGCTGAAATATTATTACAACTATTCGCTGACATGCAACCTGACAGCAAACAGAAAATCTTCACATTAATTGAAATGTAACAGGCAGAAGACTGCATCTTACCACCCAGTCGTGGCGGGAAATCATGGAGTGTAATATCTGAATGTGGAAGTAAACTGGAATGAGGAGCGGCGGTCCAACTAAAAGAGAAACAGATAATTATTCCTGTGAAGTTCTTATAGTTTCATCCTTTTTAAATGACTCCAAGAAAACATACCAAGCAGGAAGTACTGGTGTTGGTAATGGTAGGGCATGTATTTGATCTTCTTTATGCCGTACTGTAACAGAGAGGAATACAGAGTTAGACTGAGCAGCTGGTGAAAGATTAAATACTAGATCAGACTGGATGTTTAAGAGCTATGTTAAGAAATCAGAAATATCAGCTGTGTGCTACTTGCCTCCACCGGTTGAGTGGTTCCAACTACGAAGATGTGCAACATGTTGACATCGGGGTCCTTACTGAAGATGTTGGGTTTAGCGTGATGCTGGAAATGCCGATGATTCCACCAGTTGGCAGAGGCTCCCTGAGAAAACAAATCTTTTAACATCTGTAAAATTCTCAGAAAAGAAATATATATGTATGCGATCGAGAATACCAATTACCTTTAAATGGCCGATGACAAACTTGTGGAACATGTGATTCCAGCTGGACTTCTTGAAGACAGACAGGTGGCCGAAGTCGTGCTGCAGCCATCCAGCCTGCGACTAGAGAAGAAGAAGGGAAACGAGCAATTTGAGATTTGTTTGCCGCAGAATTTGACTTAAAGTTCGTTTAGAGATAACGACGTCCAAGTCACCTGAGCCGTTGCCAACATGATCGAGCACAGAAACGTCAGTGGCCAGCTGGTTCCCCAGAGCCAGATGATCAGCCAGGCGAGGGCCTCCAGCAGCAGGATGTGACCCAGGTGGAGGCAGAAGAACAAAGGCTGAGCTTGAAACAGACCCTGCCTCTCCACCTGCTCGCGCAAAGTGTGGAAATCCTGTATGATTGCAGCCTGAGAGCAGAGAAGAAGAAACAGACACGTCCTGTAAAGCTCAAAAAATGATGCACAAGAAAAATGTTATGTTCTCATAGCATTTGAGGACGTGCAGCATCAGGGGTTTGGTGCAGAAATGAACAAGAAGGCATTAAGGCAGTTTGAGTTATTTAACAGCTAATGAAACACAAGTGTCCAGAATCTCAGACGAACACTGTAAGACTCATGAATAACAAAACAGATCTGTGAATGGTTCTGACCTACTCCTTTTCCTCAGGTGTTTCTGTGCATGCTGCCATGTTGTCCCACTGACACTAAAGAAACTAAAGCTGCTGCATGACTAATGTGAGGTTTTTATTTGAAGAACCTGAGACGGAGCTCACATTTTTGTTTCGGTCCTGGCTGGGCTCTGTCGCTGCCAGCTCTCCGATCAGCAGCGGCTTCAAAAACTTTTGCACAAACTTTAAATCGGGATGAAAAGCAGTGAATGCCTCCTGGAAAAGAGAGATGAGAAACAACATCAGTGTGCATTTATCAGTGGTGGAAGAAGCATCATTTACTTAAGTGAAAGTACCAAAACAACAATATAAAAACACAGTCGTGCATTCAACATTTTACTTAAGTTAAAGTACAGAAGTATTATCAGCAAAATGTACTGAAGTATCAAAAGTAAAAGTACTTGCTGGTGTGGTATTATAATATATGACATTATTAGATTGTGAATACTGATGCATCGATGTGTAAGCAGCATTTTACTGTTGTAGCTGGTCGAGGTGGAGAGCGTTTTAACTACTTTATATACTGCTTAGTAGTTACTTTAGTTTAATGGTTCCCAACCTAGGGGTCGGGCCCCCTCCAAAGGGTCACACGATAAATTTGATGGAGTCGTGAGATGATTAGTGGAAGAGGAAAGAAGTTCTGCTATTCAACAAATACAAATTTGTATTCATTTTCCTCTTTGGGCCTCTAACAGTTATTTAAATTTAAAGTTTAGAGAAAAAATGTCTCTTAGGCGTAACTGCTAACAACTCATAGACATCTGAAACATGACAGGGGGACCAAACTAGACACAGATTTTTTGTAAAAGGCTGGAAACCACTGGTTTAATCTTTAACAATGTGTTGGATTTTAAAAGCTTAGCATACCAGTATGTTTTTTTATGTAGAATCTGAATCTGTTCAGTAACTATTAACTACATAAATATAAATGTAGTGGAGTATAAAATACAATATTTTCCTCTGAAATGTAGTGGAGTAGAAATATAAAGTAGCATAAAATGGAAATACTCAGGTAAAGTACCTCAAAATTGTACTTAAATACAGTACTTGAGTAAATGTACTTATATTTCACCACTGACATTCTTCTTCTTCTTCTCCAACAAAAGCTACTTTTACATTTCAGTAAATGTGTTAATTACAGGCCTATAATAATTTAAAAAAAACATATTACCGTGGCATCCTCTCCAGCATAGTGGTTGATGACTCGAAACCCTCCTGGGTGCCTTTTGGCCCACTGTGTGATGTTATAAACCTTTCGATCGATGACCAGCCACTGGTCGTTCCTGTTGCTGTGGCTCTGCACCTCCCCCCAGGTGTAAACACCACCAGCTCGCCCGGTGCCCGGCTCTCCTGGCTCTGTCAGCTGGCCTCCACCTCCCATCCTCTCTGCTGCTGTCTCTGGCCTGTATCCACCTGCACACTGAAAGATCCAGTCAGCCACAAAGTTTGACACCTGGATGTAAAAATGGTCTGTTTCACACCCCTCCGACAGTCTGCAGCCACAGATTGTGCAGAGGGAGCAGCATTGAGAGGAAGAGGGTGTTTTTTACTTTAACCACCCAGGTGATTGTAACACAAGTGAAGAAAGACAAAGAGCAGAGCAACATCTTCACTAATAATTGATGATGAAATCCGACAACCAGGAGGCTAGTGGGGAAGCAGGGCGGATTTTCACATATTAAGTTTACATCATTTGTCTGTCGACATTAACCCTGACTGCAAACACTAAGTGCTTATCCTTTTTATTCAGGAAATAATCTATATTTAGCCTTTACGTGCGTAGACTATTCATTTTTATAGCAGCGCATGAACGCAATAAGTCGCCTCATCATAATAAGCGGTTAATGTGTAGAAATAGGACACAAAACAGCCCTATTGAACCACAAACAGCCTATCGAGTAACGTTTATCGCCCGTGTATCGATTAATTCAACAATAATCGCAGATAGCGGGCGGAAGGATGTCCGGCTTACAGGCCCGCTGCATGAAGATGACAAATATTTCAGACTTACAGTATCCAGATTTTGGCTACTCTCCCCGGGCTTCAGACACATTAACAGACCGGCTCATTTTTCTGTGCTCCTGTGATCCATTTTAAATGGGCAACATCCCAAAATCCATCCTCTAATCTTCCCCCGATATGCTCACGGACTCATTCACCCACTCATTCAGTACAAATTCCGAGCCGATCATTCGATGGTTTCTGGGCCAATCAGCGCACAGCATATCCTGGACCACTGGCTGATGCGCAATAGGCTCATCAAGCAGCCAGTCTGAATACGCTCACGCGGAAAGAGTCTGCGGGAGCACGTCACTTTTACACTATCCTCCATTATATGCAGAGGTGGAAGAAGTACTCAGCATACTACAGTGTAGAAATACTCTGTTACAAGTGAAAGCCGTGCCTTCAAAATCTGAGTATTAGCATCAAAATACACTTAAAGTAACAAAAGCAAAAGTACTCATTACGCAGAATGCTCCCATTTCAGAATCATATATATTATTTTACTGCATTATAATTAGTGATGCATTAATGTGTACATCACTTTAATATTGCATGTTGTAAAAGTGGAGCTGATTTCAGCTACTTTATATGCCAGGAAGCTTAATCCATAATAATACATCATAATTTATTAGTTGATTTCTATTTTGTGTTCATAATCTGAATCTGCAAAGTGACTTATGTTGTCAAATAAATATAGTGGAGTAAAAATCACAATATTTGCCTCCAAAATGTAGTGAAGTAGAAGTAGAAAGTAAATATTCAAGTAAAGTACAAGTACCTCAAAAATGTAAGTACAGTACTTGAGTAAATGTACTTGGTTACATTCCATATATATTAACATACACTTCAGGATATAATGTACAATATTACCAGGCATTATCATTGTACAGTATCCTATATGGTCGTAGTTGTGGTTCAGTCCTATATTCTGCTCTAGTTTATTGTTAATTATTTACAGCTCTTTATTGATTTGTTGTTTATTACTTACCTCATTGAGATTTATGTGACTTGGCTGCTGTCTATCTGCCTACATGAGGTGAAGAGTAATTAAATTCTGTAGACACAGAAGTAAAACATTGACTGGGTCACTGGCGACCTTTACTCCACATCTATCTGATGACCCTTTGCAGAGTGATGTAACAGTGTGTAATAAAACATGAAAATGAGCGGTGACATGTTGCTAAATGTGCAAATAAGGCAAAAAAAAAATACAGTGTGTTAATACATAATGTGTTGATATACATAATATATTTTGTGGTCCCCATGTTTTTGACACATATAACAGCTAAATATTTGCATAAACCTTATAAGAAAAAGGTAAATATTGACTCTTTCCACAATATGTTACTGTAGAAAAAGTTTGTTGGGGGCCTATTTTAGCATATTTGGGGGGAAACATACCTTTAAAAACTTTAGTGATAAGAATCTTTATTTTATTTTACATGTGTTAAAGCAACCATCTTCTTAAAGTGTTGTTTGACTCCAACAGGACACTAGTGAACAGTCAGCAGTCATATAAATGTATTTTAAAGCAGATGACTGTTTCCATCTCTTGAAATCCTAAATGTTTAGTTTTTACAGCTGAAAATAAGTTGACTGGAAAGTTTAGTATGATACTCTTACTGTCTTATTATTAACAACATAATATTCGTGAACAGAGGCTTTGTATTATGAAGTTGGTCTGTTGCAGTTATCTCCTCCACCAGCAGATGGTGCAGATGTGTTTCTTTAATCAGACGCCCTCCTTGGCTTGTTTAACCCAGAGGATGCAACAGCAGATATCATTACAGCAATGTTACATAACCCAAATGTGATGTTTCATTATTAATGATTTGCTCTTTGGTACCGGATGAAAAATGTCCGTTACTGTCTGTATTTGTTTGAGTTTCTCTTTTATTGTCTCTATCTCCATATGTTTCCCACGCTGGCCGGCTGGGTCATGCAGTGCTTCATCTGCATTCAACACATTCACCTCAGCAGTCACATCCATTCACCGCCCCGAGGTCTCTGTCTGTCTGTCTGTCTGCTGCTTACACTCCATTGTGTCATTTCAGGGTCGTTTCAATGCGATGCAGAAATTTGCAAATCAGCTCTTTTGGTCCTCAGCATATCAGACAGGATTATCCTCAAGCAGCGTGCGGCCTGTCTCCCTGTTTGTCCGCTTCTTCTGCCACGGCTCATCAGGCTGACAGAAGCGCTGCACATCTGACCCCAGCAGCTTTTCCAGGCTTTTCTTCAGTATCACAACCAAACAAAACAGGCTGTCAGTCACAAAACCTGTCTGCTATATGTCAAGTATTCAATAAAGTCAGAGGTGGAGAGTAAATAAGTATATTAAGCACAATTTGGTAGGTATTTGTAGCCTACTTTACCTGAGTATTTCCAGTGTGGGAAACTTGCACTCTCCTGCATTTCAGACAGAAATATTGTTTTGTTGTAACTTTTTTAGGATTAAGATTTTACATTTAAAACATATGAGCACCTCATCAAATATGATGTTTTGCTACAGATTAAACTACCCAAAAGCACATAAAGTAGTTTCAGTCTAAGCACCACCTGCACCTGAAACAATAATACTATTAACACACACAATGTAAAAATACTGCATTACAAGTAAAACAGCATTCAGAAGTAGTTTTACTTAAGTAGCACTTGAATGCACAAATGCATTTAAGTAGCAAAAGTCCTCATTAGGTAGAAGAATGGTAGTAGAATATCACTGCATTATTGGATTATTATTACTGATGCATTACTTTATATAGTTTGTAAGCAGCCTTGTAATCTATAATCTATAGATCTATGATGGTAATATAATATATATAACATAGGCCATCTATAATGGTAAAGGTCTATTAATAATTCATCATAGTTTATAAAATGATCATATGTTTTGTTTGTAAAATCTTAATCTGCAAAACACATAGTTACTATAACATGTAATTAAATGTAGTGGAGTGAAAAGTACAATATTCCCCTCTGAAATGTAGTAGAATTGAAGTACAAAGTACTCAAGTACTGTACTTAAGTAAATGTATGTAGTTACATTAAACCCCTTGTACTATGCTCTCAGTATGCAGTTGTAATGGAGTATTTTGACAGGATGTGAATATTCCTGCACTGATAAAGTTAGCTTGTGCTGTAACTGCTGTTGCCCTTATTTAAAACTTGCTCTGGGCTCATCCAAATTTTGGAGCTATTTTGAGCCACAGAGTATGAATATATTTTAGTCGTGTCACATTCATTTCAATCTGAATTGCATTTTAGTGGGTTTTGTTATCTATCTATCTATCTATCTATCTATCTATCTATCTATCTATCTATCTATCTATCTATCTATCTATCTATCTATCTATCTATCTGAGGTGGAAAGTTATTAAATTCTGCAGACGTATCAGTAAAACTTTTACTTATTGGAGTTTGGTGAGACTTTTACTCCACCACATTTATCTGACGACTCTTTGCAAATCAAGAATTTAACAATAAATAAAATGTCACAATAAAACCATAAAAAAAATCACGTTAAAATACAGCTTATCCTACTAGTTAATGCATCAATAATTCTTGGTTGGTCTCAGGTTGGACACTGCGAGGGTTGGCAGCAGTTTACAGGTTATTTTTGTTATTTTTGAGTCTGTTCTGTGTCAAAGCAGAAAGTCATGTGACGTTCTGTCGTCACAGCTTTTTAACTGGTCTATAAAAACCTGCTGAAGCTAATGTCTGTAGTGTTTGATACAAACCAGCACTGGAGTTACCATCTTTGGACTGTCCAGGAGACTGTGTGATGATTACTGGTGTTTTACAACAATATAGAAAAATACTATAGTCCTGCGTAGACAGTCTTCCTTATAATGACGTTTGTGATTCTGGTGTCGGGGTTCTGACTACTTTATATACAGTTTTATCTATAACAGTGCATCATGTTCTAGAAACTGGTCTTGTGTTTTGTATATTAAAACGTAATCTGCAAAGTTACTAGTTACTGTCACATTAATGACAGTGGAGTAGTACATCATGTTCCTCTGAAATATAGTGGAGTAAAAGTATAAAGTGGCATATTACGGAAATATTCAAGTAAAAGTAAAAGTACATCAAAATTAGTTGTACAAAAATACACAAACTTAGTTACTTTCCACCATGTGTGTATTTTTTTTTTTGTCTGCCTTATTTGACTCTTTTTTTTGTATTGGTGCAGACATTACAGTCTGTTAAATGGTAAAAAAGGAAATAAATAAGAATAGAAAAATGATTGAAAAAGGAAATTGTCTATTGTCTGCATTCCAACAAAATAGACAAAAAGTAAACAAACTAGTCAAACAAAAAAAAGAATGTATGTATGAGATATATACATATACAGTGCATGTATATATGAGATATTTGTATACTACTACTACTAGGCTACTAATAATAATACAAATACATGTAATTGAGACATGCAAAACAATTATTCTAATAACTTTTAACGAATGTGTGTATGCAAAAAGGCAAGTACGTGTGTGTGTGTGTGTGTGTGTGTGTGTGTGTGTGTGTGTAGGTCTATAACTGCACACAGAAGAATAAACAAATAAACAAAAATTAAAATGTATATCATTTTTATGTTTGACCCTGAACGTGCTGCAGTTGGTTAAAAAAAAAACGCGAGTGATGGGAGATAAGGTTTTTTGTTTTTTTTCATAGACTAGCCTACTTTTAATAACACACACACACTCAAACACACACACACACACACACACACACACACACACACTGACCATGTGATGTGAATGCCCCCTGTTCCGGTTACAGAGGGAAGGAGGGAAGGAGGGAGGGAGGCAGCAGTTCAATGTAAACCTTCCCACTGATGGAGAGAAGCGGCCAACATCAGGAGCAGAGTCACTCACGCAGTTTCTCAAAATGTGCACTTTTCTTTCTTGAGCGCGGATTGTAACTCCGGGAGACCTCGGCCTCTAATGGGGAGCAGCTGCATTAACTAGTGGACACACTTCCATTAACTGTCTTTCTTTGCCAGGTCACCGAGCTGCGCACGCACTGTGGGCTTATCCACCGACACCCGGCAGGAAGAGGGACAGCAACAAGACTAGTGTCCTAAAGTGGCACTCTTTTTTTTCTTCCTGTTCTGAAAGAGACCGGATCACGTGGTGACAGGTGACCTCGAAGCTGCGTGTTATCTGTCTCTTAAAAGCCTCGAGGAAGTTCAGGAAGAGAGGAAAGGGTAAGGACTGCAAGAATTCAATTTCAGCTCAAAATTCAGCTGTATTTTATTGAACTCAACTACCAGCAGCACTATTACTATTATTATTACTATTACTACTACTACTATTACTACTACTACTACTACTACTACTATCATTACTATTACTCCACAGTTTGTTAGATATTTTCTGCTGCTGTAGATGAAAGGACGAAGACACACCTAACAAACATGGCTGCCAGAGTGTTAATTGGCCCGGACCATGATGCTGTTCGCAGCCAAAACAGCAGCAGCTCCGAGGCTGAGGGTTAACTTGTCACAGACACTAGCGCATCAAATGACTCTGTCCTGACTCACATAGGAGTCAGGGGCTGCAGGCCACAGCATGGGCAACTCCTCCAGGAAGGGAGAGGAAGAAGAAGAAGAGGAGGGAGGACAGGATGGCGAGGAGGGGGAAATCACAGAGAAGAAGAAAGAAGAGGAGGAGGAGGTGGAGGAAGAGCTTCCGCTGGGGGTGGAGGAGTTGTTTGAGAGTGGGGATCCCGTGCTGGACTTGAGCTACCGTAAATTCAAGCGGTTACCTTCACGTGTTTGTGAACTGATGCACCTGGAGAAGCTGTATGTTTGTGGGAACAGCCTGCGCACTCTGCCGGACAGCATCTCCCAGGTGCAAGGTCTGCGGACACTCGCCCTCGACTTCAACAAGATGGATGACGTTCCACAGGCCGTCTTCCAGCTCACCAACCTCACTCGCCTCTACCTGGGCAGCAACCGGCTGATGAGCCTCCCGCCTGAGGTGAAGAACCTGCAGAGTCTGCGCTGCCTGTGGGTGGAGAGCAACTTCTTCCAGAGATTTCCACGGGAGCTCTACGACCTGCCCCACCTCAAGTCCCTTCAGTTTGGGGACAACCGGTTGAAGATGCTGCCCCCTGACTTCTGGCGTATGGAGGCTTTGAGGGGATTATGGCTCTACGGGAACCGCTTTGATACCTTCCCCAAAGTCCTGCTGCGCATGCAGGGCTTGGAGATACTAGACCTGGACCGCAACAAGATATCAGAGTTCCCCAGTCTGAAGCGTCTCCAAGCCCTGCAGCTGTTCTCCTACGACCACAACCCAGTGAAAGCACCTCCGAAAGTGGGCGAGGAGGTGCTCGTGGTTGGGGAAGGTGCTGCGGAGTTCTTGGAGGTGCGTGAGGCCAGGAAGGAGAGACGTCGAAAGGCTGCAGAGAAAGAGGCCGAAGAGTTGGCTCTGGCAGGAGAGGAGCCTGTGATTCACGGCATCCTGAAGAACAGCAGCTCCAACTCAAAACAAGCCACAAACGGAGCTGTGGAGACTTTAGGGGACGCAGACACTAAAGAGGAAGAGGAAATGGAGGAGGAAGAGGAGGAGGAGGGGGAAGAGGAGGGGGAGGGGGAGGGAGATGAAGGGGAGGGGGAGTTGCCAGTCACTGAGTACGACGCAGCTGAGCTTGAATATGACGAGGAGGGGGTTGAATATGAGACGGAGGAGCTGATATGTGAGGGAGAGGGGTTTGAGTATGATGGAGAGGAGCTGGAGTACGAGAGGGCTCAGATGGACTATGAGTATGAGGAGGTGGAGGACACAGGGAGGCAAGATGAAGGGGCATGAAAAGACCCTCACACATCCAGACTCAGACGATCTGCAGGCAGGTGGAGGTGGAGGTGGAGGTGGATGACGGAAAATCCACACATACACACTGAAAAAAGCTGACACAGGGCGAGTGTGCTGCTAATTCCTAATCTGTCGTTAACTGTGAAAATAAATGAGCATTGAGGCATTATGAAACTATAAACCGACAGCACCTGTGACATCTCAATGACCACAACAGAGCAGGACTCAGGTGGAGTGTGTGTGTGTGTGTGTGTGTGTGTGTGTGTGTGTGTGTGTGTGTGTGTGTGTGAGTGTATGACTGTTTTACATTAGGGGTTGTTTGCTGAGTGTACACTGGAGACCAAGTCTTCAATTATTAAATATTAACTCAGCTGATGAAGTCAGTGTCAATCATTTATGGGAAAATATGTCTTAATTGGGAACCAGTGAAGGCACCAGCGACTGTTTACATGACTGACACACTGTAGTATTTCCACACATCATGGCCAGTGTCTGTTTTATGTGCCTGCCAGTGCACCTTGGCTCGCCTCATTGCTATTTTTATAAACCGAGAACCGCGTGCGCATGTAAATGTGTGTATTGGATTTAGATTTACAAAATATTTATGACACACTAAACACAACCCCCCCCCCAACCCTTGTCAGTGTTGTGTAAGCAGTCCTGTGAGTGTCAGCGCCAAGACGGAGAGGGAGACAAGCAGGATTATTATTAGAGGGATGAATAGCTGGGGTGCCTCACCATAAAAGGTAAGTCCATAGGGAGGCTTCAAACATGAAATAGACTCACGAGAAATCAAGCAGGAGATTTTTATTAAGATTAATAAAAAACCCGAAGCCCCCCCCGCAGGTCATAGACTCAGGTCCGTCACGACCTTTGTATACTCCTTTTTGTCGGTGACTACATCTTTTCCACCTCCGTCTCTAACATGGAGCAGGCCCGGCCCTTGTTCTCCTCTCATCTCTGCACTCATTATTCATGTGGGGCTCGTATGTAATCCAATCCTCTTTCCCTCCACGTATCTTTTTCTCACATCTCATTGAAAGAGTGAAATATTTATCCCAATGCTGAAATATTTATGCTCGTACTCGTGTGGCAGCGTGTCTCGACTCGTCTGTCTGTGCTGTGATGGAAACAGTCGCAGGACAGACTCAGACTCATGATTGCTTTTCTTAAATGTTTTCTTAAAAAATTCCCCCTTTTTGACATATAAAACCATACATTTTACATATATGTAAGGGTATTGGTGTTATGTCTAGGGCTGTAACTAATTATTATTTTTATCATCTATTAATCTGCTGAGTATTTTCTCGACTAATTAATTGATTGATCTATAGAAAATTGTCCATCACAACTTTCTAGAGCACAAGTTGATGTCTTCAAATTGCTTTTTTGTTCGACCAACAACCTAAAACCCATTAATATTCAGTTTTGAATCATACAAAACAAAAAAAGCAGCAAATCTTCACATTTGGGAAGTTGAAACCAGTCAATTTGTGTAATTTATGCTAAAAAAAATGATTAAACAATTAATTCATTTTCAAAATTGTTGCTGTTTAAGTTTTTGTAGAGCTGCAACTAATGATTAATCTGTCAACTGTTTTTTGATTAATAGATTCATCGTTTTGTCTATAAAATGTCAAAAAATGCTCATCGCAGCTTCCCAGAGTGCAAGTTGATGTCTTCAAATGTCTTATTTTGTCTGACCAAAGACACTAAGTTACTGTAATTACCATATAAGACAAAGAAAAGCAGAAAAAAATGAATATTTAGCGGCTTTGTGAGGCTGTACTTTGACACAGCGAATGCTAGCATGGCAGCATACAGTGACAATGCTGACATGCTGATGTTTAGCAGGTGTACAGCAGAGGCTGATGGGAGTGTCATTAGTTTAGCAGGTATTTGGTCATAAACCAAAATAATGGACAAAATGAAATGTTGACCTGATGATGGCGCTAGAGGAAATGTTAAAGCATCACCAAAATTAGTACAAGTCATCCTGAGGAGGACATGAATGTCTGCACCAAATTTCATGGCAATCCATCCAATAGTTGTTGAGACATTTCACTTAAAACGAATTGTCAACCTGTCAACCTGCTGGTGGCGCTAGAGGAAAAGTCAAAGGATCATCAAAGTCAGTAGGATTCATCCTCTGGGAACCACGAATCAATCCAATAGTTGTTGAGTCCAGTCAGTCTGGAGCAAAGTGGTGGGCCGACCAACAGATCAACATTGTCATCCTCAGAGCTGCTTACATGGCTACAATTTCCATAAATCATATTATTTCACTGTTCACCTCTGGAAGCTGTATAGGCAGCTAATTAAACATGATCTACTCTCTATACTTTGCTGCCACTCTGTGTGGTTTTATGTAGCTCTTGTTTTGACACAGCAGTGTTTATTTGACTTGTGCTGATAATGTGAAACCACTGCAGTTTCTGCGAGCCAGTCGGCCCGACAGTATGGAGCTACAGTATATGACACATAACGTGACGCTGTTGGAAACTCACTCCTCCTCCTGTCTGCGCTCTGCTGCTCGTTCCACAGCTGTGGGTGGCAAAACAGTTTGACACTCCGCAGACGTCGCTGGGAATCGGTGCCATACTCAGTCTGAGTGTAATTATTTTGCTCATTAGTTTACACTCCTCTCATTCTCTGTAGGTCAGTGACAGCGAGGCAGTCAAAGACAATGCATCATCTCCTTCACTCCCTCTTTGGCTTTCACACGACTCACTTCACGCAACCGTCTGACTGGCAGCTTTTCAACTCACACAAAAAGGACTTCACAAAGAGACGAGAATTATCCAATTTTTGACAGGACTATTGTAAAACAACACAGACGAGGGAGTGATTAAGGTTTTCAGGATTTGATTATAAGGAAATGTAATACTGCAACAGTTCTTACTTAGTTTTTATTTCTGCACAAATTACTCTTTTATAGTGAAGTAAACACCCAGACAAGAAGACTGTTAACAAGAAACTCCAACTTTTATTTTTGTGATGAGTAGTTGTGCAGGTACCATCACAGGTGTGTGAAGGTCTAGCCCCTAAAGATGAACCTGTGAAATAAAAACGGGTCATGTGAGTAAAAGGAAACGTATGTCTGATGGGACTTCATGTGTGGAGCTTGTTTGTGTACCTGTCCATGTCTCTGCGATTGTAGCTGTTGTCCATTTTTGCACTGATGATTCCTGCACAAGTGTGGCCAGATTTCAACTTTTCATAATCTGCCTGATGACAGAACCTGGAAAATAACGTGTTTTCTTCTTTAAACTGGATATTTGCCAACTAAAAAAGTGCTTGGATAATATCCTGTTTTATGTTTCATCCCAGCTAGTTAATATTCTATATCTGAAAGTTTTAAAGACACTTACGTGCTCTTGTAATGTGTAGTGAAGTGCAAACAATCAAAAGGTGTGTTAGGGAAAGCCTGGTTGTTTGGAGCATTGAGAAGAGACCCTGTGGGCTCCTAGAAAACACAACAACAGCATCAACAGATAACCGCTCCAAACACAGAGGTAATTTATTAAAGGAAAAAACTAAAAGATAAAAATATACCTTTTTTCCAATGGTCTTCTCAGTTGGTGCATTACTTTTAGACTGGGGTGATGGCAGGAGGGAGGTCTAGAAGAGCAGAGGATGTTAAAGTCAAAGTGATATCATTAAAATCTACTACAGCTGACTGGGAGGGGGTCAGAACTCACTGGGCAGGCCAAGGGAGCGATGGCACCTCGAGTGAATCCTGTTTCTCGAGCAGAATGGCTGCACAGGCTCGATCTCACCTCAGTGCCCTCAAACACAACAGAGAGAGAGAGACTCTGTTAAACCTTACCGATGGTGGGAAATAATATTACATCCTTTCAAAAAGAGAGGTCGGAGAGAGAGAGAAGTCCTGTGGGTCAACCTGCAGAAATGACGGCTGCACGAAGTCACTTTTCATCACTGAGCTGTGAGTCTGGTGAGGTTCAACCTGAACATCAGCAGACAGAAAGACAAAAAAACATGAGAGTAGACGTTGCACAGGGGAAGACGTAAAGATGTAAATATAGACTAAGGATAGTATTTATTTTATCAGTATTGCTTACTACCATGGAGCTTTTCTTTTCCTGAAATGTGTTTAGTTGAAGGTTTGTTCCTTCAGTGAAACCACTTTCTCCTTTTGGACCAACAGTCACACGATTCTGGGAAACTGGAGGAAGTACAACAGAGTAAACAGTCTTCTTTCTCTTAATCATGGCACCTACAGCAGCCTGTGATGTATTGTCACACAATGGTGATCTTGCATTTTATTCTGCTTTTCATCTATTTCTGTTTGTCATGTCTTTAAACTTTAAATTCACATAAACTTGGGTCTTTATTTTACCTATGGGTGTGAGACGATGCGCCACAAACAATCTTTGGTATTCTGTCTGAAGAGACATATTCATGAAGACAGATAATGAGAAACTTACTACTCAGTATTTATGTACATGTGGCAAGCATTGTTGGGTTTATGTGCTGTTACCTTCTCCTCCGCAGTCCATGTTTTGGGATGACTCCTCAGCTGATGGAAGCCACTCTCTCTGGGTTTGTTAACAAGGTTTGGCAAAGACCCCGAACAATCAGGCCGGACGTGAGGCTGGTAGTGTCGTTTAGTTTGAGACATGAAACTGTCAGATAACAGGAGTCTGTTGGCAAAAAACAACACAACAACCTGGGTTTGAGGCTTTTTGAGGCAGGAGAGGAAGAGTCATTTCATTTATCACCGTCAACTGAATCAGTTCAGGAAGTTTGTTTACAAAAATGCAAACACAGAAGAATCTATGCTGTTAAAATGTTTTTGTATCTTATGAACTCTTATGACTGAGAGACTTTCTTGTCTCTAGTGGTATCTAGCCATGCAGATGGGTTTAGTTTTATTTGCCTAGTTTGTGAGAAGAGGCCCAATACAACAGAGGTGAATAACATTTTGTTTGTGGTGCTCATTGCATTGTAAAATTAGATTTAAAAAAGAGCAGCATTTGTAACAGTAGCTACATAAGAGGGACTTTGGTAGAAAGTAGTTCTAAAGCAAAGTATCAAGTATTCACAGCAAAATCTCTACATTAACCCGATTAACAGGGACATTGTTCTTCAATAAAACAAGCACCACAAATGAACCTCTGTGCACTAGATGTGCACCTTAAAAGCCCTGCACACCCCATGGTAAATTCACACAAGTGATTTTAATCATTTTGATTGATTAGACCTCTTCGCAGTACTGTGTTAGTTTACATGACTGACATTTCATTGTGCTCTCCTGTTAGCTTTGTTGCACCTGTCAGGGCTGGGCAAGTATCACCTCTATCCTAGGCATTTTGTTTTTCACAGCAGACATTTTGACTTGTCATATTAAGAAAAAGCACAGGTGTTACAAATAACGTTAACTAGGGCTCTGTTCTAATCAAGTGTCTCCAGAAGCCAGTGACAGTGAGCCAGTATGCACAATTCATTTTATTATTTACACCTGTGCTTTTCCTACTGTGACATGTCTAAAATATCTTCAGTGAAAAAGTGACCTCACTTAATTCCCTGCGTCGCTCCACCCACCTTGAACCTGCGCAGAGGTTTAATAATCCAGAATATCTGAAATCATGTGTGAAGGGTGTGAAGGCCGCTTAAAAACTGGGCGAATGAAACCAAAACTATCTGCATGGCCAGACACGACTAGACGAAGAAGTACCAAGATATGTTTTGTTGTGATTTGACCCTTTTGACCCCTTTTCTGACCTTTAAAGCCCCTACACACACACACACACACACACACACACTGTAGTGTCCCAACACAGGTGTTTTCACTTCTTCTCAAGACTGTGGTTGATTGACAGATGGGAATATTTACACTTTTGTTTTGCTTGCTTAGTGTGGTAGCGCCACCCAACTTCCACCTGACTAGAGGTGTGATCAGCGAGGCTAGTTGAAAACACCAGTGCAGGGCCTTTAAGGCACACTAGCATCTAAGTTTAATCTTTATATCTTTATATGATCAAAGTCTATAGAGCTCTGACACTTACCCAAACTGAGGGTTGTCAATGTGGTCCAAACTGGGCCTGTAATATATGGCCGGCCTCTGGTTTGCTGTGAAGCCTGTCCCACTGGGATGTCCGAGGTAAGGATTGAAGTTCACCCTGTTTGGGTCTAACACAGTCATACAAATACTGGCCATCAGAATCAGTATGATAAAAGTGATTTCTGTTTTATGCTGAGACTTTTTGACTAAACATCCTTTAATGTCATCATTCACTCTCTCACCACAAGACGCCCTGTAAGAGGTATTGTAGAGTTTGACTGCGTTGCCGCTCAGTCGTCCCCTGCCGCCTGTTGCTCCAGGAGTCGGCATGACTATCCTCCCCTGCTCAGCCATCTGTGGCTGCTGTAATGGAAACCTTCACTGACAACAGTGATGGATAGCAAAAATCCTCTGGGCATGTAAGCAGCGCTGTAACCACAAATAAAAGCAGCAAACAAGGTGTAGCTCCTTTTGTTTTTAGGTTTGACAGTATCCAACAGAACTCAAAGCTCTCTGAAGAAGTGATTACAGAGTCTGCAGCAAATAATGCAATAAGTGCCCCTTTTATCAAATGCTGTTTGAGTGAGGAGAAAGGTTCTGAGTAACAGCAGCATGTTTATTTACACCAGATATAAATAAAGTAAGCCAGAAAAGAAGCCACAGCAGAATTAAAGCTTCACCTACTCCCCAGACGTACCTGCAACTTCAGGTTGTTTGTTCACCTCTCTTGTCTTGTGGTGGTTTTGTAGGTAAACAGGTCTCTGTTGCTAGGAGATTCAGCACAAGGGCAGCAACATTACAGCAACATGAAGAGTGACTCCAGAGTGAAGGGTTGGCTGCTTACAGTTAATATCAGATAATTTCTACTGTATATCAGGTCTATTCCTGCCTATATTTATATCATCACAATATAAGATCCTCTGGATTATTTTAATGTTGTAAGATTCCCATTTTGTTCACTGCAATTTATAGAACATGCAGCTGCTTACAAAATACCTTAATATATTTGATGTGTAATGTATTTATTATTCATATTAATACCTGTATTTATATTATGTACAGTACTCACAACATGGCTGCCTGATCTTAGTTGTTTTTTTTTTACATCAGTAGTACTCTAACAAGTCACTGTACTACCTTAATAAGAAATATTACTGCACATATATATTTGCACAATTCATTTATATAGCCTAAGGTATTCTAAATAATACATACAGAATAGTTCCTTATCTGTTTTTATCTGTTTTAAGGATAGAGTGTGTCATATGCTGTACTGATTGTAAAGGGTTTTGAGGCAAATTTGTGATTTTGAGATTTAAGTCTTGTGAATTTCCCCGCCTGGAGATAATTTAAGTTTTACATTCAGTTTTAGCTTCACTGCTCTGATACCAAACGTCCTCACCAGACCGGACAGTTTCTCCATGTGTCCATTGGATGGCAGTGTGATGCCACAGTGGCTCTGACTTCAGTCTAGCTCAGGAGAAGATGTAAGGTTATGTAAAAATGATGGATGGCTTGAAATTTGCATGACATCTAGATAAAAATGTCCATCCCAGACAGGGTATTATCATCCACTGCTGTTAGTTGGGAGAAAATGTCCGTACACCATCTATACATCTGCACGTATAGCCTACATCTACATGAACATCTCAATTAAATCTGGAGGATATTCACCTCCTGGTGTATTTAGGACATGAGGAAAAACAGTCTGAGCTGGACGTCAGTGTCAATTTTCCAGATGCAGACATGGATACATGTTCTCACTAATTAACCCACCAACAGGAGGATTTTTCTATTAATTTGAAGGAGTGAAACAGTGTGATTTCTATCCAGTGGATCTTACACAACCTCTGCTTTATATCAGAGATCCCACATGCTCTTCAAGCACACAGTATGAACACTTCAAACACAGTATGATTTTCTTCACTGTTTTATTATTAGGTGGGACTGAATTACAGCATTAAATCTAACTGGGGTTTTTCCATGACAACCTGCTCACCCTGTGGATCAGTAAACCTGACAATGCATAAGAGTCGCATCGTTTCCACACACTTCCTTTAATTCTCACTTCCTATCCCTTCTCTTTTCATCTCATTTCCTTAGACTCGCACTGCATCTTCACCTCTGTCACATCACTTCTTGCTCCCTTTCTTCGCTCCATCTGTCCAATGCTGGCAGTTGGCGGAACCTATCTTTACCAAGCTGTTGCTTGTGTTGCCGTCCCACAGTCTTTCTTTCTTGACATGCTGTCGTGCCAAGCCTGGAACTGTTCATTATCTTCTCCAAAAAATAACTACAGGGAAACGCCTGCATCATTGAAACTGGCAGTCTCATTTCCTGCTTCTTTTCTCTTAAACACAATGTGCACATTATTGGCATTTCTAATTATAAATTCACAGGGATCCATACAGCAGGAATAGACCGCGTGCCTATTTTCATTCCAGTCAAAGATTACACCAGATGATTTCACTTATTAGAACAACTTCAGCCAGAGAGTCAGAGAGGAGGAACTGATCAGCGGAAGCACCTGCTGTACACTGTTTGAAATGAAAACCTGCAGACCCTCAGCCCTCCATGTGATTGTTCATCTCTGCAATACAGCAATCTGTGTTTGCTCTGCATCTGCATAATTCACACATAACATGACTGTGCTGTAGCCAGGCTCAGTTATGGGAGAGATTCTTGATCAAATTAATAATAATACTGTGGGGAGAAAAAAAAATGCTGCACCTTCAACAGTTTGCACTTGAGATAACAGAGGGAGCTTAAAAGACGGGGGGAAAAAAGGTGGGTGCAGTGGTTCTAAAAATAGATGGAGGTGATGCAAGCAAGGGTCTCCCGTCGAGTTGATGCACTTGGCTTGCCTGCAGCCGTCTGTTGTAGTTCAGGGAGGGACGAAACCTCGGCCCCTGTCTGCAGGAGCTCGGCTGGCTCGGGGCTCGTCTGTGTTTCCTGTCCAACTCTGCTGCTCTGGGTTTCTCTGTCGGTTCAATAACACGTTTCTATGTCTCCCATAGAATAGCATGGAATTAATATTTAGAGAGAAATAAAGAGACAGCTCAGGCGCTAAGACCCTTCTTTGTGTGTCAGGTCTCAGAGGTGCTCTCTCTGCTTCACCGCCTCACTGTTCTCACAGTTTTATCTCCTTCCTGCTTCCTTTTTGACTTCTGTACTTAATAGACAAATCTGGCACAGACGGTTTGGAGTAAATTGCATTGTCATCTTTTTCCATTTTGAGTTTCAGTCGGCTTCGGTGCGTGTAATGCTAAGGAGGCCGGCTGTGATGAGCAGAGGGGGATTCAGGCATAAAATAAGACGTTCAAAGTCAAAACACGTACATTTCCAGATGTGCAAGAAAGGCTATTCTGTTACAGATTAAATTAAAGAAAAACAATCTATTTCACCATCATGTTGATGTTGCAAGAAATGCCTTTGTATGTCATTACTGTACATGTCTGATGGAGTGCAAAATGTCAGAAGTGAACAGATCTGTATGAACAAGGCAGGAGCTAATTAATTAGGAAATCTGTCATCATCCTTGAAACTGGGATGAAAGATTCCTTCAAAGTGTAGCATGTAGCTGTGCCATTCATTTACCTTCATGCTGACTAATGCGTTGCTCAGAGCAGAGCTCCACTATACATTTTTAATTGCTCTCAAAGACAAAAACAACCTTAGCAAATTGTCGCCTCTATCAGCAAATGGTGGAACATGTTAAATTGGAATGGTGTCATTACAGTTTCTAATTATTTAGATTTCAGTTTAATTACACTGTATGAGTGTGTGTCCAAGATACACCACATGGCCACAAGTATGCAGACACCCTTGTGTGGGGCCTTACTTCCAATTAAAGGAAATGTTAACGTTACAGCGTACAATGATATTTTAGACAAAACTTAGTGTGCGTCCAAGTTTGTGCCACCGGTTTGGGGAAGACTCTTTCCTAACATCACAATGCTCCCATGCACAAAGGAAATGGTTCAACAACTTTGGTGTGGAAGAGCTTCACTTGCCTGAGTTTATTATCAATTAATTTGCTGATTATTTTCTCAATTCATTGATTCATTGTTTGGTCAATAAAATGCCTGAAAATTGTGAAAAACGTCCATCACAATTTACCAAAGTCCAAGTTTACCTATTCAAATGTCTTCTTTTGTTCAACCATCAGTTCAAAACCCAAAGATATTCAGTTTACTATCATAGAGGACGAAGAAAATGAGCAAATATTCACATTTAAGAAGTTGGAACCAACACATTTTTATATTACATTAACAAGTCTAAAAGCCTACAGCCATGCTGGCAGCACTGTGAGGCTGAACTTGGGCAAATGCTAAAGTCAGCATGCTAACATTCTCACAATGACAATGCTGATGTTTAGCAGGTATAATGTTTATTATGTTCACCATCTCAGTTTAACATGTTAGCATGCTAACACTTGCTAATTAGCACTAAAATACAGCCTAAGCTGATGGGAATGTCATAAGTTTCGCAGGTTAGGTCATAATCCAAAGTATTGGACAAATTAGATTTTTGACCTGATGATAAAAAGTTCAGGGATCACCAAAATTATTTAATTTATCCTCTAGGGACCTTGAATATCTGTGTTACATTTGATGGCAATCCATCCAATAGTAGTGAAGACATTTCACTCAAAACCACAAATTTCAACCTCATGGTGGCGCTAGAGGAAAAGTCAGGGGATCACCAAAGTCAGTAGGATTCATCCTCTGGGGAACATGAATGTCTGTGCTACATTTCATGGCAATCCATCCAATAGTTGTTGAGATATTTCAGTCTGAACCATAGTGATGCCATCACCAGAGCCACGCCACTAACATGGATAAAAAAGGACTTAAACGATTAAATGATAATCAAAATAGTTGTGGATTAATGGTTTTGGAATGAGATGTTGAATAAACACGTATAGCTGTAATGTTCAGTCGCTCACGTACTTTGACCACGTAGTGTATCTCCTGTGTCAATGTCTATCACTCTTCACATAACCTTAAAAAAATAAAACACAGAAGGAAAGACCATTGAATCTCTGGACACGGGTGTAGTAAAAATTACTCTTTAATATGGAACAAAATCAGAGCTCAGCTCCATGGCTCCGTCCACCCAACACACTCTGTAACACTGATGGGTGGAGGAGAACGAGAAAATCAACCAGTAAGATCACAGTCCGCTCGGCCAAAAAACAGGAGAGGCTAAAAAAACATGGAACGCAAAACCAAAGTGCTACTGGGTATGACCTCGAGACGCCCTCGCTCCCTTCCCTCCTGACCCAGGATGTGACCACAGCGACAGGCCTCTCCGCCGCCTCCCAGGGCTCTCCCACCTCCTCACCTACCTCCCCCCTTCTCAAACCCTCCCTGGAGATCAGTGGCTCCTCAAACCAGTCGGTGACCCACTGACCTCTCAGAGCCAGGCGAGGTCAGCGTGAAGGCGGGTTTGGGGGAGCAGAGAGGCGTGTAGTGACGGCCTTTATGTTGAGTGTGCTGTCAGTTTGCGGTTCTCAGAGGGACGTGAACACAGACAAGACGTCTTGGTTATTATCATGGCTCCAGTGGAAATGTCTGTGTTTCAGTCCTTCCTGCCAGAAATCTAATCTAATCTTTAAAATGTTGCTCACTTGAGATTCAGATGGAATGTTTGAAGGGTTTTTTTTGTATTTTTTTGAGGAAATGAGACGAAGCAGGAGGGAGAGGACGTCTGCGGAGGCCGCCCAGTAAGAACCCGTTACTATCCTAATACAGGGACATCAACAGAAGTACTACACAGATATGTACAGAGCAACCAAGCAACACATTGGAATACTGAGTAATAAATCTGGTGTGGGAAAGGGAAGGTAATAATAGTCCACTACAAATGCACATATCCCACTACTTTTTTTGTGTAGTTGGTCCAATCTTTAAGGCTATTCTCTTGTTCTTGCTAC
Source organism: Macquaria ambigua (assembly GCA_008360985.2). NCBI lineage: Eukaryota > Metazoa > Chordata > Actinopteri > Centrarchiformes > Percichthyidae > Macquaria > Macquaria ambigua. Next base: position 527,662 of record VMKM01000067.1, read on the forward strand.
AAACGGGGCGGCAGTGAAGCCACCACAACATAGATTTGAATCACAGGTCTGTGCTTGACATCTGAATATGGCTGCTTTGTGTTTCTGCGTGCTGAGCTAGCAGCTGCCCTTCTCCTCAGAGATTGTACAGAGAGGAGGTTAAAAGTACGACACCATAAAGTGGACGAAAAAACAAAAACATGAAGGTATGACCAGGGATGAGGTGCATGGATCTGCTCTTTGTGCTAAATCATTCTCTGGTCCACAGAGCTCTGTAGGGAAAACAAGGTGCTCTACAGTAATGTGGTGGGTGACGGACAAGAGCTGCTATGGACAAAGAATCGCAGATAGATGAGGAAGCAGGGATTACTGGGAAATTAGACTCTGGTGGTGTATGCATTACCAGCTGAATGGAAGAGTAAATGAACAATCGAGCAGAGGAAGTGGAAATCTATACTTGGTGGAGGATTAAAATGAAGCCTTGTAATGAAGAAGCAGAGTGGACATGAGGAAACACACAGAGAGAGAGAGAGAGAGAGGGCATCTGCCAGCTTCAGCGAACACAGTCATCCTGCACCTTAACACACACCGCGTCACGTGACAAACTACATCAGAGGGGAGGGAGGAGGGAGGAGGAGGGAGGCACTGCACAGAGAGCACTAGCACTACCATGGACGGACATACACCTAACACACACACACACACACACATACACACACTACTGCACAGGGTCCCAGTCTGCGTTCCACTGCACTCTCCTGGCTGCCTGAACCTCGCTGTGTCTTGTCAAGAAAGAAAAAAACAACAAACGAACCGATTAACAAACAAAACAGACGAAAAGAAGAACAACACACACTTTGGATCCCACTGGCAATAATAAAAAAATAAACCAGAAACGAAACCTAGAATATAAAAAGAGCCAGTGGCACCGGGTTTTACAGAAAGCATTTTCTCAATGACTGGCTTTTGAACAGCTCTACGCTTTTTCTTTTAGTCTACCAAGTATATACTATTAACCTTACCAGGCAGCTAAAATCTATACAGTACTGTCATTTTTCATATATTTATAGATATTTATACACTATACAAAGTTGGCAAAAATACATAAATAAATACATTAAATCAGATTGTACACATCACAATTGTGTGTTTTAAATTAGAGCACTCTTTGTTGAAGAGGTGGGCCATGGCAAGTTGAGAAAGGAGGTGAAGAAACAGGAGTGTTACCCTCGACATCCCTTAATGCAAAAGCAGTCACCATCAGACTCGGTGAGTAAGATTTCAGCGTATGGCGTTAGATCAATTAGGTGTATTGCTTATTACCTACCTGATTACAAATGTCCACATTATGGCAGGAGTTAGAGGCTGCTCTAACCGAATCACAAAGTCTATTTACAACCAGCGAGGAAAGAAAAATACACGTATTCTGAAGGATCTGGATTTAGAGCAAAAAGTCAGAATTTATTTTCAGTGCATCAAGAAACGACAGATTGTGTGTGTGTGTGTATTTTCTGACTCCCCCTGGGACTCCCTCTAAAGGATGGTATTACAAATGAAGGCAGGACTGTATCCACTGTCCTTCCTGCAGACGGCTGCTGGGAGTATCTGCTGTACCATATCATGTCTGTGGCGGAGACAGTCCTAAAAGTAATTCGAAACCGAAAAGCTCCATCGCTGCACTGTACACAGGCCCAGCCGGATACATAAGGCTGTGGCATATTGAAAACAGGGAAGTGGGCGGACAGACACCTGCAGAGAAAATAACTGGACTACAGCCCTGTGCATTTTTTATTTTTTGGATGCAGCAGTGGGCTGAATATATGTCTGTTGGGAAGGCACAGGGCACATTTTGGACATTTGGAAAGATCAATCTTATTCTCCCTCGCTTTTTTTGAATGATTAAAAACCCTTATTTCCACTACACCTGCCATATGGGGGGTTTATAGTTTGGCTCTTGCACTAATCCTGGGTTTTTCTTGCTGGAGTTTGAGAGTTCTTACAAATATCTGACTAAGCAGGAGACAAGCTTATTATGCGGCGAGTTCACGGCAGTCAGTTGTGCTTAATCATGAGTCCTAACCCCAAATAAGAGGCTGAATCACAATCATGCAAATCGTCTTTACAGGGTCAGACGGATGATGTACGTCCTTCCATTTGGAATCTGCTCCCTCCTCCATACATGCCCATCCCCATGTATGGCCTCCAGCAGAGCAATAATGAGCCCAAATTCAATGAGAAAGGCATCATCAGTGTCAGTACAGGGCCAATCCTGTCTAACACAATGGCATTACAGTAAATCCCCAAGCCTATAAGCAGACAGGGTGAGATGTGATGCCAAGCGACCGGGGCAGACTGACTCCACAGGGAGGTGAACAGTCCTCTCACACAGCCAATGAGCACTCTGTTTTTCATGTGTGTAATAAAAACACAAAGATGTTTTATGGCATAAATAAGACAAGCTACAAATTGTGCCACACATCGCTCAGTCTATTTCCTGGAGGTGTAGGGGGGTAAAAGGTATGCGGCAATGTTGCTACAGTGAGCCTGGGATGTGTTGGGTATCACTCCTTCCCTTTGTTTCTCTTGCCCCGACCTCACGACACCTCCAACAAAAATACAGCGGACATCAAAAGCCCTTATTCAAGAAGGGCAGGTATAATCAGCTTCAGCATCATCAACATCACCACTGTTATTCATGAATATCATTGTTTTCGTCATCATTTCAAGTGACAAATGAAAACTCGGCATACAACAAATGTTAATTTTCACCAACAATATTTACATAAAGTTTTCAAAAACAGAAGGATTTTCTTATCACGTTTTTGTAAAGAAATAAACCCAACACAAGAACACCAAGCACACACATACATACACACTGACCAACAGTCAAATGTGAACAGAAAGAAAAAAAGATATTATTACTCATTGTTGTTTTTCATATTCATTTTGTTACCATTCAAATAATGCTTACTTGAACCCTGATTGGGAGAAGTCACATTGGTTTTCACCAGATGCTTAAAACAATTGAAAGGGTGAGTTAGGGGAGGCGAGGTCTGTCTGCACAGGGCGAGACTCACACGGGGACTGACTGGACAAATGACAAAGGTGACCAAGAAGACCTCTGGGCTGACTCAGCCGTCATAATATGATTCAGCAGAATAAAACATCAACTGCAGTCCCTCCAGGATGTGATTACTACAGCCTGATTTTAATCCACACACACACCTGAAGTTCTCTAAGACATAAAGCACATTGTACCCTTAATTTAATATTGCACAAACTACGGCGAAGCAGGCACCTTTCCAACAGAGTGAGTCATTGACGCTCATCTTAAGAAAGCCATATCCATCAAGGAAAACTAGTATCGCAGAGTAAGGAGCTGAGAGTATGACAAGGACAAACAATATCATCAGAAGAATATCTTGCTAATCCCTTGGCAAACGGGTGTGACCCCTTCAGCCAATAAAGCTATTCAGCTATTTAGAAAGTAAACAGAGAAGGGACAGCTGCTGGTGACAATGATGAATTTGGGGGGACACACCCATGAATAAACATCTAAGAGAAGACGAAAGTCCCGGAGATGGATCTTCTCCTTCACTATATCCAGCTGGACAGACTGATAACACGACTAAGAGTCTACAGCCACACTAGCTGCTCCGTGAGGTTGTACTGAGGCACAGCAGGGTTCATAGGATATAGTGCCCTAAAAGAATTCCCTGGCATGTACAAAATCTAACAATACTTTCTGCTCACAGTCCCACAATGCAATGCGCTGCATGTTATAGATGTGAAATTCATCGTTGTGAGACCCAACAGCTGTCAGTGATGATGCTAAATCACAATTAAGTAAACTATTGTGTGTCTCTCATGTAGGGAGTAGTGAATGAGGGAACGAGTGGGTGACTTCGGACACAGCCCTTGTTCACCAACTTAGTTTAGCATGCTAACATTTGCTAATTAGCACTAAACGTAAAAGTAGTAAGTAAGCTGTGGCTGATGGGAATGTCATTAGTTTTGCAGGTATGTCAAAGTTTTGACCTGATGATGACGCTAGATGAAAAGTTAAAGGATCACCAAAGTTATTATAGTTCATCTTCTGGGGGACATGAATGTCTGTACAAAAATGTATGTGAATCCAACAGTCGTCGAGACATTTCACTAAAAGCCAAGAATGTCATGTTGTTGATGTTGCTCAAGGAAGAGTGAGGGTATCACAAGAGTTAGTAACCTTCATCCTCTGAGGACCATGAACGTCTGTTCAAAATTTAGTCCAATAGTTGTTGAGATATTTCAGTCTGGACCAAAGTGGTGGACCAAATGACAGACTGACACTGCCATCCCTAGAGCCAAGGAGCTAGTGTGTCTGAAAACACAAATTGGCTGCTCTTAATGTTAAAGAAACTTGCACAAAACTTGAAAATAGAAATTAGGAAGTCTAATACCCTCCAGATTGGACACTAACTAGAGAAACATCAAATAAACTGGTTAAGAATTTCATTTACATAACTCAAAAGTCAGTTTTAAGAGCCTTTATTCAGTGGCAAAGTTGTGGGCAGTGTTGGCTGTGTCTGTCATCTTGAATTAATCCTTAGTAATCAAACAGTAATTATCCACACCTGCACCTACCAGTTGGCTTCGCCAGGGAATGAAGCACTGATGAAAGACAGAGCTGAGGCTGAACACAAGGAGAGCAAGTACACTGAGTGGAGTTAGTCTGAAAAAGTCGAGCATCTGCAACACTGCCGTGCTATATTCATGAGCTCAGGATAGTTGAAGGTCATTGCTGACAGTGTTGGTGCCAACAAAACGCGATACGTTTAGAGGCGTGAGACAGGTGGCAGTATAATAAAACTGGGATTTGGAAATTGCTTTCTCCTTTATACTGTTTGGCTCTGAGCTTACCATCCATTTTAATGGTGCTGCTGTTTGACTGCTGGCGATGACAGAACATAATGTTTGGGACTCCTGGTTATTTTATGAAGTGTGCAACTTTCTGGATACTCTGTGATGAATTATTTGCCACTGTGATACACTCTGTTTCCTAAAGTAAATCCAATTTTCTTGCCATTTTTAGAAGTAATAGTTAACTTTGTGACCTTGATCATGAATAGTCACTTAGTCTCTTTTAATCTAGATAAGTTAAGATAAATGCTAGATACCTGCTGAATTAATCTCTCAAAAAACATACTTAACATTGTTTTATAATCTTGATACTTCATGACAGAAAATGAAGCATTATTTCTGTTTGGGCTCTCAGAGACAAATATGGCCCTGTCCTCAACAAGCATGTAGGATAACATACTGTACATTTATTTATTTTTGAATGACTTTCAGGCAAACAAAATTAATATATATTTAGTTATGCATAGCACATAACATATAAAATATACAATATTTCCTTATTTGGTGTTATTTTGTCACCTTTGTCAAATATGCAAGCTCCGTTTATGGAAAGGGAAGGTTACCACTTTAATACTTATCTACATATTGGGTTTTGATAAGGGCAGAAGATAAGAATAATATTTAAAACTGCAATCACTAACTACCACAACACTGACATATCATCACATTTTAAGTTGATATGGCGAACTTGTTAGCAAACAGTTGCTTTTTTACACGTCCAGCAGTTACGAAGCAACATTATCATTCATTTGGAGTCGTGTTTGTGTCCACCTGATGAAATGTCCAATATTCACTCTCTTTTAGCTCAGTTTTTGGTCTCCACCAACTCCTGAAGGAAATATCTGGCTCCTTTAGCTGCTAAATGTTCCACTATGGTCACCAGCTAGTCACTAACTGTGTCTGCAGTGGGTTTCCTGCTGCGGCCGAAAACGACGCTATGCGAGTGAACCAAAACAGCAAAGTTGCAGCCGGACAGCTAAACAATGAGTTGAAACTTGCTATGAAGCTCTGTAAAGCTGAGGAGGGCTGCAGATTTGGGTGATAATTCTCAACAATCACTACAAGCGACCCATTTCATATTGTCATTTGATACATTATTATAAAAATATCTATTGGCTGCTTTAAAGGGAAAAAAATGTTGATTTTGCAATTAATATTATTTTTACATACACAGTAGCGGAGTCCGTGGGACCCCAAACACTGAGGAAGTAAAGCCAATGTCAACTAAACACAGTGAGTAATAAAATTACATAAAGAAACACATTTTCTAGGATTTCACTTCTCCATTTAGCTCCATTTAGTAAAACCTCTTGCCTTTGCCCAAACGTTGGACTAGAGTGTCACTGGCTGATTGTTTGATGAACGTCCTACTTAAGAAGTTTTAAAAATAGAACATATAGTGCATTAGATTTACATTTAAGAAGTGGTCTGTATTCAAAAGCACTCAGTGTTAGCATTTTTAAAAAGCCCAACCCTGTAGCCCTCCAGCCTCCAGTATTCCTTCGAGGATCAGCCGCATCACACTGTGCCTCATGTTACTAAAAATAAAGCCATATCCCCCAGTTTACAGGGTCTCTGATGACTAAGCTTTGTAAACCCCTGTAGCAAAGCAATTTATCACTCATTGAGCAACATGTAATCTTGGTGAAAGGAACTGGCAGAGGTATTGTGTTGACTCATCACCTGCACACCTGCACATTCAAACCACGTTTTGTTTTCACAGCTTCAGCAGCGGTCGCCTACTGATTATTTTCCTCATTTTGACTGACGGGACTTTATCCCTGTCCATCATCTCCATGGTTGCTAATGAGAGCGCTCTGTGTTTTTCTTTATTATTCTTAGCCAGTATTACCTCTGCAAATAGTGAGTCCTCCAGGTCTGAGGAAGCAGATATTGCTCCTTTCTGACCACCTAATGGGAGTGTAATGTGCTGTGACACTGCAGGCAGTGGCTGTCAAAACAGTGGGCCCTGCTTCACTGCAGGCCAATTGTTCTGAAGGGTGCTGGACTGGATCAGTGCATCACAGCAGCCAGCACCGAGTCTCACACGAAACACACTGCCCAGAACGCACTCGCAGCACACAGTGTGCTGCCCAGACCTGGTTTATAGAGACGCTAGATGAGGACTAACCTGGTGCATATTAGGCTACAATTACATAATATTTCTATCCTTCTCGTGGTGATCAGGTTATCATCACCATAAATCAAAACAAGCACAAAAACATGAGATGCTATCAAATTATTGCATGATAAAAGAAAAGAAAATTCACTGCAGGGCCCACAGCATTTTAGGTAAGGATTTTAATGGGGTCAGAGTTAGTAGGAACTAAAACTGCTGCATTAACAGAAGCAGTGATGCTTCAACGAAAAAACAAAATGATTATATTTGCTTGCTAAGTCAGTCTAACCTGAGGGATGTTTGAAAGGTGGATCCTCATTAGAAATAACAACTAAGCTGCTCCAGTAAAGCAAATCCTGAATAGTTGACAGGATTATGCTTCACAGGACTTTATGAATGTAAAAACACAGACAGACAGACAGTTACAGTAGAGAGTATACTGAGAAAGAGTCTGTGTGAGCATCTCTTAATGGCTGACAGTATTCACGTTGCTGCTTCATGACTGTTTTATTTACGTTACAGAAATATCGAGCCGAGCTGAATGTGCCTGACGAGCAGGGCAGCTACCAGCACACTCTGTGGTGCTCTCAAGCACTCAGGGAAGAGATAATGTCTAATCTGCTTCTACAATATCTCACAGTGGCAGATCAGACCTTCATCTAATATCACACCCACTCTCTGTGATACACAGTCATTCATAGTTTCAATGAACAACAACAAAAACTCAGAAAAGGCCTTGTTGGCTTACTTTTCTTTCAGCGTTAAAGCCAAAATGCACATTAGTCTTACTGTTTCCAAATATGCACCTATTGTTTCAGCATCACGGCCTCATACAGAAGCATCCAGACTCTTGGTTGGAGCTCTGACCATGATTGCTGTTGATCAACACATTGTGTAATAGCACTGTCGTGTTGGCCGGCCTCCATGTGACAAGCAGAGGCGCCTGATCTCTCCATCCACGCCTGACATTTCAGACACTAGCAGCCTGCCACCAGGAGAGTCTGGTAGCTGACACACAAACACACACACACACACACACACACACACACACAGACGCAGGTACATTGAGGAAAAAAGAGCAACAAAAAGAGGAGGATGAGAGCCCTACATCCATCCTGTGTCCTCCATTTCATCTCCAAACCCTGGGATCACAGAGCAGACGTCTCCTCTCCCCAACTGCTGCTCACCCTTTCAGATAAACCTCCCTTAATTTTCACCAGTACTATAATCATCATCAAAACTGTCATCACCATTATTATTGTTATTACATTTTCAAAAAGTGCAGATAGAACTTCCCCGTGCCCTCGTTCAGAAGGCAGGGCAGTAAAGGAGGATGGGGAAACAATGGCAGTAAGAAGAGCAAGAAGAGCACAAGATGAGAAAGAGAAAAGAGAAGAAGATTTCTGCCGAGTCTGAATTGTGTTGCTCCTGTGTACACACACACACACACACACACACACACACACACACATCAACAGGCACACATTAACGCAGCACACCATACAGTCAAAACTGGTGGAGATTGACCCCCATCAGCACAAAACAAGAGCACAGGGCAGCACAAAGAATTCATAGCATCAATAAACAGACAGAAGTGTGCACACACAACCGAATGCATGTGCACAAACAGCGCAAACTTTGCCTTTTGCTTCTGTTTTTGTCTTAACATTGGAAGAAGATTTTAAATTGGTTTCCTCAGTTGGTGATGCTGTGAAAAATGACATCATCGTATCATGGGGGATTCGTTTGGGTTTTTATTTTTTTTTTCATCTTCTTTTTTCTCTCTCCATGTCAGGGCTTTTTGTCTGGAAAAATCAGGAGCGATCCATTTCACAAGTTTTATTGTGTTCCTGCTTTCCCAGCTTCAGAAAGTTCAGTTTTATTTATTTATTTTTTAATCTCTATTTTTGTTGGAGCTACAGCACAGCACCCACATCACACAGACGACAAGTGGGGGTGGGGGGTGGGGGTCCAGTAAGAGGGTGGAAGGGGGTTCACTAATATTGTGCCAGAGGAAGAGAAAGAGGGAACAATAAAGAAAAAAGAGATAAAGAAGAGCATAGAGAAGAAAAAGAGGAGGGAGAGAAGAGACAGCAGTATCAACAATTCCATCTTGAGTTCAGCTGGTTTCATCACAAACCCGAGGATTGATTGCTTTCGACAACTTCAGCTGAACATTAAACTACTTCTGAGAAAAGGAGGGACTGAAATGGAGAGCGGATATAGTACACTTGAGACAGATGACAAGGACAAGGCGGCAAATGAAGAGACAGGAGATGGGAAACAGCAGACAGGCTATGGATAACATACTGTATACTAGTCATGTGGATAGGGGAATTCTATACGCCTAATATATTCATATGTATATGTACATATAGTACATACTGTATAGTATTGTGTACCTGGAATAGTCATACAATAGGATTATATGAGATTAGATCGTTACTTAAGATTCTCTGTGATCCCACGGGACTGGCACCTTAAATGGGTCAGGGGCTGCAGTGCAGTTCAGAACCAAGGGGTCGACAAAGAAACTGAATATCAGACCTCCATAGGCAAAGTGCATAAGGACAGACAGACATACAGACAGTCAGAAACAGGGGGACCATTGGCAAAGAAATTAAGACACGACTGTTTGAAGAGGAAGGAACAGAAGAAGAGAGAAGAGCAGGAGAGATTTTGAAAGAAAAGACTTTAAAGGTTTAAGAGAGTAGATGGCTAATTGTACCCGTGTTTCGCAGCCTGGCAGCAAGTCAGTCTTGTGCATAAGGACGGGAGTGGGTGGGGGGGGGGGATAGGAGACGGGAAAGGGCCATGGAGGAAGCTGGGTGGTGCAATCAGGCCTTGAGAGCGTGCCACTGGGCGACGTTAGTACGTGGCCGAGCGAGCATGTCTTTCCAGTGCTTCACCTCCGCTGGTCCACTCTTCCACGATAGGTAGATCTGAGAGAGGGGAAGAAGAGCGGGCATGATAATGTAGATGGACGTAATATAATCTATAACCCTTTTCAGACATGGAATATGTAACATTGCTGGCTTCATCTCTCTGTTAAAGTAACAGCTTTTTGTCATTCAGACATGTCAATTACGTTAATGTCCCTTATGGCTTTATTCAGACATGACAGCACCTTTTCGGAAAGAGACGCAATGTTTGCGTGATATTTAGCCTCTGGTGCACGAGAGGGAGCAGTCACCCTGCTGGAGAAATGAAGGAAGAAGAGTGGTGGTCTCAGTTCTCTCACAGGCTGCATCACTAATGGATTTTAAAACGTGTTTTGCCGTTGAAGCCTTAATCAATGAAGCCTATTTCTTGCCTGGGAGCAGTAACTCCCAGGAGTCTCCGCTGGTTGCCTGGCAACTGCTCACAGCCAAGAAATAGTCCGGCACATAACCTCTCGTAAAACGGCGAACTGTCATTTTCACACATTTTTGTACAGTTCAACAAAATAGACACAAGTAGTAAATTAGTGAGCTTTAGAGATGCTGGTAGGCGGATTTACCTGTGGACAGAGCCAGGCTAGCTGTTTCCCCCTGCTTTCAGTCTTTATGCTAAGCTAGGCTAACCTTCTACTAACCAAACTTTGAATCAAACTTTGAAGCTAATGTTGCTCTTAGATGGTTTGATTTGTTTGTTCACTGCTGGTGAATAATGTATGTGTATAATTCAGTAATTAATTCCCGTATCGTTTTCCTCAGCCACAACGGCAAGTTGACCGCCCTCGGTGGCGACCGCTTGCTGTCTGAAAGTGCCTTTACTCAGTTTCAGACATGACGTCAACATGTTAAATTGCCATCACATTTACGTAAGAAGGAGCTGAAGGGGCTTTTATGTTGTAACCAAGGGCAACAACACAAAGAGTACTGTGAAACGTTACCTTGCCGATAACGTCGTTGCGGCTGAGCCTGTCCTTGTCCATGACGGTGATGATGATGGTGGTCTCCCTCAGCACATGGGCGGGCACGTCGAAGGGGAAGGACTCGTTGAAGACGGGGTTCAGACAGCGCTTCATCGTCACTGTCTTCTTCTTCTCTACACGCTTGTCCTTGTGCATCAGCCACACCTTCACATATGGATCTGCATTGTGGACGCAAAGAACAGCAGTTTACATGAGAGCGAGGATGAAGATGCCCATGCAAGGTCATTTTTGGGGGCAGGCTTGCAATTACCCTCTTAATTGTTAAAGTCAGGGAAGGCAGCAGGGAAGTTTGAGCTCAAGGTCAACTTATCCCCTGAGCTTGGAAACATACAAATGAGGAAGTATTTATGGAAACAGGGCCTGGGATTTGTACTACCAATTCTGGAGCATTATCATTTTCTGTAATACTAACAGACCCCGCTCCTACTACTGCAGGAAGCAGTAATTTTACAAAAATATTCCACAGAAAGCATTTCGCAGTGAGACCTGACACTAGCACCAGACTGAGCTGACACAGATTTGGCTGTGGGCTGAAGATCCTCATAGATATACAGAAAAAGAGAGAACAGGAAAGAGAGAGGGCAAGGGAGAGATGCTTGATGTAATGTCACCTTGCTGCTACAGCTACGTATCTACGGTCCGACCCAGCTCAGGAGCCAGACGGCAACCGTCCTCCGGCCCGGACAGGTCAGTAAATGTTTGAACACGGAGACGGAGCCACGTGTGAAGCCACAGAGCTTCCAATGTCACGAGAAGGGCTTCAGACCGGTGAACAAGGGTTAGAAAGAGAAAAGACTAAACAAACAGGGAGGATTCTGTACCTGAGGTGCCCCCAATATCCATGGCTTTGAGATTGCGTGCTTTGATGATGTTCACAGTGATGGTGTTGGCAGTGGGATTATAGCAGAGAGACACCAGCAGGTCTCCTCGTCTCCCCTGAGGGACACACACACACACACACACACACACACACACACACACACACACACACACACAATGGAGTTTGAATCACCCAGTCTAATTCCAGATTTCATCAGGGAATATCAAACTCCAGATTACTCACTAGCTTGTTGTGTAATCTTACACCACCGCCCTTTCTGCTCTAACCCCTTGTGCCAAACACAGATGGTCCAGTGACCAGGCTGGCTTAGCTGAGCCCGTTGCTCACCCTAAAATTACGTCAATCAAGCTCACATGCTGAATGCAGTCAACAAATGGCATCACACTTGTTTTCATAAAACTGTAATTACAACATCTGAATGAAAACACTGGATTTGTCATCATTCGGCCATATGGCCCTCTCTTACACTGCCATCACTGCAGGGCTTGAGCTCCTTCCAGAAGGTCTTTATCTGGCCCAGCTCCACCTTGTTGAGGGGGATCGACACCTCTCCAATGGGGTCATTCCTGCTGAAGCGGTCGTAGTCCAACACCTGAAGGTATAGAGTGCGCTCTCTCACCTTCTCATAAGGGAAGCCTGAGACAGAGGCAGAAACAGATAACACTGAGGTTACAGAGAGTGAAAAACATATTCTTGACAGTACAGGGAGGGCAACATAATCGCCACTGTGCTAACAGGGATGAATTTGGCAAAGGCCAAAGTGCATTTCAAAAACTGCAGGACCAGCCAGCGCTCTCTCAAATGACTGAGAGGGATCATTATACTCTGTAGTCTCATTCATTTTTCAAGTACACTGGCTATTGTTCTAATTTTGGAAAGGGCTTGAGCCTCTTGAACATTATTTTGGCTATTTTACCATCGTGCTGTCATCTAAGCACAATGGCCATAATGAAACAAATTCAGTGAGACACTTTACTGCTCTCTGCGAAGCTGCTACTAAACATCTGCAGTTTGCAGCACTCAAGAATATCAGTCAGTTTGGTTATTTCACATGAGAGATTTCTGTATTTCTGTTTTTGTCCGTACTTTTCTCACTGGTTTGAAGTGGTTGGGGCTCAGGTGGAAAAAGGGGATGTCACATACTTCTTTACCAATATTTGAAACAGAATCTGATGACAGTCGTGGGGTTGATTTTTATGTTACTGGGCCACTGTCGATCAAATCTGACCAAACCACACCCACACAGTCTGACTGATGAAGCAGATTATCAGAGTTTTCCATGTTAAACTGTTATTAAATAATAACTAAATAGATTTTTTAACTTTAATTTTGAGTGTTGCTCATTTAGTCATGAATATTTAAAGTTATAGGGATATATGGATATGAAACATGACAAAATGTAAAGGAAAAAGATTTAATGACATCAATAACACTTGCAACAGTTCTTTGATAAGTAGCTGAGTGGAAATAACACAGACCCTCAAACAGGAAGGTTTCGTTCCAGTGGGGGTTGAGGTTCTTCCTCTTGACCTTGGTCTCCAGCTTGTGCTTCTTGTCGGGCAGCAGGTAGATTTTGACGAAGGGGTCAGAGGTGCCGGAGAAGTCCTTGGCCGGGAGCTCCTGGCCCCTGAGAACTTTAACGGTGAGGGTCGTGTTCTGGAAGCTGTAGCCTATGCTGAACTGGATCCGGCCCAGCTTCTCACTGATAGGCCCTTCACCGTCATCATCCTCCGAACCTGGAGACAGCTGCAGGGCCACAAATGCAGTCAAATAAATATAAACACATGCAGCAGCAACATCAGCAGCAGCAGCTACTCACATGAAAAGTTCAGTCCAAGGGCACACACTTTTTTGACACAAGCACGTGCACGCAGACCGTGACAGAGAGAAGCTGTGAGGGGAGGAGATTTTAGAGCTGCATTTCTATCATGGCGTACTCAAGCAGCTGCTCAAAGGCAGAGATTGGTGTGACATTAAGAAGACTGAGAGAGTTTTATTTCCTTTCTAATGTTCTTAAGAGGCAGGAGGTGCTCAGATTGAAGATAGAGGAGCTTTAGACCACCCATTCTCTCACACAGCCTCTCTGACTGCTTTATCACTGCTGTGCACTAAAAGGCCACTATCTGATGGAAAGCAGCGGACAGAGAGAGGGAAAGAGAGAGCGAGAGACAAATAGAAAGAGCAGGAGAGAGAGAGAGAGCGCATTGCATGAGGGGCATGGAGAGAACGGAAGCACAGATCAAGGTTGGCATTCTTCACTTGCAGCGGTCTTTATGGTCGCTTCTTTTCTCCCCATGGCTCCACCTTCTGTTTGTCCTTCATTTTTACCAGCAGTTCATAAGACCACTTTGTGCAAACGCCTTCACTGACACATTGAGAAAGACTGGCCTGGTTGTCTGGTTTGCATGCAAACTCCCTCTCTCTGAGCATTACCTGAAATTGTCGATTTCAGTGCTTTAGGCCCGAGCTTCAATTTCAAAGTGACAAAGACTCACTCACTCAGAATTTGTCAATATGGGTTTTAGAACTGACAGGCAGAGCAAGTGTGAAATATTCCAAGTCTAATTTATCAAACAGTGTGAGTCACCTTGGATGACTTGCCTCGCTTGATTGCCACTGTAGGAACTGCCTGTGTGTTTTTTTTCTATTATGGCTCCTTTATTACCACGTGCAGCTTTAAATCAACCTGTGCACAGAGGATGACTCGGCAACACTAGTCCTACCCGGTGACTTAGAATTACCTCATGTCGTACAAGGCCAAATGTATGTGGACACCAGCATATTACACACATACAGTATGTGATCGCTGAATATTTCATTCCATGTGCATCGTTATGATTCACTCTTCTGGTTTCAGGCTTTCCAAATGATTTTAGAACCTGGCTGGAGAGGTTTGCTTCCATTCAGCCACAAGAGCATTAATGATGTCGGGCACTGATTTTGGCTGATAACGCCGAGCTCACAGTTGGCGTTCTGATTCATCACCAAAGGTGTTGGATGGGCTTGAGGTCAGGACTCTGTGGAGGCTAGGCAGGTTCTTCCACACCAAACTGGAATTGTCATGTCAAGGTCAGTTTACTCATCATGAGGAGTACTAAGTCTGAGAAAATAACCGCTTGGAGACTGCAACTTTAAAACAGAAAGCCTGCTTTATAAATTGGGGGCATGGAGTTTAAAAGACATGAGCGTTTACAATATATGTATGATTTGTCATTTTGTTTTTGAATCAGAATATCTTGGCCTCTTTTGCTTCAATTTTGACCATTCATTTTTAAATCCGTCTCTTGTGAGTCCCACAATTTTATGGATGTGCAATACTAAATTTCTGGAGTGCCCCTTCAAGACTCCCCTTCATGAATAAGTCAGGCGAAATTCTATATTTTTCATACTGTCAACAAATCCCGTGTAAAGCCAAAAACTAACAATGAATTGGTCTGTGAAACCAAAGCCTGATATCTTACTCCTCTGTGCCATAGAGCTCCATTGTTGTCCAAAACTATTAAAAAGACATAAATGAGCCACATCATTGCACATCAGTTCTCCTTCAATAAAATGAACGTGTGCGCTTTAGTTTGTTTTGAGTCAATATCATATGCATCGTACTGGTGTCATAATTACCAACTAGCGCATATTCATCCGCAGCCAGAAATAGTCCCAAACAAATTGGCTATTTACTCCAGTTTCAGTAACAATTGCTAAGATCTACAGTGCCCAGCTGTTTCAGGAAATAACTCTTCAGTAGGAATCAGTGGGCTTGGGGCTTGGTGCCACAGATATGGGATATGTTAACAATGAAATAACATAGAAGGACACCTACCTTTTCCTTTAATTGGAACTAAGCGCAGACAGTGGTGTCCACATACTTTTAGCAAAATACTATAGATCAAGATTCATCAGCATAGGTAACAGCGGGATGGATGTGTGGTGGCATAGAAGGTCTTACCATCACCATGTCTCCAGTGAGAGAGTTGGCCAGGTCAGTTACGGAGGAGTGGCCGTCAGCATCAGGGGGTTGACCTTTGGGGCTGTTAGCTGGCTTGTTGCCCCTGTAAGCAAAAACACAGGTTGACCCAGAGGGAAAACGGCGAGGACATGTGCTGAGAAGCTAACTCGTCTCCAGAAAGAGAGAATGTCTGAGCACACAGGGGGTCCAACCTCCACCTGTTTGGCGCTTGAAAACTGCCTATCTGAAACGACCAATTGAGTCCAAGTTTGCTTTGGACAGATGTCACTTCAAAGTAGATTGTGCTTTTTCTAGCTATCATGAGCGAAGCCAAAAAAAATCTGCCAAAGATTCCACAGATTAACGGCGGGCGCTAGAACTGAGGACATTTGATGTGGTGATTTGTGTTTGATGAAACTTGGAATCTGAGTTGACTATACATATGTCCAGTGTGGCAAACATCCATATCTCTAACAAGAAAGTTACCTCCACCAAGTAAACAAACACATTTTCAGACAGAACACAAAACAGGACCACTAAATTTAAAATTAATTATCTCCAATCCCAATAGAGTTCATGATCAACCCTTATACCCTCTAACAACATTAACGAGACACACATGTATAATGACATGTATAGCAACATGACGTCACTATATATACAATAGACAGACATGTATAGCAACATGTAGAGGACCAGACGTGTCACAGGACAGATGTTGAACAGTTGTGTGTGTGTGTGTGTGTGTGTGTGTGTGTGTGTGTGTGTCTGTGTTTAAATCTCTCAGATATTAAGAATCTGCATCAACAACACAAAATATTATTAAAAACATAAAAGAGAGAGCAGAGATCTCCCATGGCAGAGCTGGTACTTAGGTACAAATGTTAATAGTTAAGTTTAGTTCCTTCCCATGAGGATTGTTGAAAACATAACGTTAAAGTGGGACAAACATTCTGGGAGAAAAACCTCTATGTTCATACATCATGAAAACAAGAAGAATCACAAAGTGTAAAGAAAAAAAAACAGCAAAGAAGACAAAAAAATTAAAAGAGAATAAATATCATGAGATTAAAGAAAGAATGAAGAAAGATAGAACAAGAAAGAGCTCAAATGCGAAAGTCCTGGCCAATGTAATGTGACACATTGGACACACAGCACTCGATAGATGACTGGTCAAGGCACATGGAGAGGCTGAACACTGAAACACTGTTAGGCAATAAACAAACAGTAAATAGAGAAGAAAAACTGAAACACAGAGAAAAGAAATGAGGAGACGCAGAGAGGATACTGAAGTTGCAGACACACACACTGGACAGAAATCATAAAGACTGTAGATAAGATAGAAGGTTCAACAAGGAATGTAAGAAATAGAAAAGCAAGCTGAAAATTATTTATCTGTATTAGAAGAGATAGCAAGTATTAATAGCATGAACAGTGAGGTTACGAAAAACCAAAACCAAACAGAGAGTGAGATTGTTACAAACACCAGCACATTAGAGAGAAAAACAGAGCTGCAAGAAAAGATAGGGAATGAAGGAAGGAAAGCCTGGAAACACAAGAGAGGCTTAGTTTGGTCAGTCTGATAAGTATCAAAAAATAAGAGACAAAAATAAAGAGCTATGCACACACAATATCTCTAACAGGAGACAAAGGGGCGGACATGCTAAAGGGAGAAAAAGAGCACAGAGAAGAAAAGAAAAAGACAATAAATACAATTGATCACCAGGAAAAGAAGAGCAAGAACCATCGTTCTTTACGTGGAGAGCTCAAAATAAACGATAGATGAGATATAGTATGAAAGAGAAATAAGGCGTAGATATACCATACAAAAATATAATATCATTGAGAACACAAAGAGGGACAAATAGTAAGAACATAGGAAGTGCACATTTAGAGTGTTACAAAGGAGGACATTGGTAGAAATGAAGTAAAAACTACAAATTATGTAAGTTGACTTTGAATCTAACCTGATTTTCCAACCATTAAGCAACACTCTAAAAGTGTGGACTGGGGACACAAGGGCCAAAGCACAAACTGGCATTGGCTACATGTGCATATATAATATATGCAAGTAGTTGTCACTCAGAGAGTGAAGGCAATGCCTTGGACAGGCAGAAAACAAGGAGCCCATAGAAAGTCTGTCTGTCTGGCCAGCATTCTCGAGCTTTTCACTGAGAGAATGAGAGTATGTTTCATGGGTCATATTTTTTTTTTTTTGTTGGGCACTCTAAACTGCAAATTTGGATGAGAACTGATGTTGAATGCAATAATGTGTACATTTTTGCAGAAGACAAGGACAGAACCAGGGGAAAATATACTGACAAATAGACAGACAGAAAAGGCAAGCAAACAAGACAAGCAAACAGACAATCACTTCAACCAGCAAAGGAACCAGAGCGAGACGGGGGGGAAGGAGGGATGTTAACCATTTCGTGAAGGGAAGGGAATATTCATCAATTGGTGTTAGTTGTATTAGTTGCCAAGGGAGGTAATTGCATTTTCAGGGGCCTGTTTATTTTTTTTGCACAGACTCTAAACTGCAGGCAACGAGTTTGAGAGGAGAGGAAAAGGCTGGGTAAAACACTAAACCAAGATCTGGGGATTTGCTCAAAAGAGCTCTAAAGCAAGGAGAGAGACTTCTGGTTTTGAAGTAAAGCACGGCACCTCCCTCCTCCTCCACCTCCCAACTATCGATGGGGGAGTGAACGTCTTCAATTATTCATTCTCCTTCATGCTTCATTCAGGGGTTCAGTGCATTCTCAGGTAAGAGCTAGTGCAGCCAGGGGAATGGCCTTTCTACCAGCCCTGCTCTACAGCACCTGAGGTGGTCCTCTGCTCCAGCGCTGCCTCCAGGCTGTTTAAACAAAGCGGCTGGGGCTGCAGATTTGTTGCAGGAAATAAGATACTTCCTCCAGATCATACAGTATATCGTGAATTGAAAAGGAAGATTGGTTTCGGTTTATTTAATTTCTAAAAAAGCAATATTAATTGTGGCAGATGGTAATACTACAACTGCTACATCCTGGTTCCAATGCTTTTTCCGTCTGACCCCTTGGGGGTTGATATGGAAATTGATGGTTTAAAGCCTGCAGTTGTCTACAGTATCCAGTGGGAGGCAGAGTGGACTCGAGTTCAGATCAGATTCTCCCACAGCTAAGGCACAGAAAGTGGGCTGTTGGCATAGCAACGGCTCTAGAAACACAGACCATACATATAGGGGTTTAGGGTGTGTGTGACAAGAGGTTGTTGGGAGTGGGCGCAGGGGAAGGGTGTGTTTAGAGGGGTGCAGCAAACAGGCAAACACACTTAGAACAAAGAAGTTAAGGTATAGGATATATGACAGGTACGGGTGAGAGCCTCGCAGACACACACATTCACATGAACAGACATATGGAGGCAGGCGGGGCCACTTTGGGTTTCACCGTCCTGTGATACTATCCTTTTTTTGTTACCTGACCGAGGGCCAGCAGCTCGAAGAGGGGGGGGAGGGGGGGAAAGACACTCCACTTCTAGGCTGGAGAGAGACGCGAGAAAGAAAGCCCAACCCAGCCCGTTTTTTGTTTTTTTTCCCCCCCACCCCTCTGCAAACATGTCACACTCAAACAAACACGCTCGCCCGAGACCATGAAGTGATGTATTTCAATGTCTATGCTCAATTTCATAGCCGCCCACTAGATCTATCATTTTTCAGGGGCCACAGCATACTTCCCAGCATCATACACAGTCAAAACCACAGAAGTGAAGCATGGCGCTGCTTACATAACTCATCATCCACATGAAACATTCACACTAGAGTCAGCCAGTCATCCCTGCTGCTTCACTTCTCCGGCTACGACCACAAATTCTGCTGCGACATATAAATATGGATGCTTTCACCGTTAACTAATTACTTCCTGCATGTTGGAACTGGAAATGAGTCTAAAATAGCATCATTTACTGAAATCCCATTTCAGGAAGAGCAACATGGGAGGTGCTAAATGCTGCCTTCTGTGTATCTGCTTCTTTCACAAAGACAATGCAGTGGGTGCCAAATGTTGATCTTTATAAGTACTGTTTTATGTCTATTTTAATAAGAAGCCGTATTTCTGATGTTTTTTTAACATACTTTGGTGGCCAGTGATTGCCCTTTTAACTATGATACAGTAAAGCATTGCAAATATGATTACTTTCGAGTCCAAAGATGAGCTTAGTGTCTGCCCTATCTATAACAGTTGAGCCTCCACCTCCCTTTATGGCCTCCCAATACTCTCTGCAATTTAGCATTCATGTCTTAGAGCTCAATTAAAATAACTAGCCTATCATTCCGGGGAATTTCAGCAACATGAAATCATCAAAACATTTTAAAAGTCCATTAAAACTGCAAACATGAGTCTAACAAATGTTTTGAATCCCGATTAAATTTAAAGATTGCCTCTGAGGTGGAGGCTGCTGCAGATGTGCCACCTGTTCTGAGGCAGGACACAGGGGTCCTAGGTTAATGCTTCAAATAGCTCATCTCCCCAACCGCCATCCATCTATCTGTATGTATGAGATGAGCATTTGTAACAGCATGTACCTGCTGGCTAGAGTGCTGCCTTCAGCCCCGCATAACGCATGGATGTGCAGAGTACAATAAGTACTCCCTCCTACTACTCTCATGGAAGGAAGGTGGATTTGTACCCTGAATTTTCTCTCATCCTCCTCTGACATATGGATGGATAGATGGATGTTCGAATGCACTCCCCTCCTCCTTCTCTCTCTCTGACTTTTTTTTCCCCCGCCTTGGTGCTATCCACTTTCCCCCTCTCTTAGCACGTAACTGAATGCATCTCAGCATTCCCCCTGTGATGTGTGGATGAGCATGGTGGCCACAGGGAGCCAATGCCTCAGGGACAGTCTTAACCAGAGCCCCTGAAGACTCTGATACAGTTGGGCCCGCTGATTAGTTGGGCCCGTTAAAGCCCCTGTCACAGGAGGAGCACTGTGTCAGACTAGCGGAGCATAGCACAATCAATTTGCATGTTTATGTACAAACACACATACAGATTATATCATCTTGAAGAATTATAACAATAGTTTTTTTTCTATTATTATAACAAAACAAGGCCCGAAATGACCTTAAAATCTTAAAACTCTACACATGTATGTGACCGATGATCCAACATCGAGCCTAAACACACATCCTCCACCACATAAACATTAAATTCCTTCTACTCACACTAATGCGGTTAGGGCACAAACACACAGTCATGACATTAAATAAACACACATTTATATTGATTTAGGTAAAAGGTCATAACCACCATTCGCTGTTTGTCTTTGCCTTTCATGTCAAGTTAAGCAATGTAATAAGCTCATAAATTATGAAGCAATAATATATAGCCCACTTGGCAATTAACAGACATTCAGAGAGTCAGAGAGCGCGTCCCGTCTTTGAGGCAGAGAGTATACATCTATATTTATCAATATCTGCAAGATGTATTCTGAAACAAGAAACAACTCCACTGGCTTACACAAAATGATGTAACATGCATGGATGAATAATTGAAAGACCACAGGCAAGTGGATTGAATGTTAATGTGGCACAAGGATATATACCCTGCCTCCTCTGTCCTCAACCTCCATCCTCATTGGGCTGTTCGCTTGCTGCTCAGACACAGATCTAGATTCAAAGCTCTCGGGGATTGGTGGCTTCTCTTTATAGCAACACTGGAGGAGAACCTACTGTATAGGTTCACTGAATCGCAACAGAATTGTATGAGTGAAGACCAATGAAGCATCAATGAGCCACTCTAACATCCTCATTAAGCTTTCTAAGATCCACAACCTATGGATGCCTGGGATATAAACAACTGAGCATGTGCGGCCCCAGAATCAAAGCAACACATAATTTTGTAATCCAGCCGAGTTCCTCTGCTATTTAATCGTGCAACCTTCCCTCCCTCTCTCTCCCCTGAAAATGTGCAACCTTGGTTTGAAAGTCTCTATCACTACCACCAACTCTAGCACAGTTCAAACTGTCAGTCAGCTCCTGCCTCACTTCACAAACAAATGGCCACACACAACACTTTCATTCAGCGATCGCACACACAAGGTCAGTGAAGGAGCGTAATGAATATCACGCACTATAACACCTTCTCATGGCCAGTGGGGATAACAGTGTGTTTGTTTGGCTTGCCTTCAAATATGGCCAAGCAACAATGAAGCGTTAACACACTGCTGAAGGGTAAATGCAAAGCCTGTCAAGTACTTTACCTATATGTTCATATTAACAAGATTAATTGTGGTGCAAGGTCAGGAGTATTGCTGTTTCCAGTGGTGGAATAAGCACTCAGATCCTTTACTTAAGTAAAAGTAGCAGAAAAAATACTCCATTATAAACTCCTACTTAAGTTAAAGTACAGTATTATCAGCAAAATGTACTTTAAAGTATCAAAGTAAGTTTGTCAGGAAAATATATTATAATATATGACATTATTAGATTGTGATTTACTGTTGTAGCTGGTCGAGTTGGAGATCGTTTTAACTACTTTTTATATAGTTAGGCAGTTTAGTCCAGTGGTTCCCAACCTAGGGTTCGGGCCCCTCCAAAGGATCACATGATAAATCTGAGGGGTCGTGAAATGATTAATGGGAGAGGAAAAAAATGAAGTTCTGCTACACAAATTTGTACTCATTATTTTGGAATATTCTCTAATCTTTTTTTTTGTGAAATATTGGACAATTTTACCTCTTTTTCTCTTTGTTATATAAATGAAACCATCTGAGAAGTTTAGATGGAAAATGTGTCTTTGATGGAACTGCTAACAGCTCATAGACATCTGAAATATGACAGGGGGACCCAACTAGACACTGCTTTTTTGTAAGAGGTCACAAGTCAAAAAGGCTGGAAACCACTGATTTAATCTTTAACTATGCATTGTTTTTGATATATATATATTACAATCCATGTTTTATTATGTAAAATCCAAATCTGTACAGTAACTATTAACTAAAGCTGTCAAATAAATGTAATGGATTAAAAAGTGCAAAGTACAGTGCTTGAGTAAATGTACTTCCACCACTGGTTGTTTCACTAATGTAGGGCACCACATATCAGTTGTGCAGAGAAGCTCTTTGATATGAGTTGAGAGATTTTACTTTTATGTTAGTATTGATGACATTAACATTTGAGAGTCACATAAACTATTCACATTAACTTCAGAGGCTTTATGTTTGGCTGAAATATAACTTAGTTTAATAGATTCACAGGGTATAACATGAGTGATGCAGGTATGGAGATGAGTGATGGGCACATGAAGGACATGTTTGATGTTAATGCACAGACTGCGATGATATGGCTATACAAGGGGTGTGGAGAGTGAGAGACGAATGAAAGCGTGTCTATGTCTCCAGCTCAAAGCAGGCTCGAGAGCCCCGTTTAGAATGAGCAATATGCCAAGAGCGTGATTGATTAAATCATGGTCAGACATCTGTGAAGTCAGCACTAACACCACGGAGAATGATATACTCCCAGCAAGCTTACACCTTGCATTTCTAATATACTGTGGACTTCTAATGTTTATTTGAGCATCTAAATTTAGCATCCAATTAAAGTGTGGCTAAATCATTTATTATACATTTGAATGTATAATCTATCATGAAACAAACAAAAGTGGCTCAAGTGGAATTAGTTTACAGCTCAGGAGAGGGATACACAGGAGCTCACTAAACGGCCAAGACATTTGAAGCGTTCATTATATTCAAAGCTTTATTTTTACTTCCTAGTTCTCTATTGTTCGCAGACTTTAAGCTGCCAGTCATTGTGTTTTGACTGAAAGAAATTAAATGAACCTCAGGTTAATCTAGAAAATACCACAATGCACTCAATCACCGTTAATCGAGGTGAGTCCTGCTGGCCATGTGCTGGACTGAGCAGCCTGCGGTTCCTGCTTGCTGTTTAGTCTATTAGTGGATTTCACAACCCATTTAAGGAGGTTTCCAGGTGAACACAAAAGCTGGAAAAGCCAGATGTAATGTGCACAGCAAATTACACAGAAAATTGTACTCCTCTGTGGCTCTGCGGGTTTCACACTAATCCTGAACAATGGAGACAGTTTTGATGTTCACAAACGCACCATTCTTGCTCGAAGAATACTTTCATGCTTGTTTGTAACTCCATGCGGTGCTGTGTTGATTCTAGGAGAAGGCCACAGGCTGCTTGGGGGCAAGAGACTAAAATGAGGCAGGCAAACCAAGAGACAAATATCTTTCACTAGTTGTTGACGTAGTGTAGCTCAAAAGGCAGATTTTTTTTAATGATAAATAAAGGTGCTTATTAGTTAAGGGAGGATAATTGCCATCATTCTGAAAACACAAGAGACCCTGCAAATGTCTCCAGTTGCACAGCCCACATGTGCAGCTTCATACTGCAGCTGCAGTCAGATAAGAAAACAGTTACCATCTGGATTGTAATAGAGCCCTAGTTTTAAATCAGGTGTCAAATTGATGAAACACTTGTGAATGAGGAATAATTGGTGTGACGAGTAAATCAGAATTTGTTCACCCTCCCCTGCCATTTTGTTTTAAGGTGTGCGTCATATTATGTATCTCCAAATTGTCTCCAATTTGTCACAGACTCAAAGTGAGGTTAAAACGACCTAATTGGACTGCAGAGGAAATCGAGTGTGTCGCATCTGCCTTGGGCTGGACCAAACGCAGGATTTCACTCTGGCTCTGTGGTGTTACACACTGGCGCAAATAATCAAAACCACCATCCACGGTCGAAAATGAACAACACAAGCACAGCGTGGTTTGAGCTGCTTGTTTCACATGACACAGCCACTGTACTCATTTGTTAGTCTTAAACTGTTCCACAAAAAAATTGGTCCAATTCCTAAACAGACTGCAAAACTAATTATTTTGGGAAATAGGGAGATGCGAGCGAGAGTGGTGCACCCATATAGACGAGTGGAAATATTTTGGCTTCTAGTGTGTAAGGTGCCTGGCAAGGAAAAGTTTTATTTTTAGCAGCATGTTTATGTAAGTGACTACCATGTTGTGGAATAATGAGGAGGCTCTCTGGGCCCCTTAGTGGAGCTACAGAGACGGGACGGGACTCTCAGAGCAGCAGAGGGTGTTTGAAGGGAGCTAATGAGCAGGAGGGGAAAAAAAGAACACAGGAGTAGAAAGGACTGGGATAATAAAAGCATGGAAATACAAAGGAAATACGACAATTACCAATGGGAGGTCTCTGTAAGGCAGGAGTGAAAAGACAAACAAATAGAGATGAAAATGGTGGAGGAGAATGTCTTTGCGATGGGGGAGATAATTATCATGGTCAGGAAAAAAAGACCACTGGCATGAGAAAACAGTTTTATTTGATTCACTGAAATGTTACCCCTAAAAGCAGAAAAAAGGACTGGAGTACCAGTGAGCATTTCACTGCTGTGATTTATGAGCTCATCACTGCTTTACAGCTAACATCCACATTGCTTTATCTCTTTACTCATCTCAGCATTATAGGCATTTTTTTCTACATTTGGTTTCATAGTCAGCTCTCATTTTTATTTCTGTAACAGAGTGTCAGGCTCTGGTGCTATTTCAGGTGCAGGTCTGTGGCACAATGCACTTAAGTGCAGTGACTCACCGAAAACACTGCAAAACAAAACTACTCTCCTCTACCTCGATTCTGAAATCATCTCGTTTTTCATCAATATCATATCCTTCACGTCCTTTCATTTGCACTCCATTCTCTCACATACAACAACCATTCTCACACATTATCTGGTACCTCTTCTCAGGAGGGGGCTCCTGATTGGCTGGTGGTGCTGCCTGAGCTGTTTCCTGCAGGTCAGGGATATTGGCAAAGTCATCTTGCTCGGCCACACCAATGGCCAAAGCCAGGACCACCATCTTCCCTTCACTGGCTCCCCATAAAAAAAAATACGATAAGAGATAGAAACAGAGATAGAAAGAGAGGCGAGAAAAGAGACCAGATGCAAAGGATAGGGAAATCGGACATAAAGAAGGTGTGGTGCAGGGGGAGAGAAGAAAAGAGAGGTCATTTCAGGTGACAGCAAGGACAGAAAGCAGAGAGGCGGCGGGACAATAAGAGACCATATGAAAGTAAACAGAGGAAGCAGTAACAGAGAAAATGGTCATAAAGGAAAAAACACCCCAGCAGTAAGCACTTTGTCCAGGGAAGGATATTAAGAAGATACCTTAAACTGAAAGGCCGAATTAATAATAATGTAATGATTTTAATGAAGTGGCACTGACAACAGGTGCAGGCTGTGTTCACATCATACAGACAACAAATAATTAAGGGAACTGGTGATGATTAGTTAATGATTGTTAATGGATGTGATATTCAGCAGCTTGCACATCAGCTTCCACACATTTAAAAGGTATGTACAGGCCTGTATGCACACACACACTCACCCACACACACAGTAATTTATCTAGTTATTTAACCTGCCTTCTGCTTTCCCTCCAGACTCACCTTTCCCATCGAACATGCCTGTCGTCTTTCTCCAGAGTTAAGATTTAATTAAACCTCATTAAGAAGATCTGGACTAATTGTTTCTATTTGAGTGACACAGTGTCTTGAGGTGCTCGGTGTGTGTCACCGTTTTCTGGGTCACTGCTCTCTCACTCTCCGTGTTGCACTCTTCTCATTTCATCTTCTCTATTCTGCTACACTTGCTCTCCAAATCCCCTTTCCCCCTCATCTCTATCCCCTACTCTTAATTCTCTGCCTCTTCATCACTGCCTCCTTCCCTCCTTCCTGTCACCCACACCCACGGTTCTATAGTTTAAGCCTCTGACTGCGTTACAATACCTCCGCTACGAAAATACGTTGCTGCCAAGCTGTGGAAAGATACCACCCTAAACTTCACAATTTCATCTTCTTACACGCCGCCAAAAGCTTTTCTTGCAGCACCATAAAGCCTTGTTTAATAATCTCCCTGTTATACGTCTATACCAGTGGTTCCCAACCTTTTATGTCTGACCTACCTCCACAACCCCTTTCGGATTAACTCAAGTACCCCGTCACCACCCGTCATAAATGTGTTAATTTGAAGGGATTTTATTTATATTATTTATTTCAACCTTTTATCCATTACTTTTAGCTAACTATGTCAACCTTTAATCCATTACTTTTAGCATACTATAACTTTTTATCCATTACTTTTACTGTAGCTAACTATCTGAACGTTTATCCATTACTTTTAGCTAACCATTTGAACTGTTTATCCATTACTTCAAGCTAACTATCTGGACTTTAATCCATTAACAACAAACATTCAACAGTCTTTTAGCAAACTGTTTCAACCTCTCTGCTCACTTGCTGACAGTTTTCACACACTCAATTGCAACACGTAGTGTTCATGTGTTACAGCTAACTCAATGTGTGAATTTTATTTAGCAAATAATATTAATTAATTAACTAATTAATTAATTGAGCTACTCCACAACAGTTATTGGATCCCACTTCTCCCATCACCTTTTAAGTATGGGCATTTACACTCAAGAATATTGGTAA
Source organism: Macquaria ambigua (assembly GCA_008360985.2). Lineage (NCBI taxonomy): Eukaryota > Metazoa > Chordata > Actinopteri > Centrarchiformes > Percichthyidae > Macquaria > Macquaria ambigua. The sequence goes on from VMKM01000067.1 coordinate 554,868, forward strand.
AACACTTCAATCAATGCACCGAACATTAAGGAAGCAGAGGCGAGAGAGGGAGCAGACATTAATGACACCAGGATAAATTATCGTTTTTAAGCCAAAAAGCATAAAGACCAATCGCCCAAGAGATCCATTTGGTCAAATGGCTCTAAAGTCAAGATATCTGTGTCAATCACATCAACACATTCACTGAGCAATGATTCACCCAGATAGGGAATCTGGCCAAGATTGAAATTAACTGGCTTGAACAATGGGTCATGTCTATTACTGGACCGCTCTGTCATCAATCATATGGGGTGTTGCTGTTGCAGAGAAGGAAATACAACAATGACCTCAATCTCACATTTGCAATGATGTGTGCTATTGTTGACTATTATGGGCGACATCGCTACATCGCTAATGCTCAGTTAGCCGGTGGCATTAGTTCAGCTGTGTCGTCCTCAAAAGTCCGGAGAAGCTTTAACGCACATAAAAAAGAAAAACGAATGGTGAAAACCTACTGTAAAATGGATTCAGTGCAAAGGGACATTAAACACATGTTGTACCTTGGCAGTGTCCTTCCTCATCCCTTCATCCCCCCCCCCACTCACACACACACACACACACACACACACACACACACACACTTCTGGCCTGAAGTAACAATATGTTGTAGAAGTAATGGTGCTGGTGACATAAGATCAATGCTTCAGGGTTAACACAAATCTACACACAGCTGCTCAACCCTTGTTCTTATACTGATACGCTGTGACACGTGGACTGTGATGTTCACATGCCGACACACGTCAGCAGGCTAGCGGCACAACCAGCGCACACAGAGTTACTATTAGCATAAAAGTTACAGTGATACTGGAAAAAGAGGTGCCATTTTAGCTGCAATTCTCATGAAATACAGATTAGGCCGACTGACGTGTCTCCTAAGTAGGATATTTAATAGTCATTCCAAAGGACGGCTCAGAAATAACATCATGTAATTGAGTGGGACGGTATGAATATAAAATATATTGTGACTTTTCATGACACCTTCTCATGAATATTATGAACTAGCACCACTAGCTCTGTCCTGTAAAGACAATTGCAGCAGACAGGCTGAATGCCGTCCAAACAGATGTTACTGTTTAGCAGAGCATACAGCGTAAACATTGAACAATTTATCACAGAATGGGACAGAAATAGCCCACAATATGTCGGCAACTTCCTTGCCATTTTTCATGCACATGATGTCATTCATTTTTAAAATTAGGAAAAATGCTCAATAAGAAGCTTTGTAATTCATTTCAGCTGATTACTGACTACAGCACTGTGCATTGATATGAACAAATGCTGAAAACAATAATGATGTATTTATTAATTAAACACTCGGTTTCAGTTGAGATTTGAAACTATCATAAAACATATCAAGTAACCATATGTACTCCCCCTCTAAGAATAAAATCTAATAAACATAATCTATAATTGTTAATATCAGTGTGTGATCTATGACGTCTTGATAAAATGAGATGTTGATCCATCTCCTACACAACCACAGGGCTTAGAGCTAAAAGACAACAGCTTATTAACATTTATAATATATTTTTCAAATAAGCCAACCTCTGGCCTCCTCATCTGCGTTCAACTTCATCATCCTACATTAACGTAATAGGCTATAACGTGGATTGACTGCCTTTGCAACTGTATATAGCATATCTAGTTGCCAGTGTTACAGTGAAAGCAATGACTAAACTTGTGCAAAACAATCCTGCACATGCTCCCAAACAACAATCTCATATAGCAACACACACCTACATAATCCACATTTATACATGTATGCACACAAGCACACAGTACATATTTTGACAGACAGAAGTAATATCCTTCCCTGGATATTGATGCAAACTGAAAGAAAACACCCGAAAGAAAAAGCACAGAAAAGTATTTCACAAAGGTAAAGGTAAAAGCAGATAAGTTAGTACTTAAACAGAGATACATTATAAACTATTTGAAGACATTAAGCGTTACACATACCTTAAACAAATGCATAAAATAACTCTGCATTGCATAGCATAGCATAGCATATAGTGTAAGACACAGGTAGAGACAGAGGCCTAAGCAGGTGACACTACAAAAGACTCCATAAAGATATGAAGGAAGAGCTGAAGAGACTCACAGGAAGGACTTGACGTCCAGGCCGCGATTCCGGATCTGGTCCATCATGTAATCCCAGCTGCCAGGATTGGCACGTGAACGCCCTCCTGCTCCACCTCCCCTATAGCGAGAGGCACCTGCTCCTGCTGGGCTGCCCCGTGCACCCCGGGGACCGCCTCGTGTACCTGCACCCCCACCCTCACCACTGCTGCCACCTCCCTCTCCTTTCCCAGCACCCCCGCCTCCCCCAGGCTGTCCAGGTGCAGTGTGTAATTGTCCCAAACTCTGGGATGTGGTGGGGGGATGGCCGAGACCAGGGCCTGATGGGTGGATGAGAGGCTGCTGAAGACTCTGCTGGCGCAGCAGCGTCCGAGGCCGCGTCGGCCCAGAGGGGATGTGCTCCAAAGTGGATGCATAGGATAAGACTGGATCCCCAAAGCTGGGAGGGCAGAGGAGTAGGGAGGAAAGAGAGCGCGAAGAAGGCCACGGCCGGCAGAGGACAGGATGATGAGGAGGGAGAAAGGAGTCAGAGGGCACGGAGGAGGAAGAAGAAGTAGATGAAGGAGAGGAGCCGTGGCAAGAGGAGGAAGTTGTGAGGTCAGGAGATGAGATGTAGAAGAGAGGGAAATAATCATCAGAGATGAGACAAGGTGGCACAGGACAGTAGGGAGACACAGCAGAAGTCAGGTTGACGTCAGGATGGATACAGGAAAGTTCATCCAAACAGGAAGTTGATGATCGTGAGGGGGAGGAGGAGGAGGATGGAGGAAGAGTGGTATTTGAGGTCGAAGTGGAGAAGGAGGCAGAGGGAGGAGCGTTGGGAGGTGGAGACAGGAGGAGGAGGAGAGAGAAAGAGAGCAACGTGAGGCAACAGCAGTAACAGCAGTAGCAGAAATAGCAGTAGAAGGTGCAGCCTGAGTGATCGCTGTGTGCTGTGTACTGCTCATAGGGCTGCGTCGGGCAGCAGTGTGCAGACTGTGAGCTCGCCCTGTGCGTCTGCGTCAGATGTGTATGCACCCTGCGTGTCTGCGCGGTCTGAGCGTGCTGTTTGCGTGAGGGTGTGTTTCGCGAGGGCAGTGGTCGGATGTGCACTGTCCGCACGGGCGTGGTGCGATTCTGCGCCACGTGACCTCGTCGAGGCGCGTGGGTCGTTGTTTTGCAGCTTCCAGGCCTTCTCGATGAGGGTGTTTTGGTCTGATGAGAGATCCCCATTTCCTCTACTCGTCAGTCAACTTTTTCCATCTCTGATAGCCTCTCTTCCTTTCTCTCTAAGTCTTTTTCGTCTTTTAAATACATGCTGCACCTCTAGAGACATCCCAACAGCCAACCAAGTCCTACAGTATGACTCCCTCCCTCTGTCAGCCTCTCATTTTCCACTCCTCCCCTTTATAAATGCTGTTTAATTGGCTCATTGCCTCTCTTAAAAATGTTTCAGCAGTCACATCAACATGAAGAGTGTGTGACATGTTATTTAAATGTCATCCCTTACTTAACATACATCTTTCCTGTGTTTTGTGGGCTCTACAGTATCTTGTATCATCTTTCTTATGTTTTTTCTACTCACTAAATATATCCTCCTCTCTCTCAGATCGCTGTGTAACCCAGACTACCAGAATTAGGTCATGAGAGAGCTATTCACATCAGTTAGGTGCAGTTTACTCCGCTCTGCATTACTTCACCTACCACAATTTTGCATAAGGCTTTTCGTGTGCTATCCATCATATTTAACAGTCACAAATAAAAGGATAAAAAGGGAGATGGATGGTTTTGCAGGAATGAAACAGTTTGTGGGCAAAACAGAAGAAAAGGAGAATAAAAGGAGTGGCTTTAAGCAACGACAGAAAGATGGAGAGAGTGATGGGAACGATAAGAGCAGAGGGTGACGATGGAGGAGAGACAGAAAATGGGGTGCGAGACACAAACACAAGAGACACAGACACTTATAGCAGCCTGAAAATAGAATCCAATTATAGACAGGGGGCAAAAAGAAAGATGAGAAGAGGAGAGAAGGAGGGAATGAGGAGTGAGGTAGTGATGAGCGTAAATGTGTTGTGGAGGAAGAAATCACAAGCACGAGGTGCCAAAGGAAGGTGTAAAAAATCACGAAGAACCGAAAATTAACTGCCTCATTTACAACACGCTGAAAATAGACCCTAAATCATGTCGTACGTCATGGCTGTGGGATACATGCAGTCAACATGCAGTTCACATTTCAGGCACAATCTTAATTAAAAGGTGCGCTGGCATGGCATGAGGCATTATTTCAGTCAGTGTGTGAAAATGAGACTATTTCTGTATTGCATTTCTGAAAGTACACTCGCAGGCAGTGCAGTTCCTCACATAAATAAATCATATTCTCCTGCAGAATTTTACAGGAGCAGCTGGGCCGATTGTGTCAGCTGAAGGTTTGAGTCAGTGTGATACAGCTCGAGCAACTATTGTTATCTCCTCATGATGACGAGAGTTCACATTTATCCAGTGCTCACACCTCGATCTGTGCCCACGCGCTCACCTTGACACCTGAGATGCACTTTCCTCCCTGCTGAACTTGACCTGACTCTCCCTGTTTCTATCCAGGACTGATTCATTCATCTAATCATAGCTGCTGCTGAGGTAAACACACGTAAAAATAACATTTGCGTTGTAATAACATGCTTATTCTGCTGCACACAAATGTTCACTTTCTTTTGCCCGGTTCTGAACTCACTCGCTGGGTCTTAATCCTCTGGACTGCATGTGGCCCTGGACGGTCTGCCACCTCCCGGCCTTCACTCCCTCTGCCACCATGCTCTTCACGCTGTCACTGCGAGAAGGACCCCCCCCATCATCCCCATGCCCAGTTGCTGCCCCCTTCTGACCCCCTGATACTGCCCCACTAAGAGAGACAGACAGGGTGCGGAGGTCCCACAGCAGACAGAGGGTATAGAAGAGGGAGAACAATGACAGGCAGAGGAAAAAAAGACCAAAGAGTGTGAGAAAGACAGACACAAACACACACACATACACACACACAGGAAAATAGATTGAGCAACCACATGGCTAAGGAAGTGAGACAGATCAGTAGAGTGTGTGAGGGGGCAGGTCTAGTTTTCCAGGCCAAGTGAGAGGCAGGTGGATGGAAAGGTCTGGAGTCCAGTGTGGAGGAAGAGAGGGATGGGGGAGAGGAGAGCAGGGAGGAAGAGGAGGAGGAGAAGAATTTATAGGGAGCCTGTGGAGGGTGGAAAACCGGCAAGAAGTCACTCCTTTGGGCCTGGAGGACCAATACTACAGCTGCCAGCATTCACTAGCGGCAACAGTATGTGGACGCTGGTTATTTAGTTCTCATTCTCTCATTCATTTAGGCATTTGGGGCTTGAGATGTGCTACTACACAAGGCAATTCAATAGTAGCAACTTAGAGAAACGGGAGGACGGCTTGTACTGAAGTGCCTCATGAGCAAATAATCGACTCATTTGGGAAGTCATCCAAAGTGACATTTGTTCCTGTAAAACATCGATTACACTCCATTTTTAGATCTTAATGTGTAATATTTCATTTTTTAAAGATCTACTTGTCATTTGATCACCACTTAGCATCAATAAGAGTAAACAGGAAGTAGTGAAATACCTGCACCACACAGGGGAAAGGCTCATAAGGGCAATCTAATCATATCGACCTCCAAAAAAGGGTACAAGGCACAGAAATTAATCAGTGCTCATACTTAAGAGCAGTTGTCAACTTAGACTTCCTCTGAAAACTGTTTTTAGGTTTAAAATGGCATGTCTACTCTGAAAGCAGTGATGATCAAAAATAAAGCACAGTAGTGCCCTCTGGTGACATGACTACATTTCATTAATATGCATGGTGCTCCTGCTCCAGGAGACACAAAATAGGAGGCACAGAAGACGCTGTTGTCTGGTGTGCAAGCATGAGATTGGGGAGGTTGCTACACTTGCATCATGTCCTGTTGAAGGTCACCTTTCACATTTAATTCTGACCAATTGACCTGACAGTGCATGTGGATAAGTCATCAATCACAACAACAGCATGGATGACACTGCTGAAGCAACGGTCAACACAGGAGACATGGGCCTTATTTATCAAGCCAGGCACAAGGTGAGAGTCTTTACTCTTTATTAAAAGTAGGAACACATAAATAAATGGGACCATGAATCTCCCAGAGCATTTACAGGAATATAGCATTCAGATCTCAATCCTGTGTCTGACTGAACTTCACTGAGAGTAGAAGTGATTTACAAAAGAAATATAGCCACATAATCTTTGACAGTTTTTCATCTCAAAGCTTGATCAAATAAAGTATAATATACAGTAAAAATAATTCACCCAACTTGATGAGTAAATTTGAAAAATGGTTTATGTCAATTCACCACGACCATTTTTTCAAGATTGAGTCATGACTGTAGCTGAGATCAAACATATAACAAGTTCAATATTGAAAAATGATAGTATTGAACCTCCAATCCAATAATCCTTAAACATGGAGAGTGATCGTGCAGGGTAGGTAACCTGTTTGATAAATGAGGCCCAGTGTCATTACAGAGATTGAAAGCTGCTGATCTCGAGAGAATCTCAAACAGGAAATGATTTCTCAGCTTTCTGTTGGCTTTAGCGGCATATTATTGCTTGGAGTCAGGAGGTCGTACCCTGTCTCTCCTAGTTAAAAACACAATGTTCAATGTTTTCTTGTTTCAACTGAATGTCAGTGTTTTACTGGCTCACACACTACTGATAAAACAGCTCATTTTACCATTACTGCAGAGAAAGGTTCATCTATTTTTTACCGCTGGACAGAAGAAAAACTTGTGAAGACAGGACCTGCTGAAAAACAGCTTTCTGGACAATAAATGACAACCTTGAGGGTTTCTTAAAAAATGAACTTCTCAAGACAAAAGCACTAGGGTCTAAAGCTGATTTCCTGAGATCAGCAGCCATCATCTTCAGGCAGAGTTTTGAGACAGTAATCCATATATCCACCGCTTTTGTAAGCACACTGCTGCCTCCTTTCTCCAGGCAATTTAACACACAGTCCTCACCAGCTAGGTCTATTAAAGATGACCAGTTATTAGACAGTTTATCAGACAGATGCCTGGTAGCAGGATGTCTAAGCTTAGAGTCCTCTCGGTGCCTGGAGGGAGATAGGTATGACCTTGCTAGTGCTCTATTGGAAGTGCCTAGTGAGTGAAAAAAATTACTTTTATTTCATCACATAGAAACACTGTTACCTTATCTCCCGATATGATGGACAGTAGACACAGTTCAAGTGCTACGATGTTAGTGCAGTACACATTAGATATTAGGTTGATGGGGATCAGAGAGAAGCCACAGATAGATGTAAACCACAGGTGAACACTGGCACCACACTGCAACCTGGTTTAACGGTCAACCCTCCACAACAACAACAACAACAACAACAACAACAACAACAACGGGTGGATTTCAGTTCACACAAGCAAAGGACAGAGAGAGATACACAGATTTCAGAGAAGGTGGGTTAAAGTATACACATATCTTTTGGAGAGAAAGGCTACGAGGGTTGTCCGTCTCCATGGTTACACCCCATGGGAGAGAGGTGAGAGGTTAGAGGTCAGAAGTTAGTGGGACCAGCAGGGCTGTAGGGAGTGGGGGGGCATCTGAACATTCGCCTCTGTGTTCATTAAGAGGTGACAGGATGTGAGGAGTAGCGGCAGAAATTAGCCTGGGGATGTTACAGGGCTGTGCTGCTTTGCCGCTGCAGTAATAGTTGAATGGCTATCGCGGGGATGCTGTAATGTGCGTGTATGACATTTCCTACACTCACATTTCCCAAGCAGATTATGACTAATCATTAGTAACCATTTCTGCCCTCCAGTGTGCTAACATTGGGTGGGTTGTTATTGTTGTCGTTATTACTATTGTTGATGGAAATCGCATTATACAACAATAATAAGTCTAGAAATGTGCAGTTTGTGTATATTGCAACTCTATGACATTTACAGAATGGGTTTTTTCAAAAGGCCTTTGGCTAAATATCCCCTGTTACTCATGAGAAATTTTTGTCCCCAGGAATAGAAAAATAATCGAGATTATAAAACTAGGTGGATTTAATAAGCTGTCGGGCATTATAGCATCCACATCCAATGGATCAATTTGATGACTGGCTAGTGGTGGTGACTGCACAGCTAGAAAAGGGGATGGTGTGAGGAGGGGAGTGGAGAGGAATGTAAAGAAGGGAAGGAAAGGGAGGAGGGAAGGGAAAGGGAAGAGTGGCACTGCCCCTGCCTCATTACAGCCCTGCTCATGGGGATGTCTCTTACCAGCCTTGGACCAAGACTCACTTGAGTGTGAGGCGAGGATCTCCATATGGGGCATAGGGAGAAATGTTTAGTACGAACTCCTTGGGCGGATAGGAGCTCCACCTCTGCTGCACTGTGCTGCTGTCATTGTTATTCCAAAAGTCTCTGTCTAGATCACTGTGGCCAAAGAGAGAGACAGGTCAGAGCAACACAACTATGCGACAGCCTCGGCACCAACCAACCATTCGCAACAGGTGCTCCTGCCTTTGGAGATGATGCGATGGCTTGGTTTGAGGAAGACGGGTGGTCTTATGGCTGCATCGAAAGAGAATTTGAAACAAAACAGGCCCAGATCAATGTCTATTTTTCCACCTGAAGTTGACAAATCACCATAGGGGTTCGATTAAAAAATTAAAAAAAGGGGCAGCCTGGGGGAAAAAGGCATTCACAAAAGCTTTTCATAAAGCAATGTGCTGTAGCAAAGACACAGAGAGGTAGAGAAGGAGATAGGTAGCAAGGAAAGAGGAAGTCATAATCTGATGAATACATACAGCATGTGATTACATTCTGTTCAACTAGCATGGCACCACTGATGAAACACATTTGAGTAAACATTAAGAAGTCTGGGCCCCATCCTCGGCGTGAGCAGTGAGAACGCATGAATCGCATGAGACACAAGGCAGAGAGATAAATCGCAGACAGTCAAAGTAGAGGAGGAAAAGGTGAGCAGAATCACTGATGTCATACAAGTCACACAGCAGTGGTCAGAGCTGTAGCACAGGGACAGAGCAGGAGATAAAGGCAATGCACAAAGAAGAAGTTTGAAGCTGAAATGACCAACAGAGCACACCAATGCTGCTGGAGCAAGTGAGAAAGAAAATGCAAAAATTAAGAGATCCAAGTCAGAATACATTCACATAGCCCAACTTTAGTGCTTAAAACTGTCCGTACAGAAAATAAAAAAGTAAACACAGACATTCAAAAGTAGCTGAGACAGCAGGTTATAGAAGAGAAGTGGTGATGAGCAGGTTAATAGAGGCATTTTGTGGAATAAAGTATTGTACTTAGCATTACAAAGCTGACATTTTCTGGTACTGACCTATAGCCTTGTTTCATCAAGAACAGAAAATACCATAATCTTAGATTGAGCCCTGTACGAAATGTTAGATCAAAATCCTCCCAAAGATTTATACGCCAGCGATTTCACAAAGAGCACTCCAGCCCCCCTACGTTTACTTAAACCTGCACCATTTTAAGCAATGCCGAGGCGTGGCTAAAGGCCTGCACTTAAGGGAGACCTATCTTACAACCCATAAGATAAGTGCAGGAGCAGACTCGTCCAGCCAAAAGCTTCACAGGTAAGATAATGCAGATTTAATCTATACTGATTAAATCACTAACCTTTCATTTAATGTCTGCCCGAACATGCTCTTGTAGATATTGTGCTCCTCCCGATAAAACAAGCTTCATTTTCTGCCTTGTTTGTGTAGTGTGTATCGAGGGACTCAAAGCTGAACCAAATGGAGTTCATTATCACCAGATTATTCTACCCCAACCAGTTACCAGGCACTTACTTGATGGCTTTCTTCTCCCCTCGCCCACGTGCCGAGTCTGGAGTGTCTGCTGTTTCCACTCCTGGCTTATTCCTCTTCCCCTTGAGCCAAGCGGAGGGAGGGGATGACAGAGAAAGCAAAGAAACAAAAGGTTAGCTTAGATTTGTCCTTTGAAGCTGTTTTTTTTGCTATACTAATTTCAAGTGTAAATGCCTCTCCCATTATCTCAGGAACACTGTGCCATCAGTCCTTTACCTGATGGTCTCCTGATTACACTCATCAAAGTCAAATCAAATCTGCTGTGGAGAGCCATTTCTGACTATGATTATCATTCGCACCACCCTGAAATTTACATGGCAATTGCCTCTTTAAGGTAATCCGCTGGGTACTGGAGAGAAGCCTCTAGAAAGACCTGCACCAGCCTGATTTCAAATAGCTAGAGCATGACCTGCTGTAACCATGGAAATAATGGCAATTTAAAGGCTTCGAAAAGTGAGGTCTGCTGGGCGCATTCTACTGGAAAAGCTCATTACAGTTAAAGGTGTTTCACACGTGTCACAATGCAAGTAATCTCTATTGACACTTTGCTACAAGCGGGACAGGGAGGGGATCAGTCTAAAGCTGCTCCACCCCCCAAATACCACGCATGCTTCCCTGACAGTGATGCTCTGATACACATCAAGGATAGGCAAGGATTCTCCATCCCTGAAAATGAGTGGGAGGAAAACACACCGAGCTGCCACCATGGCTTGGCTTGGACAATTGGATCTTAAGTTGGCTGAAGCGCAATTTCCTGTGGTAGGCTTGCTTGTTGGGGGCTGAGCATGGAGCTGGAGACTGGAGATCTCAAGTTGGACTATGGTTATGTACGCACTAGGCAACCTCCCTGCTTCCACGTTACTCTTGTAATGAGCCTTCATGATAAGCCTTACCAGACCACACTAGAGATCTGCTACCCGACCTTAACCCCAGAGACAACGTATCTGGTTTGGGTCAGGTTCCGGCTGTTTTGTCACAAAAAGTGTTGGGCTCTGGTTTGCTTATTTCCAAATATAATGTATTATAAAATGTATCTTTTCTCTCTCTGATTGTGCCAATCGTCTCCATCCATGCCTGGCATGTTTTGCAAATACATAACGTAATGCCCACTGGGAAGAGTGACATGGCATAGCCTAGCAAGCTAACAATAGCCTGATAATCAGACTGAATTGCCATTTCGTTTTACTTTTTTCATTTAAGCAGACAATGTATTCATGTCACCTGATTTTTTGTTGGGCAAGGGAGTCTTATTGTGTTTAAATTTGCCCTAAGTAGTGAGAGACGCATCTGTCTAGCTAACAACATTTTAAGGTGATATGGAAACTGTGGTAGGCTTTGCTAGAAGCAGTCAATTTAACATTTTTCACATTGATCAAAGAAATATGTTGATTCAAGAGTTGTTATTCTGTAAGTAGACTTAAAACAACTTGTACAGATGCATCAATCTCATCCCCTCTTGTTGCCATTTTTCTGTTGCTATTTATTATGAAGGTAGCTAGGTATCTAGCTAGCTCCTTAATCCTGCCAACTAAGCTCTGATTGTTCAATGGTTTCTCCAACCGGGGGAAACAACCACCAATGGGCACGACATCAGACCTATTTGAATTGCTGAACAAATCGGGAGGTTCATATGTCTGCTAATGGATGAAGTGGTGTAAAAACTTGCTAAAGGGAAGCTTCTCATAATCCCCAATGATTCAGGGAAGGCCTTGGCATTGTGGAAACATTATGACCAGATAAAAGCCCCACTGGCTATGCAGAGATTTTAATGCTATGTATAATTCTCTTCTATATTAAGACTGAATTGTGTTAACAGATGTGAACGACGCAGGATACTGGCAAAGACGCAGGATACTGGCAAAGATAATTTATTATTATGACAGGCTATAGTGTTACATGCAATGTGCGCAGTGTTGTTACCATTAAATACCATTATTTTTTATTAGTGAGAAAACCTTTGCTGTCTGTCCAAACCAAGCACATTACTTTGTCTTTGAGAAAAGACTAACAAAAATATAGCCTTGGGTCTCAGGTTTGGTTTGGGTCTCAAATTTTGGCAGCATCAGTCAGGTTCAGTCAGTTTGGGTCTTAAAGGTGCCAGAACAGGTTAGGTTCAAGTCTCAGTTTAAGGCCCGTCCAGAACTCTAGACCTGATCAATGAGCACTATGAACAACAGGCAACCAGTAGAAGATACCTTCCCCTCCAGTAGCAGCCAGATCAGCACCTTGAGCACCAAGAGCAAAAGTTCTTATAGAGGTGCCTGCATAACGCTCTCTGACCACCTGTCTAATCTAAATAGTTTTCTAGTATATGCTATGCAGCATATGCAGCATTTACAACTACTCATATGCAACCTGTCTTCGTAAACACAAACCCATGGAGCCAGAGCACCACACATGGGGAAAAACTCAGAGAGGCAATCAGCCAGAGGTTATGTATGAGTGACTGAATCGACTCAGATTTTTCTATGATGCATGCAACGCTTATAAATTGCAAAAACGTATGGAAATGCAAATTGTGCCACAGCCTATATATTGAGCTTCAGAACCTGAACAGGCAGACTGATGGAGACTCCATAAGGTCCAGATAACTCAGATATCATTTCAAACTACAGTCCACACCTTGGATATTGTGGCTTTGGATATTGTTGGACTTGTTACAAAGCCGGAGTTGACAATAGCACCACTGAGCAAAAGTGATAAAGCCCACAATGGCACTATTGAGCAAAAATGATATCCGTCACACACAAGGAAACAAAGCCGCTCATCTATTGTATAATCAGCACTAACCTGAAATAGAAAGGTCAACAAATAAATAAACATAGATCTGACAAGAACGACTAGTTAAACAGCTGCATACAAGAGGTGTGTTTCTAATTTAAATACTGACTTCTAGACAGTCTCTTTATAAACCATCATAGACATGGAAGTACTACGTCTTTCTACTGAACACATCACAACATGTTTGGGCATGCAGATGTTGTGAAGCTTTAATGGTAGATTGCATGCATGTACATACATACACCATTTTCAAAATGGTGTATGTATGTATTCAGGCAGCATGTCAAGCCAATGATATCAGCTATCAAATGCCTAAAGCAGACTATAAAAAATCATGAATGGTCTCTATAATGTAGACTAGAACATACAAGAGGTAGATTCTTCCACATACAAAAACTCATTGTAGTACATAAGCACACCGCAGTAAATGCTGTATTATTATATGGCAATTTCAGGGGGGGCAAAACAGTCTGAATTTCTGTCAGGCGAGGACAAGCTATCAAAGGAAACTCATGTATCATTCAGTGCTATCGTAAAAATTTCAGGAAGGTGGGAAGACACAGCAGATGAGTGAGAGTCCAGTACAGAAAGAGGGGTGAGAGCTGAAAATAGAAATCACATTTAAAAAAAAAAAAAAAAAAAGAGGCAGCCAGCAGGAGAGTAAAACAAGGACGGTGCAGACGATGAGAGACAAAGAGATGGGAGGGAGGGACAGGTGCGAAAAGTGAACTGAGAGGAACAATGAGTGACAGGAAGTCCCGAGTGGATTGGATGTGAAAACAAGGAAGGACTCAAACACTCTGTAATGGGCACTGAGTCCAATGATCCTCATTTCCATGCACACACAAAGAATTACACAGCTTCAAAACCATCTCCTCCACACCTTTCCTCCAGCTCATTCACAAGAGTGGATAACAAACACTCTGCTTCTATCTTCAAGGGAGTTGTGGAGGCTGCAGGGATCCATAGTGATGAACATAGCAAAGCTCACCAGCTCTAAAGACATGAGGCAAGAAACAATAAAGAAAGCTCAATACCCCAAATGAGGGCTAAAGCAAACCAATGGATGAGTGAGCAATTTCCCCCCTCATCCTCTACTCAAATACCCTTGAAAACACTTAAGTCTAATTTAAACCAGCCGTGTTATTTGTTAAATGACAAAGGGTTTCACACGATTACAGTATTCAGTGCTGTCTGGCTCTGAGCCATGAGCTCAAAATAGCTCCAACTGATGTGATGAACCAATTATGAGACATACCCAAATTGCAGCAAGCCTCAACTTGGACCAAAAAAAAAACAATCCACTAACACTTTTTAGCAATCAAACCCCAACAGAGGATGTTATAAATGACATTAGTGCAGTTGATGAGCAGGTGCATCGTAGTAGTGAGGGGCCACAACATCGAGAGAGTGCTCAAAAAGCCTGGAATCCAGTTTGTTTTTTATCTGCAATTTTGAAATAAAGTAAATTACTGTTGGCCAGATAAATAGTTTGACAGACTATCTCTTGATTCTACACAATATTAGAGCCTCTCAGCCATCTTGATCAGTTGTGTTTACACACATTACTGATGCAATTAAACCTTCAGGAGCATCAGAAAAGCTTAATCATTTAGACTGAGTTGTTATTTAGCATTACTCCTTGTATTAAGACCAGTCAATCAGTTCGAGAGTGACAGCAGGTTCTAATCCTGTGTTTTCAGTTTTAATAATGGGCTTATCTTTTTTGTATATACTGTATATAGATTGTGAAGTTACTGAAGTTGTATTATGCTACTTCTATGTTGCAACAGACTGGGCTAGCACTTGCGCCTTAATTCTGCAATTAAAACATGATTCCAGGGAATACAATAATACAGCACTCCTTTCCCAAGAGACTTTCCTCCCACAGAACGACAGCATCAGTTTCAGACAGTGCCCCAAAACCACATGCTTACGTTCAAGTGACAGCGCCCTCTAGCGACCGCAGTCATTACACCGGGAGCAAAGGAGGAAGTCAGGCGACGGTGTAATAGAGCGGGAGGAGGTCGTTGTGGATGAATGGACCACGATGACGAAGGTCCCCTAACCTTAATGAAGTAGTAATTTTAACACAAACCACAATGTTTCCAAAACCATAACTAGATTCTTGTTTGAAACCCAAACTATGATCTTTCCCTAAACGTAACCAAGTTGTTTTTGTGCCTAACCCTAACCAAACATTAACCATAGCGTTGTCACATCATAAAACTGATGAAGTTTTCAACAGTGATTTGAAACGGCTTTGGAAGGCACCAACAAATGATGTCGTCCTGCCGATAGATCAGAAAACACCTCTATGTGTCGTTCTAGAGGGCACAAACAAACAATGCATTTTATTGTTTAATTTGGAGGACTTTGTTGTTTCTCAGTGTAGAGGCCAGAGAAAGATGGCTCTCCAACTTTGACTTATGCCCAGTGTATTTTTTATTTTTATTTAACCTTTATTTAACCACAAGAGTTCCATTGAGATTAATAATCTCTTTTTCAAGGGAGACCTGGCCAAGACAGTCAGCAGTATAAATAAAAACACAGTTACAGACAGAAAACACAAACAACAAGCATAGGGAACTCACATTTAAAAAGAGAAATTTCTAGGAGTCAGTTGCGTAACCAGGTAAATGAAAAATATTGACATCCTAAGCGATCTGCCTATAATTCTTTCATTTTGGATTTAAAAGCGTTTGACAAGATTAATTCTTTGAGTTTCAAGTCATTCTGCAACACATTCCATACAGAGGGTGCAATAATGAATAATGTGAAAGCATCAACAGTAATTACAGTATATTGACAAAAGAGGGCTAAACTATGCTGAGATTTCAGATTGTGCAGACTACAATAACTGTGTTATAAACACTTAATTACTGATTACCCTAATAGCCACTACAGATTCATGTGTTTACTTGCTGATTCAGTTATTTATACAGGCATGATAATGGATCTATTAAAAGAGGAAGGGGGCTCACTGAGGCTCCACATGCACTGGGGGACCAGATTCTTTGGCTACAGAACTGCAGATGAGTGAGAAAAGACTTGGTGTTGGACTGCCCAGGGTGATGCTGAGGGTTTTCTTGAAGAATACAGACATGAGAGGAGACAGAGTGAAACTACCACTCTCTCTGTCTCAGTTGGCAGTGCACTGCCTTCCAACACCCAGCTGTGTTTGTTTGCTGTGAATTAGCAGGCAGCAAGAGTCTACATGCTCGCTCAATATTACCCACATCACACCATAATTAGAGAGGAGTGCACTATTAAAATGGTCGTCCGCTGTTAAATCATCAAGTGATCATTCGTTTTTAGCATCTGTCAAAACAATATTTTTATACCTGTATTCTTCTGTAGTGTTCGCTGACACTGAGAAGCATGTAATCGCAGAGGCATAAAATTTACATATCACCAGGAACGCTGCCAACACTATCTGTCACTTCAATGTGACAGGTCAAGGCTTTACATCCACATAATGCTATTATAATATTATAATATTCCCAATGATTGTGACAATTCTCCTCTGAAATTCTATAATTATTGATTTTCACATCTTCTCTCTCCTCTGATTGGCATAATTACTGTCATCCTGCTAACAACTATGAACTCCTAACTCCCAGTTAATGCAACCAAAATGCTGAAGGTTGTTGATACAAGCCCAACAGGGATCAAATCAGGCTGTGAATCTGGTCAGGTCCAATCTCAACTCCACTCACAACTATGTCACGGATCAAACAGCACAGGGCTCACAGGAGCAAGCAGAGGGTTTCTGAATGCCAAACAGCCACTGCTGCTCAAACAGATGTTAGCTGCACCACCTCTGATATCCGAAAATCCCACCCAACACCTACAACACGAGCCCCTGCTGACAATCATCAGCCCCGCAACGCAGGAGCTTAACAACCATGTGACTCGTTGTAGTATTATTTTTATTCTCGTCTTGTTGTTGTTGTTGTTACCACCTTTGTCTCTAATTACAACCCTCATAATAAAGACAGACATGAAAACAAAGAAAATCAATCAATACAGAAGAATAATTGCTGTGAAACCTGAGTAAAAAAATGTGAAGCCGCTTCTAAAAATGACACTGGCTTAACGTATATTCTAAAAATTTCATGCTGATGCGTCTATAAACAGCAATAAGCAAACAGACTTAGCAAGCAGCAGAAGGAGACGATAGCATTCAATGCACAGTACTTCCAGGGGGCTTAGATAACAGAAAGCCAAGCAGGAGGGAGGCTTCAGGATGACTGCACATGAGGACTTTTAAAATAAAACCCATTGCACTGGTTGCCAAAGCTAAAACACCGAAAGCAACACTCACCCAAAATGTCTTGTCTATTAACCTATGAATCATAACCAAAACTGGCATGGGCCCACTCGCAACTGACACGTGAAGCTTGAGGCAAACATTTGTTCTTATGAAAGCTGACACTGTCAAAGAGTACACTCGGAAATATCAAAAATGAAAGTTTTAGACGTGGACTGGCTTGTGGTAGCATTATGAGCACTGAGCACTTTTTATTTAATGAGAGCATTTTTGTGCATAGACAATCAGCCTGCATGAATTTACAGTACACTAGATACAGTGTGCATCTATAATAAGGGCTCTCAGTTGAAAGTAACCATGTTTATGCAAATCATACTGTATATAGATTCTAATCGTGTGCTCAGGGAATATATTGCTAAAGAGATCAAGGGAAGTGAGGGAGTGGAAACAGTTTCTGTAACATGACTTTTTTTAGAAGAACAGATAGTATAGCTGCAGCGCCTTCATGGTTGTTAGTCACATATAGAAAACAACACACCTTAAGGATGATGATATTAATGTGAGAAAATTATTTTTAACAAGATTAGTAGTATTTTTGCTTTGTCAAAGTGTATCAGTGCATCATCAATAACACGTTTATCATTATAGAAATGGCTGCCATTTATCTCAGTCACACTTAATTATTTTGTACATTAAGCAGCTGTGTTTAATGTGGTTTCACACCAGTGGGCGGCTGACATTTTTTCCAAAGTAAGTGGTCCAAAGACTACAAAGGGCTTAATTAACATCTTAATACTACTCTGTGTTACCCCCACACACACACACACCCAGGGTAAGATGCACTGATAAGAAAGGAAAATAAGACGTGCACAAACGGCATCACCACTGAGATAGACGCACATCATCTTGTGTGTGAAGATGTGGTTGATAGTTGCCTTCACAGGGTCATAAGGCCAATAGATCGTCATCTTATCCCATGGCCACCCCTGCTTTGTGGATGCTGCGTGGCTCTGTTACAGGATGGAAATAAGATCCATTTACAGCAGTGCTCCGAAGAGGACCTCGGGCACTTTCCAAGATGCTGGCAGCAGAACTACCTCCACCCACAGCTGGAAACTAGGAGTCATTCACTGCTCCATTTACTTTAAAGTGGAATATCAAATATAACACGATGTTCCAGCGAAGCAAACAATAGAAAGACTCTGTTGTTGCACTGTCCCATTTCAGCACAGACCATTTCCCCCCTGGTTCATATACGTTATAATGGCATCGACGAGTAATCTAGGTACAGTCACCTTCTGGGGATTCAAGCAATGCAAATGACATAATGTAGAGAGGCATGTGGTGTGCGAAGCCTGCTGCAATGCCAAATCCTGCCATCTGTGGACCAATAAGTTTCACAGCAGTGCAACGGTGAGCTGAAACAAGTAAGAGTTCGAGCCAACATTAAACTTGAAATAGGTGACCCGTGTTCCTGGGTTGTACAAGCACAGGATGAATCAGAAATCAATTAACTTTAAAGGCATGCAAATCTAAAGAAATCAGTCAAGTGAGGTGGCACTCAGCCGTACTGCTCTGTCTGCCTAATGAGTGGTTGCCTCCCTTTAATCAATCACATTTCATACCACATAATCACAATGACATGCCCTCTATTAGAGGTCAGTCTGCTTGATCTGTGTTCTGTTTCTCCTCAATGAGTGGACTGGTACTGATGCTGTATCAGCACAGTTTACTAATGATGGAGCTGTATCTGTCTGAGAGATTCATTAGTCTGAGTCTGCACTGTTGTGGTCATGTGGACACGGATGTAACTGTGGCCATTGTTTCTCTACAGTAACATGCAGTATATAAGTACTCAAGTACTGTACTTAAGTACAGTTTTGAAGCACTTGCACTTGTTTATTTCCATTTTTTACTCCACTACATTTCAGAGGGAAATCTTGTACTTTACAGTTATAGTTACTAGCTTCTGATAAAGATTTTACATAAACTGACATATGATAAATTGTCCATACATTATTATAGATTAAAACTATGGTTCCCAACCTTTTTTGCTTGCAACCCCTTAAAAAAAAAATCAGTGTCTAGTTGGGGACCCTTGTCACGTTTCAGATGTCTATGAATTGTTAGCAATTCCACCAAAGAGACATTTCCTCTCTGAACTTAACTCAGATGGTTTAATTTAAGTAACAGTTTGAGGTCCAAAGAGGTCAAATTATCCAATATTTCACAAAAAGCAAAGATTCAGTTCAAACTCCAAAAAATGAATGCAAATTGGTTTTTCTTCTTCCCTCCCTCATTAATCATCTCGTGACTACCCAGATTTATCTCATGACCCTTTGGAGGGGGCCCTGGACTGTAAATAAACTGTAAATAAAGTAGTTAAAATGATCTCCACCTCGACCAGCTACAACAGTAAAATACTACTTACACATTGATGCATAGGTATTAACAATCTAATAATATAATATATAATAATATATATGCCACAGGGGTCATTTTTCTGCAGAACAAGTTTACTTTTGATACTTTAAGTACATTTTGCTTATACTTATGTACTGTTACATGAGTAGGATTTTGAATGCAGGACTTTTACGTTGAGTATTTTTACATTATATTGGTACTTTTAAATAAGTAAAAGATAATTTCAACAAGACTGCGCATAATATTTGCACAGATTTTCATAATATTTACACACATTGTCCTTTCTCCAATGCACTGAAGTGTCTTTTCCTAGTACACTCACAGCCGAGAATGTTTATTAAGGCTCTCTGATTATTAAAGCATATTAAGATGGCAACAAATGTTACTGGAAGCTACAGTATATCTGTTAGTGAAGCTTGTTCGTTCGTGTGTGTGTGTGTGTGTGTGTGTGTAAACTCACCAGCTTGCGTTGACACCAACCACAGACGCCACAAAGAGCCACCAGCCAAACAGCACACACTGTCACTGCGAGGGAGACCAGGAACACACTGAGGGACACTGAGCCTGTGCACACAAACACACACACATACACAGGGAGGCAGAACATCAGAAAAAAATTAGACTTTTTTTTTTTGCATACATGGATACGTTTTCTTCATCGTGTGTAAAATGGAAACATGGGATTTTTGCTATAGAGCTGATTGCATGCCACAGTAAATCATGTTGTCAAAGGGGGCAACCCAAAAGAAAAAGCTGGGCCTTCTCCATCCACGTCTAATTGAATAGCCAGGCAGAGCTGCCATTTTTACATTCTGTCATAAGGAGCTGAGAAATACAATCTCATCCCCACCCCCTTCGTGCCGGAGCATTTCAATACCTTTCCAATAAGGGCTGCAGCCAGGCATCACTCAGTTGCACACACATCACTGTCATGGTGTCACAGCTTGTTAACTGACAGGCTGAAAGTGAAGGGAGGAGGGGAAGGGGGGGTGAGAGGAGAGTGGAGGGGAGGGGAGGCCGGGTTGACAATACAAGAGAGCTCATGATTAATGGGTATCAGTAGATGCCCAGCGAGAGAGTTTGCTCTGGAAGAGAGTCATAAAAAAACATAATCTATTGCTGCTCGCATGCGTCCATGCGTCTCAGTATGTGTGTGTGTGTGAGAGACGATTCACACATGCACCTGTGTCTGTTTACATATCGGTTATGATACTGACAATAAGTGGATCTAAATTTGTGAGCACTTTGCATTTCAGATTGCACGTTCTCCACATTTAAACAATTCAATGGCCTTCACTTTAGAGGACAAGGATATAAAGCCTCATTGAGCTTTGATATTTGCACACCGGGGAAGATGCTAATGTATTCCAATTCGTGATTTCCTTCTAACAATTCTGACTCCTAAATATACAGTGATAAACGGGTGTCAGAATGCATTTTCACACCGCTGAGTGACAAACACTGACAAACACCCATGCTTTCCTTTCAATAACTGGGTTTGTCTTCTCCCCAATTGCTGTCTCCTTCCCTTCCTTTGCTTGTCACAACTGGCCTTTTCATCTCACTCCTCCATCATATCTTTGCTTTATTCTCCACCTCGCCATGTCCTCTGGGAACAGACGAGCTCAAAAAGGAGGAACAGTGGCGGGTAAACTTGTTTCATATGGAAAATAAGAATGGGATCAGCATTGTATTCCACTGCTTTCCCTTTGCCTCAACTGCTGTTTTGAAGTCAGCGTGACACCTGAGGCCACTTGCAGTCAGAAAAAGAAAAAAGACAAAGTGCATTCAGAACAGCTATGACCATGGACAGCAAACATAATGACAGGTGGATAATGATTAGACTTCTACTGCTAGACAATCATTTGAAATCCCCCAAGAACACAAATTCTGTAGTGTGACTGTACCAAAAAAGAACCATTTAGTTTGTGCATTTGCACTGAAATTTGTATGGACATAGCCAAAATGGAGGATGGAGAGACGTGGGCAACACAGACTGTATACTCTGCAGGGAGAGTTGGAAGTGAATGAACTTTGCAGCGTGGCTAACTTCAGCTGTGCAGTGAGACTTCAGAAAAACCAGAATAAATTTAGTTTTTTATTTTACTCCACTCTACAATTTGTATGTTTATTGTCCTGATTTCAGTCATAATAATCAAACAAATGTATTTATACTCATCATGCAAATGGAAATGACTGTCAATGTGTTACCAACTACTTCTTCTCACCTGCCAATGGCTGGTTCATGCTATCCCACTTAAAGCGCCTTCAGACAGCGAGCGGTTGCTGGTGTCGCCTGAATTGTTTTGGATGTAAACACAGCGGCAATGCTTCCGGCTCGGTGGCAGCAGCAAGGACGGGGACGGCAGCTGTCGCTCTTCTGAACACGCACAGCTATTTACCGCTGCATTCGGAGGTCATGATGGTTCAACTTGCTGCCGCCGTTTCAAAATAAAGAACACAAATGTTGGCATCCGCTTGCTGTCTGAAAGCAGCTTTAGACCCTCTATAGGAGCCAAAATCCTATTTTACATTTAATCATTATTTATTATCATTTATTTTATATATTATGTTTAATTGACTACTCTACCACATCTACTCAGAGTGAGTACAATTCTATCTTATGTATATGTGTTACAGGTAGTACACTCAGAAATACGTTCATGTCCCTTTAAAAGAAGGCCAGAGATTACTTAAAGGTGACCTGCAGGGTTTTCTTCTAAGCAAAGTTTCTGTTTACATTCAGTGTTACCTCACCAAATGCATTTCCTTCTTCATAAAACATTTGCAAAGCCACCTTTTTCTTAAAAGTTTGAAAACTGCATTGTTTACGTTCATGTTTACTGCTAGTAGTCTTCTTCTTATCTGCATGTTTTGACACATTGCTGCATTTCTTGGCTTATTACTGCCACCTGCAGATCAGTGGAATAGTGTGAAACTATTGGTAGGAATGTGTATCCCATCACCCGCATGCAAACAAAACATTGCTCTATAGCGCTACTAGTGGTCAAAAACTCCACAGGGTACCTTTAACGGGTACTTTAAAGTAGTTAGTTGTAGTGTATGTATTAATAAACCCTTTCATGCTTTATTCTACATGACGAGTCAGTGTGCGGTGCATGGGATAACAAACGCAAGTCAACTAAAGGTTTACACTCTTCATTGAGTTTGGATCCTACAACATCCCTTCCCATGCAGGTGCTCCAAACAACCAGTAGGAGTCACTTGTGGTAGGTACCACCAGCGGGAATTGAACTCTACTCCCTGTGGTTGATGGAAATCTGCCCATGCACCTGTACTACCTAAGAGATAAGAATCCTAACCATCACACACTACATGAGTTTATCTCCTGACAGCAGCAACTGCCCCAGACTGGAAACCACTCGATCGGACTTGACTGATCTTGTTCTGATTGTGAAGGTATAGATATAATCAGCGTAATAGTAGTGTCCCCCCATTATTTATCTACAGTCAAAGAGACTGGCTAATGGTAAAATGGCACGTCCATGCCCTCCTGAGCATTAAAGGATCAGTGAAACACAGCCAGCTCCTGAATGATGAATATATCTATTCATAGATGTTCAGAAATAGACACAGGCTATATACTCTTCTAGTGTATATTCATAGAGGTCAATAAAGTTGAGTCCATTAGATACCATGACATCAGCAACCATAGCAGTGGATCTTAAGTAAGGAAAGCTTAACTGGTCTCCAGCTAGGGGCATCTATGGTAGCCTCAGTGCTAAGTGGCTCAGTGATGGATGTTGTGATTTTTGAAGGGATTGGAGAGTCAGGTGGATCAGTGAAAGCCAGCAGCTGATGTAGGGCCCTACGTCCTGTGTTCTTTCTGAAGGTCAAAGGGTGGGGTGGGGGGTGGTATGGTTTATGATCTGTGTCAGTCATGAGAGCTGCAGGAGTAAAAAGCCTCCAAATAAAATGCAGCATCCAAAGAGGCCACGTTCCTGCTCTCAGTAATCAACAACTGGATTCTGCTTCCTACTTTATGGAATATAACTTCCCTTTTAGAAGCTACAGAGAAGCACTGTGTGCAGGCAGAGCAGAGGAATAAAAGGAAGGAAATGCACTGTGTTGAGGTATTAGGGAGATATGCAAATCTTCAGCACTATGACTGTGGAGAAAAAGAGGCAACATTAGAGTAAGAGAAGCCTGCACTACATAGAGCTATCACAGCACTCAGGAAATTCAATTTATCTTTCCCCTTGAACAAAACAAAACTTTTAGCTTGAAATACTCCAGCAGGTGACGCATTAGTTAGGTCAAAGATAAAACAGTGTTTGTATGCTGAAACTGGAATAAGGAGACAATTTCACTTGATGTTAAATGGGAACTGCTAACATGACATGTACTAATCTTTACTATATTTAACTAGGTAAGGAACAAAAAATACGTCCAAATGGAGGATGATGAATCACGTCTAAAGTGGCGCCACTCAGTAAAACTGACAAGTGAGCTGAACAAGCCACTGAACCCTTTGATCAGAAGCCTTTAGAAGTCAGAGCACTCTTGAACTTGAAAGTCGCTTGTTTGTTTTAGATTTCAGTGGCTATCTCTTTTATATGCACATAAAAGAGAAAATAAATGGCACTATGTGCTGGGCTGAGTAGTGGCAATGATGGTGTAAATGAGCTTGCAATAAACCCTTTCACTGAAGAGGACAACAAAAACCAAGTTGTGCAGGAGGTTAAATGTGGACATTTAAGGGTAAGGCAGAGGCAGAACTTGCAGAAATAAAAGTACAGAGTCTTTAGTACTGAGTGCTCTTAGTGCATATCTACTGTGGTTACACACATGTAGATGATCTGGCCCACATGCAGTGAGCTAAGCCAAGCAGAAAGGGACCAGTCCTCAGGGGTAGAAGAAATTGCTAATTGGACAGGCGGAACTGGAGCAGTGTCCATTCAGCAAAGCTGCCACACCGCATCTTTATGCTCTGACTGAGGTGGAGAGGGCAGTGCCTCAGAAGCTCTGGGTGCAAAGCTCATAGCCTAATCGCCACTTCAAAGTGCCCCCTCCTTGTATTTGAGCCTGGGTTCTGCCCTCTTTATGTCCACTGAGCTGCTATTAGGGTAATCCTCAGATGTCACTCAGATGTCTTCACAGTCTGTCCCCTCTGAGGCACAATCTGCGTGCAACCCCAAAATGTTACTTTCCGCCGGTTATATTGTGATACTGAGTATTTCTATCTACCTTCTGGCTCAATTCTATGCTGCAGTTTATTGCTTTTGTTCTACAGTTATTTCTCAAGACAAAAGACTGGGTGGAAGTAAACAACACATGCATTTCAAACAAAATATTTCTCCCGTGCTCAGACGCACAAAATGATTTGTGTGGGAAGAGCGTAAAATTGATTCAAGAGGGGAGATGTGGATAAAATGAATAATTACTATGGTTCCAGGTAAATAATGTCATCGTCAAATAAACTGATGAGGTGACATTTCACACAGTGAGCTCAGAGGTGGTTGCTACCAGTGTTGTGGCATGCTCAAAGGATGGCCTGTTGTTTTGGCATGTTTTAGCCCTTTTACTGTTGTTGCAAAGCCAGCCCGTCTGGCAAGTCTCAATAGGCGAGACAGAACGTCATTTCAAGTAGGATGTACGACAGATGATTGACAGTTCTCGCCTTCATGCAGACATCATTGTGAACCCCTTCCTACAGCTATTTGAACAAATGTACCACTTGGTGGGTGGGCACTGGCATTTGTTTTTGATTTACAGCTCCAAAAAAAACATGGCAGCTCTTTAAAAATGGCAAATATCTTCTAAACTATCCTCCAAAACAATTTTATGACTCCATTTACAGTTACACATTTTCTATAATACATAGTTAAAATGGTTATTCACAAGGTTTTTCTTAAATAGTTTGCTGATTGATCCAACATCTACCTTGTTGAGCTCAATCGATTTTCAGTGGATGTTTTGGTTTTACAGACGTATACTAATGCTTTATTTACAGATGTACTATATGATTTTTCAACCATAACACACCTTAGACTGATGAATACATTTTTCCTATTTTCCAAACAGCCCTTAGTTTCTGAAAAACTGAAATCCACCAGAGATTTGGGTAGGTAGGTCAACACATTCAGTCATCTTTATTTTTATTAAACTTACTGTATGTTATTGTTTCACAATGAAAGAGCTGAAACTGTTAAAGTTTTTTATGTTGGTGCTTTCAAGTGCTAATAGGAAGTTCAGACATCCAAAAAAAAACTTACATTTTTTTCAATTCAGGAAGCTACAATTTAAAATACTGCTTGACAACACATTCATTTTTGCTTATTGTTTGTTTTCCCAAGTTTGATTTTCTTACAGCATACTGTAGCTTGTCAGTGCTTGCCACCGCCACTTTATGTTACATTAACACAATCATTTTGAGAAACAATATAGACAACTGAATGTTCACTGTGATGGATTACCTATCTCAAGCAAGCTGGCAAGCAAAGACCAAAAGCAAATTGATCTGTGGAAGGTATACGGAACATCCATTTATATAAAAAGCTCTGGTATGCTTTGGCAAACTGATGGTAGTAAAAAAAATAGTAGCAATTTGCAGTAAATGGGGGAAAAAAAATAAAAGTCTGGTATGGTCCTTTAACCACTTGAAAATCCCAGACCACAGTGGACATTAGAGCCCCATGTGCTGCAAATCACAGGGATGTGTAGAGCAACCAGTGAAATTTTGACAGGTGGAGAGGGAGAGCACCTGTGGTGAGAGTGAGTGTCTCTTGCATCCCCTGTAGGCTACAGGGAGCTTTGCCAGTTCTCTGTCCTTATATGCTCCCTGTGGCTCAGCTGCAGCACTGCTGTGCTGTCACAGAGGCTGTTTCACTGCGAGAGTAAGAGGACTGCCACCCACGTTCTGTCTGCTCTCAGATGAGGGATAAGATCCATCTCAGCCCAGTGACAAGCTGGGCTGGAGTTGGACCAGCAAGACGTCATGTGACACATGCCCGGTGTCACCTATAATGGCACCATCATCTTGTTAGCGCTTCTGACACTGAATGGGTGAATCGCCCATAAAACCCAACAAGATCTGGACACTTGGGGTGTAAGTGAACTGAAGCTGTGATCATTTTTTAATTTAGTTACAAGGGATTTTTCTGATTCTACCATACAACTGATATATATACTGTATGACATGTAACTCAAATACAAGAGATAGGACAGATACTATTTTTGTCCAGCACACTAATATTCTTATGTGACTTGGGCAAACACTACATTTCATAATGTATATTTATGAGTCCTTAATATTCCATAGATATTCTTTGGTGTAGACAATTTTTATGCAATTATTTAAGTGTCAACAAGTATAATACCTACATAAATTCCTTGGCCAACATTTTAGAAATACTGTCTTGTTATCTACTGTATGCTAATGGTAAATACTCAGGAGTGTCTCTAAAAAACAACAAGCAGTCTGCTCACAGTAAGATGCTGAATGAATAGACTGAATAGCTTAACGTCTCTGTAGTATGTAGGGCTGTATAATACAGTCAAAATGACATACTGCAATAAGAATAATGAATGTGTGATTACTGAATATTTTTCTTTTCTGCGTATTTAAAGAGTCAGTTTGGTTTCTTAGAGCCTGGTCCCTTTATAAAAATGCAGCCTGTTGGGAAACTGTGTGTGATATTAACATATATTTTTATAAAAATTGTGAAGCCCTAGTTTCCAAGAACTGAAACCAACACACTGATTCTGTATTAATTTTCTTCAATGTCTTGATCTTAGAGGGAGGTAAATTAATATTATCTACTTTAATCCTGATTGATTGAGTGATGAAGATAAAATTTGGTTACATCTAATTCTCCTGATGTCTTTGATCAGGACTTTATACAGTATGCTTGGTCTTGATCTATCACATAATCTATCAGTGTCTCTGCCATAATTTTCTCCCCCAGCTCTGCCTCAGAAAGACTGAATTAACTGGTCAGATTAAAATGGATGACTTTCATACGTAAGCCACAGGAAGGACTCAACACATTTACCAAGGACACTCTTCCTCTGCCTCCTAACAGGCCGACTTGTTTTCCAATTTGTAAGTGCCCCTGCCTCGCATCAAACACACATTAATAATCGATTACAGTCATATATCACCGGATGATTCCAAAACACTACAGTGGTGCACATTGAAGAAAATGTTCAGAAATATGATCATTGATTCATCCTCTCGTAGAGTTCTCACCCTATTCAGACTTCACCTTTCTCCTCTTTTCTAAGGACTCTTCCCACTTTCATCTCCTGTCCTGAGTGTCACACTGGGACAAATGACTGTTATATATTCCAGAAACCTGATCAAGCTGAATTCTCCCATTTAGTGGCCCCAGAGCTTTAGGATGTTATGGCTTCCTCACACAGATACAAACAACCTATTACTCACCAGTCCCACTGATGCCCTTGACTTTATTGACTTAAGTCCACATGGTGGCTGCTCTGGAAGCAGACAAGTGTCCATCTCAGTAATGAGCTTTTGAGCTGTAAACTAAGTCAACCATGACTAACGTTATTCCAGGTTCAGGGGCATTAAATTGTCTATTATAGCCTAGTTTATTTGCTGTAAGCAAGGTTAGGGTTCGCAATAAAACAGCACCTCACTGAATTATTTTACTACACTTCTTCCCTGGTTTCTCCTTCTTTCCCACCTTTTCAGTATGTTCATTATTACCCCAATTGACCATTCACTAAGCCCCGCCCCACGAAGTTACTGTTGCTATACCTGTCACGTTTTCTGTTCTCGCACAGCACATAATGCAGTTTACAATGATAACGGTGGCAGATTTACTGTTTTTACCCTGTTTAGCTGCAACTAACATACTTTGTTCGTATTTTCAAACTGTATGTTTTCACCTTTAAAGTTACAAGAGAAAAGGCTTTTAGGATGAGGATGTGTTTGGCAAGCGTAACACTATCTCGGGTAATATTGGCTTGAGTTACTGGAGAGTAAACTTACCAAAGTCCAAGCAGGTCAGAGCTGCTAATGTTAGGCTAAACTGTGATAGCAACCAGGCTTCCACACAGTGGATGTGGTTGTCGTGAACTTTTTTTCACATAACCTGTAATCCCACACACTAATATAACCAACTGTAGTTAGTTAATGATATGCTCCTTGGCCTCGGAAGTAACGTCCAGTTATAGGCCTACTGTAGGTAGGTAGTTTGGTGGACATGCTAACGATTGCAGCTTACATTAGAGCAGATAAACACAACATTCCTTACACTTTTGCTCCTGCATTTTTGGTTGCTAAGCTGTGATTGGACAAGCGCAGGGGAGGGGTTTAATGGTCAATTAGTAAGGCCTACAAAGGTCACATTTCATCCATTCTCCATCTTTTTTTCAACAGTTATCTTCAGGCCATGTTCTCTCCGTGGCTGCGTGGGTTTTCTCCAGGTGCTCCGGTTTCCTCCCACAGTCCAAAGCCATGCAGGTCAAGTTAATTTGCGAGTCTAAATTGCCCGTAAGTGTGAATGTGAGCATGAATGGTTGTCTGTCTCTTTGTGTTAGCCCTATGATTGACTGGCAACCTGTCCAGGGTGTACCCTGCCTCTCGCCCAATGTCAGCTGGGATCGGCTCCAGCCCTCCCACAACCCTCTAAGGACAACCGGGTATCGCTAATGGATGGAATGGATGGATATCTTCATCGAGGCCCAAAATGGTGATAGTCTTGTGTGTTGAGCCAAACATTTTGCCTGGCTCCTCTGACTTCCTACATCCCCTCAATGTTCACTTTCTATCACCTTCTTCTCCTCTATGCTCTGCTGTACAGTAACCTCTAATCTAATGCTGTATCACTTTTACCATCTGTGTGGAAAGTTGTGTTTTAGTTACTGCCTTTCTAAAAAGAAAGAGGGTACAATCGCATGTGCTCAAAATTGCAAACACACACCCTAAAACACACATATTCTTCCACTTGACACAGCATAAGCACAGTGACATGAGTGGGAACACATGTGCTTTAGGGATGTGAAGAAACCAAGAAAGTGAAGAGAGAGCAGTGCAGGAAAAAGCAGAGTGGGAGTGAGGGAAGAGGGACTCAACTGTAATGCTATTGAGGAGCAATTTGTGAAGCTTGTGCATATGCATACAGGCCTACAGTCCCCATCTGCCCACATCATCAGCTCACTGCTGGTGACATCAACCAAGACAAAGAGGTCTTGGATGCTCCAGATGTATTATGTGGGTGGCATTATAAAATCTAATTTAAGTCAAAGTCAATTGTATTTGCCTAAGGATACAGGGCAGAGTTGCATGCATTCATGGTATGTGTGTTTGTGTACGTGTGTGCTTACTTGTGCGCTTTTGTATCTATGTCCAATTTCCAGTGCTCTTCTTCATATAAAAATATTAGCCTGAATATTCTCGCTCCTTCAAAAATGGGAAAATAATTATTGAGGGTGTAATTAAAGTATTGGCAGGACAAGTGCAACTTTAATTGAATGACATGTAAATGACAGTCAAATGACAGTGAAGCAGCCTGGTCCCAGCATATCCGTTATGGTTTATGTAAAATCTCATCAAACACCACGCAACTACACAATGAGCTTAGCTTAAGACGTTTACATGATTATTCACGACCAGAACAGACACACATCTATTGAGCAAAGTTCATGTGAAAATGCCAGACAGACTCCATTTGTCATAAATGAATTAATTTAAGATTCATGACTACCTGGAGGCCTCTACCTTTGCCTTCTTCATTCAATTAAAGACTGCTTGTAAAACGCACTTTATTACCTGTCTGAACAGGCCAGGCAGTAAAATACCCAGGACACCGCAAACCCTAGCCTCTAGCTAGAGGTTAGAGTATTGACTCGGCCACAACCCCAGCCAAAGTCGTCTCCCTTTAGACTCCATAAAAAAGGTACTAAAAGACAGACCTCACGTGACCTGATGCCATCCATGCGTGTCTGTCTCTGCCTCTGTATGTCTGCCTATGTATGCCTTTGTCTTTCTGCAAGTGGCACTCACTTTCCCTGGAGTCAAATCCTCACACTGACTAACTTGTACCCTCGGCTTGTGTGATGACTGATCACACTGCCTCGCCTGTGACCACAACCTTCTCACAACTGGTGTCAGGAGTGCTGATGGGGGAAGGATGTACAAGTGTACAACAGCTAAGTGAGGGACGACAAAAGGTTACTTTGGAAGAAATAATGGGTCTGGTGATGTCTTTGTATGTGCAACAGGCTGCTGAACTATAATTTACACTGTCATAGGAGTGCAGAGGGAGAAGAGAGTAACTCCACTACAGGGTGCATTATATTAGTTCAGTGGCTGATGCTCTCATCACATGGAACAGAGAATCCCATCTCTCCAGTGACCACTGTTCTCCCCAGGTGAACTTTCTCGTCAGCGGCTGTGCATTAACAGTAAAGCTCTACTATGGTCGAAGTGATCCTGTCCTCTTCAGTGCTGTGGACTGAGCAGAGGCCCCAGGGACGGCACTACATTGGCTCAGTGTCAGGAGGAGATTTAAATACCCCTCTGCTTTTAGACTCCAGCTGGACAGACACCACAGAAAATAACTCTCATTAGCATCAGCCAATGACAATGGAAGGACAAATTAAAGTAATGAAATATATCATATAACATCTACTATACGTTTTAATCTATCTGCTTCCTGACTCAAAAGTGGGTTTCTTCCAAAAAACACATTTAATAATTAATGATCAAATTTAATATGCTGCATGTTCCCCAGAATGAAGTTTTACTTTTTGCAGACAGCCAGCTCTATATAAACTTCATAAGCACGGGGTCATCTCGGACGGACCTTCACTGCCGCTGTCTGTTGCCTGACTGCCCATTGATGTGTTTGCTTGTATAACTGTCAACAATTTACAGCTGGGTAGTACCCAGCAGACTGAGACATATTGATGATGCCATGCAGCTGTTGGCTTGCAGCAGGATACAATCAAGGGCTCATGGGAAATATAGTTTTCCACAACTACCAGTCCTTGTGGCCTTCACTTCTGCTGGGAGCAGCCTGTAATTTTCCTTCTACATTAACTCAATTACACAGCACCTGAGGACATTTTAGCCTAGCTCCATACTGTAATAGCTTGTCTTAATTCTTACTCACAAGCATATTAATGGTAACTGTTGTGGAGATATGAGCCTGACACTCACACAGCTGGGCTGTTGCTGCAGTCAATATGACCTCGGAGTTCGGAGTGGCCATAATACCTGCAATACCGTGCAGGATGTCACTGTTTGTCACGGCAAAGTATTCCATCTGGCTGGCAGGGCAGCAGAGAATAAATGGCAGGCTTGGCTGGCACACACACACATACAACTCTCACACCTACTTGACATTATCACCCTAACATCATGACAAGGATGTCATTTGGCTAACTATTACAGGCGTAGCTGAGGGCGAAAATAATAAAGAGGAGTGTGAGTTCAGGCTGGAGAGAAATTAAGAACGAGAAAGAGAAGAGATTGAAGTTATTACTGGAAATCACCTTAAATGTTTCTTTGGCAGGGTAATAATGAGCAACACAGTATTTCTACCACAAATACATGATTAAGGGTGGAAACTGTGCCGGTGCATTGTTTTCCATCACTTTCTCAATTTACTTGGTGCCCTCCTGAGAGCTCAGAGTACTGTATTCACTGGGCAAAGCCTGACCTGGGAACATGCAAAGTAAGTTGTCACAAACAATCTAACTGGCATTATGAGGATTATTTATTGTGATTGGAATGAAATGAAAGAGGCAGAACTAACCTGATCCGTGGTTGATTTATTAACTGTCTTCAAGAGAGCTATAACTCTCGTCACGTGTAATGGGCCAGATGGAGTAGGCGAGGAATAGCGGATGCTGTTGAGGCAGCCTCTCAGCCCCGTGTCTCAATGAGGTCTGTTAAATTACTAAAAGGACAAACAGGGCGGTTGTGTGATTTGTATGCAACCTGACCTTTAAGCCAAATCGAGGGGCTCTTGAGAACACAAAGCTATCCAGGAACAGTCTCCAACCAAAGGTTCCTGTTAGATCAGTATCCCATTAAGATTTGGTTGTATTGAACAGAGGTTTATCTAAATCATCCTTCCTGGTTTTCTAAAAAATCACTTTAGCTGTGTTCAGTTCAGTTCAGTTGGGTTAGGATTGGGTTCATTTTGGTGAAGAGCAGCTGCTGCTAGCATGTCAGCCAGTTAGCCCCTCACTTTGAATTAGACTGATATATTTCAACAACTATTGAATAGACTGCCATGAAATTTGGTTTGAAAACTTTGGTGATCCCTCAACTTTTCATCTTGCGCCAACAATTTGGTTTATGACCACATTCCTGCAAAAACATTATACCTGTTAGCATTGTCAATGTGGACATGTTAGCATGCTGATGTTAGCATTTACAGCCTGACAGAGCTGCTAACGTGGCTGTAGACTCTTAGTCTTGTTCAATAATAATTCAAAACATTATATCAGGGGGGGTTTTAGAAAATCAAAGCATGCAATTAAGTCAGAAAAGTAAAATAAATATTGGATCAAGCACTTAAGTGCTTTGTGGACATTTTGTGATTAAACACACCACTTCTATTTGAAAATCAGTGGCTATTCACAAGTTAATGGAATGGTTTTACGCAAATCCCTGACAGTTATCTAATGGGTATGTGTAAAGTGACTAGCACTATACCATTTCAAAACACTAATTGATGCACAGATGAAACATAAGGTTCAGGGGGGAGTATGTGTGTGTGGGTATGTGTCCATGCCTATTTGTGTAATTGTTAGAACATGTGCTGTGCTTAGCCTGTGGATGCAGGGTGATTCACCAGGCTGTTCTGGAGGATTCCTGTGTGGGATGACACACAGGACCTGAGACAAGGGAGAATGGGGGAAGAGGAACAGGAGGGAGAATTGTGCATACAGTACAGCACACAAGATTTGTGCTTGCCTTTTGGACCCTCGTACTCTTGTCTCCAACTAGTGTAATGACAAGTGCCACTTCCACAGCATTCCTGGGTGATGTATGGTTAAACGGTTGAGTGGTCATGAACAGATGATGTAATAATATGTAGGGGGAGGGGTCTGCAGTGTCACTCCTTCCTGCATCTGGCCTGGAGAGATTGTGCAAACCTTTGCTCAAAAAGCAGCACCCAAAATAGGATTAGTCCAGAGCACGTGAAAAAAAAATCAAACACAGAGGACTGCCAGCATGCCCTACCTCGAGGCTGTGCTAGTTGGGGGCTGGCAGGCTGGAGGCTGAGTAGGGGGGAGAGGAGACCATGCGTATGGCTGGCTGTGGCCGTGCAGCCTG
Source organism: Macquaria ambigua (assembly GCA_008360985.2). Classification (NCBI taxonomy): domain Eukaryota; kingdom Metazoa; phylum Chordata; class Actinopteri; order Centrarchiformes; family Percichthyidae; genus Macquaria; species Macquaria ambigua. The sequence goes on from VMKM01000067.1 coordinate 588,609, forward strand.
GCTGGAGGAAGACAGTGAGAGAGCATGGGCACTCAGGCCTACAGATGCATAGGGCTTTTCATTAGCCTGCTTTCCACTGCAAAGCCAAAAAGGTCTAGGCAGGGCTCACTCATTACTCATATCACTAATTTCCCCCCTAAAACAACTGTGAATCTTTGCCAGGTGGGTTATAGTTTGATAAGAACAAATAGTGTTTTATATTAAATATTATTACTACCTTTTCCAGCTGGCCATGGTTCTGACAGATCCTCCTTGGCCCATAATCCTGTCAGAGAACAGCCCTTCCACATGTGTTTCATGCCCTGTTCAGACCAACTACATCTAGAATGTGTCTAGCTTGAGCTGCAAATCACACTTGGCATCAGAATGTGTCTAAAAGTGACTACATTGCTTCCTGGCTCACATTTGATTTTGTCTGTGGGAAACCAACCACTGCTGAACAGAAAAACACATTTGTGCTCAGCCACAGAGCAAGAGACAAGAAATGCTGTTTGGTACCTCCCCTCATGAATCGACTTCAAAACACTGTCCACGCTGTTTGACACAAACAAACAACTTGTCGTGCTTTATGCATGTTGTACAAAGTTGAAGTTGACCCCACGGCCCTTGCATGCAGTCAAGGGGGCACTTGCTTTCACACTACATTGAATATGCAGTCACATGCATCACTGACCACCTCAGAATGCTGTTTGAGCAATTCAGTCCCAGGAGATCCTCAAAGCTGTGTGGGAGCAATTACACCTGTATTTCTGAATGCTGCTCACCAGTGATCAGATCACCCAAGATGCATTTTGGTTCTAAATGCAAACAGAGCCTCAGTAAGGAGGGTCATAACAAGCATGCACGGACACAGCCCTTATTCTAAGTACATTCCCATTAGAGTTGACTACCAGGAAATGAGATCCCAGCATTTCCCGTAAACTCTCGCCAAAGTCTGCTCCCTTTTACCAGGTAGAATACCTGCAGGAACCTGGGATTTTTAGCAAGTATGTGATTGCATGCCTGTTTGCACACTGAAGACTATCATATGTAGTGAAACAAACACGCCTTCTTCAAACCTCATTAACACTACCATGCAACTGTTGTTGGTAAACTTGTAAGAGGTTATTCTGAAAACCAGAGCATCAACCGATTCTGTATGTTTGGTATTGTGATCTTTCCACCTCAAAGATGTAGTGCACTTTTAACTACTAGAATATTACTTCAATGAAGTAATAAAATCAGAAAGTCATAACAAACACCATTTTATGGAGCTATGTATTTAAAATGTACTTAATTCCAATCGCTGTGTGGCTTCACCTGCCCTTCCTCCTTCCATTCATTCCTCAGTTTGTTTCCTCACCCTTTTACCTAAACCTCCCAGACTCCAATACCTGGGCTTGTGATCTCTCGGTAGATAGTACTCTAACAGGAGGTATTTTATAGTCCACGTCCAGCCTGTCAAATCTGTCTGGAGCACATTACACAAAGTGCTTCTGCAAACAGTGGGTAATAAACAGAGGGAGGCTGAGCAGAGTGTGCTGTGTTTAGGAGGAGGAGGAAAATGGAGCAGCCAAAAGAACACAAGAAGCATTTTCACTGAACTTCCCGAAGTGATTCCCAGCTCAGACTACACACTCCCCTCCTCTTCCAACTCTCCTCTGCCATTCTAATTCTGTCCCAGTCCTACAAGATTTTAAATTTCAAAGGTAATCTAAAGTAATACTGACCAGTGGTTTATGAGATGCAAATATGACACAGAATTAAATATTTAATACAAATAGCCTATTACATTATATTAATATTTCAGAGGAGTAAAGGAGAGGGGGGGGTGACGGTGGCTCTGGGATTTGGACTGAAACAGAGGTGTGTGCAGAATCCGTCTGCAAAGAATGATAATATTCCCACTGTTATTAAAACAGGGCCCACCATTTTTTCCCTCCAAGACACCAACATGTAATCCAACACGAGGGACTCACAGTAAATACCACACATACATCACATATGCCACTGTGTTTACAGTTTAGGTGAAAGCTTATACGGCACAAAGCACTATAGATCCACATATAGGCTCTGCTATATAACCTTGGGCGATTCATGTTTTATACATCACCCTTTCTTGGTATGTCTCATGTCAATAGAGCCTGCGTGAACGGCCCTTAATGAGGTTTGTCAGGCGCTTTAAGAAGGAGGAAGATTTGCAGAAGAAGCTGGGAGCCACATGCCTGTCAATCCTCAGCCATGTCTGATGTGCAGTCATTGTGTGTTTGCCTCAGAGTCAGAGCTCTGTTCAGTGGGGGATCTCAGAGTGGAGCGATCATCAAATATTAACTGTAATTTTTAAGAAATGCTACTTCTAAAACAATCCTAATTATGAACATTCTCCCTACCTGGCATGACTTTCTCAAAGCTGTTCTCGTGCACCCATTCTACCTCCTCTAGCTACATGCTTAAAGCCTTTTCCGCATTTCTGGCTTTTGCTCGTTTCTCCCACTTTGTCCTCACCTCATCCCTCTGTTGCTCTGTAATTAAACAGTGTGTTTTAGAGGGCAATGGACTCAGAGACAAGACAGGAACAGATATACCCCAGGGAAAGATGGTGCGAGAGGCAGATACTATGACGTCCTATGCATGCATTATCCCTCCATGATAGCTCAATTAGCAAGTGAGGACCTCCATCATCTTGTTAAGAGTGTGCTAACCGTCACTGGTGGGCAAACAATACACTGTCCTTATCAAGTGGATAATCACATATATGACAATGTAATTTAGCACAATCAGTCTCACATAGCAGCTCACAAACATTACCACCCAGGAAGGAATATCACCACGGGCAGGATGCACTGTAGAGTCAGCACACTGGATGACAGCATGACAATTATCATATAGTGGTTTTTGGTATTCAGGCTTCTTGTTTTGATTATGTAATAATCTACATGCTTGTTTTGGTGGTGAGTGAGCTGAGCTGAATCACAGTGCATTCTGGGAGCTCTGTTTGACCTGCGTGTTTGTTTTTCCGGGCTGTGCAGCAGGATTCTGCCTGTGCCCAAATATCCTGAGTGCATGGAACACACAATGGGACTGGAAAGTCAAGATTTCTCTGTTTACTTGTGCAAATGCGTGTCTGAGGGCATCTGAGCGTGTGCCAACTCTGTGGGCAAATAGACTCCGAGAGCGAGTGGCCAAATATTGAAATATCACCCAATGTCAGGACTATTGGAGTGTATAATTCTTCGCCTTTTATGACTCATTAAGGGTATCAGTGGCCCCTCCCAAACCGGAGAGCCATAATCACAAAGAAGGGTCTCAGGGCGATTGGCATTAATCAATGAATGTTGCGTACATGAAAAATGATCTGTGGATGTAGAAAAGCGCTGCTGTTCATTAGCGTGAGAGTGAAGAGAGAGAAAAAGAGAGAGAGATATTTCTACAGCATGTCAGATTTGTGGACCAGTGGCACAAAAGGCACATTTCAGCTTTGTAGCCCAGACCAATCAGAAATGTACTGCTTGGACGAGCCAGCCCAATCTGGTGTGTCTCAGCTCTACTGAGTCCGGGGCTGAGCTCTCTCAGCTCACTCCCATGCATGCACAATTGCTTGCATCCAATTCATTGTGCTCTTTCAGCTGCACCAATTCACGCCGCTGCCAAGGCAAACATAGGATGATAAGCCTGCGACTGCAAAAGTTAGATGACTGGTGGGGAATCAAGAGGAGCAACGAAAACAGTAATCCAGGAGATGGAGTGGGAGGAGAGAGAACAATAACAAGAGTCTCCCAGCTGCTGGTATCAGTAATTTGATCTTTTTGTGTTCATAACAGGTACTCAGGGTCAACATTGCTTTTCTAGAGCCAAGTGTTCACCTGGAGAATCCCAAGCCCCCTAATCTGCCCCCCCCCCAGGTTTTACATTTCCTAATCAGTCATGTGAATCCATATTTAGGTTTAGAGCTGTGGGACTGTGTATTTCTTTTGTCCGTGTCAGGTTTTCCCACATCATCTGTCCCTCCTGCCTAGGCTCATTACTCCCTGTTCTGCCTGCTCCTCCTCCTCTCCCCCATGCTCCCTCCATCCCATTCTCCACAAGGAGCTCTAGTGGGGCACCACAAGCACAAAATATGCCAATTTTAAAATGCCTTATTTTCCCAAATAGCTGGATACACCTAACGCAGATGTGAAACATAATAACTGTGTCCACTGAAATGTAATCTTTTTCAATTTACCAAAATAAAAAAACAGATTAGGAGAGTGAATAGAGCAAAATGAGGACATACTGATAGCTGTTGCTGAAAATCTATCTTTCTATTATTGTCACTACAGTTCTAGTAAAAGCATGAGTGTGAAAACAGTTTGTGTGAACTCTCCCCACACACAGAGACACACACAATCACTCTGTTGAATCCTATTCATGACCCAGCCCCCCTCTGTTCAGTTCTGCAGAACAATAGCTCCCTCTTCTTCTTCATCTACAGTATCTGTGTATTTCCTAACTAGCCACAAAGTGAGAACAGCTCTAATGGAAGAAAGTAATGCAAGGACACACAGAGTGCTCGCTGCCATCTCTGGCATTTTAACCTCACACTGTCACAAGCTGCTTGGCTTGAGCGCAGGGGAGACAGACCTGGACGGCTGATCCATCAGGTATTGTAGCTACAGTTATGGAACAGTGAGTGGACTTAATCCAGGGAGAGGCCCTACCTATACAGCTAGGTAGATAAGGCAAATTAAGGAAAAAATATCCCTTGCCCTGCTGGTCACCACTGAAGCAGGGTAATAGGGAGATGAGACGGAGGGAGGAAGGAGGAACGAGGGAGAAGCGCTCAGGCAGCCAAGCTGAGGAGATGGCACTCATACAGCCCAATCTGTCAGTCTGACTACCTTGCCAGATACAGGGTGGCTCACACAAAATCACACACTTTTTGCTAAATACCAAGAGACAGTGCGGCTACACACAGAAACACACAAATTAATGCTGGAGCACACACACCAACTTGTGGAACATGCTGTACTTAAGCAAACAGCGAGATACATCTCCTGTATAAACAATGACTTTCTAAGAAAATACCTGCGCTGTTCAGTTTTTTACCTGTCTTCCTGCACACTGTCAACACTTGCAGTGAATTTTCACAAGATTTTAAGTGTGTGGGAGCTAATGTTTGTTACTTGAACTTGTTACCTTTTCTCCTACACACCTATCTCAACACAGGTGTGCAAAGATCACTTTTCCTATATACCTTTCTTCCTTTACAGAATATTTCTTACTATTAAAACATTTTTTTTTGAACTAACTAACTACCTAACTGACTATTTGGCTTTATTTTAAAGGAATAGTTTGAATTTTTGGGGAATATGCTAATTTAGTTAAGAGTTAGATGACAGGAACAGTACCACTCTTATGTCTATACAATTAGTATGAAGCTACAGCCAATAAGCTTAGCTTAGCATAAAGACTGGAAACAGGGGGAAACAGCTAGCCTCGCTCTGTCAAATGGTAACAAAATCCACCTAAAGCTCAAGGCTGCGACCAGTTCATAGGCAACCAGCAGAGACTCCAGGAAGTTACAAGAAATAGTCTGGCACATAACTTCAAACCCTGGCTTCCTTCTCACCTCCTCAGCTGACCAATTATGGTGTGATGTGGGTGTGAATGTCGGCTTGTTGGTCTCTGAAAGTTACAGAGGTGGTTGGGCACAGACCCCCCCCTAATCCGAAGTCGGAAAGGTGTGCGGGGAGGGGATTTTCAAAGCTATTCGACAATCCGACAAGCAGTTCTGACAGAGTATACTGGCCCCTTACTGGCCTATTTCCCAAAATGTTGAACTATTGCTTTAATGACTTAGGGCCTTTCTATTAAAGCTAAGAGTCTTGACACCTTGTGGACAGATGATGGTTTAGAAGATACAATATACCAGCAGCATCCCTGGTTTCATTCCAGCTGGGGACCTTTGTTTCTCGTCATACCTCTGTCTCTCTCCTCTGCAGATCAGCTCCGCAGGGTCTGTTTAAGATGAATAAAATTACAGTCTATAGTTGTCAAAATGCTTTGAACCCATTATTACAGAAGCTATTACCCTTCATCTGTACAAAATCATGGTGTGGAAAGATTAATTACTCTTTGGAATGGTAATGATGTCTGTCAACAGGATAATTTGCCAAAAATTCGCTGGGAGTCTTAAACTGAATGCGATTGTGTTACCACTGGAGATTAAATGTGGAGGATTAGTGGTGGTGATTGCGTTTTAGGATGACAGAGTGGAAAAAGAACATTTTTCTAAAAAGTAAAATAAAATTACATCAATGGAGCATGAATACATTAAGACAGAGACTATGTGAAACGTTAACAGTAAGAGCTGGGAGTGACCCCAGGGGGCCACCCACACAGTGAACTCTTGACCTCCTGCAAACAAAGTCTTCATACGTTATCACGACTCCACACACCATTGCTCCAGAGAGATAATGTCACAGAGCACCCGAGCCACCTCAGATCTTTCACATCAGCACCTTGGTGCTCCAAAACACTATGGCAACTGCTCACACACGTAATCTCTCCTGGGTGTGAGATGCAAACAGGGCTAATATGTTTGAAGAGACAGCAGTGATCACATTTCCAAGTGACTCCTTGCATCCTGCTAGGATAACCAAATAAAGAATGTTCTCAGCAAACCACAATCCCGCTTTCAAAACACTTGATCCTAAGATGACAAGCACCGGGCTATCCATTATGCAATAGTCTCCCTTTCTCCATCACTAATCAAAACCAGAGCAAGTTCTCTGGATGGGATTAACGGTTCCTTCCTCTTGTCTGTTTGCGTTCCAAACACAGAAAAGGTGGTAAGGATGTACCTGCAGAGCAGTTGCGTTTAATCTTTGCAACACATGCTCTTAACAGAATGCATCATGGCACCTACTGAAAGTGGGAGCTGCAGCAAGACAGCAGAGGTCATCGAGTGGTGGTGAGCAGAAAAAAAAAAAAGCAACAGAGAGAATAAAAGAAAGAGACTGCGAAGAGAACATGGATCAACATGACGGGACTGGGTGGTTAGTTACGCAACAGCAAACATGGAAGCGTTCACTACACAGACACACAGACACAGTATAATCATAAACATTACAAATGTACCACCACTGTCCCTGAGTTAAAGTCAGACATTTATTAAGCCGTTCCTGTCATGAATACGGCATTGAAGAGAATATTAAGTATTAGAGGAGTGTTGTGAAGCCATATTACAAGCTCTTTTCATCTCTGGCTTTCTCTCTTTCCCTCCTCTGCTTCCTTTCTTCATCCCTCCCCCATAAAATCCCCCCTCTCAGACTAAACCAATCCGCTGTCAACAACCCTTCATTCTTTACTATGTAGGTCTCCCATCCAACTGTTTTTCCCTTTAAACACACACACACACAGACATATACACGCAGGGCCTCCTCTCCTCTGTGTGACCTTGACTGGCTAGCACTCCAGGGCTTGTTCTTTGCTTCTCCCTCTCCCTCTGTCTCTCTTGCTCTCTCCATCTTTTCACGCTCGCCTCCACTCTATTGTCTGCCTCTCTACCTCTTGCTTTCTATCACTCTTCCCCCGGCCGGCTGATGTTAACCGCCGCTGTCCTTTTTCTCCTCCTCCCCAACACACAGAGGAGAAAGGGACAGAACATGGCAGAGAAAGGAGAAGTGAAAGACCTCCCCCTCCTCTGCAATCGAGTCAGCTGAGAGAGAGTGCACCATAAGAATATCTCCAGCTCTACGGAACTGTATCAACAAGTCTGATAAATGGATCCTGTCTTATTTCTTATACTGTGTAATATTAAAAAACAGGACTTCCATCATTAATTTAATATGAGGTCAAATAAGTGTGATGAAATCCAAAAATAACAGCGTTAACTCACAAATCCTCTGATATCCAGCATTACCTTACATTACATAAGACTAACTTTACATTATGTAAGCATGATATTTAAACCAGGCTGCAGGTTAATCAATAAAAAGTAATTTTCTATTCTTCACAAATGCGATTTTATTTCTTTGCAGCGCATTTTGCTTGACGATTCAAAGTGTGATTAGACTTTGCTCTAATCAGCTGATGCGGCTTCCTGTTTCACCGAGGATGATGATGAGCTCTCTCAGTGGAACAGTGAAACAGCAGGTCCAAATCCGTGTTTCATTGCAGGTGTTCCTACAAAAGCATCTAATTGCCTGCACTGCAGTATTGTAGCCTGTTCCTCTGACTCCAGTGATCCTTGAGATTTTCCCAATGGCTTAGCTCACAACATCCATCTGTATAATACATTGGAGTTGTTAACCATTTGACTATCCATTCAAAGCTAAATAAACTTAAACTCAAGTGGCGGAGTGATCTATTAAATGTCAAACGGGCTGATTAAGCCCTCTCTACAATCACGTTATTCCTGTGCCAGTTTATGTACCGTACATATCTAAATGTCTCCGCTGCGCTTGTGTTCACCAATCTGATGCTCACAGACTGAATCTACTGCGTTTAATTCCAGCTTTGCTGTAAAATATGACATTTTCATCAACTCTACATCTGATATCAATACAGCAAGCTGACAGACAGGAATAGCTTGCGGCGGCTTTATGCTTTAAACAATATTAGGAGAGAAAATAGAGGGCATCATGAATGAACATCTCCAGTAATCTTCCTTTTAAGTTTAATCACAGAAATATAGACTTGTTGAATACAGCTGCTAAGCCCACAGCGATACCTTTTCTCCCAGCATCCTTTTTCAATTCATCTTGCTCTAAGAGGCATGGGCATTACAAGACTGCCACAGCAATCCCCCCAAAATAATTTCCCATCCCACATTAGTAAAGCAGCCATGAAGTAGAAGGACATCATCAATTTCTACAGGGCAATAATAACAAAGAGGTTAGGAACTCACAGTCTTCTGCTGACACTTACACTTCACACCATGTTAAAGACTCTGCACAAATTCCCTCCATTTTCCATTTCATTTCCTTAGCAGTTAAAATCCTTTGATGCATACCAAGAATTGTCATACACCACCAAGCTAGTATACCAAGAACTGTCAAAACCGGGGCATAATGAGGGCCATTTCAGAGGTAAGTTACTACAGTAAATCACACCTATACAAAGGCTCTAATCACAGCTTTGAACATCTATATAAGAGCATATGTAGGGCTGTTGCCTGTCGTTTGAAAGGTAGTAACAAAGTCAGGGGCCCACAACTGAAGAGGGACCACAAAAAATCCAGATGGATTGTTTTATTTCAACAAGAGTCCACAGCCATGCTACCGGGTCTGTGAGGCTGTACTTCGGCACAGTGGTGCTTCGTCAGCATGCTAACATGTTCCCACTGTCAATGCTAACATGCTAATGTTTAGCAGGTATACTGTTTGCCATGCATGTTAGCATGCTAACATTTGCTAATTAGCAATAAACACAAAGTATAGCTGAGGCTGATGTGAATGTGATTAGTTTTGCAGGTATTTGGACACATTCAATTTTGACCTGACAATGGCGCTTGATTAAAACGATATGCGATCACCATAATTATTACAATTCATCCTCTGGGGACCATGAATGTCTGTACAAAATTTCATGGCAATCCATCCTATAGTTGTTGAGATAATTCAGTCTGGACCAAAGCAGTGGATCGACCGATAATGCCATCAATAGAGCCACGCCTCTAGCATGGCTAAAAAAGAGCAATTTTCTTTCAGGGGCCCAGAATTGGGTCAGCCAGTCTGAAGCAAAAAAGTTCAAAGAAAAAAAGTTAAACCATGAAAGTTTTAGCATTCATGGTATTCCTTCTCTTTTAATCACATCAAACCTAAATAGGTTGCAGATTCACTGTATCTGCAAAGATGCCAAAAAAATAAACTCTACCTGATGAGATCTCTTAGTGCAGGTTCCACATGCCAAACTTAAGTCATTTAGATTGGTAGCTCTGGCCGGAGATTTAGACTCCAGCCCAAATCCAAGGCCAGCATCAAATCAATAGTAAAACTGACAGTATTACTATATATCATATTCAAGTGGTAGATAGTGTGGGGTGCCAGACAGAGTACAGGACCACACATAAAATACATTTAGGCCAATTTGTCCCTGATGCACAAACTCTGTCTCCAGACCACAAAAAGGAGGGAGATAACCAAACGTCGACATACAGAAGGATAATACTTAATTCTTCTAAGCAAACAAAAGAAGCTCTACACTGACTTCGTTATTATTTTTGGACATATTATTGTAAACTGAACTGAGTACGATCCTGCACTAGACTGAACTGGACCTTGCAATAAGACAAGAGAAAATGTCCTGAGGTGACATTGCTCCACCTAGAGAGGCCATAAAGCTGTATTACTGATCCACCTCTTGTCAGTTATACAGATCAGGGTGATTACATGCATAATACATGAAGTCAGTCAAGCACAGGTTCCCTCTCAGTACGTGTCTCCCCAAACCTAACCTGAACCATTCTCCCTCAGTGGAATCGATCAATAAAGGCATCAGCTCCTGTCCAACAAATCTATTACAGTCAGTTCATCAAAACAGTCATCAACAGATGAAGCTGGAAAGCTCTTCATTTACCGGTCCCCTGCTGTTTGGCAAGCTGAATGTTTCAGTTAACTACATAAAGAAACCCTTCAGTTTCTGACTGAAATTCCAGCTGAAGTGAAGTGTAGCACAGACATTTCACAAGTAGGGATGGCCTTCTACTTGTGCATGGGGTGATGATGCTGCCTGCCTGACAGATTTTTCACACTTGCTGGTGATGGTTAAAAAGGAGAAACACACACTATCATGTGTAAAGCCACATACAAACCCAATCCACCAATATAAAATGATATTGTTTCTTCAGAATTCTAGTAATTAAGTAACTGAGAAAAGACAATGTCAGCCAGTTAGCATAACTATCATTAATTTAGATACAGTAGGCATTGATGTAAAATAATCTCTCTTTAAGAAGTGATTTAAGATTGTAATCTAGATACACACATGTAGAGATTTAACAATTAGTCAACAGAAAATGAATCAGCAACTGTTTTAATAATTGCTTAATCTTTTCAGCCTTTTTTTCAAGTTAAAATGCCAAGTATTTGTTGGTTCCAGCTTCTCAAATGTGAAGATTTGCTGCTTTTCATTATCCAATATGATAGTCGACTGAGTATCCTTGGGTTTTGGACTGTTGGTCGGACAAAAAAAGATATTTGAAAATGTCACCCTGGGCTCTGGGAATTTAAATGGGCTTCTTTTTTTTTTTTTTACTATTTTATAACATTTTAGAGAATAAACTATCAATCCATTGATCAAGAAAATAGTTGGCAGATTAATTGATAATGAAAATAATCATCAGTTCCAGCCTACAAAGATGTATACTAAACCTAAACTCTATAACATCCAACACCTTAGACCTCTAAATATCTGTTTACTGTTACTTTACCGTAAGAACTATTAGGGTCACCATGCATGGGTTTTCAATTGTTCTGTTTAAATTGTCACTGGTTCTACATCTTTAGTGTTTCAGTACACAAATACATTACGCTGAAATAATGTACTGCCTATGCCCGAAAGCATTTACTGTAGAAAAGTAAATTCCAACTGTTGCCAAAAGCAACAGTAAAGTGATGAATGCCACACCCATCACAAACAATAATCTTTTTTCTGTTATTTTTAGGTGTTTGGTTAAAAATCTAATTCATCTGCTGACTAGTACACATAACCTAAATGTATTCTTAAACTAACTTCCCCATTAAAGAATTAAATATTTAGAAATATTCATCATGTTTAAGAAAAGTTGGCTGTGTGTGGGCTGGATGGTCTGAACATCCGCAAGTTGTCTGTTAATGGCCTACAATCAAACCCTGCAGGAGCCCACACCGCTGCATTTTGAACATCAGTAAGTAGTCTAAATAGTTGTTGAATGTTTTCCAGTGGGTATAAATAACGAACCATTTAGCCGTCAGACTGAAGAGACAATAACAGGGTGCCACTTATCCCCAGCATTCACCCCTTTCTACTGTCTACAATTAACTTTTTTCTTAAGTTCAGTATTGATTGGAGCCCACATCCAGTCTTATTTCAGATGTTTATTTGACAGTAGCCGGCAGTCTGTGTGATTGTCAGGCTCACATATGATCAACCTGTTTGTCCTCACCCCCCTTTAATCCTCTGAGGCCATAATCGATATGTCCCTGGTAGACCTTTCTCTCTCTCCCTGCCACTCCACCTTGAGACGCGGTGTGAATTTAAAGGCCACAGCAGTGCGGCGAGGGAAACACCCGCCAGAAAGGAACACCCACTCACATAAATCAATTAAAGGCGTGCCAATCTAGAATTGAGTTCCTTACTAAAAAGAGTGGCCCCATCACATTAGTAGTCAGCCTACTCATAACTTTACTACTGTACTACAGTCCATTAATCCCTGGAAACAGCCTTTTGTCTTAGCCTTGGCCAAATAACCACTAAGTCTAACAACAGGTTACAGGTACAATCACACATCTTGCCTTCTATTACTTCAGCACCTCACACTAATGCTCACACCTGATTCTGCTTCCTCACCTAACACCTGCTACTAACCAACATGACCTCCTGAATCATGAAGCCCCATACACTACACAGTCTGTTATGCTCAAAACATTTCCCTTTGCATACCTCTTTGACCTTCAACAAGAAAAGAGCTAGCCACACTAGCAGCTCTGTGAGGCTGTACTTAGGCACAATGGTGCTTTGAGCTAAATGTTAATGTCATGTAATGTTAATGCTAGCACGCTGATGTTAAGCAAGTAATATTTACCATGTTCACCATTTTAGTTTAAACATAAAGGACAGCTGAGGCTGATGATAATGCCATTAGTTTTTCAGGTTTTTGGTCATAAAGTGTTGGAATTAAAATTTGATCTGATGATGGCGCTAAATGAAAAGTTCATAGGCCCAAAAATGTCAACCTGTTCAACCATGTCAGGAGATCAACAGACATTAGGTTTCATCATCTAGGGAACATGAATGCCTGTACCAAATTTCATGGCAATCCATCTAGCCGACCACTCACTGACTGATACTGCCACCCTTGAGCCAAGCTGCTTCCTTGGTTAAAAATCTGGTAATTCAGATGTTAATTTACCTTCCTCAGCTTTGAATGGACTCGGCAACTAAAATCATATCCAATCCTGTCATTTCCAAAAAAAAAAAAAACAAAGTATACTGGCAATACTTCAAGGTAAAAAACAAACAAACTCCAAGCTAGCATGAACTGGAACACGACTAGCTACTGATTATTAAGGATAGTTAGCTACTTCCAAGGAAAATTATGGTATGTAATTTTATTTAAATTAGCATCAGTATGATTTTTAAAAGGGTGACAACTAACAAAAATTAAAAGTTCAGTTGGCATGTATTCTACGCTGCCTTAAACGTAAGTAGTAGCAAATAAATTAGCTAGGCTATTGCTAGCTGGCACTTGTAAAAAGTCAGCCACGGTTACAACCAACAAGGTCATGTCATCTGTAGCCAAGTAGCCTAGCTAAGCTAACTAGGAGGACTTTTTAAAGCCTAATTATCCCCTTAATTTTCGTATGGGGTCTCTTATCACTTCTGTGGAGGTCAGTTTAAAGTGATCTTACTGAGCTTTCTTAGTGAAAAAATCCATTCAAAGAACTTTTCTGGACGTAACGTTAAGTACTGTGTATAGGCTACGTTATCTTTGTAAATGAAAGAAAGATTGCCGCTTTTTTTCTTACGAGCTAGTTACATTTTTATGTCTGACAACACACACAGGGGCTGCTCTCATGCAAGCCACCGTCCTCTCTTGCCCACGGATGCTGCTGCCGCTGCTGCTGCTCCTCGCACACATCCCGGTACAGTATCATGCTGTTGTCCGTGTGTGGTGAGATCACATTATCTCACATCACAGGGAAATTAACAAAAATGGCTCCTCCCACTCTGCCTTTTGCTCTTTTACACCCCCCCCCCTCTCTCTCTCTCCTCCCCTCCCTCCCCTCCCTGGTCCTCCGTAGCAGCAGGTGTTATTCTCGTGTAACCTGAAGATTTAGGTGGTAATTAGCATTACCTCTTAGCCCCAGAGAGTTATTTATGCTTCATGGTAACAGCAAGGGACAGGAGTCGAGAGTGTTTCTGGGCACCCGATGAGAGAAGAAATCACGCCTCAAAAACACGTGGGAGAGATTACTCAAATATGCCTCCTTTGTACCCTCTTTACCCCTCTCGCTGCTGCACTGTTATCTCTCCCCCGTTAAGCAATGAGCTGCAGCCCATTTCGTTAGTATTTCTGCAGGATGTCGGGAGCTGTGGAGCACCATAAATAACCTATATAGCTACACTTGGGTTTCATTGTAGCTAGAGGCTTTGACCTTGTGTTATGTTGCCCTTAAGTAGGTATTATAAATGTCCAAAACATTAACAACACAAGACAATGCATTCTGGCAAATTATGCATATGATAAAGTGGCTCTGTCTACAACAGGTTCACAATTAATCTTTCACGGTGCACTGAAATAAAAGCAGGATTGGGCTATTGATAAGCATCCTCCTAGGAGGCAATTAACTGCACCGATATTACATAATGACAGCCCACACTTTTCACTAACATCACCGGTCCAAGGATAAGGATGTTAAAAAAGAAGATATATATATATAGTATGTTAACGGGGGATGTGTGACAGTACATCCCCACCTTTTCACGTCACCTCAAAGAGAAACAGCGGGTCAGAAATGAAACACCTTGAAACTGTCAGGATGCTCTTCGCAAAGAGTGGCAATTCTTGACAGGATCTTACCTTTGCTATTGTCCTCTTCCCTGTTCAGATACATGGCTGTTACTTCACTCCGAGGCAAATGCGATGGCGTTGTCTCAATTATTTGTTGGTACTCCTCTGGCGTGTATCGTGAACTCCGCTGATGTGGTTTGTAGTAGTAGCTGTTTATTGTTTTGTTGCTCCTCAACAGCCTCTCCTCTCCTCCTAGTGGATAGGTGGGCTAACCAGTTTGAGACTCTCACTATCTCCCTCCCTCTCTCTCTCTCTCTCTCTCTCTTTCTCTCTCTCTCTCTCTCTCTCTCTCTCTCTAATAACCACCGGTTCACTGTGGCTCAGAGGACAAAATGGGAAAAAGTGACTTTTGCAGCTGTGTTAAGAAGTCTTCACCGCCTGTTTACTCTGCCGCCACGTGCGATTCTTGACGCTGTTTGTGCATTCATGTGTCATTTTAAAATATTGCTTTGCATGCAGTGAGGAGTGTATAGTTGCAGCCCACCTATGGGATTTAGTCAGGGCTTGCACCGGAGTTGCATGGGTTAATTGGGAATCTCATTAGTGGTGGAAAAAGTATACAAATCTTTTAATGAAGCAAAAACCACAATGTATTAGTATCAAAGTACTCAAGCAAAAGTCCTGCATTCAAAATTATACTTAAGTAAAACATAAGTACATCAGCAAAATACACTAAAATTACAAAATGGGCCCTTTAAGGATGTTATATTATTATATATACTGTACTTTTCTTATTTATTTCCAACATGGTCCCAAGATGTTAAAAGACAAAGTAGCAAAACATATAGTATGAAATAAAACAGTAGAATCTTAAACTACTACAAAATAAACTGTGATATAGTATTGGTTTATTATTACTGATGATAACATTTTAATGTTTTACCTGGTCAATGCAGAGCTAATTTTAGCTGCCTTGTACACTGCTGGGTAGTTTAATCCATAAAAATACATCATATTATATGAGATGACCGTATGATTTGTATGTAAAATAGACTAAAATAGACTGTTGGTCGGATAAAACAATACATTCAGTACTAAATGTATTTACTTACTTTCCACCACTAGAGCTCTTAAACCACAATGACAAATTAGTCATTAAAGTAACAACTTCCTGTGGTCAGAGTGACACATTTTAATGTTTCAGTCTGTAAAATCTTGTGAAAATCCTGCGTTTCTGTCAGTAAACACTGATATAAAGAGAGGAATAGTGGAACCCATCTGGCCCTGTCACTTCCACCATGCCCCACCTGCTGCATATCCATATCCTTACACCTTATACAAATGGTGGTCAGATGGTCTTGTATTCAAGACACTGCCATGTGGGAGTTTATTGACCACATTATTAGGCACAGGCCAGAGATTAAGAGCTCTCAAGGAGTAATTGGGTGCGTCCTCTGGCAGTTTCTGATGCAAGGTGATGTGGCTGCTATGCAAATACTCTCTAAATTAGATACAGAAATGAGATGTAGATCATTTTACCACTCAGTATTCAGGCTGTCTTACATCACACATAGGCAGCCCTGTAAGTGGTGAGGGAACAATTTGTCCGTGACCTTGACTTAGTCCTAGAAAAATCCAGTCAGAAGGCAATTTAAAACAATTTCTTCAATTATTTTCCGCTTCTTGTTCTCAGAGCAAATTTCCAATTTGTGATGGAACTTCTTGTTGCATGAAGCTGGTAGACAGCGACATGGGACATGGGCGACATTATAAAATAAATGGGAAAAGCCATGACAGTCATTAAAACTACAGCTCAAAGACAGCATCACCACTTTGCCATTTGGTAGAAATGGCTTAAAAAATAGAAGTTGTGTAATTAATCTGTGATATTAAAATGGAAATCCTTACAGTGCATGCTCTTCAAACAATAACCTCTGACCTGAAGTCTTTACAATGCATCCATGCGGTCTGTAATGTTTTTATTGTGCTTCACAGCCTTTCAGTGGCTCTCAGTGCGCCCGAGTAATAAATATGCAGGTTCTCCTTACAAGCCTGCAAAATGGAAAGCTAATATTCCATTCAATCATGTGGCTCTCTGATATCGCAGATTACAATTCAATAGGATATGAGTAGAGCTCTACTGTAGATGCAAATGCTGTGAGCATTTGCAAAACCACAACTAACAGTTTGCCTGCGTTTTGTCAATAGAGCTGGGAAGGTCATTTGCTCAAAGCATCCTGCAGTGATTTCCATTTGATTATATTTTGTTTTGCACTGCGCTCCCTGCTATTTGTTCACTATTGAGGATCTTTTGCCATTTGTTAGGAGGATTCTCTGCAGATTAATTTGACCACAGTCTATTCCCAGATTTTCCCCCTCCTGTGCTCCCAGCATCATTGTGCCTGTCACTGATGCATCTGTCTCCACTGGTATCTATAAATACCCCCTTCTCTCCCCTTCAAAAACCTGATTCCCATTGATTTAGTGACCTATATACACATCAACACCATCCCCTCCCTTCCTCCGGCTCTCTGCTCCTTGTATCGATGGTCTTTTACTGTCTCCACCTCTTGATTCCCCTTCCCTCCATCATCCTCTCCCTTTACGCTCACCTTAGACTACCTTTTCCTCCACCTTCTCTCCTCCTCTTGCTAGAAAGCATGGAAGACTAAGAATAGTTCAGGGTGGAAGCTTAAGTCATGACACACGAAAGGGATTTTGAATGAGCATAAGAACAGTGGCTGGTGCTCATTTCTATATTTTATATATATCAAAGTCTTGTCCTTGTGGTAAACTGAGCCTTTGGCTAATCTCCTGTGTGTGTAAACACTGGAGTAGATCGTCTGATGAAAGGAGTCTCTCAAAGAGGCACAAAATTCAATATGAAATCTGACTCTGGTTGAAATAAGACCTGGATACAAAGACACAGACAAATAGAAAGACAGCAGTGTGTGTATGTGTGTGTGTGCAGGGTTATATGAAGGCAAAATAGCACCCTGGAAACTAACGCTATAAACAGTAATGTTGAATACATTAATAATGAATAAACCCCTGTCATAACATCAGTACTGCTGAAACGTGCAGGAATCATGGGATTTATAAACCTCAAACTGTCGCTGAAATCCACATTTTGATATTCTTATCATGCAACTTATAAACAGATATAGAAACACCTAATTTATCAAGTGAAAACCACACAGATCACGGGCAAGAAAGGCACACGTGTGCGTACAAGCAGCATCACAGCTGCAAGAGATAGAAACTAGCATGACTGAGAGAGTAAGATATCTAGACAGAGAGTGAGATCGGAGCGCGTGATTTACTGACACACCACCACCCAAGCTCAGCATACACCTGTAATGTACAGCACTGCTCACACTCTTCCCACTCCCACCACGGCAGGGACTACGGCACTCCTGCGACCCCACACTGACACCTGGTGGCTCCACGAGGCAGCAAATCATCACAAGACAGCAGTCTCAGCTGTTCTTTTGCCCTGATGAGCCACACTGTCATACTCGCACTCTTCAAAACATCTCCCTGCTGTTTGGTTTTCACAGCACTATTACAGGCAAAAAAACCCTCCAATGTCAGTTCTTTTGTATTTTGTCAGACGACTACTGGACCTTGAAAGCAGATACAGCGATAAAAAAAAGTGTAACCCGCAGCACAGACAACTACATCAGCCGATTTAAGGACAGTCAGTTTATTGAACAGCAAATTGTGACAGGGAACACAATATTTTATTTCATTTTTTTCTCCATTGCATTGTCAACAATGTCTAGGACAACTGTGTCATTCACCACACATATTCATAAACACCCTCTTTGTCATAGAGAGAGACTTTGTAGATGGTCAGTGGGGTGGGGGTCCTTGTTTTAAAGTGCTGTAATGCACAGTTCCTCTTGGAGGAAGACAACAGAGGCTGCGAAGAGAGCTCAGACCCCAGAAGGCCTCCAAGGTCCCCGGTTGCATGATGTGGTTGTGTGATGTTGTAATTGACAGGTTGTGTTGTGATTTTTTTTCTGTTTATTTATTTTTTTCTAGTGTGTGTGTGTGTGGCTTCTGCTTATTGCATATCAGTGAGCTGGTTCAGGATTTTTTCAGTGAATGTGTAAAGCACAAATCTTTAGATTAAAATGTAATAAATTCTTCACTATAATTATAATACATCTCATAATATCTAAGTTACATTCTTATATCTGATTCATTTAGAATATGTAGGCAATATATATATTTTGTGGAACTGCTGATGGGTGACATAGTGGACACCATGGGTCTCTTATAATGACCTGTCGTCTCAGCCCTGTGGATCAAGTTTTACAGACATAGATAAACTTTCCTACAATACTAAAAAGTTAATCTCAATCAACATCTCCACTGAAATAAATCAGACTTCAATCCATGTCTGCAAAAGCAGCACATTGTTTTCAAAAGGATTTTGTCTGAGTATAATCAATGTGGGCCATGCGGTCTCTTGTGCCTAATAATCCTTTGTGCTTTCTTTGATTGTATACACTCTAAGTCATACATTTGGTGTTTTAGAGCTCCTCTGCATTAACCTGCGCCCCCGGCTGTGGATGCTGGGGAGAGTAGATGGCAGAGGAGTGTGACAGATAGAAGGAAAGAGGGGAGAGAGCATGGGTCTGACAATCAAAGAGAAAAATACCGCAGTGTCACACTAACAACTACACATCAACTACAGCACTACACAGTCAGACACACACACGCACATACGTAACCAAATGCACAGTGAAAATTCACAGCTGAGTAAAACAAAATGACTTGCACAACATTTTTCAAGATTCAACCAAAAACAGATCAAATAAATCTGAAAGGGAGGAGATGGGGGAGGGGGGGTGTTCAAAAATCATAACAATTGATCACAATTATTATGATCACAATAACAGCGTATATGAGATGAACTGGCAATCGGAATGTTGAAAAAACTACAACAGTAATTTATAAAGATGAGCTCACACAAGTAGGCAGGTCTTTTTTTTTTTTTTTTTGCCATTTTCCTGTGGCTCAGCTGTCATCTGTCAACATGGCTGGAGGTGCCAGCCGATGTCTGGCAGTTCTGCTGTCCCTCCCTGACCTATGGCTTTCAGTTAAGACATTGATAACGCTGAGATTCGCATGTGATTCAGTCGGTACAGCCTTGGTCGTTAGTGCCGCCGCTGTCATATTGCAGCTACCTCATGAAAGAAGCACCGTTCAAAAAGACAGATGTTAGGATTTACAGTCCCTATTGGCCTTATCCAAGGTGTATGTCATTTTATTTCATTTCCAGAACAGTTTAAGTAGTGCCATAGGTCATTCACTTCAAACTAGCTACATTGCTATCATCATTACATGATGCTTCATTTGGTCCTAGTTGATAAAACTGTAGGAAACAGGACAATAGGCTGACCCAACTTAACCGATAGCTCGGGAGAAATTGCAACCAACCAACCTAGATCTACACTAGTGTTCTCCTTTGCATACAGTATAAAACCCTCATCAATATGCTGCATTTAACTTCAAATGATGCTTGTTGCATTAAAACATGTTCCTTCATTTGATATGTCCACATCATCATAACATAAAATCACCACAATATGGATTGAGGGGGGAGCTGGAGAGGTAGGTGTGCAAATAAGCCATCATGTACAAAACAAACAATAAATCCTAAAACATAAAAGTTCATATCATCTGCATATGTACAATATAGTTAAGGTGGACACTTTGACACAGAAAAAACAACACATACAAATATATAGTGCTATACCGCCTATAGAAAGGAATATTGATAAATAGATCTCACTCCCACAAATGATAATACATTGAAAAGTTGCATCGCACATCTACAGTGCAACAGTACGAGCTGCTTGAACAGTGGGAGCGAGGAAGGAATGTGATTGGATAATACACATCAAAGTCACCTTGATCTCCGGTGAGATAAACCAATGGCAGGGCTTCAGTGTTGTGATGCATAAACAAGATACGACGGGGCTGCTTTCCCTAGCAGCTTAAAGCAAACAAAACCTCTAAAGCAAACAAGCAGAGATGTTTGGTAAAACTCATAGACTCAACACTGAAACCACATTGGTTTAATTTTCTGATAAAGAAAAGTTTTTCATTAGCTCTTTGGGTCCTGCCACTGAATTAAAGTTCGGACAAAGAATTTAAATTGAGTGTGAACTCATCTGTAAACAATAATAATCATGTCTGGATGTAAGGGGTTTGAACTACTCCAGCTACGGTCTTACTGGCTCCACAATGGATGACTGTGCTCAAGAGGCCTCAGCATATGATGTCTGACCATTTATCAGCATAATTACTGAAAATCTACTAATAACCTGGCATTCTATTAAAATTACTTTCAACTCATTTAGTGTTCATGGCTAATGCTTTCATCTGAATCCACAATGAATCACACGGGTCAGAAAGCCAACGCTGCACTGCTCTCTGTGGACTGAAATTTTAAAGCATACTACACTTTTGGCCACAGTCCAATCACTGATGATGTCAGCGCAGGTGTTTTCCATCATCCGTCTGTGACATCACTGACTGGGGTGTGGCCACAAGTACAACATGTTTGATGGTTACGACCCATAAAAAGAAGCGTAGAAGCATTTTTTCTGTGGGGTTAAACAACGTGTAGGTACGTGTAGTTTGGTTGTGCATAATGCCCAAAATGTTGTACACTGTCTCTTCAGTCTGGATGTGTGACTACGAAACACAAGATATCTTTCACAGAGGCAAAACAGTCAAACCATTGTGGTAGCACTAAATATCAGATGGAACCTGATCTACTTAAAAAGCCAAGGCAATCAAAGTCTCAGAGCTGAATGGCTGAGGTCATTACAACCACTTACAGGAAGGGATGTGGCTTCTCAGGACATATTATAGGGGGTGTGCTGGTATCAAATCAACACATTCCCTGGATCTTTGTCTGAAACAGAGGCATATATTTTGCTCTAATTCTAAGTATACTATCTCCCCAGACATAAGGTCTGGGGGAATTCTTTGAATAGAGTATGTGCATTTAATTTAGCTAGTTACAAGTTTATAATTTTTAATAGATCACTATGGTCTTCTCTGCCATTCAGAGGCTAATGCTGTTGGAAAACATTAGGTACTGTAGGGCTTGCAGAACTGCAGCAACCAAGGGCAGTACATCTACTTTGAAAATTCAACAATCATATTCAAATATGCAATCAAATGTAATTGTAAAGCAATATTCCTTTAAAACTTCGACTGATATGTGTGGCTTCATTTCCAGAGAGGTGGCTGAGCATGCCTACTGGAATTTAGTGTGCCACCACAGGCAGCTTGGCAAACAAAGGCTCTCTCCTAAACATTCAACACAACAAATTGAAAACAAAATGTACTGATTGGTCGTGCTTTGACCCATCGAAGATTTCTTTCAGAATGAGATGAATCCTCAAGCAGTTGGTGTGATGCATTATGGGAGGGGAAGGCAGAAAGGAGGTACTTCTTAGTTGTCTTTTTTAGGCAAGAAGCTGAGGATAAATTCACCCACACCCAGGAAGTAGACCACCTGGGCGATGCCAAACAGAGGTGCAATGACCAAGGCTCGACAGTAGGCTCCCTTCAGGAAGGCTGATGGACCCTCATTACGCAGGATTTTCCTAGAGAGCAAATAAAAGCTCATTATAAAAAAAGGAAACATACAGGCAGCACTAGTTATATATGGTAGATATGGTGCTGGTGGTGTTTTATCTCTACCGATTTTAATTTGTGTTTCTTAATAATCTATCAATTTTATTGTTTGTTAGTTCTGCGTTGTTGTTTTTTGTGACACTCTTGTGTGATGATGCACTTTAAATACATTTTGACTTGACTACACAGACAGCACCACACATGATGCAGCAGTAAAGACATAATGAGGTCACCTGATACAGTCAGTCACTCCACTGTACGTGTCTTCTGTGCTCCCTCGGTTCAGGGACTGCAGTCTAGTCTTTATCACTGCAACACACAGAGCTCAGGTGAATATATAACATCAACTAACGGCGCACACATTGCTGTAACAACGATCGCAGTCCCACTGCTCACCATCAACAGGGTTGACAGCAACAGCCGCAGTGCTCCCTGCAAGGCAGCCTGATACAAACGACACGTAGAAAGGAGCAGGCCCATCTACACCTCTTTTGCCCAGGTTATTCAGGTTGGCAAAAAGGGGAAAATAGATGATGGAAAAAGGAACATCCCTACAAAAAGCAAGAAATATGACAGACGATCACAGTAAGTCATGTAAGGTTCATTACAGTTGCCTGGTAAAACTACCACTTAGTTGCCAGATCTGTTTTACCTGAGCAATGTGGCACCAAGGCCTTTATATAGTCCAGCAATGCCCTTTTCCCTCAGTAATTCTCTGGTGAGCTGCATGGCTGTTGGGGACTTGGTCTCCACAGCACCTGCCGGCACCGTCTCTGGCATAAGCTTCCTCTGAGCCGCTATGGAGGATACGAAACACAACATTAATAACAGCAAAAGTTTCATATAAAGCTACAAGAATCACACAATGCTGAGAACAGATATGTGGGCAGACATTTTGAATTCATACCAGTAAAAAGAAACCAGAATAAAGCTGCTGTAATCTCTGACATGACCACATGAGGCCACTGTTTCTCCAGTTTATCCCCTACACTTCATTCTTTGCTAAACCACTCATCTGGATTTCATTTCCTCTTACCAATTCGTCCAGCATCTTGGAGCTGGATTTTCAACATCTCCATAGGAGTTGTGACAATAACCTGCAACAAAACAAAATAAAGGTGTCAGGTACAGTGTCAACATATGCACACTGTGAACAAATCAGTTGAATTTTCCTCCATGTGAATGTGAGTAACACGAAAGTCAGAGTTTAGGATTTATTGGTACAGAGTGTGTCAGGCAAAACATGTGTCCCATGTAAATCTACTGGCATCTGTTAGCTGAATGTCAACTCTTGTTTTCCTCTGTAATCCACACAGTAGTAACTAGTTAACGGGATTAAGGGTGAGATGGCCATGTTCTCAACCACAATCTCAATCCAAGGTCTGCTACACTTAATCTAATCACATTCCTCGTGTCCTCGTGCTTGAAGTCTTTGCCCTCATTGACAACAGGCATTTCCCTCTGACTCACTCACTCAGAGCACATGGCCAAGCACTCTCACAGCATCTTATCTGATCACTGCCGGTGTATCGCCTGCTAACAGGACAACATTTCAGTCATTAAAAATCATTCATGAAAGTGGAACGTTATAGGTCACATTCAGATCACAGATAACAGGGATAATCTACAGAGACAAACTGCAAGCGTGCTTCTGCTACTCTACTACTACCACCTCTCATTTAAACGTGGTGGTGGCTAATTCTAGCTGCAGGCAGTGACAAATGAGGCAATGGCTGAGGCCCAGTGGTTTGTGTGCGTGCTGGCATTGGCAGTGCTAAAGGCAACAGTTCCAGATGGAGAACAGGAGGATGCAATTAAAGCAGCACCTCGCTCACTCACCTGGCATGTACCTGCCCCGCACCCAGCCAGCATCTCTTTGAGCAGAGTGAGTTTTCTGAAAAGAAAAGATAAAAAGCAAGATCAGATTAAAACATGCACTAGACTGACAGTGTGAGAGCCAGACAACTTTATTTCTGCAGTCCTCGAAAAAGGAGTTGTCACCACCTGCGCTGGTGATGCTAATCTTTGTCTTCCATATCAACGTGTCAGGCACAAGGGCAGATTAATAATTCACAATGTGAGCGGCTGGGCCAGACAAGTCAATCATTCATCATGTTTGTCACCATAGAGATGGAGATAGATGCCCCAGAAACCTTCAGGTTTATCTATGCAGACAGTGCTCATGGGGAACAATCGGTGATGGATTTCAGCAACACCAGATGACGGTTGCTAATGTTTGACATGTGACACCATTATGTGCTAATTTGACTTGGTAACGTGATTTCAGAGAGGACTTCTGCTGACTACATCTACATACAAGTAGATCTGTATTTTTTAAACCAGACAGTTAACAAACCACCGTGAAATGCTTGGTGCCTCGGAGGAGAAGACAGGACGGTTGAGGATTAACTAGATAGTGAGAATACAGGCAGCTAATGTGTCAGGTTACATGTTAGTAAACACGCCAGTTAATCACAGTGTGAATGAAGGGGGCGGGTTTGTGTCAGTCAGCCTGTCAGCACTTTCATGTCTCACCCATCCTTGGAGAGGTGATGCCTGAAGAAGTCGTTGGCAGCCAATTTGATAGCTTTCTCTGGCGTGACTAGTGTTAAGTTCACCGCGGCTCCTGGGAGGATAAAAAGGACAGAGAGCAAGAAAGAGAGAGGCACAAAGAAGAAAAAGAAAAGAAAAAAACAGAGAAGGGAGAGAGAGAGAGAATGAGGTGGTCTATAGTGGTTTTTCCAGAGAATTGCCTGAGACACAGATCCCTGTCTGTAGCCTCACTATGAAGCTGAAAGAAAGAATCATATCCTACCTAACAGATTTGATGCTTGCATTTTTTACACTGGTCCGACATTTTAATCACAAGAATCTCCTGTCAAAGTAAAAAAACTTACCTCGGTACATCCCAAAATACCCCTCTGACCGGATGGTCTTAATAAGGCAATCTGACCTGAAACACAAATACAACTGTTAGTCAAAGTGTGGGTGATACTACCGATTAGTTCTGACTATAGCCCAGCAACAATGAGTTAGAGACTGTAAATATATATGTGAAAGTGACATTATGTAAAAGTCAAATACAGAAATGTCATACATGCTGGTGTAAAGGCGAGATCCATTTTGCTGGTTTTGCAAGCGAGTCTTGGCCAGGTCAATGGGAAACACACAGGTCACTCCAATTAGGCCAGCGATCCCCCCATTGATCAATTTGGCAGGCAAACTGGAGGAAGGTGACGACCATAGAGGAAGAGACAAAAATATGGAATACGAAAGGTCAGTAAATAAAAACAAGGCCACAGTGCTGCTGTATTTGTTTCATGTTCAACCTTACCTGATCTGCTTGTCAGCCATTTATGTGAAGCCCTGGCTGGTCAAAGTGTCAATCTGTCTGTTAGCTAGTCACTCGGTGGTTGTCCTTGTCTTTTGTTGTTTGTTACAGTAGTGTGTTGCTGCCCAACTGGAATTATGTTGTCTTGTGTTATGCTTTGTCCTCTTGTCTCCTTGCAGTTGTTGTTAGCTCAAGTTATCAGGAGATATCTGGGAAGAAATAGGAAAAGGACCTGCTCACATTAAATACTCTCATAAAGTGGCTGTTAACAGAAACATTCCAACAAAACAGATGATCAGTACATTTCAAAATTTAGAATGAAGCAATGTTGCCTTTGCAAACATTACAACATAGACTTGCTTTGAGCAACAAGCTGTTACACCACCTAAAATACAGCAAAAACAACCAAATACTAGTTTTAACCCCCCAAAAATCAATGTCAGTCAGTTAGAGCTGCAACTAATGATTGCTTTCATTATCAATTATTAATCGTTTGGTTAATAAAATGTCAGAAAATAGTGAAAAATATCCATCACAATTTACTAAAAGCCTAACTTACTTACTAACTTACTAAAGGTGTGTTTAAATTGCTTGTCTTGTTACATTAAGTTCATTTGGCGGACACATCTGTCCAAGGGAATAAGAGGTCACCAAAAGTGAGAAGTGCAACCTTCCCAAAGAAACAGCTAAAAGCATTTTAGAAAACTACATCATAAGTGTTTTTTGTTTGTTTAAGAAGTGAGACATGAGATGGAAGTGCTAGCGTGCAGGCTGAAAAATGGTTTCTCAAACTACGACAAAAGAGGGCGGTGAATCTGCTGTCCTGACTTCAGTAGGGAGTTCATTCCACCACCGTGTAACCCACAAATGATGAAGAAAAAGCCTTGACTAACAGAACTGACAGAGAATGTCCACGTTAAATTTAAAAATGCATCTTTTTCTATCCATTTCAGCTCTCCGTCCACACAAAAACTGCATTTTTCTCACCAAAAGTTTAGATTTTGAAGGGATAAATCCTAAAATCCTGGCTTGGTATTTTAAGCCTCCCCAGTGAGGGTCAGGGCTTGTATGGCAGTACTGTATGTACAGAACTTTCTGATTCGACTCCCAGGTGTGCTGTGGACCTCAGTTACAGGTGGGATGGCAGGTCAACAGTATTAAGTCTTAGCCTGGCATGACTAACTCAAGATACACCACAGATGAATGCAAGACTAGCCTCAACACTGCTAAAAGAAACCTATTTAAAAGTTCAACAGAAAAGCAGCAAGCAAATCCTCACAACTGAGGAGCTAGAATGAGGGAATGTATAATATATATTGTATTTCTGTACTGCTTTGGCAATATAGATTCCTGCTCTGTCATGCCAATAAAGCTTATTTGAATCTGAAAGAAGGAGAGAAAAAGGAAGGAAGGATGAATGTTTGGCATTTTTCCTTGAAAAATTGATTAATCGATTACCA
The DNA here is from genome assembly GCA_008360985.2 of Macquaria ambigua. NCBI lineage: Eukaryota > Metazoa > Chordata > Actinopteri > Centrarchiformes > Percichthyidae > Macquaria > Macquaria ambigua. The sequence continues at coordinate 615,742 of VMKM01000067.1, forward strand.
GAATAGTTGCTATTCATTTTTTGTCTGTGGACTAATTGATACAGCCCTACAGTTGGTTATCAAAAACTCTGTGTGTCACTTATTAAACCCTAAATAAGGACAATGGCACAAGATACATTTTCATAGTTTACCACTGTGCAGCATAATTTGGCAACATTGCTGACAGCTCCTTAAAAACAGAGCTTTAGCGATCACTGTAGAGGGATTACTTTCTGTTAAACAAATCTAGCATCACTGGAACATCTATGCGTCATGTGTGTCCTTGAACACTTATGTTTTATGCATAAGCTGTTTCACTGTGTAACTGGAGTCATACAGGAGAAGCTCTATATCCTCAGTATGCTAAAACAATCATTTTTGAGCAAACAGATGAAATATGTCTGACGTGGCAAAGAAGATGCTCCCTATTTTTGGTACAGAATGCCCTCAGTGTGAAAAGATGCTTCCCATTTCCCCTTTCATTCTCTCCACCCCCTTCATCCACCAATCACAACCTGCCCCTGCGTGTGCAACCCACCTCCTCCTCTCTCCTCCTCACTAGCCCTCCCCCATCATTTCCCTCAGTCACGAGTCACGACTCTCAAACACAGCTTTTCCCTCCCAGATCTTTGCTGACTTGCGGCTTTTTTTGTGAAGTGTTTCTGCGTGCACTCGTATGACACCAATATCACTTAATTCCTCAGACTCCGTTTCAGAGAGATTGCACAGCAAGCGTTGATGTTTAGGTTTCTGATAACTGTATCCTGGGCATGAATGCAGCTGTGGTCTGGTGTGTTTAGTTTGGACGGGGACTTGAGGCCCTCGCAGGCTGCTCCAGAGGTGGAGGAGGGAGGAGGAGAGGGGGTTTTCAGAGCAGGTCAGCGAGCCGCCTCTCTGGTCTCTGTTTGCTGGGTGTTCTCTTCTCTGCTCCCTGGAGCTTCACACACCCCTCCTCCATCGCACATCTCCCTCTAACTATTCATCGACTTCACCATTTTCTCACCCAGCAGTGATACAGAGCCCACCTTCTCACTTTACTGCATGCTACTTTTGCTTCCCTATTTCTTGTCACTGACTTCCTCCTGAACATGTCGTTAACTCCACAGTCAGCATACTGATTTCTCTCTTTCTCACCATAATTTGCAGAAGACTATATGTTCTGTTAGTAATAGGACTGAGGAGAAAATGCATGGGTTGTAAAGAGCACTGCAGTCTTGCATGAGTCACCCATCAAACTGGCATCTCCCTCCTTCTTTGCCATGCTTGCGGCGTTACTCGTCCACTTCAGTTCATCTACACCATACAACAGTGTCTGCAGCAGGGCATTTATTTGACCCACAGTCATAGCCTGGCTGTACTGTCGTGTCATGACAATTGGAGTCTGTATGGAAACAACTGGCCTCAGTGTGTCCACAGCACAGTGGCATCACTCATCAACGAGATCTCCAAGGAATTCCTTTTATTCTCACAGCACGAGAAAAAATAACAACCTGTCAGGAAAACTGCAGTGGAACTGGTATTTCTTCTCTCCAGACCCCACACAACTACATACATCACTTTAAAGCATGTAAAGGACTGCAAAGTCATTTTTCAATTCACTTCACTATTAAACAGGAAAAGTCACTTCTGATAAGACCAGATAAACAAGATTTAAAAATCGATTAATCAATTATCAGAATAGTTGCTATTCATTTTTTGTCTGTGGACTAATTGATACAGCCCTATAGTTGGTTATCAAAAACTCTGTGTGTCACTTATTAAACCCTAAATAAGGACAATGGCACAAGATACATTTTCATAGTTTACCACTGTGCAGCATAATTTGGCAACATTGCTGACAGCTCCTTAAAAACAGAGCTTTAGCGATCACTGTAGAGGGATTACTTTCTGTTAAACAAATCTAGCATCACTGGAACATCTATGCGTCATGTGTGTCCTTGAACACTTGTGTTTTATGCATAAGCTGTTTCACTGTGAAACTGGAGTCATACAGGAGAAGCTCTATATCCTCAGTATGCTAAAACAATCATTTTTGAGCAAACAGATGAAATATGTCTGACGTGGCAAAGATTTAAAAAATTGAATAAAAGTGACTAAAAACTTCTTCATCAAACTAGCCAACCACAAGTGACTTGAAACATCTCTTACACACACACACACGGTCAAGGTCATATTTTGAGTTTGTACCTCTAGAGCAGATAAGCACTGATGAGTAAACAATAGACAAGGTGATTGTGCAACTTGGCTGCCATGCAGAACCTTCAACTTACAACTTAACCCGGCCCCCTCAACCAACTATTGAACCCGCTTGATTAAAGAGCCACCAAAGAGTCCAGGCACTGACTGAGACAGATAACAGCTCTGTTTTTGACCCTTGTTCATCATTTCAACTTGAACAAACGAGGCAATAAACACTGCTTTACTGACAAGGTTACTGATAAGTTACGTTGAACCTTGCCAGTGAAGCAGAAAGTAATCTTCTTTTACTAGACGTTAAGATATTAAATTCCTAATTCCTTTTTTAACTTCAACTTTTAAAATATGTAATTACAAGTTCACAGACCAATGTTTAAAGTTAAATGCTTATGTAATGATCCAGCTCATGTAATCCCACAAAGGTGGGGCAGAGGGTGTGTCAGCATACCAATTTACATACCATTGAAGAATGACACCACATGAAGTGCAATAATGTAATAGAATAATGGATAAAAGGATGTTTGATTTCTGAAGTCTTTTGACTGACCTGAAAAGTCAGTCGATTATTATGTTATTGAGGTATTATGTAGAAGAATATGACGAGTAACACATGCTCTTAAATCTTTCTGAAATTAGTTTCAAAACAACTTAACAAGTTCATGAACTAACTGTGCATTTTTGGACAATTTAGATGTAACACTTATACTGAGATGATAGCTGGTAACAACCGGTACAATAACATTTCATGTAACCTTTTTCCACTTCTTTTAATTCATTTAACATTTTCAACCATTATAAGCATAGTTAAATAAAATAAGCTGTTAAATAAATGCACTAAATTCAAGAAGATGAGAAGCTTTTCTTTCCAAAAATACAAAACAGTATGTATATTGGAGGTGCAAAACTGGATCAGTGCTAGTAAAAACAAGAAATGATGTGGGCACAACGCATATATGCAGCTAGTTGCTTCAACCAATCTGCTCTAAGGCATGTCTCAATCACAAAAGACTAAATAATAACCCTGCAGATACTGAAAATCTGCAGACAAATCCACACCAGTTAATTTCCTATGCAAAACTCAATGCAAATTATATTCCTTTCATTCAAATCAAACAGAGAAAAATGTACCTTATCCATCACAGCTCCTTGACTACCTCTCTGTCCTTGAGCACCAACCAGAGTAAAAAGCTCTTGCTGACTAAATGACAGTGAGTTTGGTGATTGATAGGAGGAAGTGAGTGTCTATAGTGACAAAGCACAGTGGTAGTCAGCACACACTGTGGCTGATCAAAAAGAGAGTAAAGAAATGAAAATCACACGGGCATTAGCATAGAGACGGTTGTTGTTAGCAGTCCATCTGTCTCACATGAACTGGTTTGATCAACACACTGTGAGCTCTAAGCCATCGACAGAGGAGCTGCACGGAGGACTGTTTCAAACACAGTCCTCTATCAGATGTCAAGTACTTCTCTGAGCTGCAAGAGCACAAAGCCCAGATATAATATACAACTCAATCTGTGCACTTTTATATTCCTATTCTTTCTAGTATTCATTAAAAGTATTAATTTGTGAGTATTATTTAAGCTACTACAGTATGAGGTAGTATTATATGATGTACTTCCAGCTTGATATTTTCCTTGTGTATTTTTGTTGCATCAATTATTTCTAAAAGGATTGGGTTTTAAATAGTTCTCTGCACTGACAGCTGTATTGCAGCTTTTTTTCAAATACTGGTTTATAAGATGCAGCCTATTTTTGGACATCTACAGCACTGCAGAAACAAGGGATGAAATGTGTGGTGTCACAGATAAATCTGATTACTATTCCCTCTTCCCCACAGCATCAGGATTATAAACCTAATACCTACTTATGAAAGCTCTCTCGCAATCTCCGTTTACAACCAGTGGAGTGAGAGTTATGATCTGGGCACAGCGATGCATTTCCACTACAGGTCCTCCACACTGAGTTCACAGTGCAGCCATTAAACCTGCACAGTAATGCATTGTTGCACCTGCTGTAGATCAGAAGTAACACAGAGTTCAACTTTCAGGCAGAAAAGAAATGCCCCTTCTGTGCAGAGAGGTGGTGTAGTGTTCAGTCCCTCCTCTGACACCACGGGTATCCCTGGTGGCCCAGTTTCTAAAGTCACCTGGGGCTTTTCTCTTGTATCTCCTCTGTTTTTCCTCCCTCTCAGCTTTCTTACATCCTTGATAGGAAAATAATGATACCACTGTGAGTGGACTCTCCTTAGAAAGAAAGCCAAATGCAGCATTAAAGCATCTGATTACAGTACGACCTCGAATGGCCTGAAGGACTGTAACTTTCACACAGCATCTTCTCACCAGCACGGCTATACATTGTTGAGTGCACATACACCAGTGACATTTAGTAGTCCTTGCCTCTAGGATTTTAGCATACTTTCAGGGAATGCTACATTTGTGAAGTTGTGCATGCAGATTAAATTAAATTAAACACCATGTTGTTGTTTTCTACTGAATGAAAGTAAAGCGATGTTTTCATGTTATTAAAGCCAAAAAGGTACAACAGTTCCACTGGAAAGCAGGCGATGTCACCCTACACCCAAGAATGGCTCACCTCATCAATTATTTCAAGGCTGCAGGAATGCTTTATTACACCGCTTGGCGTCATCATAACCTAACCAATACACTGCTAACTCTGAACATCTTGCTCAGCAGTTAAAATAATAAAATAAAAATGGCCTCCAGCAGGCAAGACATTATTCTATCTTGCCTACCTTTCATCTTGTACTAAGGAGTTACAGTATGTTAATGTTTAGCTAGAGTCTGCCTGTCAGGAGGTGAGTAGCTTCACTTTTCTCTACCAATGAAAAAGGAGGTGGGTGCAGTTTAAATGGGTTTACCCTCTACTACCAACATCCCAGCCCACATGATAATCACTAGTGAGCGGAAGCCGGCAGAGAGCGGCCGCTGTGGCCCCTTGTACAGGTCGGGGAGAAATTCAGTAACTGGTCCGGTTACTCTGTTGTAACGTCCAAAACCAAGCAAGCTTTAAAAAGAATCCATAGAAACAATGAAACTTCAGATAACGCGTTTGTCTCTAACATGATAATGAATAACCGTTACACCTGTGCCCAACGGCTCGTCGGTTTTATGGGCAAAATATGACCAGGCATATTAACTTAACCGGCACGTTAACGACCCAGCTATAACCGGTACTCATTCGTGATTCATAACGTTCATGCCGACACCGTAGTAGCTTACATCTTAACAGCAATAAGCCTACCGTTAACGTTATATTAACCCCACCATATGTTGAAAAATGCTAGGTTTGCCACATAACGGAAAATGATTTGCTGCCTCTCACAACGAAGCGACAACCGCACATACAGTACAATCACATCCCAGTCTGACATACTAGCTAGCTTTTCATGTCGCGTTATCTCCATTATTTTAAAACAGGAATTTTAGCTTTATGTGTCGCCTTCACGTTATTGCCAGGTAACATTTTAAACGGCTTCAAGCAATACACACATTTTCTGAATCAAGACACCCGCCAACAAGACTTTAACTGCATCCCGTTATCTACATACCACATAGAGCCGTTTCCGTTATCTCTCCTGGTGGGGTTGTAGTGTGAAATCAAAGGCTTTACACTCTGTATCTTTGGCTGACACACCGACAATAGCTAACCTACCGGTATTACTAGCATTTGAGTCCAGTGGAGGGAGGTAGAGGAGGTGGGAGTGAAAGCAGGCAGGCAGGGAAGGAGGGGGGAGCAGCCTAGCTGGCGATGGAGTAGGACTCGGAATAAAAAAAATAGAAAAGGGAATTTAAAAAGGCTCCTCTAGTGGTATATAGTAGAAGTACAGACACATGTTTTATTTGCAATATAGGTGTAGGGGTGGGGGATGGGGGCCGGCGTCATCGTGACGATTCATCTCAACCAGATGACCTTGAACACAAAAATAGAAAAATGGCCACAGTTGAAAAATATTGGGGATGAGGGGCAGCATGCAGCAATGAACGTGTCTAAAACAACCAATGACTCACTACTAGGACTATCTGCAGAAAGTTCAAAAAATAAATAGCCGACACATTTCTTTATATCACAGTTTTACTAGAAATTTAAAAAATCATATATACATTTAAACAATCTAATGTCCTGATATGTCAGTGAGATTGTGCTGCAGCTAAGCTGGTTTCTAGGTGACCAAAGGCACTCAAGGAAGAAATTTAATCAACCATAAAAATGGCCTCCTCTTGCACTTTCAGTAAGTGATCCAGGCCTCTATAGTGCAACAGCTCCCAGTGTTTGCTCTGCCTCTTAACTCTGTCCTGAACAGGTAATAGTTACTTATATGGAAATAAAACATAAAAAAAAACATGAAAAGTTGATTTAAAAATACTCATGGTAAGTCAAAATAATGAGATACAGTCAAACCTGAGACACTACACTGAAAGTTTTGACTTAAGTCAAAATTATGAGATGAGTCACACTCACAATTATGAGATTCTGAGTCAATTATGAGATACTGCTGTAATTCAAAATTATGAGGTAGTAAATCAAGATTATGACATACTAAGTCAAAAATCAGAGTATCTCATAATTTTGACTTACCATGAATATCTTTATCATATATAACATTTCATCATTTTTTTCCTTTTCTTGGCAGAAATTGGCTTTCATAGTATTGTCTTGCATACTGAGACATCTTTTAAAAAGTGGAAAAAAACAAGCCATCATCTTCTTGCAGTTCATCCATTTCACCTGTCTTCTGTAGGTCTTTTGAAAGGCGCCACCAGCTGGCAGCTGGCTATCATGATTGTGTTAAAAGAGACTTTTGGGAGCACCTTCGTAGTTGGTGAATGGTTCGATTCCAGCCAGTGACCTTTGTTCCATGTCATACCCTCTCTCTCCACGTTTCCTGTCTACCTCCTCACCTGTCACAATCAAATAAAGGCCCAAAAATAATCTTCAAAAAAAGAAAAAGAGAGAGATTTTTGGTATTCCAGGACAGTTGTTTAGACAGCAGGATGAGATGATGGGGGCACATCGTAAACAAACAGGTTACTCAAGTGTAAGTCAGCCATCTGCACCCAGCATGGGTTTATCTACTGCTGCGCTTCACCGAGGGAGGAGCTCCCTGCTTCCAGGCCCACTCTCCTCAGTGACTCCGAGTACTTTCTCCTTCCTATACTGACAATGTCCTCGATCTCATCTGCCAGGTCTCTCCTGCCGCTCTCTATCATAGCGGCCACCAGTTTCGACACTGCTCCTGGTCCTGCGTTCCTCTGTCCCCGGGCCCAGAGGAACAGCATGTCCAGCACCAAGGCTCCCAGGTTGTCCCTGGTGAGGAGAGCAGAACATACACAATCAATTTTACATCGGCTGCAGTGACCTATCAAACAATTGAAATATATATTTTGATTTTAGATATTAGCTGTTCTCACATCACTGCAAGATTATATTCTCCCAAGAACCATTTCATTAGAATAACCAGCTATGACCATGGGCTGTACAGTATGTTTTAATTCCACCGTAGGATGAAATCACTTTCTAGACATTGTCGTTAATAAACATACTATATGAAATGTACTAACACAGCCTATTCATGTGTGGTATTACATTCTCCATGCACTTGGACGAAAGTCCATGTATAAATTGTAGATATTTGTTCATCAAATCTTAGAGATTTAGGCTATGCACTGCCTGTTTCCAAAGGAAAACATTTATTGGACCACTTCCATCATATACAGAAATCATTAAAATTACATGTTAATTAATTCCTATTTACAAACCGTACACAGAAACCATCTACACAACATGTATGTATGATTTTACATAATGCATTTTTCTTTCACCTCCGTGATGTGTCATGACAGGTTTTCTGAGCACGAGGAGTAGGGGGAGGGACAGATGAGCATCAGTCTGTGTGTAATCTCCTGCAGTGTCCCAGATGGCTTAGTGATGGCCGACAGTGCAGATTAAAACAATCAAAATTCTCTACCATTTCTCTCCCACTGCGGTTTTCCTTCACTCACATTACATCTCACTCCATCTTGTTCCCTTAGAGGCTTCGGCTGTGCTAACACACACGTGTGCACGCACTGGTTACATCATTCACTCATGCTGAGATGCTTTAAACAGAAAATGTACATATTTATCCAAATCTCTCTCACAGGATTACACATTTTACTCTATTTTTAACAAAAATACAGATTAAACCGGTTAGGTTGAGGTAATGTTGGAATTCAATAATAGGTTTATTTTTATTTTTAATATAGAGCTCTGCTTTCATATGAACGTGTATATAACCTTTTAAACTCTGTAAAAGTTCATGTTGCACAGACAAGAACTGAACACCCACTTGACTTTCAATTCCAGTCAAGATATCAAAATTTCCAACGAAACCAAATCTGTCAGGTTGAATTTGTAGTGTTACATTTTGGCAATGTGGTGTGGTGAGTCTTGGCCTTAAAATAAACATATAACTGCACTGAATTTAGATCTCAGAATCACAGAAGTAAGTATATGATAGCTTAATAAACAAATCAGAAAATATCACAACCTGTAAATTACCAATACTGTTGAGTTCAGTTAAGGAATTTTGGCTGAACGTGATGCCGTTCATCATTCCTACCTATACTTGTACTGGATGCGGTCCAACTCCTGGTAGCTTAAGCCAAGATTGATGCCAATAACACGCCAGTCCTGTCCGATCTGAAGAGAGATGGACAGCAGGTTGGCTTCTGTCAGGTAGCCGCTCTCAGGGTCACCCAGGTTCAGAGGAGGATGCTGGAGCTCCTCCATGATGAAATTATTTTCTGAGTTTAGAGCCTATGACAAAATCAGAGAGGAGATAATATGTGCAGTGTTTCCCTTCAGGTTTTGACGTTATTTGAAGGTACATTTGTATGTACATATTTTGTCTTATTTCTAACCAATATACGCATATTCTGATATTATAAGGATACCATCCAATATTTTAAGAAAAAAATATCTAAGGAAAACAGGTCACTTCAACTCACAGGAAGTCTTAGTGGTAAAGTTGCAAGCCACTGGCTGTCGTGTCCTTTCCTCTTTCTCGCCACTTCCTCTGGCAGATTGTTGGGAATCTCCCCTCTATAAAAGGACACCTGTAACAGAGGTACAAAACATATTTTCAATGTGTTGTCCAAACAATGCTTACAGACTGGTTCCTGGGACAAAATAACAACTGCATTTCTGGTACACATTACATTGAGAGACCACAAAGGTAGAAACATCCATGCCATGTAATAATGTACAATGCAATACAATAAATACTACCAAATAATTATTACCTTACATAAAATGTTCTGCTAATATTGGAGACCAAAACTTTAGTTGTTTGTGTTTTGTTTGTCAAGTTTATGGCATATTTTGAGGCTGTAGTTTTCGGTTTGATGTATTATTTTGAAAGGTGTTTCTCTTTTACACAGTATATGGATGAATAAAAATATTAAAAACACCTAACTATACAATGCAAACCAATCTAAAAACACCCCGTAAAGCCTACAGAACACCCTCAAAATTTACCATGGAGTTGAATCAACACGTCTCTGACAGTTTCACCAACAATTAAAAATTGTTTCACAAAGGTAGCGTTTATTACAGGATTGGTTTGGATTGTATTACAGTGTACAGGGGTTTCCACTGTCTGTTCAATTTGTTTCTCCAGAGGAGGTGGGGTGATTTTAACATTACCTGCTCTGGTCAGTGATCCCATCCAGAGCCCGTATGTGGGTAATTTTACACCCCCACCCCAGTAATAATTACAACCGCAATTTATCAGCTCTGACTGCTTTGACTTTTGTGTGAAAATAGAGTATGTGTTTGCTGATCTGATAGATGAAAACATGCAGGCCTATTCGGGTACCACTATAACGACAGAAAAAATGATGCCGAATTAGCTATTAGCAGTTCCTGTTTGCAATGTACCCACGGATGTACAGACAACTATCACTGGATTACTTTGATGCTGAAGAAAACTTAAATGATTCTCAGGCAAGTTCTGAAGCGTCTTTTTTCCACGATTTCTAAGCAGATTTATGGATGTTTATTGGCGATGGACATCTGAGATAATGATATCCTCGGGAAGTATAAGTCACTCTGAATGATATCAATGTGTTTCATGTCTGGGTGTTCAGATTTGACTGAGTTATGAGTCAGAGAATGAGTATGATTTCTGACTCAAATTCACCACGCAGTATCTTAGCCTCCCCTTCAACTCGCCTGAGCCCCCCTGGGGAGGCTTTTGGCTTTCACTTTTGCTTTTTGTCCTGCTGAATGTCCATGTCTCATTTCCCAATGGTAAAAGTGCCGTCTGGAACGATGAGTTAAATTAGAGAGGAGCACAGTGAATATCTTATTTCTCACCTCCCCCGTAATGTTAATCCTGTCTGAATTAAGCTTTAGTGTAGAATGTACTGTACTGTATGTAGACAAGTGATATGTACAATCTGTTACTTATTGGTTGTTACAATATAATGTAGGTGAGGTCATGCAGTCTTTGCACCAGGTGTACCGCCATGTAATGTGGAAATGTTAGATTCAGAAAGTGACTTTGAATATATGTGTACAAACAGAAAACACAGCAGGAAACATTATTTACAGTCACTGCACTCTTTTGAATATGATGGCTGTCTTACTTGTCCCCTCACTGGCCCCTTCTGACCCTGAGCTGGACAGATGTACACTTCCTTCAGATTCTTCAGGCTGGAGTAAAACACAAAACACAGTCTTCCCTCCATACAGTCTGGTCTCTCTGGATAAAATAAGAAAATATCTCCTCAAGACTTCTTACAAATAGCTGTTTCAGGACAATTAGTACACAACAGCACATCATAAGACTTTGGGAGGAAAGGAAACAGGAGGAAAAAAATGTTTATTTAAGATAGAGCCCCATTGAGGACTTCAGACCTGTGCTGATATCTAAGCCCCTCTCAAAGCCGGCGAAGAACTGCTCTCCTTCCAGCAGGTCGCACAGGTCTGAAGGCTGAGGTCCTTCATATTGCTCTGACAGAGACTGCACTCTGCCGTCCACCTGGGCAGGAAGCATCACAATCTCTGTTTAGCATAAATGTTATGATTTAATTCACACCCATAATGAAATCACTGTGACTCACACAGCGTCGAGGCTGAGAGAAGAGGGCTGATATACAGACCGACCAAGGAGAATTACAAACCTTGTTAGAAGGTAAACACTGTAGCATAACTTGTGAAGGATCAGTCTTCCGCTGGAGGACGAGGAACTGGACTTTGAACTGTTTTAGCCTTTGATAGACCTTCCTGACCACCCCACTAACACAGCGCTGAGTGGTGTACCACAGCCAGTACCTGTGATGGTGCAAACAAAGCTGTATCAATAGAAAGTAAATATATAAATCAAACATATATTAAGAGAATATTATAAAAGCTTACCAGGAGAAATGTGTGACGTAGAAAATGGCATACAAATGGGTGACATAGAGAGACACCTGCGATGTAATGTCAGTCCAGGTTTGGGCAGTGGGGTCTCCATGTAGCAGATGCAAACAGGACGTATCAACTGTATGGCCTGCAGAAGCACCAGACAATGTTAATACATGCTAATACATTCTGTTATAAACATGTATGAGAATGAAGATATACGCTGTACCTGTGACTCCAGAGGGCAGAGGGACCTGAACTTTGATAGGCTGCAGGAAATGCATGCTGGGAGTCTGGGAGAGGCAGAGGAGAGGGCTAACGCTGGCCTGAGGATCACCACACAGTGCCTGTACCTCTGACACAGACACCTGCAGCACCTACAGAAAGAGAGACAAACTAGAGCCTTGCAGAACAAAAGACACCACAATGACAAACTGATATAAACTTCCATATACTGTAGTGCTACCTGTAAAGTAATAGTGCGAGTCTGCACGGTGGAGTCTGGAGGGAAGTGGAGCTTAATTCCAGGGTCAGAGCTGGACACCAGCAGTGCACCAGCTGGTGTAACGGAACAACTATCCTTTACTGGACGGGACACTGCCATAAACCAGGAGAACTGGCTCACTGCACAGCAGGCCAGCTACAGGTACATCGAGAGGTCATTTCTTTCAAACACTAATATTATAATTTGTACTACAAAGACAAAAAAAGGTTAAATACAACTGTAATAAAATTCTTTTGCAGTGGGAGGTTTTATACTTTACCCTGGCTGGACGTCCACCAGGGTGACTGCTATGGCTCTCGCTTCCTCTCCTCAGAACAGTGGGCAAAGTGCTCCATGACTGTCCGTCAAACCTCTGCACCACCACCTCCCTCCTTTTTGTCCGACGATATGGCACACACACCTCCACAGGCTGTAACACAGTCACAAGATGGAACAAGAGTAACCTACGAGGATCAAAACACAAAAAGTCCAAGATTCTGTATATTTTCACAAAAGTCTTCACAATACTAATTTAAAGAAGCAGTCCAGTAATTTAGTATTGCACTTCCATATAATTGAGGGACTTCTGAGAGACAGATTTAAAAATAAATGATCAAACTCTGTGCAGCAGAGGCTGAAATATCCTGACTTTCAGTTCCTGTTGGATCAAGTTCCAAAAACACTGGATCCTACGTTTCCCATAATGCAACTTGATAGCATTTTCCATTAGATCCTCCCTGCCTGGTAAATGTCCATGTCTCTTAAACTCCACCTTGAGTATGTAATGCAGACTCTCTGTTATAGATCTGCCGCACAGATTTCAGTAGTACCAAACTAACGAGTAAACTGAAGTTCATGTGTAAAAGAGTGTCCCTTTAACAGATGTTGTAATTACGTTTAATAAACCCTTTTTTTTAAAATACTTTTAGAAATGTGATTCCATGAGGACGAAGTTCTAGTGGACGACTCAGTAAGATGTCATGCTCCTCCAGCCACACCCACTTCCTTTCTGGCCTTTTCTCTACCCACTCCAGTCTTGTGATTGTCACCAGGCACCCCGGGGGGAACAGCAGCTCAGCCCCCCCTGGGAGAAACACATGACACCCAGCAGACGAAACACAGAAACTAAGGAGCAAAAGGAGCATCTTTAATCTTAATCTAGTCAGAAATGACTTAATAGACAATATTACTGCAGAGATTGAGAAAATGTTTCTGTGCTGAGAGTGGCACTTTACCTGTGCTGATCAAATCCGAGGTGCAAATCTGGAATTTTTGTTTCAGCTTGATCTGGTAAGAAAACAGTGATGCAACAGAGTGAATATGCTGACAGCAAATGTAAACACTGTATCTAATGACAATACAGACGAAATGATTGAAGCACTAATCAATTTGAAGCCCTTTTTTCTCTGCTCACCAGGTGTAGGAGGGAGAGGAGGAGGCGTTGGGGGTTGTCCCAAAGGATTGTCACGCACATCTATTTTCAGCAGAGGCAGTTTGTTCAGACAATGTGGGATCAGGCGGAGGTCATTGCTGTAAATGACAAGCTCCCTGAGGGAGAGGAGAGAGCCTGGGCAACAAAGAAGACAAGGTTTACACCTTTTTCTTTAGCGCTGCATTCATGAATTTAACTCACATGAAACAAAATGAGAATTCCAGTTTATTACTGTAATGGTCTTTCACTGACATACCCACTCACCCTCACACCCTTACCCATGCTCTCTGGTAGCTGCTTCAACTTATTGTGGGACAGTTCCAGCTTAACAAGCTCCTCCAGAGAACCAACTTCATCAGGTAGTTGCTGAAGGAGGTTATGTGAAATATCAAGTGTCTGTAGGGCTTTCAGCTGACCCAGACTTGGGGGAAGAGAGACCAGCTCGTTCCCCAGGAGGGAGAGGTAGGTGAGGGAGGACAGCTGGCCTATATTAGGAGGCAAGGCTGAGAGCTTGTTGTGACAGAGGAGCAAAGAGGACAGCACAGGCAAGCTGAGAAGGCAGGATGGCAGACAGGAGAGTTGGTTGAAGGAGAGATCTAGGTGCACCAGATGAGAAAGGGAGAAAACAGATGTGGGCAAAGTGGTGAGGAGGCCAGGCAGAGGGTCACCTTGCGAGTCATAAAAACAGTGTCCTTGAATTAGAGAGAAAAGTGCAGTTAGAAGCAGAAACATTGGAGCAAAGCAAGGAAAAAGACAGAGAATGACATCCAGATAATAATGTATGTATTTTTGTATGTAAGTTTTGCCAAGGCTAAGAACAAAACATAAAATGAAGCAATGTGAATTGTGACCATCTATGCTAACAAGCAGCTGATACCACATGAAATTAATCAGAAAAGTACCCCGAATAGCCAGTGAGCGCAGCTCTGTCAGATGAGGTAGGACATCCAGTGCACCATCCAGGCCTGGTTTATCCTCAGAGCCCAGTCTCAGGTACCGGAGGCCCCTCAGCTGCCCTGGGATGGACCCCCAAAGCAGCGGCAGTGCAGCTGCTCCTCCCAGGTACACATCCAGGGTCAGCCTTGTCTCAGTCAACACAGCTGGGAGCTCCACAGAGGGAGGCAAGGGCGGAGTCAGAGACAAGATAGAGGAAGAGGAAGATGAGGAGGAAGAAAAATTGGGATGATGATGGGTTGAGTAAGATGAGGAGAGGCTTGATATGGAAGGACCACAGGTGTCCAGGAGGCTGGAGGGAGACACAGAGGGAGCCTCCCTCTCTGGCTCAACAACTTCTGCCTGGCCACCCGACATCACACCACTTGATATCGTAGGTCCAGTCTCCCTCTCTGATTTCTCCTGATACTGGCACACAAGTCCTTTCCAGAGCATCAGAGCCAAAATGTCCGTGGAAGAGTCTGGTACTCCACTTTTGGATGTTGTCCTTGATGGGTTACATGCAGGTGTCACTTCCACTTCTTCATCCTCCAACCTGCCTGGCTTCATAATCCAACCAGCTGCCTGGTCTCCATCCTCTTCATCAGGAGCTGCCACCTCCTCGCTACTTCTCTCCATCGAAGCCACTTTTCATAATACTCGACAGCTAGTTAGCTAACAGATGCCTACTAGTCCAATACTGGTGCGAGGTTTTCTTTCTGCATGATGTGTCTGTAACGTTACTCATGACACCATTAAAGCCAGATTGAGCTAAATGACATGCCATGAAAAGCGACGAGGAATATTTTACATGTTTGCTGAGTTAAGTTGGTGTAACAGTTACAGTAATGTTAGCTATTAGCTAGGTTGTAGCCTCATCATATTTACGTGAATGTTAGCTAAAAACAACATATCTGATGCCCTCTGTGGCTACGTTAGTGACATTTATGTTCCGTTTCTAATGTCACTTACTGGCTAATAAAGTGTTATTTACTAAATAATGTGTAAAATTAGTCTCTGAGTTAACCTGTTTCTCCTATCCGCCCTCTCTCGATCCCTCTCTGCATACTTACTTCCTTATGTCCGATAATGTTTTTGAAGAAAAGGCTTCGCGTCACAGTTGCTCGTTCGTTTGCGTGTACGTCGTCCACCGACGGGCGACGGGAGGAGTCTAACCATCTGTATCGGTTTAAACGTAAGAAGCCCCGCCTCTCCGGTTGTTGCTGTGTATAAAACCGAGCGCCTTGATGCTGGCGCCGCCAAACTTTCAACTCAGAGCGGGACAGTTGTGTCAACGTGTGCACTCGCTGTCAGTACCTGCTCGGCCATCGGGCGGCGCTGTTTAGCCTCTACTGCTGCATTTAGTATTGGGGTGTTTTGTGTACTGATACACATACAATACACGATGCATACATGATTTGCACGTGACTCACGCTGTAAACAATTCTGATTATATTAATTAAAATTATATTAGATTAAAATGTTTATTAAAGTGTAAGCCAAGACCAGTAGTTATAATAGTGCTTGTTATGTTTTTTCTTTTGACTAAAGCATGGGTCTATATCATCATTATCATTATCATTATCATTATCAATATCATTAATGATGCATTTTAGAAAAGATAATTCATCTTACACAAAACTCTGTTTTTTTTTATATGATAGAAACAAACAAAAGTGAATGTAACAACAAAAAATTATTAAAAAGCCATTTAAAAAAATATTTTGTGATTCCTTTTCAAAATTCAATAATTCTTATAATGCATAATTTACATTTAGGTTAAAGTAAGATCAAATAAATGTATTTATGTAAAAAGCTGTGGAAAACCTACTTTGCAAATTGTACTCAAGTGAGTTTAAGAGATTTACTCCTATATCATTTTTATATGAACTATCATTCTTTTTCAAAAAGGGTTACACATCTTGTTTTTATCTCATAACTCATTCGTGACCCATCAGTACAAACTGCACTGCACACTGTGTCAAAAGTTCATCTCTGTTGTGGAAAACATTTACTTATGTTAGAAAAGAATTTGTTCGATTCAGATAGACTGTGCCAAAGGGACACAGTGGTTCAATGAGCTATTTGGGTACAATAACAAAATTCTCCTCAGAAAACCATCCCAGTGCAGCGGTCATCATCTGGTCAGATGCATATCGCCTTCTGAGTCACTTTTCCTGGAGCTCAGCCAGAATGACTTCTCTTCTGGTGCATCCAGGTGAGTCCTAATACATAAACACAATTTAAATTCTTTCTATTCTAAAATTGTATTTAAAAATATGTTTTTACAAGAATTCAAATGTGTTAACTTTAACATGATATTCAAAATCTGGTCTTTTTATTATTATTATTATTATTATTAATTTAGTTTATATAACCTAAATGATTTTTGTTGTCATCAGCCCTCTTGTTGCCAGCAGACTGTTTCAACTGGAACTGCATTACTGTCACCATGTCAACTGGATTAACCTGTTTGCTTGCCTCAGGAGGAAAAATATGCTGTTAGGCACCTGTTGACCCCAACCCCACTGCTCACCCAGCCTCCCCCTTTGCATCATGTGTACAGTATACTCTGCAAGTCACCTCCAAGTTCTCATTAAGTAAGGAGTAACCTACTCCTGTGCTGGTTTAACGCTACCTGGCAACAGGTTTTCTGTGTGTCAGTTTGTTTGTGGAACTTTATTTAGGAATATGCACCATGTGAGCACAATATGAAAGTTTAGATAATAATACAGCACCTGCGTTGGTTGATACTGTACTTTAGTGGTGCTATGAAAAAAGCCCATGTGAACCTGTGACTCTTGGGGCCCTGACACCACAGCTTTGACTGTCAGTCAATACACACTTAATAGAGCAGGGGCATACTTTTTTAAGACAATGAACCCTAGCTCATGGTGCTTTCACAATGTGTTCTCTAAGGAATC
Organism: Macquaria ambigua; assembly: GCA_008360985.2. NCBI lineage: Eukaryota > Metazoa > Chordata > Actinopteri > Centrarchiformes > Percichthyidae > Macquaria > Macquaria ambigua. Next base: position 633,101 of record VMKM01000067.1, read on the forward strand.
ATGTCCTAAACAGAACCGGGATCAGTGCCCACAAGAACGGACTATTTGCAGCCCAATTCTGTGAATAGTTTATTCAAGAAGTGTTCCAGAAAAACATTTCATTGTTATTGTTGAATGTGCTTCAGATGCAAGAGATTTGTGATTTCATTACTATTTCTTGTGAAACCCTACTACCGTTTACAATTTTGTAACGAGGACGTTGCAAACAAGCCACATTTCTACATCCTTATTATTAGGACAGATTCTATTTTTTCTCGCGGAACAAAGTTTCCCAAAACTAAGTTGATGTTGAGGCCCTTTTTTTGAAAAACATTGAACGTGTTAGTCATTTTCTAAAATTACCACAATCACAAATAAACAAGAGCAGACAACTATTAGTGCGCACTATTGCAGGTTTGCTTTAATCGATCTGTAAACAACAGGTTAATCTAGCCAATAGGCCTACTGCAGTATTGGAAATCAATACACATTCTTCCTAATGATAACCAGTCCCAATATAGCCTAGTTTTGTTTCTTATGAACAAACAATGTGAACACAAACAAACAGGCAGATGAATTTAGAAAGGACAAAACAAAACGCGCATCTCTGTCTGGGGAAAAAACATCAACAAACGAAGCGAAGTGCCCGCTCATTGACTTCACGGGTGTTTCAGCGGTGTGGATTATGATTGGTCGCTTCATCAACTATTTCAATTGTGATTGGTCACTTTGCTTTGTGGTATCGATCGTGATTGGACAAGCCGGTTTGCTCTGCGCCCTCCTCCTAATACACACCAACCACAAGTAGGTGAAATAACAACAACTCCCCGTGGCTCAACACATAGCTATTTAACTAGCTTAGGGTTTTAATTAGAACACTTACTAAAGGAGTTTAGCTACAGCATAAAGGTAGTTTTGTATTTTCAAATAATGTCAGTTTAGCGACGTTACCTGCAACGAAAAAAGTGACTTCTACCGTTAGCTAGAAAGCTAAAAACAGTTACCAGATAAAGTCTATTATCCTAATAACAGCGTGTAAAGGGGCATAATTGACAAAATATAAACGGTGTTCAACTTTAACAGGAGAAGTTCAGGTTATTTTGTAGCAGTTAATATCTGTGTGTGAAGTTTGTCTTAACGTTAGCTGCCAGCGACCTTAGCCCCACTTGACACAGTCGCGGACGGTCACCGGTATGTTTCCTTTAGACTCGCCGTGGAACATCTCGTTTGCAGGTTGTGGCTTCCTCGGCATCTACCATGTCGGTGTTGCCAGCTGTCTGGTGGAACAGGCTCCTTTTCTGGTGCTAAACGCCAGGCACATATATGGAGCATCAGCTGGAGCCCTCACTGCCACTGCCGTGGTCACTGGAGTATGTCTTGGTGCGTATTTTTGGGGCATTCCCGGCAGTTCCTCGGAGTCTTAATAAAGACTGCTAGGGTACTAAACTCAAGTATTAAGTTTAAATTGCTTAAGTACAAGTACAAATGTACCTTTGTTTGAAGATGTCTCTGTGTAATTACCAGTGGTGGAAGAAGTACACAGATTAGTAAGTAATAGTAAGTAAAAGTCCTGCATTCAAAATGTTACTTAGACAAGTACACAAGTATAAGTATTGAAATATACCAAAAGTAAAAGTACTCATTATGCAGAATGGTCCATTTCAGAATAATACATTTTATATCACTGGATTATAATTAGTGTTGCAATTAAGGTGTTGTTACAGCTGGTAAAAGTGGAGCTCATTTTAATTACTTTATATACTGCCAGATACTTTAATCTTTAATAATACATCATAATTTATTAGTTGATTTATATTTTGTGTTAATATTCTGAATCTGCAAAGTAACTAGCAACCAATGCTGTCAAATGAATGCAGTGGAGTAAAAGTATAAAGTACCATAAAATGGAAGTCATGTACCTCAAAATTGTACTTAAGTACTGTACTTGAGTAAATGCACTTAGTTCCATCTCACCACTGCAGTGGTACAAGGTCATATACTGTAGCTACTTGCAATGGATTATTACTTTTGTTGCATTAATATTTAAGCAACATTTTAATGTTGTAGCTTAATGGCGTGGAGCTAATTTTAACTACATTATGAGTAGTTTAATCTTAAACAATGTAACTAATTTCCTAAACTGAGCACATGTTTTATATGTTCATCCGCAGAGTAACTAGTAGCTGCAGCTGTCCGATAAAAGTAGTGGAGTAAAAGAGCAATATTTCTTTCTGAATTGTAGTGGAGTAAAAGAATAAAGTAGCATAAAATGGAAATACTCAAATAAAGTATAGATTTAGTTACTGTCCACCACAGGTAGTTACATAAACCACTGTCAAAGGACCAATGTGGCATCCTGGTCATAACTATTTCAAAATTAATAAGCCATACCAACTAAGCCCTTTCCAATTCAGTGGTGCTCAAAGTGATAACCATCCTTTTCTCATGAGAAAGCATTCTTAAAGATTGCCTCACACAGGGGAAAAGATTTAAGGGAAACAGAATATCCTCATAATATCCTCTTGATTGTTCTATAATAAAATTACTGTAGGCTATTCTGTAATTCTTGCTTTTCCAAACATAGTTCAGTACAATATCTACTCAACTGAAGCTGCAATTCCTGATTTTATTATGTACATAAAGTACAGTTGCATGAGGAACTTTATTCATCCCAAAAACGTCCTTTGGGATGAATAAAGTTTTATCTTCTCTTTATCTAATCATTTACAGTAACAATGTCTTAATGTCTTCACAGGAGAGACTGGTGCAAGTATCATCAATGTTGCCAAGGAGGCGAGGAAGCGGTTCCTCGGACCCATGCATCCTTCCTTTAACCTGGTGAAGATTGTGCGTCACATGCTGCAGCGCACTCTGCCAGCTGATTGCCACCATCAGGCCAACGGGCGGTTAGGGATCTCTCTTACCCGAGTGACGGATGGAGAAAATGTCCTGGTGTCGCACTTCAACAACAAGGAGGAGCTGGTGCAGGTGTGCATTCAGTCTGAGTAAATTCTTCTCAATATGTTGTAGTAGAGTTGGTTGATATTAATGAAATCAGATGTCAGGATACAGCTGATTTAATACCTCAGTACTGAAATGTGACAGTATTTTGTGGATGCCCATCTGTGCTTTCAGAATCCATTTACATTTTGATTATAGTAGTTAATGTGGATATGATTGTTGATTTTAGAGCTGAAACGATTAGTCGATTGATCAATTAAGTCATTTATCAAAAGAAAATGTCAAACATTCTCTGGTTTCAGCTTCTGAAATGTGAGGATTTGCTGCTTTTCTCTGTTTTACATCACTGTATACTGAATATCTTTGTGTGTTGGACTGTTGCTCGGACAAAAGAAAACATTTGAAGACACCACCTTTTATAGACAAATAATGAATCGAATAATCCAAAAATAATCTTAAGATTAATTGATAATAAAAACAACTGTTAGTGGCAGCCCTAGTGATAAGCAGTGACTATTTATTTGACTCAGCTACAGTAATGTAATAAGAAAATGTAGTTTAACTGTAATGCATCCAGAACAGAAAAACAGCATTTAAGTTACATCATGACATTTCGATAACTATGACGTTTTACACTGTAATACCAATATAATATCACGTAATATTTACAATGTCTTTTTCACATAATTTTTATTTAGTCTTAAGTTAATTCCACCTCTAACAATTTGTCAAAAAACTCTGTTTCTTATATTATCTCTCTTGTTAACTAGGCATGTGTCTGCAGTGCTTACATCCCAGTGTATTGTGGCCTCATTCCTCCCACACTGCAAGGAGTGGTGAGTAGATTCAATATTATTCAGCATGTGCGCACTGTTCTCATGTTGCCGATATCCTATATTTCCTCTAATGAAAAGAAATTACCTTCATGATTTTCATGGATTTGGTCTACCTTGCTACGTAGCTTGAACCAGATACTGTATTTCCTCTCACTGTGTTTTGTTGTTGTTACTTTTGGCACTTTTTTCCATCTGTAACTGCCCCCATTGGAGCCCCTTCCCTTCCTCAAGAATGTGTTTGTTCTGAATGGCACATGTGTGTGGAAACAATGATTATAAAATTCCTCAGGAGTTAGTGTTAGACATCTCACACTAAAGGGGAAAGTAGAACTTGTATTTTTATGCTGGACATGTTTCTAGCACAAAGGTTTTCTGGGAAATATTATTGGGCAATGCCAGCGCTCCCACCCTCCCTCTGTGGCCTTTGTGATGGGTTTTAAGAGCTTACATGCTGTTGTGTGTATGCAGGGCCTGTGACCAACATTTGAGAGTGGCCGAGCCAAATGTGAGCATGTTGGCACAGGCTTTGAGGTTGTTCTGTCCCCTCTACCCTCGCTGTCTCAAATTCAAAAAACCTGATGTCACTCTTATCTTATCTGTTGACACGCACTGCAAGTTTAAAAGTTCACCAGCTTCAATAAAAACAAACATTGATCAATATACAGGATATGATGTCACTGTCATCATATCCTTGTGTGATGATTTCTCTGTGGCCAAATATCCGTCAATGCCCTCAGAGGATTTGCAGTCAATATTTGGAGGAAGTTCTGCAATTAGTGATCTGTTTCTGTTTGTTCTGATGCTAATATTTATGTTTTATCATTCAGCGATATGTGGACGGAGGAATCTCTGACAACCTGCCTCAGTATGAGCTGAAAAATACCATCACCGTGTCCCCGTTCTCTGGAGAGAGCGACATCTGCCCCAGAGACACCTCGACCAACATACACGAGCTGCGATTCACCAACACAAGCATCCAGTTCACCCTCACCAACCTCTACAGAGTCTCCAGGGCACTTTTCCCTCCAGACCCAATGGTAGGTCACTTGATTACAACCATCCTGATCCATATACAATCACACACCCACATCTACAGATAAATTGATTGGCTCAGATGAACTGAAGTGAACTCAGTGGACTTCTTTGACTCATGAGAGATGAATGTATGTGTTTGTTTTGAGTGCAGGTTATGAAGGCCATGTGTAAGCAGGGATATAAAGATGCTCTGCACTTTTTGAAGAAGAATGGTAAGAAACACTGGTTTGCTTTTTATTCAAATCATGTCATTTAAAAGAATTGAGCCAGTAATCGATTAGTATGTACACGCAGTATCATCCTGATACGATATGATATGATATTAGAACCTGTGCTTCCTGTGACCACATGTCATCAAATCAATACACTGCTTTTGCTTGTGATTAGACTTGTGTTACTCCTAAGTATGTTGATTATTATTAACTAGTTTTATTTAACAAATTGAAACTTACCTAACCATTGATCACAGATTTAAAAAATAAATAAATAAATAATGCTTTCTCATTTGCTGTTTTAAGGATTGCTTAATTTCAACGGACCTCTCAGAGACAGACCCCTGCAAGCTAATGCTGAAGAAAATGAGGATTATAATGACGATGAGGAGGACAATAAAAGTGAGGAAGAGGAGGAAGAGCCACATGTGGAAGAGGGAGCAGTGATGGTTCATTGCAGTTCCTCAATAGAGGAGCATATCTTCGAACACCTTCCACCCAGCCTGCACAAAGGTGACGTAACATTGTAGTTGTGGCTTCATTTCTCGCCTGTGAAAACCATGTATCTCCAAAATGTCAACTTTTTGTGGGCTAAGAACAACAGCCCTGCTTTAGCTTGGTGAACATACATTTTTCAGATAATCCAATGGGTATTTATCTCGAGAAGTAAGAGAATTCTGTCAACCCATACAAAACAATTTGTCTTTCACACTTACAACTTGCTTGAGTCATATAAGTTTAACATCCTATCTGCTTGTTCACATGTTATGTTATGTTCTATTATAATGCAAAGATAATGTTACTTTGGTAGCAATAATTACAGACATGATGGTTAATTTGATGGATTGCCAAACTAAAGCAATGTCGAGTTGAAGCCATCAGACACTCCTTTTAAATGAACACTGAAACATTTGTTGAAGATTTTTCGACATCTTCATTTCTGCAGTTGAAGAGTTGAGTCCATTCGGATAAAGAGTTTAGTTTAAGATTGATCTCCCCAGACTAACTCAAGCAAGTATCAAGTTTCACCAAGTATTTCAAAATTTCATACCAAACCAGAACCAGTAGCTGCCTGAATGTTAGGATAAATACATTAAAAATGCAGAACACGATAAGATAATTTGGATAACGTTCAGTTCTAATGTAAAGTATGGTCCTCTGAGGTAATGCATAAAAATTGGTTGGTGCTGGAACAGTATTATCACTACTATCCATTGGATAGTATTTCCCTTTTCAAACATGGATTGAAATAGAGCACAACTTATGTATATCAATGAGAGAGAAATGCTGTATTTGCTTACAAGAAAAACTATTGTTCACTGTACTGAAACTGTGTATATCGTAACATATGTCTCCTTTTTAGCTCATGGATAATGCTGTATAAAAAGCAGGTTAATTGTATGAATAGTTTTAGGTAGCCGTTGTGATCCTCTTTGCCTCCCTATGCAGCTCTAGTCGAGGCCTGCATGGAGAGGAGGAGCCTGGCGCAGTCGCTAAGCAACATGCTTCCTGTCAGGATGGCCTCAGCCATGATGCTCCCCTACACTCTCCCTCTGGAGTCTGCGGTGTCCTTGACTCTCAGGTACTGTAGGACTTAATTACATCTGGTCGCATTCCCTCCTTATTTGATATGCACTCAGAATAGTACTACAGTAACAGTACAGTACTGCTTCTGTCTACGTGGGTCTTACATGTGTAGTTGTGTACAGCGAAAGTCATTGCACTAAGTAGAATGTTCAGAGTGTTTTTATTGAATAGTGGAACTGACTATCCTGTAACAGTAACACTGTTATTGGAAATAAAGACATTCAATTGACTAACAGCTGCGTATCCCATGTGTAGACTTCTGGAGTGGCTGCCAGATGTGCAAGAAGATGTGGGGTGGATTCGAGAACAGATATTAAAAATCCTACAGCATGTTCTTCGCCAGGCCTCCAAAAGCATTTCCCAGCATGTATCTGCCAGGTAATTAGCTGCTCACTGCTATCTACAGTATGTGAACATGGCCTGGTTTTACCTGCAATCACTGATTTCTTTTGGCCACTTGGGGGCAGCAGAAACAAGTCATGAACACAACATTGAGATATCATCACCTTTTAAGTTGATAAGTCGAAACTTGTTAGCAAACAGTTGCTTATTTACACATCAAGCAGTTACAGAGCAACATTATCATTCATTTGGAGTTGTTTTTCTGGCCACTATTCACTCTGCATTTAGTTCTGTTTTTGGTCTCTACCAACTCCTGAGGAAAATATCTGGCTCTTTAGCTGCTAAATGCTCCACTAAGTTCACCAGCTAGTCTCTAACTGTGTCTGTCTGCTGTTTGGTGCTGAGCAGGTAGTGTACGGTGGGTTTTTAGAGCTTTTTCGCTGAAAACGACTCTATGAGAGCGGTGAGAGTGAACCAAAATAGATAAGTAAATAAAAGTTACAGCCGGACAACTAAACAATGAGCTGGAACTCACTATAAAGCGAAGTGATAATTCTCTCTATTCAGCTCTACGAGTGTCCTGTTTCACATTTGATACATTGTTATAAAAATATTGATTAAAGCCGCTTTAATAAATGCTTACTCTAGGTTTTCCTGTCAGATGGAGCTGCACCACTACCAGTCCCTTCAATCCCAGATCAGCTCCACCCTCCTGATTCCCACCTGGGTGAATGGGAGCAGTTCTTCAGTCATGGATGTCTTCATGCGTCTCGACCAGTACAAGAGGCAGCTGCTGTCTGGGGTGCTGTGTATCAACATGGACTTGCAGGGCAACTTCAAAACTGGACAGATGTCACCAGATAAGAGACGTCCATCCATCCTCTCTCCAGAAGGCCTCACAATGCACAGAGACTGTCTTAATATTCCACCTGCTGCCGACTCTGGAGAAGCTACCAGCAGCTCTTAAGAGCTTCTGACAGGTTTCTGCTGCAGATGCAGCAGCTCTGAGGTTCAGACGTACTTATTCTAGGTCCAGGAACATTTTAAGATAATTTAAATCATATATATATATATACCCTGACATTTAGATATTTCTAAGCTGCCAGGAAGACATTTGTAATCTAATCTGCCCCTTTTTATAGTCGTTGGAAATAGTAATCATTTACCATTTGTACATGTACTGTGTATTAAATATTTTTTGACTAATGCATGACACTAACATAAGTCTTTAGCTACAGTATAGTCAGGCAAGGCCATAGACACGGTATGTCTGTAGGTCTACAGAAGTGCATTTAAACTTCAGCCATGTACAAACTTGAATTACAGGACAATACAAACACAAATGCACACTTGAAGTAGCATGGTTAAAATAGGCGAGTGTTCATGTTTTCAGTGGAATGTAGTCAGACCAGTAGTTAAGCACAGTGTTCCTGCTTCATTTGGTTATGTGCTCTTAGTCATTTCTGCCACAGGCAGTGAAGGAGGGAAACGGATGCAGCAGTCTGTTTGTTACAGGTAGTTACTCCATTTATTTGATGCAAGTGTCAATGCAGTATGTGAAAAAATACATTGTCTTTATGTTTCTAGGTTTGTATGAATGTCTTAGGTCTATACAATTATTTATATGTAAAAAAAATACAAAACTGCTTTGCTCTGTAGTCCCGATCATAGAAACTTGTTTCTATCATCTTGATTTACTTCCATGTAAGTTGCAAATCTTTTAGGTTTCATTTTAAATCTATATTGTGTTGAATTTCAGCTTAAAAATCTTTGAGTGAATCAATGACTTTGGTGTTATATTACACATTTTACATTTTAATGCATATACAGTAAATCAAAAATGTGATTCTTTTTTATTAATCAAAGAATCGGTTTAATCTGAATTGCACTTTGTCATTTGATGCCACTGTATGACTCATCTATCAGACGAGTTTCTTAGGAAATAACCCACCTGTTTAAATACTTCTCTTGTACTGTGTACTACAAGAAATTCTAACTGTGTGATCGTGCCCCAAGTTGTGCCTTAAACTACAATGAAATAATTGCCAAGTGAATTTAACATATTGTCAAAAAGTCGCAGGGAATAATATTTATGTGATCATTAAATAAACTGGTATTGTTTAACGTTAACTGCAGCTTGTGAGTATTTTCTCATTGCTGTGAATACTCAGAGATCAGTTGAACAACAATGATCCTCACATTACTCAGAAAAGGCTGTGACTTGAAAGAGCAAAGAGCACACAGAGCAGAGATCAGTACACGGCACACATCCATAACAGTAACCAAACAGAAGATCAGGGACCTGAAGGTGTTCTTGGGAGGCTTCCAGATGATGCAGGACACATTTTGACAGTAACTAAACGAGTAACATAAACAGTGTGAAATCTGAAAAATGGCAAGTCAGGCTGAAAAAAAAGAGTTCCTGGTTCATTTTGCAATTATATTCCCCTGAAATGTAATTATGTTATTTTATTCATAAAATCCTTCTTAGAAAAATTAGGAGCTGTAATAATAAAATCCACAACTTCTGTAATAATCACTGACAGTAATAGATACTGGTAAGATGTGTGTGGTTTAATCACTGTAACTATCTAAACTCTTACAATCCATTTAGATTTCAACATATATTATTTGGATATTTGGAGTTCATAGCTTTCAAAGCAATTCATAACTGTTCTGCGAGATTAAAGCCTACAGATCTGCCTGTACACCATGATCAGTAGGTTTTAATGAAAAACCAGACCAGAAACTAGATATTAAGATGCTAAGGCATAAGCTACAAAATCTATAAACAAATACTGTTAATAATCTTTCTGTTTTAAGAAGCTCCAATAGACTTATCTATTTTTTATTTACTTTTTGTCCCCCTTTTCCACTCCCTTAAATGTGCGTCATATTATATGTTCTTCTCTAAAACAAACATCTATTAACTTTGCCCAATAAATCTAAATAAATGAGATGGTAACAAGTGTTGCCATTAAAACAAAAAAGGATTTACTGCAGAGCAGACAGTCAACAGTCGACTTACCGTACTGTCAACACTAGAGGCGCATATCGGGAATCCCCCTCAGCAGTGTAGTCATCCTGCTCTCAAATCATAACAAAAGTCATCACACACGCAGTCTTATCAGGTACAGCCTGCTGCGAAAGCTGTTGAACCGGAAGTCCTTGATAAACTCAGGGAGTCCTGCTATCAAACAAGTTCGCTACAAAGACAAAATATTTGTTGAACTGGATTTTGACATTATAGAGATTTTTACGCACGTCATGATCCATTATAGTTGCGCAGATACATGGCAATGCCTTCAAGTGAAGTCGGAAAAATGGAAACTCCGATAAAAACTTTGCTATGTTTGCTCAAATACTATTTCATTTATACTATGTTTAGTCCGCCTCTAAAGCTTTAGGGTGGAGAGTATGGAATCTGTGTTTACTGTAAAACATATGTATTTTAATGTTATGTTGTTCTTTATGTAAATAGCCTGTTTATTAACTATGTTTGTGACGCTCAAAGTAAACTGCTTGATTGTGATTCTCACCAAGGCACACTTGAACTGGTGTCAGCGGAGATTTTGAAACTAAATCTGATGACAAGTCATTTTACCTGTATTTGTGTGTGTCTGTGTGTATGTGTGTTTCATGCGGACTAGTTGGTAGGCCTACTTTTTTATAAGATTATCAAAATAATAAGTTAAATTATGAGTAAAAATATAAAATCTTAGGATATTGCGAAAATAAAATATACTAAAATGAAATATATGAGAATATACCCTAATTCTGAAAAAAGAGCTTAATCATTAATCATTTATTAGGGTTATTGGTATGCACTCTAAGGCTTATTGTTGTTGTTGTTGTTGTTATTGTTATTCCTCATTGTCTTGTAAGTCATAGCCTAATCTACGAGAAAGTGACACTATTTTGTATTTATTTTAGCTGTTGTAAAAAAAAAAAGAAAGAAAAGAAAATACAATGTCAATGCAGTATCATGACAATAATACACTGTTTCTCCCAGAGAAATAGGAATTTCCGAGAAGATCATGAAGGCAGCATGTGACTGCCACTCAGTCAGAAGTTCGCACTGAAGTTCACAGCTTCGTTTCCAGAGTCTGTCCACCAGGGGGCACAGCCCGGTGGAGGCTCAATCCAAACCAACCACTCCGCTTCTGCTCGTACCATGAACTGAATCTGTCCGGGACAGACCAGGGAAGATGGCGGCCACTGACCATTCCCGGTCCGAAGCTGCCAAACAGCGACGGCAGGATCAGCTGCAGCGATGGCTGGGCTCGGAGACGGATCGGACGGGATCGGAGGCCCGGGAAACCTTGAGCGGTTTCGTGACGCGGAGGGCGAAAGTCCGATTCGCACAAGGAGCCGTGTTTATGGCCGCCTGCTCCGCCGGAGACCGGGAGGAGGTGGCAGCTCTGCTCCGGCAGGGAGCTGACATCAACCACGCCAACATAGACGGACTGACAGCGCTTCACCAGGTAGGAAGATTAACGTTACTCTCTAACCGTTGACAACTGTGTTAATCTATGTGTTTATGAGTTAACCGCCGAGTTGCTGCTAACTGTCGCTCAACTAAGTTAGCGTCAACGGTTCAACGTTTATCCGTTAATGATCCTCACCGCGAAGAAGCACTAACCTATCTCATCGTGGAGTTTGAGATAAAATCGTAAAGTTAATCCAAACATTTTCAGTTGCTTTTAACGTAGCAGCTGCAGTAGCTTAAACTGAACCCATCACTTTATCATCTCTGGATTTGTTTTCTAAAGTCTCAGCAGCAGCACTTCTGGCCTGTGTAGACAAGGTTGTTAGTTGGTAGGCTGGGCCATCCGCACTGTTGTATTTAGTAAGTTATAGGCTTCGTTTTCTAGCATACACAGTAGGGATAGCAGGGAGCAGCAGACAGTAAAAACCGGTCACCTCAGAGCCTGTGGGATCATTTTTAGACATTAATAGGCACTGACTGGCAGGTTTGTGTCAGACAGTCCCTGGTGGAGTCTCAGTAAAATAGTAGTTCATTGAATTTAGGGAGGGTTTCATCATCTGATCAACAGGTCTTTAGTATGTTTTTCTCAAGGAGGAAAGCAAAAGGGGAGCCTGTTGGTGAAAACTCAGACTACCACTATCAGCAGGTTCATCTATGGCACAATCAAAGAGGGTGATTTAACCTTCAGTTTTTTTTAGTTGCAGTTTGAGGATTGCTGCTTTTGCATACAGTCCCAAATTGGCTGCACTTCTTCTGAGCATGTTCCAGTCTTATGCAGCTCAGCCTTAAGGTCCCTCCCTCCCCTCAACTTCACTCATAACACAGAGGAGCAGTCTGGACAACATCACTGTCACACAAGCCCTCGGTGATGCAGTATTTCCTCCTGCTTTTATGATACCGCATGTCACAAACACATTGCTGTCTCTTCGCATACGGTGAACTCACAGTCACATGGATTTAACTTTGATATGTAAGCATGCTCGTGCTTGATGCTTTTAAATTTATTTTTTTTTTTTTTGATGAAGCTCCCATCACTAGCTCAGATGAGTAAGTGAGCATGTTCCTGCCTGGATGTTGGGTGAATGTGCCCTATCCACATGTCGGACCATCACCCAGTGTGGTCCCTCTCCTGCCCTCCATCCCTTTCTCCCCTGTTGCTCATCAGTTGCCTGGCAACCAGAATTAAATATAGGCCCACACTCTCCAAACTTTCCATCGTCTCCATCCAAAGCCTTTCTGTCTTCTCCACTATGCTTTCTCTCTCCTTTGCCCCCCTCCTCCTCTTCTCTCTGTCTCTCTTTCTCCTTCCCTTTGCCAATTCCCCTTGGTGGGGACTTTAGGGATTTCGGATGAAGAAATGGAAAACATTCCTCAAACAGCACAAGCTGCTGTTGTCAAAGGCGATTTCCACAATGAGTCACTTGATGACCCAGTGAAGGAGTCTGCTGGGAGGCTGTGTGTGTGCACCCTTGTAACGCACAGGGTGCTAGAAGTGCCCTCTGTTCATTCATTCAGCTCGGAGCCCCCACTTGTCTGGAGGGCTCCCCCTCTGCTGTGACTGAACACTGCGTTCGACTTCTGGCTCTGTTTAGATCTACGAGCCTCATCTCGGGGTCTAAAAATGACCACGTTTCCACCCTACTACCTGACTAATTATGTTATATGATGAAGGAGGGTGGAGACTTGTAGCAGCTTTGTGATTAGTTGATTTAGCCCAAAAGCAAAGCCTCTTACAGTAGGTGGCTTAAGACGGGCCTACAGACTACAGACACTTGCTGCTGTGACTTCCTGCGGACTAACTGCAATGATGATAATGAGTGGCTGGAAACGCCGTCACATTAGGGAGTGCAGTCTTGTTCTGAGAAGATGTCAAATCATCAGCTGCTGCCATGGAAACATGTTCCTTGTTTAGGTAGTATCACATGTGTGAGACAATACATGAAGCAAAGTGGGAAAATATGAATACATAAAGGTTGGCTTGATTTTTTTTTTCCCCCCAGTAAAAATGATTGGTAAGTTATGTGCCTGCCCTTTCCTTACACCAGTACAGATGACTTTTTTGCTGTGTATATCAGTAGAGAATCACTAATGTTTTTGTTATTAACACTCAATTCAGGCTGGCTTCCATCTGTTTTAGAGTTACCTGCTGGTGTCCACTGCTAAACCTTCTCAAGTATTCTTAGCCATGCTAGCTCTAGGCTGGCTGTATGGTAATGTTGATCTGTAGGTTTACCACTTTGGTCCAGACTGAAATATCTCAACACCTATTTGATGGGTTGCCATGAAGTTTTGTACAGACATTCATGGTTCTAAGAGGATAAATCCTACTGACTTTGGTAATCCTGACTTTCCCTCTAGCGCCACCATGAGGTTGACATTTGTGGTTTTGAGTGAAATGTCTCAACGTCTATTTGATGAGTTATGATGAAATTTGGATGAATTGAAAGGACTTTGGTGATCCCTTAACTTTCTTATCTAGTACCGCCAGCAGGTCAAAATTTGGGGCTTTTTTGCAGACAAAACAAGCAATATGACAACGTTACCTTAGGCTCTGGGAAAGGGCATTCACATTAGTTTCTGCCATTTTAAGTGTTAGTTTCAGCGTTATAGTATGTTAGTGCCTGCCCAGTCCTTTCACCATCGCTGAGACATTAAGAGAGAATCAGTAATATTTTGTGTTACTTCTTATGAGGGAGGCTGGACATTCTCTCAATTTAGGCCAATCTTTATCTGTTTTAGAGCTAGTTGCTAATGTGCACTGCAAAAAAATCTTGTTAATAATTGAAGCTTATTTTCTTTAAAAAACAAAACAAAAACACTGCCACTGTTGGAAGGATATTGCAGTCTCTTTCTAGGACAAATCATCTTTGATACTAACGCAGACATCTGCCTCATTCTCTTTTGTTTCAAGATTAACACTTATTTCTAGAAAATTATTGAAATATATTTGTATTGCATTTAAAACAGGCTGAAATAATCCTACCTCACTGCCAAGTTTTTTTGACTTGTTTTAAGAATGAATTTAACGACTCAATAACCAACTTTTTTTGCAGTATAAAAAACTGCGGCAGGCGTACACAGATCCTACCCTCTGAGGTTTTCTCTCATAAATATTAGCTGAATTAAAGCAACATATCATAACATAATCCCATGAGGCCCTCATGGGATTCATCTTGGGACTTGTGTTGGATCACATTGGGATCCTAGCTGGACCTCAGGAAAATCAGCTAAATGGCTTCGCTGTTTTCACTTATGCCACAAAATGACTGTTTTGGAAAGTACTTGAGGGCTTTTAGCAGCCCACTTAACAGAAAGTCATTACAACAAGTAGACACAGTAGTCATTGTTTTAGCCCCAGTGCTTTAGTTGAAGTTAATAGATTTTGGAAGTGTCTGCAGTTTTGACTTTGACAACAAACCAAAATGAAGTGGGTCAAAGACCTTCTCTACTGTACTGAAACTGGACTCTGACTGACGTGTGCTGACTGGTTTCTATTCTTTTAAATGTGCGTAGTGGGGATTCTTATAATAAACGAACAATAAACACTTGTATAGCAATCCATCATGTGGTTGTGTGTCCTCTGGCAGGCCTGCATTGACGAAAATGCTGAGATGGTGCAGTTTCTGGTCGAGAGTGGGAGTGACGTCAACAGAGGGGACAATGAGGGCTGGACTCCTCTGCATGCTGCAGCCTCCTGCGGCTTCATCCAGATCGCTAAGTGAGTGTTGACCATCACCACACTGACACATCACTGTTATTATGATTTAAGTAGTCCTGAGTATTTAGAAAGTAAAGCCCCACATTGGATTTTAGTCAGTTTAGAGGTAGACATTGTACAGGATGTTGTAAAAGACAACAGTGATGTAATACATATTAAACTAATATATATTATATTGTAGTCTGGTTTTACTGTCACTGTATGTTGACTGTTTTTTCTATGTGCAGATACCTGATAGAGCACGGCGCTCACGTCGGGGCAGTGAACAGTGAAGGAGAGCTTCCTCTGGACGTGGCCACAGAAGACGCCATGGAGAGACTTCTCAAAGCTGAAGTCAAAAAACAAGGTGAGGAATCGCTCCGTACCGACATTAACACCTCCACTCCAACTTAAAGTCCAGTGTTGCATCTAGTCAGTCCTGACGTGAGCATGTGATCTTTATAATAATCTCAAATAACTACAATATGTGACATGTTTGTTATCATCAGACTTAACGCTAATGTGAGAATGTGACAGTAATCAAGTCTCCATTTTGCTACATATCAACCACAGTTAGTAATTATAATTATAAGTGCTGAAACAATTAATCGATTCATTGTTTATGTCATTTTTCAAGCAAAAACATTTGCCAAACATTCGCTCCTTCCTGCTTCCCAAATGTGAGGATTTGCTGCTTTTTCTGTTTTCTATCATTGTAAATTGAATGTCTTTGGGCTCTAGGACATTGTTATGTGCCTTTTTCATTATGTACTGACATTGTATAGACGTAATGAGTAGCTTTTTCAAGAGATAAAACATTGAAAAACGTAAATAATCATTAGTTGCTATGGAAGCGAAGGAGCTCAATAATAAGGAAAGGAGATTAAAGCAAAAGTTTATATTTCTTTTTACACTGAATTGTAATTATTTAACTAACTATTATTTATTGACGTATTCAGTTCAAGTCTGATAACCTTTTACTGCCTTTTGTCAGTTTCAGGGCTCCATGATTTATAGAACAGTTACTTTACTATAGTCTGGCATTTCCAACTAACAACATACCATTCTATTACAAATAATATGTTGTAGTGTTGCCAGGAAGCCAGTGCTTTAAGCCT
The DNA here is from genome assembly GCA_008360985.2 of Macquaria ambigua. Taxonomy (NCBI): domain Eukaryota; kingdom Metazoa; phylum Chordata; class Actinopteri; order Centrarchiformes; family Percichthyidae; genus Macquaria; species Macquaria ambigua. The sequence continues at coordinate 649,357 of VMKM01000067.1, forward strand.
TTTCATTGTGGAACCAAACGTTTCAGTATGTTAAGTAATTATGCCAAATTAACCGAGAACTTTCTGCACAGTTAGTAGTTTCACTGTTGGGTAGAGGATGGGCTTTTCTTGTAAAAAGTCTTTGAAACACACTTACAGTATATATTTACAAACGCCAGCTTGAAGGAGGCTACAGATGTTTGAAATAATGTGAGTTTTAGGAGCTTTACTGTATATTTTCATGTGGTTTGAATGAGTGGTTCTCAGCAGCTTTGGCATCAGTTCATTTTTCTACGAGCGGAATCAATACGGAAATCATACAGAGCTCAGGCAACTTGGAGTGAAAAACCTGAGATGAAAATCACTAAAATCATTCTCATAAATGTATAACCCCCAAAACTTGCTGTGCATTTCTGTCCTGGTTTTACATGCAGTCACATTTAAAGTGCACATCTCGCTCTTGTTGACAAAAATAGGCAAAGAAATTAGGACAGCGTCACTCTGTAACAAATGTTCTGTGACCTTCATATTACTGAAGTGTACTGAGGCTCCAGGCTTATAGCTTTATCAAATACACACATTGTTGAGAAGGAGATTCATCATGCAACTGAAATCACAGATGACAAATATAAGATAAATGAATATGAAATTGAATATTTTGTCTTTTGTCTGTAGCTTACAGTACGTGTTATAGATTAAACTGACAAGTGAGTTTTTTCAGTTTTCAAAGATCTAAAATCAAAAGTGTGTGTGTGTGCATCTGCCATTTTTAATTGCAACTGTTTGTTCACGTGTGCGTCACAGGAATAGACGTGGACAAGGCCAGAAAGGAGGAGGAGAGGATCATGCTCCAGGACGCCATGGCGGTGCTGGCAGGAGGCGGCACTCTCACACCTCACCCAAACACCAAGGCGACCGCTCTGCACGTCGCCGCTGCCAAAGGCTACATCGAAGTCCTGAAGTGAGCATCAGTCGGCACACATGAGAGCAATGACAGCTTGTTAGCTTTTGTCTTATTCTGGTATCGCACCAAGTCAAACAGATTTTATTCATAGCCTTGTCCTCTCCTCCTGGATTTTCCTCATCTACTCCCCCTCTTGTTTGTTTCCCCCCTTATTCCTTGCCTTGTTCAGGGTGCTGTTACAGTGTGGGGTGGATGTGGACAGCACGGACATTGACGGGTGGATGCCCCTGCATGCAGCAGCTCACTGGGGGCAGGAGGAGGTGTGCACACTGCTTGCTGACAACATGTGTGATATGAGTGCCGTCAACAATGTGGTGAGCGCAAGACAAACAACCTCTCCTTGGCATAAACTCTCGTGATTGAAGCCTCTATTTGTGCCATGACTGATGATGCACTGTGAATGTCCTTGTAGGGCCAAACACCTCTAGATGTTGCAGATGAGAGCCTCGCGGACACTCTGGAGCAGCTACAGAAGAAACAGAACGCTGTGAGTCTGCCTTCACGCAAGCTCCACGACTATCTCACTCAGTTAGATAAACCTGATATGATTGATAGTGTTACAGCGGCAAATGTTCTCTGTGTTTATGTGTGTTTATATTCCTCTTCAGTTACGCAGCTTGAAAGAGAAACAGACTCCTGTTATTGAGACAAGCCCGCAAATCTCCATGGTACCAGTTCGCACACGCAGGTCAGTGCCAGTGTGTTGGTGTGTGGGCATGTGTTTGTGTGTGTGTGTGTGTGTGCGTGTGTGTGTGTGTGTGTGTGGGCACACGCTACGCTGTTCCTCAGCTGAATCCCAGTAGTCCCAGTACCAGTAGTTTGCATGCAGGTATGATGTTAACAGTCCTGTGAACCACGTTACTTCTGTCCCCTGACATGACACTGGATAGATGTAGCAGTCAGCGACGTTCTGTGTCCCAGGTTCATACTGGATACTAAATGCAACTGTTTTCAGTATGTAGTCGTGTGTACACATTGGAGAAATTAAAAATATATAGTGCACTTAAAAATACCAACATGCTTAATAAAGTTCAGCGTGCTTTTAATGGACACGTTTGTCCTTCACTGCAGCAGAGAGGGAGAAAAATAATCAACTCTGGATTACTAAAGCATCTCTGCCATCACAAAGGAGAACAATAAAAGGAAAAAAAAAACTAATAAAAGTAAAATAAAATAAAACAATGCATTAATTGAAAAAACTAAACTAAAATGATAAACAGATAGGTCTTCTGAAAGAGCATTTATAACTAGCTCTCTTGGGTTATCAATATGGATAAAATACTCCATCACGATATATGTCATTTTATATCACTATATCGATATCTATCATTATGCAGTGAATTGTCTGGAAAATTTAGATAATAAGACAGGGCTAAAATACCTGACAAATCAAGATACTTATATAGATTGCTCACTACATAACATTGTCCACAGCAGTCTAATACACCCAGAGATGATATAGTGGGAGTTACATCTGTATTAACAATATGGTCAATTCTGTGATGGTTGACACATTTATGTTGTCTCATTGTACTTTGTAGTATACAGTATGTGGTTGGGACACACATTGTTTTGTCATTCATGTGGAGGCTCTGTTGCTATTTTATCCCTGTGGGTTTGTGTAAAGTTTGCATTAATACACACTGAGAAAAGATTATAAAAAGAGTAAAATAAGTGATTAAGTAAAAAGCTGTAGGTTGAAGTGACATGTAGCTAAATGGTGATCGAGTGATAAGACAGCAATGCTACACATGGCATCACAGAAAGTGACCCACTGTTCCACCCACTGACGTGTTGATTGGCGCATGCTCGCTCTAATTGGCTGCACGTGGAATGATTGCCCTCACTGATCAGCTCCCTGCATGCCACCTGTTGTTCCACTCCACCTTGGCCCCGCCCCTGCAGGACTTCTATCTCTCGTATGAGCAGTAAAGAGAAGATCTGTCTCCACGAGCGCGAGAAGCACACGTCTCCTGCCCTGCCGAGCAGCCCGGCTGAGGATGAGGAGGAGGAAGGCCAGACGGGACAGAGCCAGTCTCAGAGTCAGGGGAAGGCCTCCAGCAGCTCCAGCTCAGAGGAGGAGAGCGAATCCGAGAGCGACGCAGAGTCCGGTAAGAGAAGCTGCTGCTGAGAGAGAACCACCATGTTTTATCAGATGACTTTTTTTTATGATTTCACTAGTGATTTATTAAATGTTGACCTTTGCACGGTTGCAGAGAAAGTGAAAAGCCGAGAGATCATAAACAACTTGAACAATAAACGCAACGCCACCAGCCTGCTTCCTACCTCCATGTCAACGAGTACTGCTGCAAGCCATGCGAAAAAGGTCAAATATGGAGATATTATATAGAGATGTCTGTTTTAGCTGCATGACAGCAATACTGAACAATAAAGATGACTTTTAATGGCTCTGTAGCAGGACCCGAGCAAGCCCCCAGCCACTGAGGCCCCGGGCTCCTGGAGAACGTCTCTAAGGAAGGCAGGCAGCTCGGTGACTCTGGGCTCAGCTGGACTGTCCGAATCCAGCCAGGACCCCAGCAGACCTCCAGAGACTGGCCTGGGCATGACCCGCTCTGCCTCCAGCCCCCGCCTTAGCTCTGATGCAGACACCAAGGTACGCACCACAGGCGCTCACATGATTTAAGGATTTATACACCCATGAAACCAGTTATTATTATATAAATCTAATGTGACTCCAAATAAAGGCTTCTTTCACAGCTTCCATTCGCTGAGTCACATAAAACTAGTGATCCGATCTCACGCCTTGTTCTCAGGAGCCAAGGCTCGCTCGGGTGCCGCCCATTCCAACACGGAGACTCTTCAGTATTCCAGACAGCAGCCCTGACAACTCCAACAGGTGGGCCTGTGCTCTCATGTGCTTCTGCGCTTGTGAAACCAGAATCTGTTTTTCTGAGTCACTGCATATGTGCCCTTGTCATCCTGTCTCTTTCTCAGTTGGCTAAGCCGTAGCTCCTCTTACACCCGGCGCCTTCATAGTCAGTCAGGGAATGATCTCACTAGTTCCACCCCCTCTTTGCTTCACAGGTCAGTCATGCTGCTCACTGCTCATCTTGTATTTGTTTGCTCTCCTGTTTGTGTGTTGTTTTTGCTGTCACAGCTTATTACATTCCCCCAGCAGTGAATACTAATTTGTGTGTGTGTGTGTGCGCGCGTATGGCTGTGAAAGATGCCTTTGTGTTTCCAATGGGCTTTGTCTTTCTAGCTCATCTTATGGAAAGAGACTGGATGACCCCACCGTGACCTCAGCTAGCACAGGAACAAGCTCTGCTGGTCTCAGCCGCCTTAATAGTGTCTTGGCCCAGAGGTATTTCAGTTTTATACTAATTTTCCAATTCATTCTCCTCACATATCTGAAAGATCTGATAGCCGCCTCTTATCTGTCTCCTTAAGACTTCCTCAGGAACAGACAGAAAAGAAGGATCAGTCTGCCGTCTCCAACTCTCAGAGCACGACCACAGGCGAGCAGGAGACCAAGCAGAGGCGCAAGTGAGTCGAGGCTTTTGTGTGTGTGTGTGTGTGTGTGTGTGTGTGTGTGGATGGCAAAGCGCTGGTGTTTTTAAACTGTGGGCCTGATGGTGCTGCATTGAATCTAAAAGCGTGCGACTTGTGTAGATCATATCTGACACCAGTGCGGGATGAGGAGGCAGAGGCACAGAGGAAGGCTCGCTCCCGACACGCACGGCAGTCCCGCCGCTCCACTCAGGTACAGACATCACCTGTTCAGATGCTCACTGCAGATTCTAGTTTAGGAACTTTAAAAGTACTGTGTGTCAGTCTGGTACATAAGACGGTGTCATCTCTTTTTAATATCAAGGGGGTGACGCTAACAGATCTACAGGAGGCAGAGAAGACGATGCAGACGGACAACAAAGGTAGAGAGAAGAAGGAGGAGGAAGAGAAGGAGAAAGAAGCAAAAGCAAAGAAGGGAGAGGAGGGGGTGAGAGCCATATATCAGAGTTATAGGCCTGTGTTGGCTGCTCTTATATAATGTCATGTGACATCACATAGTGGGGGGATACTGTGTTTACAGGAAGTGAGCTGGAGGTCTCGTATTGCCAGTCTGCAGAAGTCCGACCTGCTGGGCCTCACACAGCCCACTGGCACTCCACGAACTCAGACATCTGAAAGGAGAGGTACATATCACAACTTCCCTTTTCTAACAAAACCTAGAGCTTGACAATGTGGTGTTTGTTGAACAATTTGATTTGCTCTTAAACGTCTATCTGCTGTCTGGCTTTGTTCCAGATGTTGAGGCCAGCACAGGGGAGAGTGAGACAGAGCGATGGGCCAGGGAGCGCAGGGAGAGGAGACAAGCTCGGGCCAGAAGGAAGGCACAGAGGACCGGGGAGGTAAACACTGCAACCATGTCTTTTTATTTTTATCTGGAGAATAGATGCAGGACGGATAGCAAACCACGCTAACAAGAAAAGACAGATTCAGCAGTAGCAAATATAAAGGGAAGCTGACTTTAGTATTTTATAAGAACATGTTGTGCTGTCTGTGCCATCTGCAGAGTGATGACAATGATCCCAGTGGAGAGGAAGAGTTCTCAGGCAGTGGGCTGGATCCACAGGTGTGTGTGTGTGTGTGTGTGTGTGTTGTGTGTGTTGTGTGTGTGTGTGTGTGTGTGTTGTGTGTGTGTGTGTGTGTTGTGTGTGTGTGTGTGTGTGTGTGTGTGTGTGTGTGTGTGGGTGTTGTTGTTTATTTGTGGTCTCAAAGGACTTTAACCTAAGACGCCGGCCATAACTTGTTTGCTTGCTTTCTCTGTTTACAGACAGACCAACACTTGAGTTCCAGGTATGAATTCAGCCTTTGATCTGTTTGATTTGCCCTCTTTCTTCATTCTGTCAGTACAGTCTCCATGATAGCTGTATCTCTGACCTCTGCTCTGCTTGTCTACTCAGGTCGGACATATCCTATAACGACTGTACCCAGGGAGGACGCTCAGAGACCAAGGATTTTAAGAAGGTCAGCAGACAGAACTGATATTGAGGTCACAAAATTTGTTTTTCTTGTGTGTCCCAGTTATTTACTGGTGTGTGTGTGTGTGTGTCAGTTGTTCGAGGAGGTCTCCAGAGAAAACAGTCAGCTCCAGTCTCAGCTGCAGGACACCCAGAGGATTGTCAGTCAGACCAGGTTGGACCTGGAGAAGGCCACGCAGGTGATGACACAGACACACACTGAGTTAAAACAAACTGTCCTTGTAATCTTCCAGTATTTACAAATTATTTTTTTATTTTTTATTTTTTTGGACTTGCTGTTTCTGTTTTCAGTTCAGGTGGCTATCACTTGTCATGCTGTCCACCAAACCTTATTCTGTTTATCCCAAATACTATTTCTGAAGAACAAACATCTAAGGTTTATAATCAGTATTGTGACATTAAAGTAAAAATGTGGGACTTTTTAAAAGAAAAAACTAATTCAGTCATCCTCATACAGATGAAAAGTTAAATTCATTAACAAGCACCCTTGCTCTTATCAGTGCACTCGGGGGTTTTACCTCCAAAGCCTTACTTAGTCTGGTATGACCAGTAGCTTATGGTGGCTAATGTTAGCAAGATATTGCTGTGTAACTGACATGACTCATCTCTACCTGTTCTCCCGTTACGCCACATTTAAGCACATCACATAAACATTTTTACAAAAGTAAAACAAGAAGTAAACAGCCATACCTCAATAGGAGGTATTCACTATATAGTGTGTTCAGCATTTTTGTTTTGTCTAGTAAGAATTATTATTCCCTATTTATACCCTAAATTACCCCACAATATACATACACATGATAAAAAACAGTTTACAGTCAATGGTCCATAACTGAGAACTATCTACCATAATACATTGTGCAGACAAGGAGAAAAAGGCACATTTAGACAGCTGCCAGATGAAAGAGTGACCTGAGTTGTGTTTTGTAGAATTCCCTGTATAATGTGTAGTTTCATCTCAATACACCCAGAGGTTTTTGCCTCTACAGCCTTACTTGGTCTGGTATGACCAGTAGCTAATGTTAGCAAACATGTTTTACTCTTTACCATCTGTATTTGTCACTTGTGGACACAGTGGTTGTTGTTCAGCAAAAGTTGCAATCTTGCTTTAGTTGGAAATGCAAATTAGCAAAAGAGGACATCCATATCAAGATGTTGCAGGTTGTAACTTTGGTATTCATAATGTATTTTGGCACACAGGCCTTCTAGTGATCATGAAAACCTACTGTTGTGGTGATGATGTTAATGTTATTGATTTGTTGTATCCAACAGAGACAGGAGCGCTTCACTGACTGTTCAGCCCTGCTGGACCTGGAGAGAAAGGTAATGCATCCCTGCTGATGATGATACCCGTCGTTGTTGTTGTAGCTTCAACTGCCTCACTACTGCCACCCCTGCTGTCTGTTGACGCTCTCTCCACTCTTCCCCCCCACTTGAACCACTTTCTCACCTGTTTTCACTCACCTTTTATGGTCCTTCCTCCCCTCTACATCACTTCCTCTCTGCCCCCCACTCTCCCTCACGTTTCCCTCGCATCAGGACCGGAGGATGTTGGAGCGGCGAATGGCAGAGCTGGAGGAGGAGCTGAAGGTGAGGAGACATTCAGAACGAATCTTATCATGGCCACAGACACTTTGCATGCTTCTGCTTGATTAGCTTGGCTTTAGCTTGTGCAGGCCAGCAGTGCTGTGGAGGTACAATGTAGAGCTGTTTTATACAGTACACCCCTCTCAACCTGTGTTCAGGGTGTGTGATCATTTCTTTCTGTTACATGTGATGGATTCATTTGGTTGTATTTCACATGAATGGATGTTTCTGTTTGCCGACCAAACAGCTACCTCAACCGGGTACTTTTGCCCATCTGATCTCTTCACTCTCATAATTGTGGATGTGGAATGACACAATGACTCATTTAATAATTGTCTGACATTTCCAGTGATACAGAATGAATAGGTAAAGAATGTAAGTCCTTTTGGGAAATATGCTTATTTGATATCTTGCCGAGAGTTAGATGAGAAGATTGATACCACTCTCATGTTTTTACGGTATTTATAAATCTACAGCCAGCAGCCATTTTGCTTAGCTTGGCATAAAGGCTGGAAACAAGGGGAAACAGCTTGCCTGGCTCTGTCTAAAGGTAACTTCAGTCTCTGCTGGTTGCCTGGCAAAATTGGTAAGCAGGCCTCGAAAATAATAGGGAGCAATCAGCCATACCTGAATGAGACATATGATTCATGGTGCAGGTAAAGAGCACTAGCCATGATCAGAGACGACACTCATCCAAGCCATCATTTATTTCACTGCTACCATTGGGTAAGCGATATCGTAGCATCGAGGTACACATCACTTAGACATCTTTTATCAGGCATCAGTCTGCAGGACACAGGGGGCAGGTAGCCATTGTGCTTTCTGTTCTATTTATCAAGTCTATTTATTTCAGTTATTTAATTATTGTTTTGTTGTGTTCTTGTTTATACTGTAACACTGTATGTGATAGCAAGTTTTTCATTGTTTTTTCAATGCGTATGACAACAAATTCCTTGAAACATTAATTCCTTGAAACTGCTCTCGGCCAAGAAATTGTCCAGCACACAACCCCTTGTAAAACATCAAATTGTTGTTTTTACACTTTGTACGGATGAGATATTATGAGGTAATTGGTGAGCTGTTGCACAGTACCAGACTAGCTGTTTCCCCCCGTTTCCAGTCTTTATGCTAAGCTAAGCTAACTGGCTGCTGGCTGTAGCTTCATATTCACTGTACATGAGCCATGGGATTAATGTCAATCTTCTCATCTAACTCTTGGCAAAAAAGCAAATAAGTGTATTTCCCAAAATCTCAAACTATTCTTTTCATTTTTTTTAACATGCTCTGATTCTAGGATGCAAAAACATTATATTTGGATTAGTAAAGATTAATTTTTTAAAATATATAAAATACCCTCTTTTAAATGTGATAGAAAATGATTTGTGTGCTGTTATTTCTAGTTCTCTGCCATCACTTTTTTTTTTTTTTTAGCTCCTCCTTTTAGGTTTTTGACACTTTACTGTATCCCATAGAGGATTCAAACGTAACTTGTTTGCGCTACACTAGTCCTAGGTAATAGCAGCACACCATTAAGAATAACTACCATGTGTAAGGATCTTATTATTAGTTCAGCTTCAAATATCAAACGTCTTGCTCCTGCTAAAGCCAGATATCCCTGCCCCTGAGGCTCTGTAGCAAGATGGGTAACAACGGAAATTATGATCCCTGTGCTGATCCATGTCTTCAACTCTCATCTGAATAAACGTTCTTGCATCATTTCATGACCAAAGTTATGCGAGAATGGCAACAAAAGATCACCGTCCTCCTGGTTTACAAAAAACGTATTAACTTAAAAATGTGTGTTGTGTTAAAGACTCAACTGTCTTTAACACAACATTAATCAGGTGTCCTCTTCCTTTTTTAATTTTGTGGTAACAGCTTTGTTAGACACATTGATTTGACAGTTTAACCTTTCTGTAGTTGTTCAATAGGCCTTTTCATACATTTTGACATGTTGCACTGGATATAAAGAATAGATGTAATTAATAACATCAAGTTGCAGGTTCCTGGTATTGTGCATGCTAGCTCACAGTCACACTGTCACGGCTCACTGCAACATTTAAATTAAACAGCGTTAATGTTATTAGTTACACCTGTACTTATCCTGTTACAATGAGCCAAACTGTCTGCTGTGAAAACTGCAAATAATATATATAATCTTAACATCCAATATCTCATAATCCACTTGTTTTTAATGTGAGCTCAATTTTTACCACCAGGTTCTGGTTGACCTGAGAGCAGACAACCAGCGTCTTAAAGATGAAAATGGAGCGCTGATCCGTGTCATCAGCAAGCTCTCCAAATAGACGGAGAGAGAGAGACACGAAGAGCAGGGAACCCCCCCCTCCCTCCCTCCATCCATCCATCCATCCATCCCTCCCTCCCTCCTTCCACACATTCCTCCCAGTGCCAAAGAGCGAAAGAGAGGGGGAGAGAAGCAGCAGAATGTCCTACGTACATGAACACCACAGCTTGACTTGGATTGTGATGCCTCTCTATGAACAGCTGGAGTGGCTTTAGTGTGCCTTAATGCCCGTTTGTCACAGGGAGACCTCTGGCATGAAGGCCTGTGGCTGCGGTCAGAGGCTCGCACAGTAGCAACATGAGACTTGACAACAGCCAGAATGCCCCACGGCTGGTGCAACACACAAAACACAACATCTACTACGACTGTGCATCAGGGGAACGCGAAGATGCACACACATTCCTATGCGTGCATCACACACTTCCTTGATGCACATTCCACGAGCGCATGAGGCAGCTTGGGCCTTAAAGCTCCCACTTAGTATTTATTTTTTTGTGAACACACTCACATCACACATTCACAAATTTACCCCACTCACAGTTCAAATTTAATGTTTTGTCAAGCAGTAAAGGTTTTGGGTGTAGTTCTTTAAAAAACAAAAACAGCTCTGAAACCTATTTCAGGCTCTGTCTTTACATTCAGCAACGTCCTGACAACGGGAAGTCCATGAAACTCTGTTGGGTTGTTTAGTTTCCACATGCAAGTGTTTGAACCCACCTACCTCTCCACCTATGCACTTCCCCACATACAATTTTATTTTTGTGACCACAGACACACTCCATGCTCTTAAAAAAAAACAAAAAAAACAAATGACCGGACAGAACCAGGTCAGTCGACCACAGCACTTTACTCTCTGCAAAGCAATAAAAGATCTGCGAGGCTTTGCCCGTCCTCCAGACAGACAAACTTATTTCAGAGCAGCACCTTCTCACTTAGCAAGTGGAGGGAGAAGTTACCCATAGCTGAAGGTCAAAGGTCATTGCACAATTATAGAAGTTGCTGTTCTGTCAAAGCCTATTATGCTATGAATAGTTTTAATTATTACCATTGATTGAAGATTATTTTCATAGTTTTTCATTGTCAATTCCTCTCTTGCAAGGGAGCATGGTTATGTATATTAAATGTGTATAAATATTAGTCTTGAATAATACCCCCTTTGAAGTAAAATTCCATGTAGCCTTTCTTCACATGTTGGTTTTCTAATATATTGATGGATGTCTGCACCCTAATAAAAAAAAGTGTGTTTGTAGCGACTGCCTGGTTATTACAGACACTGAGAATTTGTTTCCACCTCCATCACTAAAATATTTCTTTACTCTTCGACCCATCCACAACACCGAATCTTACTTGGATTCCTGGCTTCTTAGTAACGTGCTGTGACCGATGGAGTCATCAAATTGCTCACTTTTGAGATCTGTTGTATGTTTTGCTCCTTCACCCACAATATACTCGTATCATCCATGCGTACAGTTGTTCTGTTTTCTAGTAGCCAGATGTCCTCCATCACTGGGGAGAAAAAAAGAGGAACAGAACAGCTGCAACACGACGGCGCTCACACACAGTGAGCATAAGATGTATTTACAATATGTTTGGACTGTTAGATAAATCTGCTGTTCCCAGGTGGACAGTACATCATGAGTGGCTTGACTGAAATGATAGAAATCAGTGTCATTACATATGCTGGATGACTGCTCAGTAGACGTCTGGGTAAGACTGTAAGAGCCCTGTTGTCTTTCAAGCTCCCGTCCATTTGCACTAAAGTGTAGTTAACACCAGTCATCCATCTGTTTGTCTCATCTGAGAGCAGAGAGATGGACCACTGTCCTGCAGGGTAGAAGTACTGACAACAAGCTGAGCTCCTAATAAGGAAGGGCAGGCTGGCGGAGGCACTCTCTCTGTAAATATCCCTCAGGTCTGAGAAAGACAGAGGAAGGGAGCTGGGGAGGAAGAGGGAAGCGGATGGATTGCAGCCTTATATGGACAAAGCACTGCTTTTCCCAGGGTTTGTGGCTCTGACCCCCGGCATGATGCCAGATGTTACACAAACAGCTCCTCGGCACCACCAAGTGGTTCAACTGACAAAATGCTACAGCTGAACTGGGTTTTTTACATTTTTGAGAGGTAGTTTTACAGAACCTCTTACAATAAATGAAAAATAATGTACCAAAACAAACCTCAGACAATACTTTTGTAATCAGGATGACCCACGGGTGGATTACCAACCGGGCAAAGTGGGAAACTGCCCAGACCCTCAGGCGCCCTGAAAGGCTCTAGGTTGTTTGTGTGGCAAATACTTTGTGGTAATTTGATTATTTGGAACTTTGTTTGGTAATATGCTCTATAGCACAACAAAAACTGAATTGGTAACCGTAAAGGGCTTTTAAAAGGGACCTGAGTCAAAATTTGGTGATAATATTTCAGTTGATATAATGTGTACATGGTGCAAATTCTATAAAAGAGTACTCCAGTGATTTGGTATTGCATTGCCATAAAGTTGGGGGACTTGCAAGACACAGGTTTAAAAAAGAATGGACAAAATCGAAGCTGCAGATGTGGAGATATCCTGACTTTTAGTCCCTAATAATTCCCACCATGCAACTAAATAGTCTTTCATTTAACCTTCCTTGCCTCATCTTGAAAACTCCTACACTACCATTTTGTCAAAAAATGTTAAACTTGACATCACCAGGGTTATTTTCCAGACTTTAGAAAGCTCATTCAGAACCACAGAAGACATCATACAGCTGTTTTACAGGTTGAGTAGTAATTTCCATGATGAGAAAACTGACCTTTATGTGTAAAATTACATTTTTTAATGTAATCAAATTCTCACAAACAAACTGTAAACCTGGGGCAGGTAGTATTCCAGCATAGGGATACTGTTTGGCTTTTGAGGCTCTAGACAAAAATGGATTGCAGGAGTGGGTGTCTGTTGGAGGGACCCTCAATAGGGGCCGTCTAGCAGGTTGACCTGGGACCATATGGGACCCAGGGCCCCACATCTGTTGGCCTTTATCCTATTTTTCTAGTATTTCTTGCACATTTTATACCTTTATTGGATAGCAATAGTAGAGATGGGAAGAGACATGCAACAAAAGCCCCTGGCTGGATGCAAACAGAGGATGTTTTAGAAGGGTGTACTATGTTAAATTAAAAATGTTGTTGTGGTCGTGTGGCTTAATAACTTCCACCCATGGCCCCCATAAGGACAGGGGCAGCCCTATACAGCCCCAATTATAATAGAACAATAATAATATTTATTTGTAGAGCTCTTTTCAAACACCAGGTTACAAAGTGCTTCATACGATGGAGCAAAATAAAAACCAATGATAATAAGAGCAAATGGAAAATGTATATATGTAAACAAATAACAGATTTCAGTAAAACTCAAATACTGTTCAGTTAAAATCAAGTAAAATTAAATTAAGCTCTCCTATAAAAGTATGTTTTAAGAAGAGATTTAAAAGAAAATAATGATTCTGCCAGCCCTGTTTCCTCAAGCAGGTTGTCCCAGATGCTCTGACTGCAAAGGCTTTGTCCCAAATTATCTTGTAGGTTGTTAAAATAAGAGCTAACAGCAAAAAGGTAAGAAGGGAATTTAGAGCGCCTGGTAAGCAGAGTAGAGATGACATGATTTAGTTTGGAGAGAGTGACGTGATACTTCTTGGAAAAGATAGGATGGAAATGTAAACACTCTCACTGTGACCTGGAGAGTATTTTTACAGTCTCAGCCAAGTGTCTTAATTGTAAATACGTACGCATAAGGTGGCAGCCATTACAGCCTGCAACAAGACAAAGTGTCCAACAGTAACAAAAGTGCATATTAATATTGTTAGGACCTTTCTCTTAAATCTGGGAGTTGCCATCATACATAGTGAGGTTAATGGACTTGACATTTCACTCTAATCTAATGAGCATGTTCAATATGTAGTGGTGTCCTACCTATTGATCCACTGCACAGCTGGGTCATACTGTGCCTTATCCTCTACATTAAATCCATGCCATGTTTTCCAGCAGACCCAGAACCACGTCCAGGTTTTCTCTGCAACACACAGAGCTACATGGCCTCCTGCTACAGTTGTCATACTCGACACTACAAACTTGGATCCACTTTATCAACAACTTTTGACTCCTTTGGTTTCACTAGATATTAACTCTAAAAGGAATTAGAGCACATAAGCTGTTTTTTAGAGGTTAAACTGTAAAGAACAAGCGGTTTGGGAACTTTTACAATTTGCTTTTTTTTTTTGCCAGCATTCTTCTTTGTTGCAGAAACAGATGCTTCTTCCTGTTCACGTGAGAGTGAAACATTCCCACTGTAGTAATGTGTTTAAAGAAATGATGCTGGATGTTTGTGTAGGCTGTTGACTGCAACAACTTCGGCTAACTTTCAGGAGTTTGATCATTGAGATTGTATGTTTTTGCCAATGAATGCCTTCAAAGTAAATTAACAATTTCAGACATGCTTAATTAATGAGGAGAAAGTATTTGTCCTCTAATTTAGCCTAACTTTGTGTTTTTTGTTTTGTTTGGTGAGTGTGGCTCACTTTTTTAAATGACTGTTCACCTATTTGCATGACGATGTCTTAGGATGACGTCTTGTGACACAAAAGTGTCAAAGTACACAATCTACAAATAGCCATTACTGGCGGGAACCTGTGAAAAGTGTGTCTGTTGTTCCACTGTAAAGATTTCCAGTAATGATCTAGTGTCTCTTACCCCTGCATGGGTATATATAATATTGCATAAATACAGTACATAACCATTACAATCTCATTGAGGGAGTGTAACTGATGTCAAAATATAGATGTTGTTGAGCCATGCTAACTTGTAGTAAGTGAAATCATCTTTCATTGTTCAAGAGCTGGGACCTTCTCAACGAACCCTGACTGCATTTGGGAAACCAGACTTCCTGGTTCAATTTGAGCTTTCCAAGTAAATATCGCCTCCTCGCCATGTCCTGTGATTCAGACCCTTACATCTTCTCCACCGACACTCTACCTTCTGACCTCCGCTTCCTCCCTCCACTGGCCAATGGGCTCCTGGGATGGAGGGTGTACAACAATATCATGCACATGGGTGGCGTGTATAACGGGGAGGGTGGACGCTGTCACCGGGCAGATGTCCCCTGTCCTCTAGCCGTGAAGGTGGAGACAGAGGAACCAGCCCAGCACACCTACAGCCTCAACACCCACACAGGTAGTCTCTGCAGGGTTTGACTTTCCAAAACTTGTGTTGCTGCTGATCTTATTTCATGCTGTGAAGAATTATCGCTGCTAAGTGTCTCATCTTCTCATCCAGGCATTTTTACCCACACCCTGAGCTCAGCAAGTGTAACCATCTCACAGTCTTTTTATTCACACCGATACTACTCCAACCTGATGGTGATGGAGGTTCTGTTGGTGCGTCAGGTGACTTCAAAGGAGCCAATCACTGTTAAGCTGGTCAGTTCGTTCGCACCTCAGAGCAAAGACATCGTTTTCGAGTCTGGACCTGATTACAAAGGAGGAAGGTCAGGTTAACAGGAACACATATAAAATGCACATTTTTCACTATATAGTACAAGTATGATATCTTACAGTCCACATTCCTCTCTCTCTCAGGCACATCCAAGGAAAGACGACCAGTGCTGAGTTCCCTGGAGGTTCCTGTCCCACAGTGCACCTTATCTGGACCCACATACCCTCCACTCTGACACTGCTTCCAGAGCAGAGCCAGGCTCGCTGGGGCTTCATCCTGGTTGTGGCCAACAGTTTAGACACTGCTGAGGCCAATTTTGATGAGGGCCTGAATCTGATGGCGACTGGTAACCTGCGTCCATCTCACGAGAAAGCCTGGAAAGAACTGTGGCTGCAGAGCAAGGTGGAGGTGGCAGGGTCAGAGAGCCTCTGCAAGGCTCTGATTGGCTGCATGTTCTACCTGCTCAGCGCCTTCCCCTCCATACATGACACCTCTAGCTCTTTTGGTGGAGTCAGTCCAGGCGGGCTGTCTAATGGTGGGGATGGTCAGGACTACTGGGGCCACGTTTTCTGGGACCAGGTAAGGCTAGGGACAGTTGATGGCTAGCTATGTGATTTGCATGTTGTTTGTTTGGGTTGTATGATGCATCACACAATGACTCTACCTTCCTGTGATAGGACATTTGGATGTATCCTGGCATTGCCCTTTTCTATCCCAAGCTAGCCCGAGCTGTGCTGGAGTACAGGGTTGGGACTGTAGATGGCGCAAAAGACAACGCCCAAAAGCAAGGCTACAAGGTATAATGATCAGTGTCACCATCATAGCTCTTCTACCCTCAATGACTATGCATGTAGGTGGACAACAGTGATTTCTTGGAGGTTGCGTCACCAGTGGAGACTCCAGGAATTTGCTGCGCCCGACCAAGAAGTAGTTGCAGCACATAACTCCCTGTGAAACCACATCTCGTCATTTTTGTATTTCTGTTTGTGTGCGGATTAAACAAACAAGATACAACATATTAGTCAGTGAGCTTTAGAGATCCTCATATGTGCATTTTGTTACCTTTGGACAGAGCTAGGCTAGCTGTTTCCCCCAGCTTCAAGTCTTTATGCTAAGCTAAGCTAATTGACTTCCAGCTCTATCTCTATATTTAGCATACAGACATGAGAGTGGTATTGACCTTCTGATCTAAATCTCGGGCACACAATAATTATACTAGTACTATAAACATAAAAATAGTCTATAAAATAAGCCAAATACATAACATCAACAGCTAGCCCAACAGTAATTTGCCAGTTACCTAGAATGTTGTATTGGCAACAGATTAGCCGCAGCTAGCATTAAGGATAGCTTGGTTAGCTCTGACCTGATCACAGAAAAATAAATTTAACATCTCAAATTACAAACAACAGTATCAAACAAAGTATCTATCTGCAGAGAATAGTCCAACAAGGGCACATTATTTGATATTAGATGCTTGACCTGAGAAAAGACTGGAAGTAAAAGTGTCAGTTAAACTGCTGTGAGACTGTAGCAGCAGCGGTTGCTACTAGCAACAGAATGTTCAACTGAAACCAACTGCTGGTAGCAGAATAACAGCAGTGCTGGATATATTTTAGGGCTGATACTGTTAGTCTTTGTATTCTTGTTCTACATTTTAACAATAACAATGAAACTGTGCCTGAGTGTTCTGAAGAAAAGATGCTATCTTTACAGGGACTAAAGTTCCCATGGGAGAGTGCCGTGTCAGGGAGGGAGGTGTGTCCAGAGGACATTTATGGACAACAGGAGATTCACATAAATGGAGATGTCACCCTGGCCTTCCAACATTACCTCTACCTCACTGAGGTATGTGCTCTTTAATCCCCACTCACCATCATATTGTCTCACCCTGTGTGAGGATATTAACTGAGCTCTTTGTTGCAGGATCTGTCCATGTTCACAGAGGGCCAGGGCAGTGAGGTGATATATGGTGTGGCTGATTACTGGGTTTCTAGAGTAACCTGGAGCCCTGAGGAACAGACGTATCATCTCTTAGGTAAACACCACTGTTAGGAAGATGGTAATTAAACAGAACTGATTTAGCTTTATATGGTTATCAGCTGAATTCTTTAAAAAAAGCTAAATTAAAGACCACTGGAAAAACTAATCTCACAAAACAATTTATGTAATGAACTTGACCTTTTTTTTTTATTTATTTATTTCACTTCATTTTATTTTTTAATATTGATCTTGTGATGTCAGCTTTTTTTGTTGATTAACTTGATTTTTTTCTATATTCAAACATTTCAGATATCTAAAAAGATCACATAAATTAAAAAATGTTGGCTAAATTGGAAGCATAACTCTATGATATGCATGCAATTATTATATAATAGCATATACATTTAAAATATGAAGCATTTCCCTTTTGTGCCATTTAGGTGTCATGCCACCTGATGAGTATTACTACAATGTCAACAACTCTGTGTACACAAACACAGTGGCCAAATTCAGGTACTAGTATTTGAATATTTCCCTGCAGTGCATATTAACTTATGAATACCAATAATACAAAACGTTTCTCATTTGCCAGTCTCCAATTCGCTGTAGAACTGGCTGACCTCCTCCAACATCCTGCACCAAAGGAATGGCAAGAAGTGGCCAAACACCTCAAAATACCTTTTGACCAAGAATCCCAGTACCATCCTGAGTTTGATGGCTACATTAAAGGTTCATTTTTGTACCTTTCTGACACCTGCCTGCATGAGAAGATCATGTCCATAACATGATGTCAGAATGTGTTTTGGACCTCTCACAGGTCATCCAGTGAAGCAGGCAGATGCAGTGATGTTGGGCTATCCTCTTGGATTGGCAATGTCCCCAGAGATCAGGAGAAATGACCTTGAAGCGTATGAGCCAGTAACAGACCCTAATGGTCCAGCCATGACATGGGTAGGACACAGCATGTTGTATGGCCAGCATGCATTACATGTTAATGATTTTTGAGATAAAACTGGGCAGTAATGGAGGAAGTATTCAGATCCTTTACTAAAGTATAAGTAGCAATACTTATTGCTACTAAGCTAATTGCTTTGATTTTACAGCTGGCAACTTTATTGTTTTGGTTGACTCTCACAGCTCTCATCAGCATCGTTTTCCAAAGCAAGCAGCTGATTTCGGGCTAAAATGTTCTGATAAACCTGATACCTGCCCAGCACTAAATAGGAGACAGACAAAGTTAGCGACTAACTGGTGAACACAGTGGAGGAATTAGTAGCTAAAGAGCCAGATATTTCTCAGGAGTTGGTAGCAACCAAAAACTGAGCTAAAAGAGAGTGAATAGTGGACTTATATTTATCATCATGACTCCAAATGAAAGCTGATGTTGCTTCGTAATTAGTGGATGTGTAAATAGGCAACTGTTTGCTAACACATTAGCCATATCAACTTTATAAGCAGATAATATATCAATATTGCATTTACACTGTTACGCTGCCATGTGGCCAAAAAAATCCATTAATGCAGCTTTAAAGTACTTTAGTATTAACTGCAAAATGTGCTTAAAATATCAAAAGTAAAAGTACTTGTTATACAGGCCCCCTGTCAGCTTTTTGTTGTATAGTATTAGATTATTATTGCAGAATTTAATGTTGTGGCTGGTGGAGGTGGAGCTAATTTGTATCTACTTTAGATTGTTGGGTGGTTTAATCTATACCAGTTCATTCTATTTTAAAAGGTCATCATCTTAGTTTGCAAAGTAACTACTATCAATAGCTGTCAGGCAAATTAGTTTAATTTATTAGTTAGTATACATAATTAGCTGTAACAGTGTCTCCTTGCATTGAATGTCTGTTGTTGCTGTTACTTCTTTATTAATTTGTGTATGTTTGCATACACTTTCCATTGCAAGGGTATGTTTGCAATCAGCTGGCTGGAGCTGGGGGATGCTGAGAAAGCTCAACATTTACTTGAGAAGTGCTTCAAAAACATCCAGGGACCGTTCCAGGTATACTTCTGACTCACACACCCACATAATACTAATACATAGTGGATATCCAGTGAATGTGTGATTACCTCTCCTCACAGGTATGGAGTGAATCATCCGATGGCTCTGGTGCAGTCAACTTTCTCACGGGTATGGGAGGATTCCTGCAAGCTGTGCTGTTTGGTTACACTGGCTTCAGGTCAGTTATCAATCCTTCCACCACCCACAATGAAAAAACACCTCAATATGTATGCAGCATGTAGGCAGAAGACTGACATACTCTGTTTTCTTTCTAGAGTTCAAAAGGAATGCCTGGCCTTTTCTCCACTTCTTCCCAATAACATTTCGGAGCTCTGCATTCGTGGTGTGAACTACCTGGGCAGTCAGATGGACTGGCTGCTGAGGAAAGATGACGTTTGTATCATACTGAGGGAACCGGCAAGCAGTGCTGGCAACGCTAAGCCCTGCAATATACAGGTTGTCCTGAAGGCGTCAGGAACTAAAATCCCTCTCACGCCAGGTAATACACAAGCTAAGACATGCATTGATAGCAGCCCATTTCTGTTTTTTGGAACAAGATTTATTTATGCAATAAATATGAAGGTTTGTACATTAATAATAAAGACTTACAAGCTACAGCCCAAGAAAAGACAAGCGAATAATTTATACATTGCACTAGACATAATTCATTTCAGAAAAACACTAAATATCAAGAGGATTAATAAAAGATTAATAACAGTAGTACATGAGGTTATAGGTAGGGCACAGTATTTGAGTGACAAAATAAGAAAGAGTGCAATGATGAGGAAAATTTCATGAGTCCTGAACTGCTTGCATTTAATCTTTTACAACTCCAGAAATTACACCATCTGTCTCATCCAGGGACAAAATAATGGAGAGCACTCGTACGCTCTCCATTTAATAAGAATCGGCTCTTCAGACACTAAAGTGGCAGAAGGCCGACAGGCTTTTATTACAGTGATATCCTGTATCATGACTCCCATGAAGCTGAGAAAACTGGGGGCTTCAGGGGCTGTCAGTGACCTCAGAGAGTGAGTCACATACCACTTGTCAGAATAAGACAAGGCGATTTCAGTATACTGTATGTAAGAGTGAATATGGAATGGGAATTATCGCACACCGGAGGATATGAAGCTGCTGGTTTGCAAAACAAATTGATACCCAGAGGAATTCAGTTTCTCAATAATTTTATTAAAGGATGCCAAGATGCTAATAATAAATATACTCAAGTGCAAATACCCACCCCAATCCAAAATGGTACATGATATATTCCTTTAGAGGAAAGACTGAAAATAACCTGTTACTAGACAATTACTCAACAAACCATTTGTTTGAATTCATGTGTGTGTATTTTCCTGTGCACCAAGTCTCATTTTGAAACTATGTGATTTTATTCAGTACTGCGTTATCCTTACTTTGTTCCTTTATTTCACATCTCATATTTCTTATTGATGCAGTAACAGATTATTATTAATTTACTTGTATACGTCTATATATTTTCAGGGCAGCCAGTAACTTTTCCTCGAGAGCCCGGGTGTGTTTGTAAACTGGCTTCGATGTCTTCCTGTTGGCCTTTCTGAAGCAGCAACCATGACACTCCTAATCATTTCATTTACCCAGAATACATATAAAAATATGCTGATCAAGTTATTTTATATCTAAGCTACTGTTAAGTTGTATGTTGCCATTCACTTGAGCAACCACCAATTCTATAGCTGTGTAACACAGTGGAACTGCAAATAAGCATAAAAGGATTTACAAAATATAAGTGGACTGTTTGTGTTGATTTGATTTAAAGAAAAATACAAAAACAACATTTCTAAGTGGTCTGCCTACTTATTTAACTCAATGGATCTTGCCTCTGGCTGGTAGCTACATGAAATTTTTATATAAAGGCAACATGCAGAGCCTGCTCCTTTCATTTTACAGAATGTCTAAAGTGCTCATTTATAAGGCTGAAGGAAAAAATGTTTGATACGTGAAAATTTTGCTGTTTTCTAATTCGCGACACAGTGGCCTACAAACATTTCTTGCAATTTCTCTGCATTATTTAAAATACTTTTTAGTATGATAATATACCATGTTACAAAACCATAAACCAATAATATTGTAAATGAAATATATTCAAATAAAACTCACATACATTCTGTGCTAAGCTCAATTTTCTCTTTTGTTTCCACATCTTGTGAATTTGTTCGTAGTAAACAATACAGTTAAAACGTTCACCTTACCTTGGTGAGCTGGACCACCACAACCTTTGTTGTGTGATTGATGGCTTCAAACATCCTGTAGCCTTGTTTCCTGCTGGGAGGCAGCAACAGTCCTACAGTCTGCAGGAGAGGATGGTACACAGGACAGAAAGAGCTCGTCACATTTATCTTCACTTACAAAAAGAAAACAGTTCGTGCCTCTCAAATTGGCCCACCATGGTTATACTTTAAAATGAATGTCTACTTGTTATGTGGCATAATTACTGAATGAGCAGGAGATAAAGTCAATGTCAAACATCCATGTGGTTTGAGTACCGTGGGCGGGGCGGAGCAACTCCTGAGAAATATCAATTGGTTGATTTAAATCTGAGCTAAGCGCTGTAACTCCGCCCTGAACTTCCGTTGGGTTTGCTCGATTTGTATTCACATGTCGACGGTTTCCGCACTCCGCGCCATTGGTCGCTATTGTTCCGGACGGTAGGGGTCCGCCCTTGGGGATAATCTCAAACAACAAATCGAACAACTCTTCTCGAACGTCACTGAGCTTCGCGTCGGGATTGGCTGGTGAAGTTTTGAACAAGTTAAACGGTTTCAGCGGGGAGGATTGCAGTTATTGTCCAAGATAGTTCAGGTTGCAAAGAGTTTACACATGAGCTGTAAAGGAAAGTGGGAACTCCTTCATTTTAGTACATTTATTTTCACGCCAGTATGCGATTAATTTAGCTTTTAAAATTAGCGGAGCAACGAGTATCGGATTCCTTTTTTAGAAACCCGGATATCAAAGGTAATGTTAATTGTTTTTACGTCAAAGAAAATATTAGCGTTAGCTAAATTAACGTTAGCTTGCTACACCGTAAAGTTAGCCCTTTAAGAAATTGCAGAGCAGTTATAAATAAAAACATTATCGCCAATTCTGTTAAATTAGCTTGTCGTGTCTCCCAGTAATTGTTACCACTGTCTTATTTGACTATTGTTGCATGCTTGTCGATCGAATTTAAGTGTTTAATGTTAGCTAAGCTAACGTGTTACCTGGGAAACGTTAGCTAATTTTGTTCACATCATAAAATGCTCGAGTTTATGTTTGGCCACTGGTCTCTGTTTTCATTGTAACACAATGTGTCAGTGCTGCTGTAACATGAAAACAACTGACGTTATGTTATTGTCGACCACATTGTTATTAAATAGCTACTGTACAGCCCATTGCAATCCATCCGCAAAAAAATAATACATTGCGCATGCACAGATTACACAAAGACATGAAGAGTACAAAATGGATCTTGCAATGCAAGACTAAAATGACATGACAACATTACTTGTTAATCTGGTGTTTGTTACTTTGTTGTTTGTGATTATGAAAAGATTATAACTTTATCTAGTCGTTAAGATCTACACAGTCAAAATCTTAAAACGTTTTAAGGCAACATTTTAGCCAGAATTGGCTGTGATTTTAAATTACATTTTAATTTTTTTAGTAAGTTTGTTTGTTTGTTTGTGTGAGTGATGTTAAAGGATAGTTAACATTGTTTAAAGGGAGCTATGGGTGTGTGCTTCATACTCCAGGGCCCCTTTTTGTACAACTGACTAAACAGACAGTGATATTACATTAAAATATTTTCAATGTCAATAATGGCCTCAGTAGTCAAGTATTTATGTATGGTGCAGCCACAGTTGTAGACTCTGCCTGCTGTAATCCAAGTTTTGTGGCTAGTTGTTTATGCATTACAAAATGTAAGTGGATTTTGTTGACTAGATTTTTCCAGGTTGCTTTTCAGGGGGTTTAATACAAGTGGGTTCAAATAGTCATGCTTAAAGAAAAATAAAGACTGTGTCAGAACAGACGTTAAAACCTAAACAACCTGTCTGGTCTTTATGGCCTCTATGGTGATGCATCAGTTCATTTTTACTTGCCATCTCAAGCCTGTTCCAGCTTGTCCTTATTTAACAGTGCGATTTTTTTTTTTCCCCCTTTAGGCCGTCAACATGAACTCCGTACTATCATCCGTACGATCCCTCATGCAAATGTTCGATGGCAAAACACAAGAATTCATCAGTGACATCGATAATGTCCACATGGTTTGGCTTGAGGAGATCCAACAAGAAGCCAACCGCATGTTCTCAAGGTAAGCTGGAAGTAATGTCATAAAAACTGATTGAATAAAAATGTAGGTCTCTTGTTCCTTCCCAATGTTTCCATCTTCAGAAATCTGTTCTCTAGAATTGTCTTTAAAGTTTTACTAATTAAGCTGTTTCTTTTTATTTCAGAGATTTTAATGCTGAACCAGAATTAATGCCAAAAACACCATCACAGAAAAAGAATAGTCGCAGGAAGCGTGTGTCTTTGGGACGTCAGGAAGAAAATCAAGCCAGGCGAAGGTTTGTTGCCTTCATTACTGTTTTTAGTAAAGGCAAAATTTTTACATTTTTTCAAACCTGAGCAAGTTTAAACATGTCTTTTATAACTCCTCCTTTCCTGTCCAGATTTTCAAAGGGAAAGCGTAGTAACCTTCGTGGCTCCTCTATCAAATCACTGAACTTTATTGCTGAAGAAGGGGCCATTCCCGAGCCTTCCACCTCTGAAGCCAACACCACCACACAGCCGAAACGCACCACCCGCAAAAACAAACAAACGGAGTCTGAGGTGGCAGAGGATGTGAGCCAGTCACCTCAAGGCAGCTATAAAGCTGAGGAGGTGGAGAACAAGAAGCCAGAGCAGGTAGAAGATGAAGAGATGGACAGAAATAACGAGGTGGATGCAGATGTCAAGCCGGACTACATATGTAGCACTGCCCAGTCTCCACCCAAGATGCCCCCACCTGAGGTTGTTGTCAGCATCTCTGCAGCAGACCGCTTGTCTGCTGAGCTTGCTAAAAAGCCAGAGCCTTCTCCAGGTCGTACTGCTGCTAAGATTGCAATAGCTGGCGCAGCTCAAAGCTCACGGCGGAGCTCTGCACGGTGCTCGCTCAAGCTACGTCACTCGCTGGCTGGTCTGCGGCACAGCATGACCCAGGAGTCTGTTCGCCGTGCTTCACGCCGCTCCATGATTAAGAGGAAGGTGGCTCGCATGGGCAACTCCTCATGTAGCAGCAACGCTGATGGTAAGAAATATAAATACACAACATGCAAAACAGTAGCAACTTCTTCCACACTTTGTCTCTCGTTAATCTGTATATTTGGATGTTTTTTTTCTGATTGTAGAGGACTCTTGCATGGAGGAAGAGGATAGAGAGGCGTAAGTAGTGACTAAAATGTATCTTTGCATGAATTAACATATTGATGTCTCAATGTAATGGATCTAGAATTTGAGATATTTGTAACAATGACTGATGAATTTGTCTACATAACTTTCCCTTAGCCTGTATTTATTTTTAAAATGTTTCTTACCCATATTAATTTATTCACTGCTATAGCCTGTTAGAAGCTGTGACTGCAGACACAGAGGATAACGTTGCAGCTGAAGAATTGGAGGAAACTCCAGAGGTATGAATATATCTTTTGTCTGTTAAAAGTGTCAGACTGAAATTGAATTAATCCTTTTGGTTATTGATCAGCTAGTGCTTCTGTTTTACATTATTTGTGTCAAACAAATGTAGACCCAGATTAACCAGAACGTACACCCGTCTCTTGGACGCATTACTCGATCTGTGGCTGCAAACTCTCCCAAACTGGCGCCCCCATCATTGTACACCACTGAGCAAAAAATGTGCACTCCCAACAAGAGAACAGGTATGGGAACTTTGTATTTTAGTAATTAGTTGTGAACAGTTCTGTTCCAAAATGCAACTTGTATGCACTAAATACATGTTTGTGTTTGTCTTTCAGTGGTCGCTGAGCAGCAACAGACTTCTCAGTCCGGTCGGAGGTGAGTATTTTTGTGTGTGTGTTGCCCTAAATGACAGATGGGAGGTTACTGCACTTTTTGATGTCTGCGATGACATTAACTTGTTGAGACTGTTAAATAAATTATGTGTTGTGTCTTTTAAAAAATATATTTTTGTGTCTCCAGGTCACACCAGAGTAACAAACGCAAAACACCAGATACTGTAGAGGAAAGTCCCACAAAGAGGTTCTCTCCTCCCAAGAAAAATAAAAGTGTAAGATGCAAAAATCCTGCAGAGTGTTAAGAAATGGAAAATATGGGGATATATATATATATATATATGTAAAAATGAATGAATGGATTTCTTAATCAAATAGTAATGTCTTCTCCTTTGTTATTAATGCGTAGGCAATCAGACCCAACATGAGGTCTTTCCTCCACACTGTGCAGAAGAATCAGATGCTAATGATGACTCCAAGTTCCCTCGGCCGGACTGGTGTTATGAAGTCCTTCATTAAACACACTACTCCCATGAAGGTTGATACTAAGGTAAGTTATACACTGAACTTGTTGCAAAATAACAACATTGTCATGCAGTGAAATGTTCAACTGTAGAGTCCAACTGGTAAAGGAGAACATTGCTGCAACACTGGCAGGCTGAGGTAGACAAAACACAGTAGAGTACAATACAGAAGGATCAGATTTATTTTAGCTGATACCGATCCATTAAAACATTCCCGGATTGTCTCGAGACATCTGAACTCCACTGGCCCAAAACAGACACGTGGTATTGCAGTGAACTGAAAATAAATAGTTTCGTATCTGCATAACTCTCATGGGAATTATTGCTTTACAGATGTCTTATAATTTCAGTTGTGTGCATCCCTAAAACCAGAATCTTTTGGATCTTTTTAGAACATTTTGGACCTTGCAAAAGCACAAAAGAATAATGTCACAAATTTAATTGAAATTGATTTAAAAAAGTGCCTTTTCTTAAAATGTAAAAATATTGTGCGTCACATTTTTGAATATTTGGATGTTTTTTTTTCTACCCTCCCCAGTCAAGCGACGGTATAGTGGTAAGTGTAATGTTAAAGCACTGTATGTTTGTGGGCATTTGGTGGTGTCTAATCCTGATTAAATGTCTCCTCATTTACCACATACCTGTAGATAAGCCCCTTTCCCACTTATTTAAACATGAATGTTCAGGCATTCGTCATTATCAGAGCTGAAATTAAGGCTCTGACAGTTTGATGGCTGAAGATTTAGAAAGATTTCTATTAAGTTTGGGCTCTAGTGAGAAGACCGAAGCAGCAACATTCCTGGATAAATCACTCAAAAACATTTAACTTTGATTCTACACAATGTTAAACCAGACTCTACGCTACACTTTTTATGTACAGGAGACAGACACACATGTAAACGACCGAAACTGTATCACAATAATTGAGCCCTGCAGTTTTGCAGTTCCACTGGTGAAAGGGGCTACTGTATTTCAACAACACCCCAACCTGCACGTGTTAGTTGATGGTGTCTCTCATCCCACGGGTCACTAATGCTCATTCTTTGTAATCTTTTAATCTAACAATGCTTCAAACCACCTAAAATAGCTTTGGTAACCTCACTGTTTGTTGACTTTGAAACATCATTTGATCAGAAGTAGAAATTGAAGTAAAAATCCATCTCAACCAGATGCCATGTCACTATTTGGGTTGTTCATAAAACTGGTCTCTGAGTGTCAGTGGATTAAGATTTACTGGGTGGGGAGATCTCACTGGAGCTAATGTTATTGTCCCCTTTTTGGGTTCTGGGTCGTTTGTAAGAGTAATGTGTTGTTGTAATCAAATGGCATTCAACTAATATTGTTGCCGTTTGGTCAGTTGTCGTGATGTACTGGGTGACTGTCTCTGTTTCTCTACTTTGTGTCTGTTGTTAGATAAACGATTGTTACATTAGATACTGTAGACATGAAAGTTTTAATGGGTGATGTAGCTTGTTTAAAGGGACTCTATCTCATGAGTATCACTCATCCCTGAGAAGTGTAGGCGTGAAAGCTTAGTGTTTTCTTTATTATTTTAAAAGTAACTCTTTGGCTTCCAGCAATGTCTTTCTCTACACCTAGCCTGTTGAAATTGTCCCCACAGTAGCTTGGAGACTAATGTTCACAGGTCAAAGGACAGGAAGATCTCTGCAGTTCAGCAATGTGACAACAAACTTGATTTAACTCTTTAAGACCATGGAAATAAAACAAAGTCTGTCAGGGTGGATTTTTGCTTCATCTGTCTGCTCCAAGGATATGGTGATCTGTTCCCTTTCCACATGAATGCACTTCACCTGCTCCTTTGGATGCTTTTGACATTTGCCACATATTGCAGTGCATTAGAATTAGCTGATTTCTGACAACGTAAGTTTCCTAAATCGTTGTTTTCTCAGACAAAAGAGCGTCACAAACTGGAAGCGCTTAAAAAGAAGCAGGAGCAAGAGGAGGAAAGGATGAAGAAAATGGAGGAGGAGAAGAAAAAGAAACAGGATGAACTTAAAAGGTTAACACTCAACCTCTTTATATACACTCTGACTGGACAGTTTAGTAAGTTATTCTTTATTTTAACTTTTAAAATTTGTGTTTACAGGAAGAGGGATGAGAGGCTAAGAAGAGTGTTTGAGGCCAAAGTAAAAGAGGAGCAGAGGGAGGAAGAAAAGAAAAAGAAGATCGAGCAAAAAATGGCTCAGATTGATGAGAAAAATGATAAGGTATGCAACAAATTTGGTGTCTCTGAATCTGTATGTTCCACTCAGACTGGACCCTTTTTTCTAATCTTTGATATTTTGCCTCTTCGTGCAGCGTCTGGCAGAGGAGAAGGCCAAGAAGAAGGTGGCCATTAAACGTCAAGAGGAGCTGGAGCAGAAGAGGAAATTGGAAGAAGAGGCTAAAAGGAAGAAGCTTCAGCAAGCAGTGAGACGATGCTCTTTTATTATTTATTTATGTAGTCATTTCCGTTGCTGTAGCTGTGCTTCAGTTTGGGCTTTCATCACGTATATCAATTCTCTGCCACTGCAAAGAATTTTGCTGCTGATTACAGACTACATGTAGCATAGAGCAAAATGTTTCCCCAAACTTCACTAATAAATACAGGCATGCAGAGCCCTCTCCCATTCATCCTGCACAATAATGCTGAGAAGCCACATTACGTCCTTAAAATTTGCTTTTGACTTAAACTTTTAACAAGTACAGCAGGGTTTGTAGAGGATTTTCCCTCTGTTGGATGTAACCCTACCAACTGATAAGTATGTTTTAGTGTTTTAAAAGCCCATATCTGGATTTTTGTTTTAATATACTGTATGTATGAGTGTTTGATAAATGGATTCAAAGAGGTTATGTCTCATGAATCCAAAGTAGAGTAATCCTGTGGCGGGAAGTTTTTTTCTTCTGTAACTTACTTTTCTTTGCCAATGTTACATATTGCATGTAGGCTTTTCTCATGTTGTGTGTGTTTTTCTAAAACTTAAGGAGGAAGAGAAGCGGCAGCAGGAATTACTGGCCAAGAAGAAGGCCGAGGAGGAGGAACAGCAAGCTCGTAAGCTGGCTGAAGCTCGCCGAGCGCTGGAGCTGGAGAGAGAACAACTAGCTGCTGCTGAAAGGTCAGTAATAACTACTTTATAAACTAAGTAGCCTAATTATCTTTTGAACACGTTAAAGGTGTATTAAACTGAAACTTGCATTAGTGAAGACTGTAAGAAAAAGGTTTGCATTTACTCCAGAGTTTGTTTTACTGACTTGATGTCTGTTTTTAGGGAGCGAGTGGAAAAAGAAAAAGCTCTCGCTCTGCAGCGGGAACTGCAGAGAGCGGCGAGAGAGAAAGAGAGGAGGGAACTGGAGGAGAAAAGAAAGGCACTTGAGGAAAAAAGAAGACTGGTAAGAAATCTAGATTTGGAACCAAGATGTCTGAACAGTGACTGTTTTAGCACTCCAAAGGAAATTTGTTATTTGATGTCACCATTAGAATCCATCGTTAAAAGATGGCATGTTGCAAAGTATCAAAACACTCAAACTTTTCAGGTCACTCTTGCAGTCTTTCTCCACTTTCCGTACAGATGCTTAGTCATCTCAGATTTTGGGTTGAGTATCACTTTCACCTTCGCTTTGTCAGGGAAATTTGAGCACAAGTGATGTGCTTATAGCAACAATGAAATCATTCATGAAACATATTGACTGCTGAGAACTGCCTGATCTTTTACTGTCATCCAAAGGGCAACAGAGAAACCTCTAGTAATAGAAGGTAGATGGTAAAGAGTTTTAAAAAGCAAAGAAAGAGAGGGAAACTTGAAAATAACTGCACTCAGTTTCCTCAAAAAGGCAAAAGGTATTAAATGCTTAAATTTAAATAGCAAAAGTCGTTACTGTAGGCAGTAATGTTAGTTCTAAAATGTTCTTGTATCTGATTGTGGGTTGTTGGGTCACGTTACACCTAATAAACAAAAGTGGGATTGGTTTGAGTCAACATGGTATTAAAAAGGTCTTAAAAAGTCTTACATGTAACTTGGTGAAACCTGCAGAAATCCTGCTTAAGGACCTCCATATAACCATGTCCATGTTTACCTCCATGAAACAACTCTGTGGATAAGTAGTCCACTCGTATTTTAAAGTTAATGTATTAAGATTTTCAGCAGCTCTGGGTTTATTATTTTGGCTGCTCAGCCGTCTGGTTGTTCATGTGCTTTTTGTTCCACCAGGAGGAGCAGCAGAGATTAGCTGCAGAAGAGAAAGCTGCTAAAGAGAGAGAAGCTGCTGCTAAAAAGGCTGCTGATGCACAGGTAAACCAGCAGGGGGAAATTACTTAGTTTGGCTACACCTGCACAGTTTGAAGATGAGCAAAACTTGACTTAAGGGTTAATTATTCTCAATTTAAAAATACACTTAATCTAGGTATGCAGATAGTTTAGGTTTTGTTTATGTAGCTGTATTACTCACAGACTTGAACACCTTTTCAAATAGGCCCTATAAAAATGTTTTCTGTGGATTATCCAGTCATTTGGGTGAATAAACTCTTTAGAGTGCATATTACTGTATCAGCTGTGGCAACTTTTTGGAGCTAAAAGTACTTCTCTCTTCTCCCCTCGGTAATGAAGGCCGCTGCTAGCCTGAATGTGACTGTGGATATCGAGGTAAGAATCTAAACGTACTCGTACTAAGTTTTTACTTTTGGTAATTGATCAGTCGGATAAATAAAGGGACATTTTGGAATAATACACATGAATCATTTACCTGATTGTTCAAAAGTCTCTGTGGGTTTTGTCTCTTCTGGTTTTAAACTAAAAAATTTTGGTGAAAGACACTTGACACTTTTCTTCTCTTTCTTTGCAGCGCTCTGTAATGAGCACGCCTGTAAGAAAAGATGGTGGCCTCAATGTGACTGTGGATATTGAGGTAAATTCAAGTGATGCATTTTTGGCACACATATTCAATCAATTTCTATCTTAAAACATGAAATAATTTCTCAACAGAGCAAAGCCTCATAGTATGTTTTATCCTCCTCTGCAGCAATCACCACAATCATACCCCATCACTCCGAAGGGCGGCAACAAACCTTTGATTATGTCCAAAAGTGCAGAAGATTACGGGATGGACCAAAACAGTGACGACTCCACTGATGATGAGTCTGCCCCCAGGAAACCTATTCCATCCTGGGCAGAAGGTAGGCATGATTTAGTATAATTGTCATTTATTATGATGACGTTCAGGCTTTCCAATATACCTGAACTGTTGTTGTTTATGAATCCAATTGAGTAATGTGTGTTGTAATATTGTGATTTATTCCAAATTGAGTTAATCCCATATACAGAATTTTGAATGTTACATGCCTGTTTTTACCAGACCTATTTGGGGGTATGCTCGGTATCTCAGTATGATTTCAGCCTCATGTTTTATAGATTTAAATGAAAACATTGTATTTAAATGTTTCCCCCTCCCAGGTCACAACCTGCAGCAGATAATTATGAAGCAGTACTTCAACCCTCCTGATTTGGACTCTTTCTTCGGAACAATTGAACCACCAAAACTGGAAAACATCTTTTACAAGAGCAAACCTCGCTATTTTAAACGCACCAGCTCTGCTGTGTGGCACTCGCCTCCAATTGGAAACAAGTAATGTCTGTACACTGATACAGATATACATTGCTGTATAAAGTTTCACTTTTGTTTTAAAGTATGTTTCCAATAAAGTAACGTTTTTTGTCGATGTTTTTATCCAATAGTAAATTTGTTTAAGGTTTTAGGCATCAATATTTTAGGAATATTGTTACCAGTATGTAAAATATCATGGTTTTTAAGTGATACACTTGTACTTGAAAATGGGTGTGTATTATAATCCAGTGGGATGTGAATGTTTTTGCCAAATGCTCAGTAAAACATTCATTTGTATAATGTGTGTACTGACTGTAAATGATAGTAGAATTCCTGTGTTTAGGATTTATTCAAGTTCATTAAAATGGTTGATTATGCTAAGATGTTGTGTAGGTTGCAGCTTTTGATTGGATTTGATAATACATGACACCTAAGATCAGTCCAAATAAGATCACCTGTGTGGATGTAGCATGGGTACACCTTGTAAATAAAATCTAACTCCGTCATTTATGTCAGCCAACTCGTGTTGATGAAGGTCTTTTGATTTTAAAAAACATCTTCATATCCCTGTAGGCCTTTTTTCATGGCAGACATTTTGACTCATTGCAAGAAAAAAAGTGGACGCCTGCCCACTGACCCCCATGCCGCAAAAGTTTAATAATGACATTTCGATCGTACTTGAATCTTCATCAAGTCAGAAACCACACCAATATTTATATATCATGCACACCAATAGGCTTTCAAGGTCTATGATGGCAGGTGTGGTTAACTGTCCAAACCGCCCAGGGTGATAAACATCCAAAAACAATTCAATCAAGTACATAGAAAAAGGTACATCGAGAAAGATGGTATTACAAAAGCCCTACATGCAAATATCAAACATATATATATATATATATATATATACATAAACATCAAATTAATCATTTAATAAATCAGAGTCTACATCACCTACGTTCAAAAATATATTGTATTAAGCTAGAGGAAAAAGAGAAGAAATTGGGTTTGGCACTAACACAGGAAATAATGGTCCCAGGTGCTATTTAAAATATTCAGTTCTGGGTAATGATTTTGAAAAAACTATACAAAAACACTGGCGCATTTTGAGCTCTGATCCACTACTTAAAAATTAATTCAAAGTTTTAACGTCCCCCTAACTTGAGACAAATGCTGGGGAAATCTGTTCTCTCTGTTCTTCATGTACTCAGTGCAATTTTATATGTAAGTTGTACCACAAACACCCACCTGATAACAGGAAAAACAATGAAAGTAAGAGGCAGTATATCTTGTTCCACATAAAATGTAATCTATTTTATCAAATGCCCAGATAAAACATTTTCTCTAAAGTAAGTGAAAAATAGAAATGGTGGTAGTATCACGATGGCTCTCCCTATATATATGTGTGTGGATATTTTCACAACCCTGACACACATATTTGTAAAAAAAGAAAAAAATACTTAATTTTATAAATACAACTGGTGTGTTGTAGTTTCAAACAAGCTACAGTGACTACACTGCACATGCTCAGATTGTCTTTAGTTACTAGGTAAAAATGTAACTTTTCTATCATACGTATTTTTTGGATACTGTCCTGAGATCAAATGTTTAGGAATCCAAACAAGTATTATTAGAATTGCTGTTTTGTAAGCTAAAAGTAGAAATAACTAGCGTGTGTCAAACCAGCAGTCAGGCTAGTTCACATGAGGTGAAAACATGGCTGGCGATACTGAACCAAGTACTTTCATTTATATTTTAAAAACCTAAAGGCCTACATAAACCAGATTATATGTTAAGTTAATGATAATCAGTTGCATGCTAACAGTCATTGGAAACACATGTTTGCTCACAGCAGGCCAAACATCAGAAAGAGGAAGACAGAGGGGAGTCCCACTTCCTTTGCTGGAGCTTTGAGTTGCATCCCTCATGTATTTATGGGTTACCTACATATGGTGACCGTTTAAGCTCACTGTACAGTAGCTGCTTTAAATTAATAACATAGCAGGTGAAAATGTTTCCTCAACTATTTCTTCGGGGTACAGATATAATATGATAATATTGTAGTTGTGAATTTAAGTTGAATTGTACATAGTTTCCTTGTTTGATAAAAAAAAATAGTAATAAACAATTTTAAGTTTTAGTTTTTTATTGAAAACACTGACAAAACGACAAAAGAAACATAACATATGACACTTAATATTTATTAAAGAGTACAGTGATGGGAACAAAGCTAACAAGACTAGTTTGTTTTAGAATATACACATTTTGGCTTCTTGTCGCTGAGTTTCAGAGGAAAGTATTTCTTATTTTTCCTTCACATGTTGACGGTTAAATCTCATAAGGTGCTTTTTGCATTACAAGGTAGGTTAATTGTTCTATAAGAGCTTATGAGGAAGTAGAGATTAACTCAGTGTTTGCAACAAATACTTTTCAGTTGTGTGTCTCGCTCCAGATGACTGTAATGCACTTCAGATGTAACACAGTACCTGTAAATCAGTACCTGTTAGTGTGAAATACTTTGAATGCCACATGTGGTGCAAAAACAGTCTGTCACACCTTCTTGTCTCAGTCCTGCTCCCTCCCTCCTGCCGCCTTGTTCACCCCACCGTCCACCAAAACACCCAGCAGGTCCCCTTCAGCCAATGAGATTCCTGAATCATTGGGTGAGTTTTGCTGATTGGTTTCTTGCTGCGATGACGCTGAAGTGGAAACTGTGTTCATGTTATTGCTCAGCCCGCCGTTGGTGCCCCCGTTGCTTGCCCTCATGTTGGCGCTGAAGTTCCCATGGTTACTAAAATTACTGTGACTTGTACCGTTGCAGAGACTTCCCGCTGTGCCAGCGCTGTTGGTGCTTGTTGCATTAATGCTGCTAGAGCTGCTGGTGGGATTACTGGGATTTGTTGCCGCTGTGCGAGAGGGAGGAGTGAACGAGAACACCCTTTCTCCTCCGCTTCCTGCTGCCCGGGCACTTTGGGGTCCAGGCTGGCTGTCAGCTGAGGGGAGGGGGTCCAGATTAAGGCGGGGAGGTGGAGGGCGGCGAGACAGAAGGCCGTGTCCAGGTCTGAGTTTAGATATTGGGCAGAGTTCAGGTGGAGGGTCGGGGAAGGAGAAGGTAGGGGCAGTGGGGACCTCGCCATCCTCACTCAGCCAGGGGAAAGCAGAGGATGGCGGTGGGGGGAAGTGGTTGGGGGTGTCGGGAGGCAGCAACTGACCACTGCCCACCATCGGAGGAGCGAGGGAGCTGCAGCTGCGGTCCCACTCGTTCTGAGTTCGCCGGGCAGGTCGAGGGCGGGGCACCGCAGGGGGCACACAGTGGATGGGTGTTTGTGGGCAGCTGTAGAAACCTGGTCTCTCATACAAGGGCATGGTGGAGAAGGCATAGTCCGGATCTCGCTCTTGGTTCAAAGGCTGGCGGGCTTGACTCGGAGTTGATGGGGCCTCTGGGTGCAGGTAAAGGGGGAAGCGGCTTAGTGGAGCTCCAGGGCGGCGGCGCAGCAGAGAAACCCGGGAGGAGCGAGGAAAGCTAGGGGAGTGGACACCGAGAAGACGACCCAGCCCTCCAATCAGCGGGGTGGAGTAGTTGGCTTCCTCATGTTCTTTAATTTGCTCCAGGTTGGACTGAAACTCCATCTCCTCCTTGGGAACACTAGATTAAATAGATGGTTACGTGATGGTTAGCTAGAGTATTTCAGAATTGTCTGCCAGAAAATAAAAACATTACTGAACCTGATATCCAGGGCTGAGCCCATGAAGGAGGGTTTGCGGTGTTCAGCACTTGCAGCAGTGTAGGGAGGCTGAGGTTCAGACTCATTCCAGTACATATCCCTCTCAACCAGCGGCAGGCTGTCGTACATCTCATCCACAGACAACAAGGACACCTGGGAGACAACAGAAACCACAGCAAGTAGAACAAGAGAGCCTCTGTCTACCGTTCATGAAAAAGTGGCAAATAGTCTGAATCCAAACCTGTAAGTTGCGATCAACGAGCCAGTTGGTTTCAAAGTCATCATCATCTTCACCAAAGGGATTTATGAGTTGCTCAGCCACCTGAGACCACGAGCAGAAAAGACCACCACAATACAGCTCAGAAAAGGACAAATGAATACAGATTCTTTCTGCAACGCTGAGCCGCATCAGTGTGACTCGATCATGAAGTGAATCTGTTCCTCACCTTCAGCCAACCAACATAGAAGAAAAACTGCAACAGGGTGAAAACAGGCAGGTAGAAGTCCAGGTCGTGACCAGGGTAACCCTGAGCTGGATCCAAGAACTGACG
Organism: Macquaria ambigua; assembly: GCA_008360985.2. Lineage (NCBI taxonomy): Eukaryota > Metazoa > Chordata > Actinopteri > Centrarchiformes > Percichthyidae > Macquaria > Macquaria ambigua. The sequence goes on from VMKM01000067.1 coordinate 685,064, forward strand.
ACCAATCAGACAAGCCAGGAAGAAGCTGTAGACCGCCACTGTCACCACCTAGATAAAAGAGATTAGTCAAGTCTGGAAGCGTTTCACGACTACCTCTGAGAAAAAAGTCTTGTAAAGTGTTTGCATTGCTGATTTCATCATGTTTTGCTAGGTCAGACTGCTAAATGTGATCAAACTGAGTTAATCATCTCAGGTACATGATGATTATTGTAACACACAAAATCACAGTCTTTATAGCCTACCAGTAGCCTAATATCAGCTCTTTCTTTGACACCGAATCATTGCACTTTTATCACTAAATAAAGATGATTAAATCTATTTTTTCTACAACCATCTACTATATTTTAGTTACAGCACAGTATATCAACAAAACCTGAGTATAAACGAGAGGCAGGCTGATCCAGTCATAGCCGTACAGCTTCATACACTTTGCCCGTAAACTATTCAACTCCTGAACAGAGAAAAAAAAAAAGAAAAAAGCAGGACAGGCAAAAAACATTTTTTTAAAAACTGTTTCAGAACTAAAATTTGCCACAAAGTGAAAGATGTTCAGGCTCTTTTTACACATGAAGACCTACAGAGAGAATGGCTGTGAGTGCCACGTCGTTGTTGATGCGACCCTCAGTCCGAGCCCTCAGAGCCAGGCTGACGAACCACATGCAGGGAACCCAGAACTTGTTGTGAGGAGAGGGCAAGTCCTCCAGGTGCCTCAGCTCCTCTGACGTCATCAAACCTGAGAGGCACAAACATAAAAAAATGAAGGCAGTCAAGATGATGCAAAGAGAGACCGCGGTGAAGTTAGTTTTAAGTTGGATATTTGACAGCCATTCACTCCGGATCCAGCGGTGTCTTTTACTCAAATTCACCCAATGCTGGCAGCAGGAGGACGGTTAGCTCACCTCCCAACCCTCGCTCTTAATAGCTAGTGACTGATTTAGGGACCGTCAATAAACTACTGTTTAATTGACACAAAACCGATGCGTTTTCAATTATTTTCATGCTCTTGCCCATATTAGTGTAAATTATGTAATTATCATACTAAATTTGTCTCATGTAGCACACTTATTTTGATTGCTAATGTATATTTAATTTATTTTACATAAGTATTTTAATAAAAAACAATGGCATTTTTTTTTCAATAGCTTCCATGTCATGTGACCCAGTGACTCCAAATCGATAACAGAAATTATTACTACGCAGGCCACATAGGACACACCTCTTTATATTGTAGTTTAGTGCTTCTTCTATTTTATGTTAGTATTTTTATGGAAAATACATGGGTTATTTTTCAATAGCCAGTGACTCAAAATCAATATCAAAATATATCACTAAACTGGACAAATAGTAGTTTTTATTTATTTCTTCTTCATAATTCTCTTGACAATAAACAGACATATTAGGCCTACATAGTAATAATTACTGGTATTGATTTGAAGTCACTGGGTCACATGAAATGGAAGCTATTTAAAAAAACATACATTTTGCGTAAATATAATTATATAAAATAGAAAAAGCACTAAACTTCAATATAAAGAGGTGTGTCCTATTTGTCCAGTGTAGTGATAATTTCTGGAATTGATTTTGAGTCACTGGGTCACATGACATAGAAGCTATTGAAAGAAAAGTGAATTTTCCATAAAAATATTAATATAAAACAGGAGAAGCAATAAACTTCAATATAAAGAGGTGTGTCCGATGTGGCCTGTGTAGTGATACATTTTGATATTGATTTTGAGTCACTGGGTCACATGACATGGAAGCTATTGAAACAAATGCCATTATTTTTTATTAAACTATTCATGTAGAATAAATTAAATACACATTAGCAATCAAAATAAGTGTGCTACATGAGACCAATTTAGCATGATTTTTAAAACACATCGGTTTTGTGTCAATTAAACAGTAATTTATTGATGGTCCCTAAATCAGTGTCTAGCAGTTAAGAGCGAGGGTTGGGAGGTGAGCTAACCGACCTCCTGCTGCCAACACTGGGTGAAATTGAGTAAAAGACGCCGCTGGATCCGGAGTGAATGTCTGTCGAATATCCAACTTAAAACTAACTTCACCGCGGTCAAAGAGAGAAAGCATTATGTTTGTTGAGTCTGAACCTGTGCCATCCTTGGTCGTGGTTGTGCTGTATGCGATAAGACTGGCAGCGCCAACAACAGTGACTTTTTGTGGTTTCAACGCCACATCGTTGGCCTACCTGCCTGCACCAGATGCTCCACGGTGGGAAACCTCTTGTAGACGGCTGTGCTGACAGAGCGGTAGATGAGCACACCAGAGAGGTTGGCGTATCGCATCAGAGTTCGTCGGGTCAGCCTGGAGGCCTCATCAGCTCCACGGACATGACCACCCACTAATGCTGCCAAGCGGTCCGGCCAGGGGACGTTCTCAAACTGGCCCCACCAACGGGACACGACCAAGGTGACATAGAAACCTGCCATACAATTAACAAGTAAAGAATTAGATGCCAGCCTCCTGTGATGGTTTCCAGGAACACGGTCTTGGACTGAGATTTAGATTTATGCACATATGTTCCCAGGGTTTGGATTAGCCTGGAAATCTAAAAAAATAGTAAAACAATCAACTCACCCAGCACAAACGAGACAGGGATGAGCTCCGCATAGCGGTCACAGTATATGGACAGCTTCTCAAACAGCCTCTTCTGGTCATCATTTAACACAAACCTGGTGAAGGAAACATTTATTACAACTAAAACACAGGGATGTGAGCCACGTGGCACTTGCACCACACTTTCTGGACTAACATAACTTTAGCTTTAGAAGTTATGGCAACATGTCGCTCCCACCGTGACAAAAAAAAACAATATTTGCTGTTTGTCGTTATACCGTGAAAAGTTTCTTGTTTTGACAAGATCATTTTCATGTTATAACAAGATATTTTTCACGTTATTATCACACATTTTGTCATTATTACAACAATTCAGTTTTTACATTAAACTTTTCTTGTATAACATATTTATCTTGTTATATCACAAAACTTTGCTGTTATTACACAAAATCAATATATCTCTTTAATACAGGAAACTTTTATGACAACATACCAACTTTTATTAAAACAAGAAAACGTTTCTCCTTCTAACATAAGTTGTTATGTTGTTATCACAAGAAACTTCCATATGTTGTTAAAATGAGAAAGAGGTCCAGTCTCCTTAAAATGGAATAATTTGGTGTGTTTTTAATAACGACACGTTATTTTAATATGAAAAATATCTCAAGAAAAGCAAATATTTCTTTTGTCATGGTGGCAGCAATATACTGCTGTAAAACGGTACACTAAACTTGGGGGTCACAAACCTTTTCATGTGAAGGACCCCTAAATAAATACAGAACCTCGTACTGACCCACATTTGAGAATTGTTGTCCAGTAAGAATCTACTTTGAGTGTACTTCATCATACGTGTAGATAACAGAATTTGGTGTATTGAAACCATGATGTAAACAGGTGTCCTGATACTATACAGTTATCTTTATTGGTAAAAAGTTTAGGGATAAAAATGAATGTTAAATTTTACAATCTCTAACTATGAATCCCTAAACTGAAAGCCCCTCAAAGACCTCCAGTGGTCCCCAGAGTCCAGCTGTAAAACTTCCTATGTTTGTTGAGCGAATAAATACTGTTAAAAAATGTTACAATTAGAGCTGATAAAAAGTTTATTTTACAACTGTAGAATGTCCTGCTTAGTATTTATCTTTGTGATAATTCTTCAATAACTAAATTTAAGTGATTCTTAACAAAAATGTTTAGGTAAAAAATAAATATCGGGAGATATATCATTTGACATGAAAGATTACTAATGGAGTTCACAGTGTTTTCTCAAAGAGAGTACCTATAAACAATACTGAAGAAGTAGTAGAGAAGAGTGAAGATGATGAGCTCTCTGTAGAGCAGTTTATAGATGCTGCCCTTCCATCGCAGAAGCAGGTGAAAGAAGGTCCCCAGACCTGCATCAGCAACCCTGCGAGAGTACGTTACTGTCATTGCTGCCGCTGCTGCTCGCTGACCAACTTGCTGGCTGACTGAGGCGTGACATGAAGGAAACCAGTGTGATGTTGTTCTCTGTGCTTCGTCTGAGCTCAACGTCAGCGATCAACCTGGATCTCATAAGGCCAAGTTGGTCACATATCTAAAATGATAAAGTAAAACAAAAGAACAGGGTTATTTTAACAGGGCAGTTATTTCATATATGTTCGCTACCTGCACTACAATCCATATATTTGGATTCATACACCCTGCTGAGGCACAGAGTAGAGTTTTCATAATCCCAAACTAAATCAACTGAAACTGATTTTCCATTTTTTACGCACTTAAAATAATCATTTAAAATAATTTCCTCCTAATCCTAATTTTATAGATCTAAAATACACCACTACATCTGAAGAGATGTCCGCAGGGCTATAAAAACAATATGCGAGGGTCCCAAAAGGTCAATTTTACAGACTCAAACGCAAGGCTGTGAAGTTGTGGTTACTTACCACACAATATGAAAACGTCTGACCATTGTACTCACTGTGGCTCGAGATGTGTGGCGGCAGCGTCCGTGGAGAATGTTGGAGAAAGGGAAGCAGGAAAGAAAAGGAGAGCAAAGGGACTCCTACACCTCCGGTCACTTGATGTGTTAATCTGTTTCAGCAACAAAGCTGCATTGTGAGGCCGGGTCCTCTTAATCTGAAGCACCCACACTGCCACAAATAGGTTGGTTAAAGGCATGAGCGCTGAGCAGTTATGTGTTCAGATTTTGGAAATATATAATAAATTGTTTTCAGCAACTTATCTAACCATTTACTTCAAAGTTTGACAGCATGTTATCTCTTTCTGAATCACAAATACACACATTTGAACATATTCTGTTGATTTCAGTAAACTTCAAGAGGGAAAATTAATTATTTTCCGTTTGAGGCATCATTCAGTATTTGTTCATGGAAAAGTCTTAATCCGGTGAGACTGCCTGTGTGTGTCCCCCCCTCTGCTGGAAGAAATGTGTACAGCTGGACTCTAACTGGCCAGAAGGTGTTAGTGATTAACCCCTCCTGTCTAACCAGGAGACCTACAGCAGGGCGAAGTGCAGACAGAGTTCAACCTGCTGAACTCTTCAGGTTATCAAAGCACAATTTCAGTAGTTTTTACTGATTTTTGATGCACTGGCAACAACTGGGGATCAGTTTTGAACACTTTGGTGAGTACGTTCTGTGTATTTTTTATGTCCTCAAGTCATCCTGGAGGAGTAAATCTACCATGTGGGTGATACTTGCATGATACTGTTTCTTAACGTAGGTGGAAGTATTGTTTACACAGGATATCTCAAAGAAACAAATTCCTTTAGCATGACAACCTGCAAAGAAAAGAGCTTGACTTCCTTTAGTTCTGCAGTATTCAGGGAGGGAAGACGTTCGTAAGTTATAGTTTAAACCCTGTAGAGGTCACGGCTCGTCCACTGGCTACTGGAAGATTTTGACTGTGAGGTTTGTTTGGCTAAACTTTTATGGGCTATTAAGTTGCCGTATTTAACTCTTTCTTTTCTGCATTTTAGGTGCTTGACACCCACAGGCATCAGGATCATTATACACCACTAAAAGCATTTAACAAACTGATTGCAACTTCAGTGGAGACGTCCAGTAGTTTCTGATGAGTCTCTGCACTGCCTGAGAGAGACATGGACGCTTTTGAGGGAATTCACAGCGTCCAGATTTCCTCTTCTCCGCCGTCTTCGACAACAGCAAGCCCAGGATATGAAGTCCTCAAAGCAGGCAGGTCTGGAATAGCAGTATATTCCTCTACAGTCTTTTTCGGCACACCGGATGTCCTGGGAAAGCCAGCTGCCAGGCACAAGTCCAGCAGGGAAGCTGAGGAGGAAGGCTGTGTTGTTGGACGGTAAGAGTCATAACCTGAAGCACTGGGGGCGAGAAAGATGAGTTTGACCTTACCTGTAAACATGATGGTTTTTATTGGTTAAAAAGGTCATATTGAAGGTGTTTCCCAAAGTGTAGAGTAAGATCATTTCTCTACTAATTAACTCCCTAAAGGTAACCATGATGGCGGTAGATGAAAGAATACCTCAAATGCTTCCCTCTTCACCTACAGAAGAGGCAGTTATCAGTTAATTTTGCACAATTATCTAACAACAAAGATCTTCTCAGATGTGGTTCTATTGGACACGATGTTCAGTTGAACTCCAGAAACATGGAGGCTTAACAGGGGCCCAGCACCTCATTTTTGCCCCCTAGCAGGGCCCCCTAGCAGGTCAATCTGGCCATAGGCTACTTTGTTGGTATTATAATTTTTTTAATGGTTTTAAGTTTAGTGAAGAATAATTGGGCTTGAAGTTTTCTAACTGTTAAAGCCTCACATACACCCACTTACAGATAAACAGCTAACCATACGAGGTGACACGTTAGTAAATACCAAGATGACTCTGTTAGTGTAACTGTAGCCTACATGCTGGATGGATGCTAGCTTGAATGTGGCGGTATGTGCTGCTCTGCGGGCTCCGGACAGGATGTTTCGGTCAGGGCGTTGAGAGTGGATGCGCTGTCATGTGACCGGTGAGAAAGAGGCAGAAACAGAGCGGAGACTCTCGTTTTTTTTTCTTGCCTGGAGAATAGAACAAGGGTCATGAGAGGAAAAACAGCGAAGGACAAGGCTGGAAAAGTGTAAATTAAGTCGTCGTTACACTTAAACTTAATCGTTTTTTGTCACTGCTGCTGCTGCCGTTGTTGTTGTCGGTTGTCTACGTCAGCATCCGCATTCCTCCGCTGTGATTTAAAACGGCTGAGACTAGTTTAACTGAAACTAGCTAACGTTAGCTCCTTTAGTACAATTATTTGTTAATTAAACAACAACAATAACAACTGGAGGACACTGGAGGGGAGACAGATACACAGACAGGGTACAGAGGACAGAGGTTTATCTGCTGTCCTGGACACTGACAGGGTAAGGGCGGAAACTGGGGGGAAACCTCTCCGTATTAAAAAGTTGTAACTGTTAGCTAACAACAACTGACAACTAGTTAGCTAAAAGTCCTGGGTAACGTTCATAGTTAGTTAGTTGCTTTGAGCATGAGCTTTACAGCTTTCTATGCAAACGACACAACAATTTAATGACAATTAACTGCTCGGGATTGCTAATGAAGTAGCAGAGGGTCTAAAACTGTGGTCCGGGGTCACCTCAGGGGTCTGTAAATCAAGTGATTTCACTCACTAACTGTAACTCAGTGGAAAAAATGTACAGTGTTGTATCATTAGAGCTGGGGAAGAGGATGTTTTGAATTCTGCTGTCTAACGACAAGCAAATATTGTTTGAAAACTGAGGTGGGAAACATTTTAATGAACTTAATATTGAAATGTCAGTGTTGTTTTTCAAGTAAATTAATTTGTGTATTTAACAGATTCTGCATTCTAATCCTCAGCAAATTCCTTGAATGTGTTAACCTACTCTGTAAAAAATCTGATTCTGATTAATGTTGGTGGGATTTATTAGTTTTAGTGTACCTAAAACTGCATGTTGCTGTATATTAGTATTGGATTTTTTATGATGATCATATCTATTTTACCCATATCACCCAGTCCTAGATGAAAATGATGACTTTGTGGTTTCATGCTGCTGTGTACTTATTTGTGAATACTCAACATGAAACACTCTAAAACTAAAATGGTTTTATTTGGAAGGGACAATGTACAATATTAAACATAAATGTTTCAATTTAATGTTTTGTACCAGAGTTATCTTGAAAGCTAATATACATCTGCAGCCCATTTGCAGTCACAATTAAAACGTACACACAATGACGAACAATGTGAAGCAAACAGGACAGGACAGGCAAATTGTGGGGTAATCAGTCATTATCATTAAATCAACCGTATGTCCTAAACTGTCTTTACAGCAACCCAGACATGAAATCTGTATCTCCCCTCACTAACAATACTGATTATTTTTCTGCTTGTGTGAAGGTTGGTAGATCTGGATCCAGTGCCAGAGTCCAGAGTGGAGGGAGGAGGCCAGGCTGGGCCCACCTCAGGCCGAGACCATGGCGACCTCTCCCGGCTTCGTAGCTCTTCGCTGGAGATCAAAGAAAAAGAAATCAGAGAAAAGGGCTCGGAGATCCTCACGGAACAGCTGGACGCTGCAAAGAGGGTGTTGTAACCTACTTTATGCTGACACACAAAGCATTGTGTGACCTGAAAAAAAAAGAGTTGACAATGCAAATGTCCTTCCTTGTTAAATGTGGTTGTGACATTTCTCTTACACATCCCAGGAACTGAAACTAAAGGACAAGGAGTGCGAGCGTCTGTCGCAGGTCAGGAATCAGCTGGAGCTGGAGCTGGAGGAGCTGACTGCCAGTCTTTTTGAGGTAAGCAGTAATCATTGCTCTCTGCTGAGTAAACTGTAATTCTGACACGTGCCTTACACCCTAATGATGAGGGAGGTGACTTGATGCTATGATTCACTACGAGTCTTCAAATTCACAATATGCATTGCAGTGAAAACATTTACTGCAAGTTTAATGCGAATATTTCAGCTTTTTCACTGCAGTGAAACAACAGATATCTTAGGATGAGGGTTCACTTGACAAAACCTTTAGCTGGAATAGTTTAAATCTTAACATATCAGTATTTTATTATCGATATGTGCAATGGATTAAATGATTATGTGTAATGTGAAAAGGGTCGCTTGTAGTGATGAACCCACAGAGAATTATCACCAGACTCTTCAGCTCCTCTTAGCTCTACGGAGCATTTTAGCTTCTTGTAGCACATTCTTTTGGTTTTCTGGCTGCAGAGCTGCAATGATCATTTTTATTATCAATTAATCCATCTATAAAACGTCAGAAAATAGTGAAAAATGACCTGATTCATTCATCATGATTTTCCATATGTCTAGTTTTGTCTGATTGATATGCTCAATTTATGATAAAATTGAGAAAAAGACATTCATATATAAACCTTTTACCTACATATACTCAGATGTACATGAATGCAAAGTAAACTAAAGCTTGTGCAGGAGAGGTAGGAAGCTAAGAGCCTATACAAAGACCACTCCTAAAAACTCAAGGCAAGATAAACAGAATTACATTAAATAAAGATAATGAGGGATAGAAAGGCTGCTACAAAATATAGAATAAAAGGAAAAAGATAGATGATGAAGAAGAGAAAAAGAAAAATATATATACGGTATATGACAATTGTTTCTCATTCCAGTTGTTCCAGTCAACATGAGGACACTAAACAGCGCGTCTTTATCTAAATGAAGATTTAACCACATTACTGGAACATAAAGGAAGATGAAGATGTTCAGACTGTCCAGTAGGATGTGAATAAATGACTGAATTAGTTTGGAAAAGATTATGACTTCAACGATAAATCAATTATACTAATTGTTGCTGATTAAAATCAGTCAGCTAATTGTATAAGCTCTATTTTGCCCATAAACTCTGTTCACATGAACCTTGTTTGCTATTTTCAGTAAAAAATAATGTACCAAATAGACATAGTTAGCGACTAGCTGGTGAACATAATGGAGCATTTAGCAGCTATGAGACGGATTATTCCCTCAGTAATTGGTTGAGGCTAATTAAATTGAATGCTAATGTTGCTCCGTGTCTGCTGGATATGTAAATGGGAAACACATTCACTATAGCAACTTTATAAAGTGATATTGTTGATGTTGTATTTTCAGCTTGTTTTGCTGCCCCAACTGTCCAAAAATCACTTCCTACAGCTTTTTTTTCACAGATTTACCATTCACCATTAGCGAATAATCAAGAACAACGTCTGACCCCACAGTGTAGATAGACAACAGATATCTTCAACTCTGAGTGTGTTAACTTTGTGTTATTGTTTCAATCTTCATCACAACAGGAAGCTCACAAGATGGTGCATGAAGCGAACGTCAAACAAGCAGCAGCAGAGAAACAACTGAAGGAGGCTCAGGGAAAGGTGTGTGAAGTGTTTCTGTTTCTGTACTCCAGTTAAAACTTCATGACCCTTTAACATCCCTTCATAGCACCTAAACTATTTTTGAATTGCACTCTGATTTGTATTTGCTATTCTAAGTAGACTTTTTTTTAAAGATACATTTGATGTCAACAATAAAAGGACATAAATAGCGTTTTCTCCCATCATCAGACTTTTTCTGTACTTTTTCTGTGTCTGGCTCCCAGATCGATGTTCTTCAAGCAGAGGTGACGGCGCTCAAGACTCTGGTGTTGACATCGACACCTTCTTCACCAAACCGCCAGCTGCATCCACAGCTGCAGTCTTCAGGAACCAGGGGAGCGCACAAACATGTCGGGGGCCACATCCGCAACAAGAGCGCGAGTGGTGCCTTTCCATCCTCACCTGGAAAACCAGAACCTTCCTCAGTTTCCATTCAGCCTGTGGCCAAAGAGGACCGAGAGGTAACCTGAATGAAGTTCGCCTCTCTTCTCCTTAAAGTATGTTTCTGCGACTTTGTGCATTTCTCTGTTTCTACCCTTTATTCCTGTTTCCAGTCACTGGTATCTCCTTCTTTGCTTTTTCTTCTCTCTCAGTACTAACCTCTCCCTGACTTGTTGTTCTTCCTCTCTGTCTCTGGTGTCTCTTCCTCTCTCAGCCTGCTGTTCCTGCTCTCCTCTCTCTGATACTCTGTCTGGTCCCTGGCCAGTCTGTCAGTGTGATCTTTGAACCTTACTGGCAGGAGCGGGGGGAGGGGCTAGGCACTGACGGCAGACAGGTAACTGCATCCCTTCGACCAGGCCTGATAAGTCTTTCAGATTTAGCTGCTGGCAGATGGATCTGTTTTCTGCCATTTCTGTGCTTTTTTGGGACATTGAGTATGCTTTTCCTGCCCCAGAGTATCTCTTGGGGGGATAAAAAAATATTCTCAGTCTCAATACTACTTGGTAAAGCTCTTAGCCATAAACAGCTCTCTAGTAAAGACTTTATTTTAATGTCTGAACTTGTTAGTCATCTCTTTCAAAAGAATTTATTAGTGAAACACAATGTTTATGCTTGACAAAACAATGTCAGGCTCAACAATGTTTATTGCATCTGACTGGTTTGGAAAAGAGTTGGTTCTTCTAATGCGAGCCGTTTTTACTGGAGAGTAGCAATATTTGCACTTATTCATTCATATTTCCTTTAAAATTATGTTTACAGCAGGAATTAGATTAAACATTTGACTGTGAAAAGATGCTGGTTGTGCTCTTTAAACAGCTGAAAGCATGCAGCAATGTTAGCATTCTAACATGCTAGGACAGTGAATGTGGTAAACATTATGCCTGGTTAACATCAGCATGTTAGCATTGTCATTGTGAGCATCTTAGCATGCTGATGTTAGCATTTAGCTCGAAGTACAGCCTCAGAGCTGCTAGCATGACTGTAGACTTGTAGTCTTGTTCTACAACTGCACTTATATCTTTTAAAGTCATGTTTTCTAATTGTCCTCAATTGTGTTGTTTTTTTGTTTTTAATTTCTGCATTGTGTGGTGAAGCCAGAGACATTTTGGACAATAAAGTAAATAACTAGCACTTTTCCCAGCCAGTGCTTATACTATAGGTTTATCGATCTATACCAATGATTTAAAGATAATTTGGAAATGTGCTAGGACGTTTTGCTCTCCTCTTACAAGACTTTTCAGCTGTTGAAGGTTGTTAAAATCCATCGTTCTCAAGCTAAAAACGAACCTTTACTAGAGTATTATTATTATTTTTATTATTATATATTATATTCATTGGATCTCTGCTCTCATTAGCCAGTTTACTTGTCTCTATTTTGAAAATGTGATTTTATTTTGTCACTTGCAGGCTTCTGTAATTTAACGGGGTTACGGAGGGTGGGGGGGCTGTAGCTGCACATTAGACGGACAGTTTAATAAGTGAGTGGACTGTTTTCTTTTTGCAGATGGACTCTGTTCTGTATGCAGAGTTTTTGATGTGGAGGGAAAATCCAAGTCTAGACCGCTCCTCTGCCTTCCTGAGTCGCATCTACAGAGAAGACATCGGACCCTGCCTCTCCTTCACGAGATCTGAGGTCAGAATCTCACTGCTTCTTTGTGTTAACACCACATGCCTGCATTTGTTATATTTCAGTGGGTGAAGTTATGGTAACATTATTGATTACTGTTCTCCACAGCTGTCACAGCTGGTGCAGAGTGCAGTGGAAAACAACTCTTTGACTATCGAGCCTGTGGCCATGTCAGCGTTACCGATGGTTAAAGCCTCAGCTATAGAGTGTGGTGGCCCTAAGTGAGTTATCACGTCTGCATATCAACTATCATCCTGTTCTCTCTTTCACCATTCACTGCTAAACATTAGTCAACACTGAAAATCCACTCTTTGGTTTTGTATTCCTCCCTGATGATTAATGGTCAAAGCTGAAGGTTTTTCTCTGTCTTACCACGTATCTGACATGGGTTTAATCAATGGGCACATTTCTAATCACTGTCTGATTTTAAAAAATCTTTTTCTTCCAGTGGCTTTAGGGCAGCAATAGAGACGTAAGTCCTCTCAGGAACCGATCACCTGTTCAGCCTTTCACTAACACAAATTACTGTAGCATGAAATGAAGTCTGCCTCTCCAGACGTCTGAAAACTTGTAAAACAAATCTGTAAATTAATGATCCAGATGGGGTTCTGCACGTCTGGATGTATATTAATGAAACCTTGAACCTTTTCCTCTTCCAGTAACTAACTCTGTCTGATTGTGCACTACTCTTTTGTGTGTTCTCAAATGTTTAGTCTGTATTCAAAGTTAGGATACCTAGGTTTCATTGTTGTTAATACCTGATGAGATGTAACTCATGTTGAGTGTTTGCTGTGATACAATGACTCTGTGTATCCACCTCTTGTAGCTGTAATTGTCTGACAGCTGATCTTTTTCTGTTTGTAGAAAATGTGCGTTAAGCGGCATGTCGCGCCTCTGCCGACATCGTATTAAACTTGGCGACAAGGGGAGCTACTATTACATCTCTCCTTCCAGCCGAGCACGGGTAACTATCACTTTATCTCTGTAACCTTCATTAGATACATTGCTGTTAAGTGTTGCTTCATGTGACCTTGTCCTTATTTCCCCTTTCTAGATCACGGCTGTTTGCAATTTCTTTACTTATATCCGCTACATCCAGCAGGGCCTGGTGAGACACAATGGTAAGTTAACACTAACATGTTTAAATATTATGTAACTTTTCTTGTGTGGGTCTGTTTTGGCTCCTTTGCTTCTTGCTTTGCCAACAAAGTTTTTATTCAGGAACTGACATGTTGTATGTTTGGTTGTTGTCGTCTCTTTGCTCTCGTCCAGCGGAGCAGATGTTCTGGGAGGTGATGCGTCTCCGTAGAGAGATGACTGTGGCCAAGTTAGGGTTCTATCTCACTGACCAGAGCTAGAGGGCCCGGCAGTCCACCGAAACACCCGGTAGGACAGCATGATCCCAGGACCTCCTTTATTCAAGGTCCTAGTCAGGGTTAAACTGTGGTAACAAACAGGTCATGGATCTGTTTTTCTAGCAGAGGTTGTGCAGCATTAGTGCTGCAGCACAGGGTCAATCAACAAGGGAAGCAGAAAATGTGCCACTATTATGCAATAAGACAAAGTTAAACCAGCACAGATAGAAAGAATCGAATCGAGAATAGAAAGTGTTACTCCCAGATATGTAAAATATATGTTTCTGTTATACTGCAGGCCTCCAGTAATTCTGTCTACTGGTGAGGAAAATTGTTTGTTTCTGAACCTCCCCGGTGGAGTACACACAACTTCTCATGCTAATACAATACATTCTATGTATCATGTTTCAGGCGTTAGTCTGTTGAAAAGATGAGCACAATGCATAATGAAAGCAGTCTAGAGTTTAGCTGGTCTCTTACCTCAAGTATTACATACTTATGTAACTATGTAATGTAATAGTTCTATTGTGAGATTGACAATATCCACGTAGTTTCCACAGAACAATTATTTGGATTGTTTTCTTTATTTTTACATAAATATAATGCTCGCTAGCATCTCGTAGTTACTTTCAGTTTGCGGCTCAAACACCACAGCCAAGACTTTTTGTCTCAGCATGGCCTTAATTTTGTTGATGCACTGTTGCACTACCTGTTCTAGATGCCTTGTATAAAAACACAGATGAAACAGCTGCAGCCTCTTGCAAGAAACAGCTTCCTGTTAGCCCGGCCTGTACTTCATAATCAGATATATTGTTAATGAATTACCGTAGTTACGACACCTCCACGCTCAAAATAGTGACGGTTTTACAATATAGTCAGAAAATGAACAAGCTTTAATACAAGTGATTGCAATATGCACGTCTGCAATGAACAGTATGTACATACAGTAAAAGCCATAAATGACTTTGCATGAATGCTTATAGCCATATTATGAAATGTATATTGGTTGTACCTAAAGTATAGATTTATTATTATTAATGGACAATTTTTACAGAAAACTGACTCCTGAAGCTAAAAATTAAGAATATTGTGTCAGAAAGTGCAATAACTTCTTCTTAGCCTTCTTTAGGGCTTTGAGGTTCATAACCTCAGCGTACTGGTAATTAACTGTCTTCAGTGTAAACACTCCATTAAAGACGAGGCATTGTAGCCTGACTATATCACCTTTGTACCGTGTGTTGATTTATAGATCTTGTTTGAGCAAAATCTGATAGCAGACAAATGGATCAGCTGGTTTGACTTTGATGTCAGGTCTTTGTGGCCTTTGTGGCCTTTGTGTGTAAAGTTTGGGAACGATGACTCATCACTGTAATTCATTTTAACTCAGTACAACCAGATGACACAGAGACCTATTTCTCTCAGGGCACGACACTGATTTGGCTTTAGATTACCACCAGGAACTGCCTGGTTATCCCGATACAAAATGCTCTGAAACACACACACACACACACGCACAGTTGCCTAACAGGTTTGTAAGCAGGAATCAGGCACAGGGATACTGAGACCAGATGCCGCTCAGAGGGGCTTTACGGTATGAAAATCTGTTTTTGGAGCAGACATTCTGGTAAGATTTTAGTTTCCGGATTGAAAGGACTTTTGTAAGCTTGTTGTTCTGTTTTCATGGCCTCATCGTACAGATTACCACCTTAATAATAGACCATACTAAACAGTTTGACTTGTAGTTAATGAGTAAGAACTGTAAGACTGGTCAGTGATATGTGTAGTCAGGGGACAAAACGTGCCATCATATGGGAGCAGGTCAACAACAGGGATACTAAAACATTGATTTGACTTAGTGTGATATTTCTATTATAAGACAACATATTCTACTACTAGACAGATAGAAACAGGTCCACAGGTAATTATTTTAAGTTGCAAATATTCTAAAGACAGTAAGATAATTTTCATATAACATGGAGGAACATTACAACAAAAATTGAGCAAACTTTTTAAGTTTTCCCCTGGCAACATCCAGCATTGACTAACTCTTCTTTCTTGGGGAAATATCTGCAAAAGAGACATTTAGTTATTCATATTTCACTTTAAAACTTCTGTTGTGTTTTATTATGTTGAATGAACAATTTATAGAACATTTATTTTACTTGTCAATTTACTAAATATGTACAGTTTTAGTAATTGTTAACGTATGTGTTTTTATGATCTGATTTGGGCAGATTGTGTCCATTAAATTGATTTCTACCTTCAGTGACTCACCTTCGATAACAGAACATGATCATCAGCAGCACAGCCACACCTCCGATCACTACTATCACCGCAGTGACAACAGAGACGGCAGACAGCGAGGAGGGTTCTGGATCAGTGCACACAAACATAAAGGAACGTTCAGGATCAGTGAAAGATGCTTATATGTTGTGGATGTTTAAATATCAACAATGTAAGCAAGGAATAATATATACAGTACTTTTCAAAACAAAATTTGCTTCACAATAAAAGAACCAACCTGAACAAATAAAGGATCCTGGTATGTTGAGGCACTCCAGGTTTTGTGGGCAGAAGGAAATTTGTTCTTCACATTCATTAATATCTGCAACAATCAGTCAAAAACACTGTAAATCAATGAGACTGAGCAGTTATCTTTCAGTGAAATTATGTTTTAGTATCAAGATACACAAGTGATGTCTAAACCGATGATAAGGAACATTTTGGGAATAGTTGACGAAGCACTTATTTAGTAGAGTTTTCCCAGGTGTCATGGAAATGTAGATGTTTAAGCACTTTAAGGACCTCATGATGGCTTTAAAGTTGGGATTGAAACTTCAACTCTTGACCTTGTTTTGAGATTATTTTGTTTCCAAGGTCCAGAATGAACTTTATATCTCAAGTTTCAAGCCAGTGTGGACGAGAAGTCCTTAAAATGTTTGAACATCTACAAATCCATGACAACTGGAAAAACTGAGTTCATGTGATATGATCAAAAGCTCCAAAACAGCTACTAAACTAACTTTGTTGGGAGGTTGTTTTGCTGACTACAGTTTCCAAAGAATGAACTGAAGAGTTTTGGCTCACATCTGAATTTCAACATCACCATCAATTCAATTCAATTCAGTTTTATATATATAGCGCCATAACAAAGTTATCTCAGGGCACTTTTTCATATAGAGCAGGTCTAGACCGACTCTTTATATTTACAGAGACCCAACAGTTGCCACCACGACCAAGCACTAGGCGACAGTGGCAAGGAAAAACTCCCTTTTAACAGGTAGAAACCTTGAGCAGAACCAGGCTCTGGGTGGGCGGTCATCTGCCTCGACTGGTTGGGTTGAAGGGGGAGCGGGAGAGCAAAGCCCACATCATTACCTGGACACCACCTCGACAACCAGCGGGTGAATGATGACATGCGGCTATACGTCATCGCTAGTAAGATTAGGTAGGGGTCCAGAGAAGACTACGGAGTCCGACATTGTCTTTGCATATGTACACACCGACTCAACATTCGTTTTTGTGACCTCCGATTGGCATAATCGAGTGTCATTACCGCCGACGTGAATAGCAATCTTAGCATATTAACGTTTATCCTTAGACAGCAGTTTTAAATAGGATTCAGCGTTGCCCGCTCTGGCCCCTGGGAGGCATTTGACTATGGTCGCTGGTGTCGCTAATTTCACGTTTCGCAAAATGGAGCTGCCAATAATCAGAGTTGTTGTCATGAGTTTTGTTAAAAGTGATTTTACACACATAAACCATATCGTGACACACTGGTCTTAAGATAACATATCTGTTCCAGTCATGTCACCAGGCCCTGGTTTAGGCTTTGTACCTTGACATGTTGGGGGTGTGGGGCTCCACTGCTGGCTGTTTGGATCACAGCTGACAGATGAAGATCCCAGCAGCTTGAAGCCAGCGTGACACTGATACAGAATCACAGAGTCACAGAGCAGTGAGTAGCCGGATTGAATCCTGGGTATCGGACCACAGCTGGGATCTGGAAGAGAGGTCCGGCAGGGAGACGTTAAAACACAACAGTCAAACCTGTTACCACACTCAACATATCTTCTTTTCCACTTCCTCACCGGTGTCTGGTTCTTTCCACGGACTGAGGTCGAGGTGGGAGATGAGCGGGTGTGAACAGGCCAGCATGTCCTCTGGCCTCTCGGTGCGCGAGAACGGGTCAGCGGGGACGTGAGTGATGTGGCTGTTGTCGCAAATGATGCGGGACAGCGAGACGACATGGAGGTGTCTCCTCTGGGTGCTGGTGAACACTCCTTCCCGCTCCCACCAAAACCTCGGGAGACAAAGACAGATTTAGATTCCTATTCTTGCATCATATTAGTCAGAAGTTTAAACCAGCGGTCACACAGAGGATTTAGTTTCACCTGTCCCCATCTCTCAGCGCTCTGAACTGTCTCGCCAGCAGGCAGGACAGGAGTGGTCCGACTCGACCTCCAGGCAGTGCGGGCTCAGAGATGGCCCCCACCCACACATCGATGTTGTGTGGCGTCCCGTACAGGAGCTGGAGTTTGTGAGCCAAAGTGATGTTACTCAGAATTTCGGCCAGTTCTGATGTGGTGTTGGGAACAGAGAGGCTGCAGAGCCTTCTCCACGAGCCGTATCCTGGTGGGGTGAGACGGGACAGGAAGTGAGATACTGAGGGGAGAGCATTAAATACAGGGTTTCAATTACCTGAAACAAAGACCACCTCTACTAAACATCAGAATAAATGAATACACTATGAAATAAAGTGTGGCTTTTGTTTAGGCCGTCATATACTAATTAAATCGATCACATGACATGATACACCAGGATCTGGGTGGTTAACTGCCTCAGCAAAACTATTTTCTGGGAGCAGGGCACATTCTGTCTGCCTTTATTTCCACTCATTTCTCTAGTTTACTGTTGACTCTAAATCAGTAATGTTTATTCCAACAACTACTACTTGACTAGTGGGCATCTGGAGTGCTAATTAACACACATTCCTACATCTGGAACTGGTTCATGAATCAACAGACTTTCTTCACGGCAGACATTCAAAAACACAGTGGTAACTGATACCATTAACGATGGCTGCATTTGCCTGGTGTTCAAGTTCCAGAGGTTTGGTATTATGCATGTTGACTTACTATGTCACATTTCATACTAACTGTATATATTATGCACTAAGTGCAAAGTTCAAAGTATACTGTTTTTCAGTTCATCTCATTGTACCGTTTAATACAAACAGGAAATATCACTGCCAATCTAAACTTTCCAAAGAGAGATTAAAATGATTTTCCAAAGATTAAAGGCGTTCTTTTTATTTTCCTGCCTTTTCTGCCGCTCTCTCACTTCCACCTGCACCTTATTTAAATGTTTTGCAGTTGTGAGAAGCTCTGAAATGAAGCAGATTAAGTATGCATAGTGACTTTTTGAGTCTCACTTTTCCTGTGTGAACACACCACAGACTCAAAACCTGCTTAGAATTAGTGTTTATTATGGAACTGCAACACAACTACTGGCATAGTTTACTGAGACCTGAGATGAGAAAATAAATACAAATCTTTTCGACAGTCAGCAGAAGACTTTCAGTGTAATGTGATACAGTGACACTGTACTGTGCCAGAATTAAGAAAGCTGGTACCTGGCAGGCCATGATCCCGGCCCCTCTGGAGGTTAAGGGCCCCAAGGTCCAGAGGCATTCCTCCCTGTGCCTGAAACAGCCTCTCTGTCAGCTCCTCCACCATCATCTGACCTGGAGTCTGCAGCTTGGCTGGAGACAACAGCAGACCGCGCAGCACAGGGTCTATACCACCTGACACACCAGAAGATAAAGAGACGGAAACAGAAAAGATTAGTAACTCGCATGTCAGCTGAGTTTAATGCATGACAGCATCGCTTTTTACCTTCCTGCACAACCCTCCAAGAGGCAAACAGTGAATGATGCAGAGGCAGCGGGGGATGCTGGGAGTTAGTGATGTATCCTGGCCCCAGCCTGGTCACCACTGGCTGCACGGTGACGTGGGCAAAACGAAACGCGGCAGCTGCAAAGACGTTAGCGATGCTGGGATCCACCTCAGGATCATAACCCTCGTAGGGAGGCATCAGACGAGACATGGCACTCTGACCAAGGACCCGCGGCACGTAGTGCTCCCATGTTAGGATCTGGAAAGAGAAAGGAAGCAGGTCAGCGTGCTGGGAATGCTCATGTGGGTAGAGGTGAATGGATGTCCAGCTGAAGCTGCTTGTGATACCTGATGAATGGCTCCCATGATCTTGCGGGCCTCCTGATAAAGGATGTCAGGGCTCCAGTGAGGGTTGAGCAGGTGCAGCTCTTTGACCAGTCGGTTGTGCTCTCTCAGGAAGAGCGTGTGCAGCGCGATCATTCCCAGATGCTCATTGGCCCTTGAATCACCTGTGAAACATTAATCGTGAACAACAGCTCCACTGAAGCCTGCAGATAACAGGCGACTCGCTACATTACTCGCTCACCAGCTTGAAAGCAGGATGTGGTGTTCTCCTGGCGTGTGGATCTGCCTGATGCCCCTGAGGAGGTGGAGTTTCGAGGGCCGCAGGGGTCCAGGTGAGCCTGCAGGCGTGGCAGGAAGGGCATGTAGGCCAGCTCCTGGTCTGAGTGCTGGGAGTTGAGGGCCATTGAGCCCAGAGGAGAGGAGTGGTTTCTCAGAGCCGAGGCCAGACTGGGGGAGCTGCCGTACACCATACTGGCATCTACAAAGGAGGTGATGGCGTTGAGCTGCTCTCGGCGGCGATGAGACAAAACTCCAGCAACACAGCTGGGAGCAGAGCGGAAGAAAGGCATACAACTCTGGACGCCATTGCGAGGATCTGACAGAGGAATCTGGGGAGAAGGGTTTTAATTTTTTAAAGTTGATGCATTAACTGGTCATAGCCCATAGACACTATGTGTCAATGGGTCACAAGTAGACATTGCTTTGATTTAAGGGGTCACAAGACGAAATGTTTGGGAAGCACTGTCAGTGTATTTTTACAAACAGGCGAGGAATTCCATGTAATGTCCATAGCATTAGTTTACTGTGTGTATTGTATGTATCATGTAAATTTAGGTGAAGTGTAGCGTATACACATTATGTGGAATGAAGAAGGAGGGATGGAAAGGGACAGAAAACTGAAGCACACTGAGAAGCAGCTGATAGTTCGTAAAGTGCACCTGTATGGGGAAGCAGGGCGTGTCCCGGCTGCAGGTGTGCGTGCAGTCAGTTCCTGTCCTGAAGGCTGCTGTACTGGGGCTCTGAGGCGTCAGCACCACATCGTGGTCTATCCACTGACCCCACTCCACCAGCAGGTGGGACAGAGTGGAGTCAAGAGAGATGTTGTCATTGTGAGTGAACAGCACTTCCTGAGACACCAGCCGCACCTGGGCAACAAACAAAGTGAGGAGTGTTGGAGTTACAGCAGCTGACAGGACAGAGGAGGACTGGCTGCAGCTGCAGGACTCTTACTGGAGGCAGAGTGGCGTTATGGTAGGTGTGCTCTGGGTCCCAGCCTCTGGGCATCCCCCACACATCCTCATACTCTGGAGGCAGCCAGCGGGAATACGGGATGTTGGCAGAGCCCCATCTGGGATGCTGTCTAAAGAGAAGAACACAACAGACACACAGTTATCAAAATCTATTCAAGACAGCACACTGCTCTGTTACTACATGTTTTTTTTGTGTAAGCACTAACCTGTTGTTGCACTCTCCTGTGATGGATCTGTAGCGCTCAGACAGACAGTCGGAGTCACAGCTGGGTCTCTGCAGCTCAGCGGAGCAGCCCGTCACCTGCAGCAGATTCTCCACATCTCCTTCACTCAGCAGCTCTTTGGGAACATGCAGTAAACATAAACTCATACAAATATTAACTTAAAAAAAAAACCCAGCTGGCTTTAACTTGCTTGGAGCGGTTGCCTTATGTCAGAGAACCTAACCCATTTGTAATAACATGCTGCTGACATTTTGTGACATTTGTCTTAGTGGGCTTGATTCTGGGCTCTGTGGGTCTGTACCCCCTGAATAGTTTAGTTTTCTGACACAGTGCTCAGACTGTGAAATACATAAAAAATAACTAGAATGAAAATTGTAAATCCTCAATTAAATCAAAGAAAATAACACAAACTGGCCTCACAGAGGATTCTCTCTTTGTTTTAAACCCAGACCTGCAGAAAACAGTTTTTAGTCAGTGGATCTGGGAACATGTTTGGTGCATTATATGAGAATAAATTATGGAGTGAAAAGAGTGAATGTGATTAAAGCAATGTTAATCTGTAGCCTGAAACACGCTGAGAGCCAATGTAAGGACTGGCATGTAAGTACTAGTTTAGTTCATCAAATACTTGAATGAATTGATAAAAAATGATTTCACATACAGGTGCAGTATCATCTGCATGTGCTGTGTTATGCTGCTGTTCAGTACCATGAGAGTTGGGCTGCACCATAGTGTGAGTGTAGACCATCTCTCTGATCAGCTCCACTGTGTTGTCCAGCAGTTCTGCAGCCCGGATCTGAGTCCTGGTTCTGGCTTCAGTCTGTTTAAACTGAGCCAGCAGATCACTGGGTCTCAGAGCGCCTTCAGACAGAGACTTCTTCACCCTGGAAACATTAAAAGCTTTGTTTTGAGTGCCAACACAGTGCCTTATAGAGGTAAAATGATGATTTATGCTCTGCAGTGTGTCAGCTTGGTCTGAAATATTTCCATACTGCCCCAGTGATTTTTTACCTCTCACTTGTGTGAGCATAAGCAGCATCAGTCAGCTCAATCGCCCTCTTTAGAGCCTCCTTCACAAATACAGATCCCGGATACACAGTTCCTGAAATCACCACAAAGGAAAACTTAGCTCCAGTTCGAAAGGCTCCTCAGTACTTGGTCTCATCACTAATAACCAACCAGAAATCCGACCTGAGGTGTTGTCAAATACTCTGTTCGGTGAGGCATGCTCAGGGAAGGAGAGCAGGATGAGAGCCAGTCCAAGCAGAGAGACGGACACCTGAAATCAGAACACATCTAACTTAATATCTCAAGAAATGTGGTACTTTATTCTATTAAATTAAGAAGAAGAAGGAACTCACCATGAGTGCTGTGTCCATCTATAACGTTAAAACGGTTCAATCCGCGCAGAAAGGATTCACTTCTGGTTTAGAAAACTAATCACGCTCATAGTGTCTTACTGCTGCGCTGACCGTGACTCATCTTGAGAGCCAACCGGTGTGTGTGTGTGTGTGTGTGTCAGTGTATGTTTGGCTCCGAGCGTCGAGGTTGCCATTTATACACTGGCAGCAGGGCCAACAGGTATGTGCAGAATCCCCTTATCTGTCCTCCTGGTGACAGGAAGGCAACATCAAACACTGGACTCACTGCCTCGACCCAATAACCTTTTAAATCAAATTTACTTTTGTCCTCTCGCCCATGATGAAAACCCTCTGTCATATTTGCATCACTCCAATGAAATTAAACAATTCTACTCATCCCTCGAGAGAACGGAGAATGTGTATCTTTGTAGCAGTGGACAACCAAACAATTACAGGCAGCTGAAATATTTAAAATCCAAGCAACTTTAGTAGCTGATTGAAAAAAGACTGAAAAGGATTTGTTGTTATTAAGCAACCAAATGGGATTTCACAATGACATGTAAAATTCATTTT
The DNA here is from genome assembly GCA_008360985.2 of Macquaria ambigua. Lineage (NCBI taxonomy): Eukaryota > Metazoa > Chordata > Actinopteri > Centrarchiformes > Percichthyidae > Macquaria > Macquaria ambigua. Next base: position 708,093 of record VMKM01000067.1, read on the forward strand.
TTGTGGGTCAATTTCATTACAAGTGTGTCTGTGTCTTTGCCACATGCCAAAATTCAATCTTCAATCTGATCGTCCCTGTGCCAGTGACACAGACAGGTGAGGATTCTGGGAAATGATGAAGAACCAGTGATGAGGATGAATATAAGAAAGCGTCAAGGATAAGACAGAAAGGTAAGGATGTAACTCAAAGCCTGGCTGTGTCCAGTATAAGCCTTTAAAAACTCAAAAGGACTTCTCCCCGCCTGCTTCTTCCCTTTGATGCTCCAGGTGTGTGATACCATCAAATGAGTCATCAGTCCCATTTCATTACGTTGTTATTAATATTATCTCTGTTGTCCCACATTACCCATCATCTACTGTATGTGCTGTTGATGTTCAAGATTCTGAAATGTAGAAATATTTTCTTCTCAAAAATGTCCCGCTGAAGAAAATACAAGCAAATACTTGACATACAGGTAGATAATGGAATGGTTCACTGGCTTTTCCCACTTGCCCATAACGGTCTCTAAATATGTGGATTCTTTTAGGTGGCTGTTTTGGTTTAACCTTTGTCTCAAAACCTCAACAAATAATTAATATTTTTTATGCTTTTGGTGTGCAGAAATAAACAAAAGCACATAATTATTGATCAATCTGCAGGTTGGATTAGAGCCACTCTTGTGTCTGTTCTATGTGGACGTTTTCCCAATGTTATTGACATACATACATGGGGGAATAATACACATTCATGCTCTTAAAAAAACAAACAAACAAAAACAATACAGACAGCTTTTATTCACATAATATTACCTGGTTAAAACATTTCACTGTAATTATTGACAGTTCATATTTTGTCACAGGGATACTTGATTACCTGTACATGCAAAAAAGGATTTAACCTGAATCATTAAAAAACAGATGATACCATGTACATACATCTGAATATTGATTAAATTGGCAAGTAAATGGAATGAAGAGGATAATACTGGAAAGATCCGCAAAAAAAAGTGAAGTAATAGTTAAAAAGATTGTTTTCACAGGGAGGAGAAATACCTTCATTTAAACTGGAAAGCTTTGACAAATATTACAGTGCATAAATTAAGTCACAGCTTCAACAGCAGTTACTGGGGAGACTTACATACAGTGTTAGTTATCTTGTTTGGTGCAGAGAGGCTGCTGTCCGCACAGTGGTGATCTTTAGTTAGGCATGCTGAGACCACAGGAAGCGATCACAGCGCTCTAGCATCGCCTGGATCATCGCTCTGAAACAGAAGACAAAAGAAATTGTACTGTAATACCTACAAATTAAGTCCATACATACATAAATTGATTCTCTTTGATTCTAGTTGTCCTTTTTTATGACAATGAAAACCAGTTCCTGAGAGGTCCTTTCAGATTTCATTCAAACATTTTGGTTCAACAGAGAAACCTCTCAAGCATTTTATTCTGCTCTCTTCAAGAGGCAAATTTAATAAAGGTGATTAATCAAAATAGCATTTCTCCCAATATTTCAAGCCTTCAAAAGATAAACAGACCTCTATCATGTCAGAAAATCCCCTCATTTTGCTTATATGTTTGGTTGATTTTTATTGTTGTCTACAACTAAACATATATTTAAAAACAGTGCTGGAACTCCTTCCTGTTCTTGTGTGTTTACAAAAGTTTGGTAATCAACACCCTGACCCACCTCTGCCTCTTCTCTGCGACTCTCAGCAGCTCACAGACCAGTTTGGAGTGTGGCGAAAGTACCACCTGCACTCCACACTCCTCCAGGACGGCCAATGCGCAGTCGGGCCCGGCTGTCCGAGCCAGCATCAGGGTCAGGTTCTCAGGGCTGATCTTCCCACCACATTCTGCTGAGCCGTTGGACCAGCTGCTCCCATTCACACCTGTGACCTGCTCTGAGTCTATCACGCTGCCGCACCGCTGAGATATCTGGATCAAGAGTTTCCACTCTTCCAAAGTCTGGGGTGCAACACCTGGAAAAGAACAAAGAGCCAGTACAGACATTAGACTATGAAATATGTCTCAATATGAAATATGTGCTGTAGTTAGAGTGTGTCTAACTAATTTGGGTTTCATTAAGGTAAATCATTAATTACCTGGATTTAAAATTTAAAAAAAGGAAGAACCATTGTTTGGACCAAGCAGTGCACCCAACTGTAAGTGAATTTCTGAAAGCCAAACCAGTTCTCTATACTACTCTAAAAAAAAAAAGGATTTGATAAGTCATAAAGTGCCGTTTATTCTGAGGTTCTGTCTACATAAACTTTCACAAATTTGAAGCGTCTGTAATGTTTGCAGTTGCAGACACGTATTTATTTCTTGACAATGACGAGATGAAGAAGGAAAGTGACACTAAAGCTGTGTTCCACTTCAGGGGCTTGATCTTCTGCTGCTGAAGGCCAGGCTGACTCTGTCTGTCTGTCCCTCCCTAAATGAGACGTTCCGCCTCACTGACAAATCAACTCGTAAATTCAAAGGTTTATCACTAGGAAGCTGCTGTCAAATGGCCAACCACGCTTTAATTCCTGTGGGAACTGGGATAAGTGCCATGCCATACCATTATCAACAGCATACTCTAATTTCTATTGCCATTTGCACTTAGTGATTATTACTGAAGATACAGAAGAATACTGTTCCAAAGGATCACCACAGTTCAAATTCTTGTGTAAATCCACTTGGTGAATTTGTATTCATCTTAGTCCGTCTGTTTTGGCTGTTGGGTTACAGTCGGTAGTTGTAAACATGCCGCACTACTAAAGTATCGTGTGTGTGCACTGGATTTCCATGCAAAACCTGTGGTTTTCAGTGTGTATCTCAGTAGCCCCTGACACACTCAGCCCATTAGGGCTAAGAATTCTTCTTCTGCATGAAAGTTTTACCCTCAGGTTCCTCCAGCAGACTGATGTCATCCAGCTGACAGATGGTGGAGAACGCTTCTGTGCGACGCTGCAGCACACAGCAAAGGTAGAGGTAGCCTGTCCAGTATCTGCAAACGCACATTATACAGAAGGTTGTATATGACAATGTAAACTCACTACCAAACATCAACAGCAAAAAAAAAAAGACTTGTACTGTTGAGTCAAAGAAAGTACCCATGACTGCGGCAAGTCTCTGCCATCTTCTGCTTGGAGGAGAGGTCGGCAGGAAGACCAATCAGGAGAGACAGAAGGCGCCCGTAACCCCAGCTGAAACAATGAGAATGCCACCTGCAGCAGGAATCACATGAATTCACAGTTATTCTTATACTTTACTTTCACTTTACTATTTCACTTATTGTGGCCTAAATAGAATCAAGCAGTGAAATGTACCCATGATAGTAGCTTAGTTCACATTCATCCACGTATAATATTTTTAATTTTTTGGTTGATTTCTAGCCTCAAACTGTTCAAGTGTTCAATTAATTAAAGGAAAATAAACGTTATTTTGTATTTTTCACACACTAACAGAATCAGACCTGGGCTGTCCATCAGGGGTCAGGGTATCTAAGCGTTGAGGGGCATCATGGGTAAGTGCCAGCTCCAGCCAATCCTGTCTCAGTGATTCTGGTTCAAGTAGGGACTGCAAAAAGGACGACCTATAGGAAGAAATGAATGTAAAATTCAACAACGAGGGGAGTTCAATATCTCTTCTGTCTTTGACCAAAAGATGAAACTGAAGATGTACCTGTGCTCCTCAGTTCGTGATTGGACCAAATTATCCAGGTACGCCAGGAAGTGGCTTTGCTGAGCCATGGTCATTACGTCAGCAGGCGTTATCGTAGGATAGAACTGGGTAAATGAGCGTACAGCCGCCTCGCCATGCTTCTCATACAGCCTAGATAATAACATAATCAACTTACTTCAGGTTCATCACAACTGTGATATAAGTATGTGCTGACTGAAAGAAATACGTGTACTGACCTGTGTAAGTGTGCAAGGAGAGGAGATGCACTCCAGGGCTGCAGCTCTCTCAGGCTGCGCAGTGATCTCAGCAAATCACCTCTCTGAATAACCTCCACCACCTTACTGGACTGAGTGAGATCTACAGAGAAAGACAAAGGGTGGATTTTCCAAAACATTAAAGATTAAACTACTGGAGTATGAGAGATGCTCGGGCCTCTGATTGAAATGTGAAGTTACTAGAATAGGTCTGAAAAAAGGGACTGGAACACAGAGGTGGATTATAAATTGTAGATGTATCATGAATACAGTTTGTTGTTCATAGCTCCACTACATCAGAACTACACGTGTAGTAATGTGATTATTGGCTAAAAGTCTTCTAAGGTAAGAGATCCAACCAGATTTGTGCTTAGCAATACTTCTCTGTCAAGACAAAGAGTTTTTTGTAGAGCCACCAACAAGTATTATTAATGTTGTGCATGGTTGCAGCAAAACAAAATGTATACTCCTATACTGGTAATAATCTGATTCTCTGTTTTAATAAATGGTTAAATGATGAATGAATGCTTTTTATCGTTCAACAGCTACACAGCTTACTTATTTTTCTTTTCAAATGGTGGCAGTCCAGTGCTGCTTTTTTTGTTTCTTATTTAAGTGTGTTTTCCGTTTTTTTCTTTTCTTTCTGGATTTGTGAAATTTGAAATAAAATACGAGGGGAAAAAAAGATTAAACAAGAGATTTAAGAAGAAGCATCTGACCTAGCATGGCCTCAGTGAAGGAGCTCTGCACCTCCGGCTGCTCCTGATAACACAGCAGACACATTCTTCTCACACGCTCTTGGTCCAGCAGGAAGAAGTAGCGACGCAGGAAAGCTGTGCACCCCAGCGCTTGTTCATTCTCCTGGTTTCTAAAGCAGCTCAGCTCTGTGTATAGCGTTGCCAGCTGGGTGAGATCAGTCAGGAGATCCGATGGTACAGGTTTGGGAGACACCACTCGAACGGGCTCTGGAGGGCTCCCATTTGAAACTTCGGGCTCCTTCTCACTGGAGTCACACCGGTCCTCTTTTTCTCCGAGCTCAGGAGACTCTTCTTTCTTCTCTTCTGAAACGCTCTCTGTTGGTTCTCCTGATGAGCTGGAAGACTCATTTTGTTGCTCTGAGCAGGAGTTTAGATAATCTCCCTCCCACCTCTCCTCTCCATCCGAGTTTGAATCACCCGCAGCAGTCGAGCCATGCTCGACAGGTCCGAGTATTCGCTCCAGCACCAACAGCCACTCCAGCAGAGTTTCTCCCAGGCAGACTGGATCCAGTAGCACCAAAGGATCTTGGATCTGGGAGCTTATGTTGGGAAAATGTAACATGTAAATGTAAGTTCAGTTCCTCCAATTAAAACTGGGTAAATAGGTAGTGAAATCTTGCAGTCTCGATTCTAACAAAACAGTGTAGCACTTACATAGCACGCTCTGTTGCTGATCGAAGTTCCTGCATGTCGGCCTCTGTGTTAGGCATTTCATCATAAACTCTATTAGGTCTATTCAAAACAAAAGGTACAAGTTATTTGGCCTAAAAGTCAAAGAAAAGAAGAAATGAGTGTGGACTAATTTCTCTATTTCTTTTATAACAACTATAACAACAACACATAGACGCATCTGTTCTCAGTAGAAGTTGGTTTTAGTCCACTTTTATAGGTCCGTACTTACTCAATGTCCATTGTCCTCATCATTTCCTCCGAGTATGGAGCTGTGGTGTCAGCCTGCCCGCCCTCTCTGAATTCAGGTCGTTGCCAGAGCTCAGAGTTCATCTGGAGGGTGTTGATCTTCTCGGTTGTCTTCTTAACAAAACTAGAAACACTGACCAAAAAAAAAAGAATGATAAAACAAGCGTTCACCAATAAGATTACATTAGATGGGTTTACAACCTGAGAACTGGAAAGGCAAACAGAACTACAACAGTGGATCATTTCATGACAAATGACATGAGTGTGATGCTTGAAATGAAACCTGCCACATGCGCCTACACAGATGAACAATGTGTATTTAAAAAACTAAATGTGGATCTTCAGTGGAAAGGGGAAGTAAGCCGTCTAAAGGCACAGCTGCACGTTAACAATAGGTTATTGTAGGAGTTTCAATCCTCATAAGCAATAAAAAGAAGAAGATGTACAATCCACAAATAAATGATATGGGAATTTATCTAGTTAGCATGTCTGTCCTTTATTTCTCTGGATGTTCACCTGTCTTTGACGGCCTGCAGTGCGATGCGAGGGGGTTTGGGGCGGAATGAGAGGGGGAGGTGGAACTGCAGACCTTGCTCAGATCGCTCAGCCTCCATACGCTCACTGCTCTGTGGATCTGAATAAAGATGGGGGGGGCAAGAGCCACAGGAAAAACACAGATGGATGGAGTACTGGAGGGGAATGATGAGAGGCAGAAGACATAATGCAAGCAGATGGAGCAAATGTGCCAGACACCACTATAGAGGAAACGTAAATTAAATGCTGCACAATGCAGAAAAACTGAACCAAAATGGTGATATATGTGTGATACAATGGAATAGACAAGAAGCTTGATATTAACAGTGTGGCAAAGTGAAAATTATATTTGTAAAGCACCTCAGCCATCAGAGTGATCATTCAGCTCTCACAGAAAATCCAGTGGTACAGCATAGCAACACTAATGATTCAGTGATTTTATGTATTTTTCAAATCAAATCAGAAACACATTAATTTTAAAGGCAAACATACAAGACAGTATTACAAACAGGTATAGGATCGTTATGACAACAGAGATAAAGTCAAAGAGTAAAATTATTATCACTTGTCACATGTTTATATTGATAAATCCAAAATACAAATATCTTATTTGGCATTTTTCCTCCATTTAAAAATTTTTTTTTTTTACTATTCAGGTATTTTACTACAATGGTAGATATAAAACTGAAAATAACTTCACTCTCTTTTCACACTGAACTCAGAAGAGGCAGAAAAAGAGTTTGTTCCTGTTACACACGCGTGCGCGCGCGCACACACACACACACACACACACACACACACACACACACACACAGTATATACAGAGAGAGAGCATCAGAAATAGAGAAAAAGAAGGAGAGAAGAAAGAAACAACAAAGTGTGCGTGAATATGTTTCTTATTTGTATGTTTATGGTTTGCTCTGGTCGTTGTTTTACCATTAGAACGGACAGTTTTTCTTTTTTAGTTTAATTTGTTCTGCTGATGATGAGTTTGCTTTGAGAGAGAGCGGACGAAAACACCATGACCTCTGCATCTGTTCTGTACAGCTGAACACTGTGTGTCACTCTGCACAACTCTGCACAAATTACCTGTTTATTCATAAAATTAAACATAGACTGTCCTAAATGAGGCAGTATTGACAAAATACCCTGAAACTGACTACATACAAGTTTGTATAACAATTATGTATGTTTTATGTCATTTTTATTGACAGCATTTGTTCATTTGGCAGCTGATCTCTTACCATGATCCACCTGATCTTCCTCCTGCACAAAACTGAACTCTTTGAGCCGCTCCTCCTCGGACATGGAGTGATTGATAAGGGAGCTCGTCTCCTCATCCGACTGACTCCCTCTGCGGCTGATCACGCGATAGATTCCACAGTCCAGGACGTTGAAGCTCTCCTGGATAATGATATATCAGTAGTACACTCATTTGTTACATGTGTATACAGATTTATGGAAGCTGCATGCTTCAGTTACAGTCGGCTCATAGAATTACAAATGTAGTGAATGGAAATCCCTGTTCACAACAGAACTGGCTGGCTAACGTGAGCTGACTTTATACATACAAGTTTAATTCCCCTGTTGAAACCTGACAATCCTCTCCAAACAACCAATTTAATGTAATGCCCCAGAGACACTTGTCCTTTATAAACTGAATGGTATCCATAGCAACAGGATTTAATGGGTCCCACAGAAAAGTAAATTAAATGGAAGTGGGGTGCTTATCATCTACAGTCATGGTGGTCGCCTGGCAAATTGATTATACAGAGAAATCATCTACAGAAAGCCACTTTAACTTACATGTGAGGAGATACTACTTCTGCGGCTGCTGGAGGCAGAGTCCAGAGGCTCGAGTTTAGTGATGACTTCCTCCAGCTGGCCAGTCAGCTCCAGGTGTGTGTTGGGACTGAGCTGGGACCTGAGATGTTCAAGGCGGTCGATGGGAATTGATTTCCTGGCCTGAATTAAACAGGAATGACGAACAAGGCGTTCATTAATGCTTTATCAACACTCCCAGTACAACAAAGGTGAGCTCTTACTCAGATAATGAAAAGTCTGGTTAAGATACCTGATTTCTAAAATGCTTGATTTACTTCAAACTTTAACCAACAGCGTGTACATTTCCCAGACTCACCTGGAGCATATAGTACATATTTTTAATACAAACTACTATGGACTGTAAAGTCAGGTTATTTATGTTCTTTCTTAAGAAGGTCATTATGTCAACTACTGAGATAATGCCTATTGTAAGTATAATACCGTTTCTTAGTCAATAGCAGGAGCCATATATAGCACCTGCACACTTGTTTCTTTTTATGCTGCACATTCAAGGTGAAACACCTCAGGTCAATTCGTATATTCTGTGCTTTATCCTTAGGATCACAGGAAGTCAGAAAGTCATATTAACAGCTTAACCCAGATAAGACTGGAATCTAGGTTACACCGTACACAGAGACAAGGCCAGCTAGCACGGCAGTAGCAGCTATCTTACCCTGCTGGTGGTGATTGTGTGCTGGAACATACAGCAGACTACAGCAGCTAGAGGCCAGGACTCCCTCCGTAGCAGACGCTCAACACAGCGCTCAGCAGATAACAGGGAGAGATGGGACAGACGTCCGCTGCCATGGAGGCAGAAGAGCTCGCTGCGGTAGACTGCAATATCAACCAAGTCTATAAAACCAGAAAACCGGTTTGGATCAATTTACAGTAAATCAAACAGGAACAAAAGGTCTGGAAGATCAATACTAAAATGATTAAATATGATGATCCTTGTTATTATTAATGACTAGTGGTCCTAATGATTTCAAGGTTAAGAGTATTTCTTGGACGTATATTTTGGGAGAAAGCAGCAAACACACCTTTGACTTCAGTCCACAGAAGCACTTGTCCGTTCTGAGGTGTGAAGATATAAATGGCTGAATCGGTCCAGGTCAGCAAGTTTTGGTCTCTACACAAATAAATGAAGTGTACAGTTAGTCAAGTGACAGACTCGCCTTAACAATGTTGCCATGTTTTTTGACTGATGTTGTCTGATGTAATTAACATGTTTGCCTTGTATTCAATAATGTGCATATGATCCAAAATAGTGATTGACAACTCAGACAATAAAATAAATAAATTATATCCAACATTACCCCAAATAAAGCAGTTTAGGGAAGGCGATTGACTGGGGGCTCTTCTGCACTGGGTTGTAATGTGGCTCATTTCTGCAGGTAACAAAAGACAAATTAGAAGACAAATTAGGAGTTTGTCCTTTTAAAAAAAGACAACTTAAAAGCAGGAACAATCATTACCTGTAAGTGATGAGAGGTACAGGAGGACAGGCCAGTGGCTGTTTGAACTGATGGGTGCTTAGAACCTCGCCATTAAAACTGGCCTCCCATATTCGAGACCCCGGCCGGGCACAGTACAGCAGGGGGGGCTGACCAACTAATAATCCTCTGTTCTGAGGGAAAAAACAAGCTCCATACTCCCCGTCACGCTCCTTATTTCCAACACGCCAGAACTTCTCCCTGAAGGCAAGTAAAGACAGAAAAAATACACCAGGGATAATTTTTAGGAGGGAGTAAAATGATCAACATGAAGAACATTTAGACAGAGCTGTTTTGGGAACCCAATTACCAATAGACTCAGCCGCATTATTATTTTAACAAAAATGGTTAAAAAAGAAAATAAATAAATGTTACTTCCATCCAATTTCTATACCTGCTTATCCTGTGCAGGGTCCCGAAAACATAAAAATGACTTTACATTACAAAAAAAATAGTGAAGAATCGTTAATAGATAGACAGACCATAAAACTAATATGTCTACCATTGGAATGTGGATTCACCATCTTGCTAAAGGACACTTAAGTAGGGACATTTATCAATATGGGGGCATTAACATGGTCTATCAGAGACACAGCCATGCAGGTACTCACCTCTCTGTGTCACAGAGGTAGCAGCGGCTCAGGGAAGACACCATCAGGCGGCCATCTTGGTACCCGAGCTGAACGACTTTGGAGTCCACAGTGGTGACAGTCTGAACAGGGAAGATAACGAATGCTGACCCCTAGACACAAAGAAAACAATATCAAATAAATAATCACTGAAAGCTGAAAAGATTTTAAGATTTGTCTCTCATTCCCATGTGATTGCAAATGTGGCATGATGTACCAACGTTTGGGCAGTACTTGATGGTAACATCTACTACACAGAAATCACAGCCACCAAAGCTGTAGCTTGTTGCAAGCTGATTTTTGCTTCATAATCTTTTCCCCGTCTCCCTCTCAGAGCGCTTCTAGTTCAGAGATAATAGACTAATGCACACATTAGTTGGCACACAATGAATGTTTGAGATCGATCCACCAATTATATATTCAAATTCAAGTCTGGTGGCTCTGAATTAGACAGCCTTACTTTGTTGAACTTGCAAAGTAAGTCAGCTATCTTTATTTTTAGACCCTTAGTCAGCAGCTTGAAGGTCTCTGTGATTGTGGACTGTAAGCAGGTTAGAAGGGTAACCTCTGTCACCTGGCTTGAATTAAGGACTGCTGATTCAATTTAGTTCTGAGACCATACAAAACTGCTAGTGCAACAAGAAAGTACCTAAACCTTTTCACAAGCTGCATTTACTTTATATACATTATTATTGAGGAAAATAATTTTAACTGTTAATCAGCAGTCAATACCATGCCCAGCTTAGAGGATCCTGCACGGAGAAAGGACACCTTGCCTCCCGAGTCCCCGACAAAAACTCTGAGCGTGCTGGTGTCCCAGCAGAGCGCAGTGATGGCCTGACCTCGGTGCTCCCAGGACACACTGACTCTCTCTGGACGACCCCGCCGCTCCAGCTGCAGCTCCCACACCACCACCAGACCCTGACTGGAGCAGAGACAAACACAACCAAACAGAGAGACACGTGGGAGAGGAGAGAAGAGGAGGAAGGTGACAAGGGGTGAATTTTGTTTGAGGGTAGATGTGTATGAAACATTTCTTTACTTCATGGAGAGACTCTAACCTTGTTGCAACAGCGATAAAGTCCTCATCATGAGGGCAACACGCCACCTGAGTGATAGATCCTTCCTGAAAAAGAGTGCATGACGGGTTAGCACGAAATTAAGAGAAACCAACACATATGAACACTGTATTCCTTATTATGTGCAGCTGTATCAGTTAACAGCAGAACAACAGTCAACTCTGCACTTCTGCACGATAGGTACTCAGTCACATATTACCTTGTGAGTGAGGATGAGCCTTTGTTTCCAGCCCTCCCTCTGAATCAGGTGTAACCCTCCTGCTGATGTTCCTAATGCCAGCCACTTCCTTGACACTGCCAAACAGGTACACTGTAACATAACAGAGTCACATTAAGAAAGAGTTCACTCACCTGTTCATGTTAGATAAATAATTATTTCGCGATAACATGTTGTAATTTGCGTTTTTAGTGTACCCACTTTTCCTAAGACTCAGACAATCTGATGTTTTAATCGGCTAGACATTTGTCTGCCTTTTATGTCTATTGTAGCTGTTGGGTTTTTAATTACATTACATTACATTTATTAATCTGTATCTCGTGTACTTTAAGTATAAAGTACATGAGGTACAGGCCCCCTAACTGTTTACAGTAAGGGTAATTCAGTACGTTTTCACTCTGTAGTGAGATAAGAAATAATAAGCTATCCTAATTTTAACACTGACTCAGACGTGTGCTGGTGAAACCTACCTTGAGCCTGCCAGAGTCTAACCGGAGAGCAGACAGAAGTGGATCCAGGCAGTCAAACTCTGCCAGTACATGACTATGGTTCTCTGGCACAACTGGTATCAGAGGCATCTTCAGTGGTGATCCCCTACAACTGAGAGAGAATGAGACAGTCAGCAAAGCATAAACAAAAAGTGAGGGGCTTGAAGACTCACTACTCTGCTTCCGCACATACTACGGCCCTTAGCCAGGTGGCATGAGTGACTTTCAGTAGTGTACCAACCAACCAACCCTCTCAAATTGACCAGTCATGACTCCAATTTACACTCTCCAGCTGAGTAAAACCCCCTCATCAGAGCAAAACTCATGTAAAACACTTACATGGTAAACAAAGCCCCACTTAAAGGATATTTTCTCATTTAGCAAAGTTTTACTGGCATTTCTAGTAATTACCAACATGAGGAAGAAACTGTTGTCACTAAATGAATGAAGATGAAACATGTTGTAAAAGTGTCTTAACTTCACACATGCATACATTGTTTTAGGCCAAGGTTTCTGGAAAATATCATCTCTAGTGTGGTATAAGTATTGTTCAAATGTCTCTTGTCCTGGAGCTGTCAGTTAATATTGCCAGAAAGACCATTTTGACAGGACCAGAGTACACCATTCAGCTGAAAATGCAGCACAACACACTGTAGTTTGGGTTTCATTTACTTGTTGTGGCTTTAAGTGAACTTATGAGAAAGCAGAAGCAAAACTAAAGCTGCAGATCATTAGAGTGATCAGATACTGTTGGAAGAAAACATCAGTATGTATGCTACAAAAATGTTTTAAAACAAACTGACAGAATATAATTGCTTCTAAGCACTGAAGTAGCTGACACAGGTATCTCGAAAGAAGGTGAGAAGTAGCAGTCAGTCTCTGACTCTGTATTTGTTAGCACTCTACTGTAACAGGAATGTATTTGGGGATGTGGATGTGCACATATTTGATCTGAGCATAGCTGAATGGACCTGCTAAATTTGCTAAAATTGGCGCCTATAATTGCCATGTACAGGGGTGCGGATACACAAAACAAGGCCTAAAGTCTAGATGATAATTCAGAGGCACTCATAAGGCCCCGTCTTTGCTAATTCTTTTGTTTGAATGTTGCACACTGACAAACAAAATTGCACTTAATTACATTATAACAAACTACCTGACATGTTGAACATGAGGGGCCCATGGGGCAGCCATTCAGCTGGTGGGCAAATCCAGCATTGGGCCTCAACTTGACACTGATTCTGTTTGTATACTTCTCTTAAGACAGCACAGATTCAATGTTTTCTTTAATTTATTAACATTGATTTTTATTTGGATGTCGGCCTTGTGGTCAGTGGTGAAGGTATTAAATAATAGCCAATTTACCATACTTCAAGTATCAAAAGTAAAAGTGCTGACCTCTGTGAGTGTTACAGATTTTTACATTATAAGATTATCATTACTGATGCAGTACTATGTAAATAGCATTTTATTGTTGTAGACTGTCACTAGAGTTGTCAGATAAATGTAGTGGAGTAAAATGTACAATATGTCCCTCAGAACAGTTGTAGAGTAAAAGTAATAAAGTATAAAGTGACATGAAATGGAAAATACACAAGGAACGGTTACTTGAGTACCGTAAGTGTACTAATGTTAGCTAAATATATAACGTTAACACAAACATTCTAATTAACCGTTACCATAACGTCCGAACGTTAAAGCTAATAACCGTCAACAAACCCTGAAATTTCAAGCCTTCGTGCTCAGTCGTTCCAGGTTTATGTCAGTTACTGCAACTCAATCAATTAGATAACTGAACAGCTCTTTTAGGTTACAGTTTTCGTTGATAATACACAGTAGAGTATCTTGATTAAGTTGCAGCGCTGCAAACAACTAACTCAAAGGGGGGCGATTCCATCGGCCGATTATGGCAGTCAGCATCACGAGACCAGTCTGCTGACACTGATGCTAACGTTTCTATCAAAACTAAAGGAAAGCCAAAAGCCTTAAATTATTAAACATGAGCACGGCTTGGCTGTGTATCACAGTTTATTTAAATTAAGATAAATATGAAGACTCTGTTCAGTGCGCCGACTCGCCTCAGTGTCAACTATATTTGCAATAACAAGGTAGCAAGCATGCTAACTAGCTAAGACAGTGATGTTGCCATTCACTCGTTTTGTCAGTTAAAACTCACCAAATGGGAGTCAGAGTGACACTCCAGCGCTGCCGCCTACTAATCCACTACAACCCGCTGTCTTACATCGCTGGTTTTGTTCACTTTTGGGGGGAGAAAGTCAGCGGTCAGTGTCACGCCACCCTGACGGCAATCAGCCGACCTGTCACACAGCTCCACTCAGCTGATGTGTGGACACGTTACTTCCTCAAAGCAGCGCGCGGTGGAGGCTTCGCTGGATGTCATAACGAAAAATGAAACCATCTCCATATTATCCAAAGCGGCCAACACTACGCATTTAGAAAGGCAACAGACATCTACAGCTCTAGCTGCTGTATTTTATAAAAACTATCGTTCTTGTAAAAACATAGATGAATGGCCGCATTAACAGTACCAAAAACATCAACAAGTTGAGGTGCATGGACGTAATGAAATACTGGTTTCAATAGACAGCGGAACGAACAAAAGCTTTATAACTCACTTTAATTCAGAGTAACACTTTTGTCTTCAGTGCAGACAGAGGGTGCAGACATTACAAACCAGTGACAGTGTGATTTGAGTCACGCACACTAATGCACTTGAGTGTGAAATGTCTTTACAGTATTGCTATATTCACTTCGCCTTTTACTTCAGATTTTCTGGAACTTTGTTCCACAAATAGACCCAGTGCTCAGAGGGGTTCCTTGTTATGTCCAAGCTCTTTCTCTGCTCTGTGCACTGATGAAATGGCACATGTTGGCAGCCCCCTGCTTGCATCTCACACCTCAGCCTGTTGTCCTGAGTTCCTTTACTGATTTTCCATCTGAAATTTGGTCATATTACACCATTTTGAAAGTCCCATTTAACCATTATCGGCACCAATCTCCCAACCACTGAGAAAACACAAACAAAAGAGAAATAAACTAATTACAGTTATTTGTGACTGAGATGCAGTTAGTCTCTGTTGAACAGTTGGGGATGTAGCAGCAGCATCCATCAGCAGCATCCTCATTAACCCTGTGAACCACGCCCCATCAGGCTGTGATCTGTGGTCTCCTCACAGCAGTCTGGAGAACCTTCGCAGGCCATTTGTCCATATACTTTCATGTCTTCCTTGTCCTCTCTTTTACAAACCGTCAGACCTCAGGTTTTCCTCATCATGCGACGGGTTTGCCAGATGTGGAACTTGCTATATGCTGTCTGCAACATCTCCTCCAAATGCCCTGTGAGCTGTGAGAACGTCAAAGACATTTAATAAGTGCCACCTGGTTAAAGCCATTATTGTGTCATTATTAATAGCTTAGAGACTTACATTTGTACTTAAGTACTGACGCTGAATCTTCTCCTGAAAAGGGCAAAGCTTGGTCATCTGAAATCTCTCGAGGTTTGACTTCATTTTCATCACCTACATGAAAAGTATGAGATGATGAGAACAAATTTGAAGAAAACCCCCCCAAAACATTAGGAAAATCAGATTTTTTACTACTTTTTATGTAGGGTGACTGGCACCTGTAATGGTAGTGGTAGTTATGGACATTATGCTATAAAACTACATAAGAACTATATCCTGTCACATACTGATGGGAAACGCTTGTGGCTTATATACAGCTGGTTTAGTTTCAAAGTGGATGTAATTAGGATTTTTGGCACTGATGAAGAAAAAAATATATTGATGTACAAGTGAAAACAAATATCTATAAAATATTCTAAGTATATACAAAATACAAAATGTTGGGATTAGTGTCAAAAAGCTTAGCCAAGATTTACCCAGTCCTTATATTAAATGCTCTCATCAAAGAAGGCTCTTCAGTATTCTTTCATTTGCTGCCCAGGTGTGGGGTGGCATACGCTGATATTTGAGCTAATACCAATTGAATATCTAACAGATATAAATGTAAAATGGATGATTTCTTTAAGACTTGGATGTCCTTCTTTAAATATAATGGTAAAAGACACAACCCAAAATGTCAGTTTGCCAATTTTCATTATAAAAGGTGGGATATTTATTTTTCTGTTTTCTTATTTTTTTGAAAAAAATACTGTCCCATTTATACTTGACACAACACATTTATTTGAGTGTGCAATTATCTCTTTGAGTATATTATGTGCCATGTCCATCATATATAATGGATCCAAGTCAAATATTTAGTTCTTGTGGCCACTGTGTATTGTTGGTATTGTTGGATCTGTCTGTGTTTGTGTTTATGTGTTGAAAAGCATAAAAAAGCTTAGCTAACATCTACTGTGATTCAGTGTTGTAAAACAATAAAACATGGCAAAGTCCAAGTGGCATGAATACTTTTATCAGCATTATATACTTTTTATTATGTATGAAATATGACACCCTCTGTTGGCTACATTGTTATGGACAAGTGTGGTTTATATATTTTTTTAAACCACACAGAAATGCTAATAATTGATTTGTACTATTAGACAAATATTAGAAAGGCCAATTGATTCTTTTTTGTTGCCAAAGTCAGGGAATAACTTACTGTGCGACATTAATAATTTGACCTTCTTTCAATACAGTGAATATTAAGTCACCTTCTCCTCCAAAAACGGTGTGTTTACAGGAAAACAGGACCAGAAGTGTCTCAACAACTCTCCAGCAGCTGCATAAAGATGCTTCAACTCTCCCTGAACCTCAGTAGGTACCATCTCTGGAAAAAGAAAGAACAAAGATTGAAAAGAAAAGTACCACCAGTTACTCAGCATTTAAACATTTTTCATTATGGATTCAGGTTTAATCAACAGTGAGTCTATGGGTCATCAGAAAACAATCCAGAAAAATAAGAGATCGTGTCTACTTGTACATAAATAACCTGCCCCTCCATCTCTACAGAACGCCCTGACAGTAATCTTATGGAAGCACCCTGAAGTTGAGTGTGATGCTCAGTGGCATTTAGCAACCTCACACATTACAGATGTGCTATAGGTACCCACTGATCACCAACTTTCACAGCAAGTAATATTAAGGTTATTTAGCAATTGTACAACACACTTACGATTTATGGCTTGCTGTGCTCCCGACAGCATGAGGACACCACCTGGAGAAAGTGCTGCGATGGCAGAACTAGCTGTTGTGCTGGACAACACCTGCAAAGAGTAATTACTGTGGTTGAACACAATGAAGGCACCATTCATACTTAAAACAATTGACATACTCCTGATTTTTCAGTAAAACTGAAACTCCAGATTATTTCTTAAGTTAAGGTGTACATAATCTTAAATCACATTTTCAGCTCTGAGAGGTTTGATTATAGTTTGCTATATTTGTCAGCAGATCCTAATTTGTCACAATCTAAATATTCTGACCTGACCACAAAAAAACAATTAAATCAAATAAGGAATCGCCAAGTGTTAATCATGTGAAATCAGTGGTGTTTTTATGCTGACTCGTGTGATTACACTCAAGCATTTCTTCATTTAGGCTGTCAAAATTATGTCTGCAGTTTACATATTATGAAGAAACGCATACCCATATATAAACAGCATTTAGATTTATCTCAGCTATGACGTGAGAAAATTTGAATGAAAAATTTGAATTTGAATACAATGCTCAGTATGTGGCACATTATATCTCTGGGGGGGAAGGAGCCCAAAAAATAGTGCTGGTGGAGGTACCAACTAGATACAAGTGGCCTCACCTGTATGCACAATGTCTGCTCTGGCACCAAACACCTTCACAAAGAATGGTTTCTCACATATGCAGATACACACAAACCTGAGGCTGAGGTCTGCAAAGTTTTCTCACAGTAAATGACAGGGCTGCCTCAGGGTGACTGCCTACCCACTCCACAGTGCTTCTAGGGGGCCTTAAATGCTCATAAGAAATGGCAAACCTAGAAGTGTGTGACTGGAAGGAACATGCTTCCCGATCTTAACCTGAGAATGTGTTGTTATTGGACTTCTGAGCTGTGTATGATCATTTATCTTTATCACAACAGAGGCTATGTGTTCTGTGCAGCCGACCTGATTACAATCTGGTGATTATGTGAACGCAATGATTTTCACATCAACCTTCAACCAAAACAATCCATATTAAAGTTACAAAAATATAGTGTGTATGATCTAACCTGAGTGAGGTTGGGTTTGTAATTGACCATCTCATGCCGGATGTAGTTGACAGAGTTGATGATATCCTGGCTTGTTGTATACTGTTGGGACTGAAGTGGCACAGGACCATGAGCATACCTTATAAATAAAGAGAGGGAAGTGAGAAACATTACATTAAAACACGTCATCATAAATTCAACCAAAAATACATAAACAAAAAAAAGCAATATTTCATTCCTGGACAATTTTTAAAGCAAAAATATGCCTGTTCAGGTTCATCAGCTGAAATACATTTCACTCTATATGCTGAAGTGACATTGTGGTGTAGGGTTAAGGCCACTGGCAGGAACTTTAACACAGTGAAAACAATTAATATGACCTGCAAAATGAAATACAAAAATCTATTTCGAAACTGTATAAAGTGAGCACTCTGCCAAGAGGAAGTGAGACTCACCCACGACAGATGAGTCTCTTCCTAAATTCTGCACAGTTGATTTAAGCCTCAAAATTCTTTAAGTGATAAAGGCTTTGTTAGAGCTGACACAATTAATAAAGTGATTGTTTAGTTTCTGTTCAGTTGATGGAAAGGAAATTAATAAGTTTGATTATCTACTGTTTTTTTTAAGTCAATTATAAAGTAAAAATACAAAATATTTGGTGGTTACAGATTCTGAAATGCAAAAAAACTTACTTACTTACTTTTCTGTTTCATAAATTAAAAACTGAATACTTAATACAGAGTTATGTGACGGTTTGACAAACAAAATATGTAATTTCAAAACATCACCCACCTGTTAATGTATTATTTATTAATAGGTTACATGAAAATATTAATTCAACAAAAGTATTTCATAAATCACTGACATTTGGAGTTAACAACATGTAAGGAACAAAGAAGAAAAAATAAAAATAAAATGTGGACAAACTGTACCTGTCAGACTTCTTGAGGTTTAACGCGACTGTTTTTGGTCTATTTTCCCTTTGCAGATCTTCATATTCAATGGCTTCTTGTAACTTAACCTAAGAAAAGGTGACTCAGTCTGTTACAGAGTAAAAACCATATTTTGGAAAAACTCTGTTAAAGCTACAGAGCCATCATACCTTCTTTACAGGAGGCTGGAAGAAATCAGAATCCCTTGAGTTTCCATCTGTACTGCTCGTCTCACTAGCTTGGTCAGTTGGTGTTTCCCTTTAAAAATATGATACTTATTTAATATTTAAGACACTGGGTGACTGATTTTTTTTCAAAAAGTAATTTCTTTACCCCTTGCGTGATCCTGCTGCCAGCACCATGGCACTGTGATGGTTGAACCGCTTTATAATAGCAGCGTTGCTGCTCTCCTTCACCGTCCTGTTTGTACTGGAAGTTGAGGGTGTTGGTGTGCAAACTCCGTAACCCTGTGTCACAGAAAATATGTCTTGAGGTCGAAGAGGAAAAAGAAAGCTATACAAGTAAATGATTTTTGAGTAGTATGATGTGGCTGTGATTAGCTAATCATCTCATTAAATCTCACCTCATCTAATGTGTTATCCTCTAACGACAGGAGGTCGACCAAAGGATTCTTCACTCCTTGAACCACCATAGACTTTAACCCTGCGTGAGAAACATATTTAAAACTTTTAAACATGAAGACAGATTTGTGGTTTAGCGGTTTCATTTGCAGTAATGAATTAAATGTTGAAATAATACATGTACTGACATAGCTAGAAAATCTTTGCATTCATATGTGAGATTTGCACCTGAAAACGCTTTTAAAACTCCTACCCTTTTCATCCTGCTTGGCACACTCTGAGAAGATATCCTGTGTTCCTGTGCTGATGCGGTCTCTGTGAAAATAATGGGACTGGAAAAAGCGGGTCCAGAACTCCTTCTCCGTCAGATTATGAGGCACGTTTTCACTATACTTCTGCTTCACTGCAAGTAGATAATAAATATATTTAGTCCAGTCTTTTATGTAGTAGATGAGGAACACTAGAACACATTTAATATCAG
Organism: Macquaria ambigua; assembly: GCA_008360985.2. Taxonomy (NCBI): domain Eukaryota; kingdom Metazoa; phylum Chordata; class Actinopteri; order Centrarchiformes; family Percichthyidae; genus Macquaria; species Macquaria ambigua. The sequence goes on from VMKM01000067.1 coordinate 728,118, forward strand.
TTACTGAGGTGAACAGGAATGCACTACACAGTCTAGCTAAAGACATACCAGATGATTTCACAAAGAAATTCTTCCTCTCTGGCTGACAGTACTAATTATGTAATCTTTAGTTGAGATGAAAATCTGAACTTGTAGCAGCCTTTTCCTGGTCTGTCATTACTGTTGTAATTCATTAACGTCAAAGTTAAGATGTGATGGTTTACCTGCAGGGTATGTTCTGAAGATGGATTCAATAATGTCAGCAGTCAGATTATATCTCAAGCCATTGCAGCCATCTGTCTGAGGTCTAATGTCTGCCTGTAAAGCACAAAAATGTAAGCAGTTGACGTTTAACAGCATGTTGTTAATGCTGAAGCTGTCAATGCTGGGATCAGTTATGAAATTTAAGATTAGGTTAATTGTGCCAGACTTGATGTACTCACCAGAAAGGCTCCAGATATACCGACTTCCTGTTTGTTGTTGTATAGTGCGGGGTCTGAGTTGTTCATGTCTCCTAACCGGTTGGCCCAGAATTCATCAGCACTGATCACTTGGCTCACCACGAGATCCTTATATAACTGGAAAAGCACTGGATCTTCTTGAAGCATCCTACAGGAGAAAATAAAATAACAATATTTTGAGAATTAATGAATGAATTCCAAAATGACCAAAAAGTTTAATCAACACCTCTCTAAAACAGTCTCAACTAAGTGGATCTTCACTTGAGATTATTATAGTCACACATACTCTTCCCAAGGTCAACAGTGAGCTCCCATGTTTGGGGCTCTCTACTCTAAGCCTGAGCATGTAAATCTTAAAAAAAAAAGGGTCCTAAAAACGCACTTAAAAACAAAAAAAAAACTGTTAAATTATTTCCTGAAATAGCTGGGCACTGTGTTTAAAAAAAAAAGAAAATGTCATCACTCAAACAGGAGTAAAGTTGTTGTGGACGGATTTAGTGGACCAGTGAGTTATACATACACCAGAACGGTGAATGTGGGAATGACTCAAAATAAACTACGATTCATTTTAACTGTTTTAACTTCATTTTATTCCCTGGTGTTTTATGATCCCTGAGTTGTTATTATTTGTTTTTGCTTTTATGTGCTGTTTTTTCCCTGTGAAGCACTTTGTAACCTTGTTAAGAAAGGTTGTATATACATAAAGTTTATTATTATACTTCATTATATGAAGGAACATGACACCCAGTGCAACGGTGTGGCTCATTGGTGTGTTTTTAATACATTTGTGGACACAATGGATGTCTATGGCAGAGAGGAATAAGCTATATTAGGCTTAAGACAATAATTTAATTGTTTTGGTCTTTTAATGCAATTTGTTGACGACAAGAAAAACACAGAATGTTGCAGATATATCCTTTAAGGACAACCTTGTAAAAACAGCTGAATCTCACCTGTTTTTCTCCTCCAGTTCCTTATTGGCTTTCTTCTTGAACTTGGGCAGTAGCTGCTGCAGCAGTTCCTTGGCAGCCTCTCTGTCTTTGAGTGCACTGCTGTCATTGGCAAAGTGGAATGTGGTACTCTCGCCAGTGTGAAGGACCAGCTGGAGCTGAATTTTGGATTTACCATCTGGGCTGATCTTCTGACCTGTACAGAAAACAAACAAAAAAAAGAAATTGCAGCTTGAGAACACCACCAACATATCATTATTATTTTAGCACTACCTGTAATGTGTTGGTATCAAGTACTCACAGCGAATATCTGCATACAAGTGGCTGACCGTGAAGCGGTCTTTACCCTCTGGACCCCAGGCTATACGTTCAGCCATCAGATAAAGTGTGCCATCCTGCTTCCTCTGGCGAACCTTTTTCACCACCAGCAGCACCTCCTCTGATAGTGATGCCATGGCTCAAACAAATAACTGAGAAAGCAAATAAACTGCCAATGATTATCATTAATAATCATGGACAGCAATACTGATACAATCTCAAAAAAGAATAATCAGGACAGCACAAATAAATGTGAGTTGCCTCAAACATCTATTTAACGCTGTGAATAAACCACCAAGTCGTTACTTGACCTGCAGTTACAGAAATAACATTAGCGACATTAATGGTAGCAAGAATAAAGCGAGTACATACACTAAGATATTAAACACTTTGTATGAGATACAAGTACGAACTATTCCAGCTGATTTCGCAACAACGTCCTGAATAAATGTTATGCTTCCTACTACGCCTTTTTATCCTGTTAGGTAATGCGATCTAAACACAAGCAAGCCACTGTTGTATTAACGGTTTTATCATATCAACTTAGCTAACCAGCGTTACGTTAGCTTACGTTAACAGTCAAGAAGAGAAAAGCCTGAGGGAGAAGTCGGCAATAAACTTATTTTACCTCAAACTAAATCGATACTGCAACGAATACGCCGCTTTCCTTCAATACATAACCTTTAACTAATGTATTGTTGAATATAAAAATTACAGAATGAGTTATTTTAAACAGAAATTTGACTACTCTAACACTGTGCGTCTCGACTTCAGCGCCGACATGATTGCCAAGCGGTGTGTAACACTAAAAATGTTCCGTCTGGATAAAGCGATCAAGAACCAGTTCCAGTCAGAGCCCGATGAACTTCATATACAGCAAGATCCAGATAATATTTATAGCACAGTTTAAGCACATTACCAAATCTACCACTACTAATGCGAATATTATTAATGATTATATTAAACTTTATTAAAATAGCACATTTAATCAAATTTGGCACAGTATGATTCTGTAGGCTATAATTTAATGCAGACATTGATATCTAATATTAATCTTTATTAATATTAAATGACTCAACATTTTATTTTAATTTATTAATTTATAAATTATTATTTTTATTTATTTTGTTTCCAAAGGAGTGAGTGATGGCAGAAAAGAAGAAAAAGTTTGTGAAAGTTTGGATAATGTAAAAAAAGTTTCAACTGATTCTAGGCTCCCTAATTTATTTTTAATGCATATGAAGATGTATTGTCAAAGACTGCTATTAATCAAGCCATCTCAACTTCTCCCAGTTTCACACCTTTCTTTACTCTGATTTACAGACGCTCAAAGCTAAATATCAGGTTTAATAGGCTTTAGGCTGAATTTTTCCTGCAGACAATCCTCTCACTCACTCATGGACATAGCCAAAGACCTTCCTCTTTTTCAAACTGGCTTCAGCTCCACCACCCTCAGCCACTTTTGCTAGGGAGGGTTTTTTTCATCAGTTATTCTTAAAAGCTGAAACATGATAGTAGGGTTTTCTGTCTTCAGCCAAATTTGTATCTACAATACTGAACCAGGGTTCGATTACCAACTAGTCATCAAAGTGAGCAACTGCTCCAAGGCCCCAGACCACCATGGGCCCCAAAAGCCCAGGTTGTCAAATGGGTTATGGTGATGTAATTAATTGCAAATGTTAGGTGGTTTGCACCACTTCATGTATTATGTATTTACCTGATCTTCTGCCCTGTGCTCTGGAGGGGTCCTGTGTCAAAATCTAGTTTTATCTCCTTTATTATTTAAGTCTAGTTTGGGCTCACAAGGTGCACATTGCTAAATTAAGTTGTGCTTATTCAAGGCCCTCAGGGCTGCCTCACAGGGTAATCTAGCACCTTGTTAAATCAACCAAGACAAAACAATGTGTTAGCAATAACTAATGCTCCCATGAGCATGGTGCACAAACTGTATGGTGAAGACTAGAGAAATTACATAGTACATACAATATTTCCTTGCTGTATACTGGGGAAAATTTAGGCATTTCTCAATTTTAGAAGTATCACTTATAAAAATATGTATTTTAGAGTTGATTAATATTGAAAGTGGACTCAATGTATGCACTTACTATATCTACATATCAAATAATCAAGTATGTATGAAATAATATATCTAAAGTTATAAATGAAGTGCACTGTCATAAGTAAAATAAATATAATTGTTTTTTTTATTGAAATGAGGACTAATGACTTTAAGAAAAATAGCCAAGAAATAAAAAACAAAACAAGAACACATGATCATCAGTAAACCTGAGTTTTAATGACATTGAAGACATTCAGATGCTGGACAAAGATAGTATGTATATTCTTAACAGTCTTCTGATTATATATTCAATGAGTTGTGAGATCATTTATATTGATGCTGTTAGAAATAATGACCAACAATCATTTAAAATTCCAATCCATGTTTTAAGTCTTTCACATTTTACCACAAATTTAATCCCTTTTCCCCATAGTAAAAGTACAATGTACTGTATTTTTATAGCCATTCTTGTATTTTATCTCTCAAATCATTTACAGTACAAAGAAGAGAAACACCCTCTAAGATTGAAAACATCACATCATAAAGTTTGTATAAAGGAACAACCTCTTCAAAAGCTAAATGAGACACCATGACACAAATATGTGCTGTCATCACGGGGCACTCTGCAGACCTGTCTCCCTGGCAATAAAGTATTGTCAGAGTACAAAGGGCCAATTTCCAGAGGTGTAGGGAATTTCAGACCCCAACATCTCTGATGTTAAAAAAGGTTGAACTTGTTTGCCCTTATTTGAATACACAGAGGTGTAATAATTTTTGGAGAGGAATTGTTAAAGTTTATAAAAGTATAAGAGTCAGATTGTCAAATAAGCTTAAGTTTTTAATGCTGTCTTTCAAACTTTTACATTAGTCTTTGGTGTTTGTAGGACATTTCGCGACTTGGCAACCGCACTTGTCAACTGAAATGTAGGTGTGCTTTATCCCTTTGCCATCAGAGCAGATCATATCCACCTCCTTCTCACTGGTGGCCATTTCTTGACAGCATGAGCATGAATGCATCAAACTGTTGGTCTCTGCAGAGTACCTGTAAATAGAGAGAGTTTCAGACAGGATCAGTGTCAGTCACCTGTTGTTCAATGTGAACAAACATTTATCTTAAAAATTACTCTTCACGTGACAATTGAACAGGTGGTTTTAGTATTTGTACTGTATATCCCTGAGATATACTTTGTTAGAAATCTCACATTGATGAGGACTTTCCACAGGATCCCTCACAGGCTGTGATTTCCACTGGCACAACTGACTTGCAGTTGTTTGCCTGCAGATAGGTGGTGTTGCTCTTCAACTGACAGTTGTCACGAGGTCTACCTGTGAATGACACATGAGCAGGTTAATTACAAATGTGTTCTGTTTTTATGCAAAAAAACACCATTATAGGTTTTGATTGACCACAGATGTTTGAAAAATGAGAAAAATGAGTTTGAAAATGAGTTTTTTTATATTAATATAATTCTGACACCTTTTAACAAGGAGAAATTTAATGCTGACACAATTAATTGATTAATCGATTGGTTGGTTGACAGAAAATTATTTGTCAACAATTTTGATAATCTATTAACAATTTCAGCTCCAGCTTCTCAAATGTGTGGATCTGCTTCTTTTCTGTGTTTTATATCACTGACATTTTAATCAATAATGCAAATAATCAGTAGTTGCATCCCTAGAATTCTTTTTCACCACTATCAACATGAGTAACAGAGGATGACAGTAAAAATATCTCTTTACTTAAAGAAATATACCAAGTACCAAGGGCTCACTTGTAAGTTAAATCATTTAAAAAAGAAACTGTTAACTTTTAAATGTAATATTGTGTAATTTTAATTCATTTTATCGACTCATACTTACAAGTTTTGCAACAACCGTTCATGTCACTTTGTTCAGTTCCCTGTAATATAGGACAATATAGATTGTAAAATAAATACACAGATAGACAACACTGGCAGATATAAAGTCACACATGAGATACTTGCTTTACTGGTGCTTTTGCATAATGCAATATAAAGATATTTCCTCTTCACTATGTATTTGTGTATTTTACCACATTTGGAGTATTTACGTTCCTCATATTTCTCTAATCATATACATAAACCTTTTTCTTCTATTTATCATTTCAGCCCATTTAGAGATACATTTATCTGTATTTGGCTTGCAGAGCCTATTTTTGCTTTCTATACAATGTTAGCACATTTAAACATATTAGTTATTTTAGACTTACTAGCCTGAATCAAAAGTCTAAAAAGAAAAGAAAGGTAAATGCTCTTTGTAAAGCACGTTTCACATTGCATTAGCAGAAATAGCTAAACTAACCCCATTTCTTATCATTTATGTCTGGCAGATGCAAATGTGCGAATTAAAACTGTTTGAGATACAGTTCAGATGCAAAGTGCACTGTATGATAAGCCAGTATCAGTTCACTGTTATTAAAATAAATATTTAGATGCCAGAAATAAGAATTTATGCTTGTTTCTGGACTGGATTATACTCACAGGAATGCAGTTCTCTGGATTAAATTCAGGACATATTGTTTGATTTTTAGAGATTATGAACTCATCCTTAATCTTCTGGCAGTCATACTTGGTACAGTTGTCATGTGGTCCTGACCAAGACTGAGAAGGCTGTCAGAAGTGTAGAAGAGGTCAATTAGTGAACATGAACAATTCTGACTAATACCACAATTTAAGGTTACAGACATTACACTGTACTTACTTCAATAATGATCGGAGAAGTGAAGTCTGGTAACTTCAAAACACACTTTGTCATTTTACATGATCCGCAACATTGTCCAGGATTGGTTTCATACTCATAGCCCTGTTTGAAAAAAATGCATCAATGTGGTCTGCAACTTCCATAAATTAAACGCATACATAATTAATAATTAGGAGTATCTACAGAAAGCTTTCACACCACCAGGATATTTTCATCCAAACTACAAAAAGCTTTTTTTTCACTTACCCCCAAGTGGTATCTAGATAGTTTTGGTTTTATGAGCAAAGGTATGTGATATCCTTCTCTGAGATTTCTGCCGCCACCCAAACTGAGGTGAATGCAGTTTGTGGTGCTTAAAAGACTAAAATCTTTCGTTAACAAAATTCAACAGCAACATCAATTTCCAGAGACAATGTCCCTCTGGGTCATCTACAGAATAGATTGTCAACAGTGGACAATTTCTTCAGTAGAAACACAACAAACAAAATTACATTCACCTTCACTGTATTTGGATGGCGGACGAAATCTCACAGACAGACAAACAAAACCAAAACATTTGCATGACTAGATACTAGATATGACATGGAAGTGAAAAAGAATTGTTTTGTATTTTCGTTTAGCTTTTTAAGCAATGTTATCATGAGTCAACACCTGCACTTAAGACTGCAAACCCAAAATTGACATCTTCATATGCACATAAAAAACAAAGTCTATGCATCAGCAACTGTTACACAGATCAACAGTACACGTCTTGCAGATTTCTGAAAGTGAAGCATATGAGTGAGTTACCCTTGATTGTGCATGTGTCATGTTTTTTATACAATTTATGTACAATATATAACTTAATTTGCTTAAAATTCAAATTATTAAAAATTGCAATACAAGTACCTCTGGACAAGATTTCTGACACTCTATCAGACTGCACTTAAAGATGTTCAACAAGCTGTTGGGATCCTGAGTTTCAGTACAGTGGCACAGTTCACATAGGCTTTTGTAGACTTTGCTGCCGGGCTGTGAACAATAAAATGTAAAGTCTGAGCCAATTTCATATAAAGGCCAGCAAAGCAAATGTCACTATGGTCTGACAACAGGGTGAAAATACATGCAAAAACTTTAACAAGCAAGTATACTCTAAATAGACCACATTCAAAATTAGTATATTATTCCTTACCTTGTACTCAGTATCATTGAAGACACAGACATGTTTGGGTTCTGGATAAAAAAGGTGATAACAAATACGATCACATTAAAGGCGCATGTAAGTAAGAACCTAAGTAAATATAACCGAAACCTATATGCAAAGCTTACCACAGGTGTAAGAGGGGCAGCAACTGTCATTTGAGATGTGGATCTGCAACTTATATCCCACTGGGCACGATGGTTGACTCAAACAGCGGCTCTTATCACAATCTGTTGGTTGAAAGGTAAGACATTTCCAAGGTTGGTGAGTATAACATAAAATGAAACCAAGAATACCAAAAATTGTTAGAAACAATAACTGGAATTATAATAGGTACTTGTGGAAAATGGGCGATTACTTGTTACATAATAAAAAAAAAATAAAAAAGAATTAATAAAAATGGGCTCCTAAATTATGACAAAAAGTGTTTTAATTGCAGAATCAGTGACATAAACACCATTTTTCTGTGATTGAAAAATGGTTCATTATAGACAACAGTAGACACTGCTTTTATACATTTAATCATACAGTATATTCAAAGTGCCTTCCTAGCCAGTAATTTCAATTTATATACAACAACTCAAACAACACTGAAACAATAATTCAAAGTATTCTGTTTAGATTTCCGATTGGAAAAATATTGCCGCACCATGCCTTTCTCACCATCTTCTGCTTTGCTAAATGTTATGTTGTTGTTTTTTAAGTAGAGAAACTTTATTTTATGCTTTAAACTCCAATGGGGACATTCCGGTTTAGCCTTTGTACATGATTACAAAATCCTGATTTGTTGCAGTATTTTGTATTTAGTTTGGGGTGCTGTTGAATTGTATTGTGTTATACTGACAGTTTCTATTATTTTGTCCACCCCATTTATATCACTGGGGGTAAACACCTCTCTGTATAATACAGTTCAACAGCAGTTTTCAACAGAAACTGAACATTATAACCTTCATGAAGGTAGGATGTATTGCAGGACAGTTGTATTACACTGCATTAGTTTTAGCTAGGTGTACCTAATAAACTGGCAACTGAGTGTGTTTTCTCAGGCTTTAGAAAGCTATTATACAGAAGAAGAAAGAAGATAGAAAGAGAGTTCACAAGCTGAGTAGCAGCAGATGTAGGTGTAGCACTTTAAATCACTCACCACATTCCTGTCTCTGACAGCAGTCTACTGTGCGGTTCACCAACACCTGACCTTCCTTGGTACAGGTTTTTGGTTCTTGAGTGGGACATGTGAGAGGCACACACTGAACACTCAGAGTGTCCTTATTACAAGTACACTGCTGACAGCCACTCTGCCACACCTCACCAAACTGTTTGAGTGAGGTAACAGAATTAATATCGTAAGAGCAACGGATACACTGTGAATAATGATAATAAGTCATGTATTGTAGCATTTACCTTTTTAGGTTGGCCATCAGGTCCAGTGCAACCTTAAACAATAAAAACAATCAGTTTACCTATACGTTAATTCATTCACAAAAAAATGTTATTCACATTAGAAAATGGTCTTACAGGAGGAGACACAGGTGTCAGAGTTTGAACTGAACAAAATCAACTCTTCTGGGCAGAAACATCCCTCCATGAATCCATTACAAGATTTGTCCTTGATGCCATTTTCTCCCTGGCATTGTTGTAAATATTTTTCATTGTATCTAAATGAAGACAATTTATGGTGAAAAACATACATAGTCATTTCAGAAATAAAATGTTTAATGCTGTGCAGACACCAAGTATTGATGTTTTTAAGCCATGCTAGCAGTATAGCTCTAGAGATAGCGTAATTGGTCTGTCGATCCATCACTTTGGTCCAGGCTGAAATATCTCAACAACTATTTGATTGATGGCCATGACATTTTGTACAAACATTCAAGAAGGAAGAATCCTAATGACTTTGGTAATCCCCTCACTTTCCCTCTAGTGCCACCATGAGGTTGAAATATGTAGTTTTAAGTGACAACAACTCAACAACTATCGGATGGATTGCAATGCCATTTGGTACAGACATTTCCCCTCTGGATCAATTGTAATGACTTTGGTGATCCCTTCCCTTTTCATCTAGTGCCATCATCAAGTCATAATTTGAATCTGTCCAATACTTTGGTGACCAAATACCTGGAAAACTAATTACATTCCGATCAGCCCAAGCTGTACTTTGTGTTTAATGCTAATTAGCGTATGTTAGCATGCTAACACGCTAAACTAAGACAGTGATCATTGTACACATCAATGCGTAACATCACCATGTTAGCATTGTCACTGTGAGCATGTTAGCATGCTGATATATGCATTCAGTTAATCATAATTTATAATATTGCTAAATAGAACCGAGCGATTACCTTGCATTGCAAGTTGGTACAACAGTTGGTCCACAAGGCTTGTAGACTTTATTTCCTGGACATGTATATGCTACAATAAAAGAAAGTGGATTTAAACATCAAAATGATTAAAAAAGGTAATCTGGACATCTGAAAATAACATTGTTTGCTTTCTACTAAAACAAAACCCTCCTACCACACTGTCCATTAGTAGCACTCCTCCAGTCTACACAGACAGACGCTCCAGCACACATTATGGCGTACGTCTCCAGACTGGAACAACCAAGGGTGGAATTTGTGTGGCAAACATCAAATACACAGGCCTCATAAAAGGGCTTTTGTGAGATTACTTTGTGGCATTCCTCAAACACCCTTAATGCACAAATCAAAAGAAAATAGGCTGTTAGGCTGAGTGATACCCCAGAATAAAATGACATATTGTGGTCATGTTGATTCTGTAAATTCTTACTTGCTGTTTATAATTTCACAAATATTATGATTACAGGGTCCTTGTGTAGTTGTTGGTTTTGATGGTGTTGGTGGTGGTGATGGAGGCGGCGTCACACAATATAACTTATTCTTATCTGGCACTTGCCACTGTCCCATCTCAGAGCATGATGGATTAATCTGGCCATTTGGTAATCTACAGTCATTATTCCTGATATTGTCACAGGTTCCTTTTGAAAGAAAATATTAACATCTTCATCTAGTAAAATGCAGCCACATTTGCTATTCAACATGTTTATTCTAACAGCAAATCAATTATCAGCTTACCACACTGTCCCTCTGTGTTGTTGTGGAAAAGGGAAAATGGCAAGTCAACGCTGAATAAAAGCCCTTTGAACATCACAACTGCTTCAATTGCCGGGATTCTCAAAAGCAACTCAATTGCTGTACTTGTTATGATGAAGTCATCATTAGAGTAAGTTGGGAATACCTCTTTGCCGTTGATGTACACCTAAACAATTGCAACATTGTTTAGGTGTCATTTAAATGTATTCAAGTAAAATAATACAGTTTAGACAGTTCGTTGTGGCAAAACTTACCATGTTCACGGTCTTTGGGATTCTCTTCTGCATAAGAATAACTTCATAGTTTTTGTAATACACAATCAAGGATTTAGCACAGGTCACAGTTCCAGAGGCATCACAGTTTTCGTTGTCGATAAGAATCTTAAAATTGTGTTGAGGAATGATCTCTTTGACCAGGACATATGTGCAGTTTTTCTGGAAGCTGTAATACTGGCCATCAAATGTCAAATAATGAGGATCTCCCCAGCCACCGCAAAAACCTGAAAATATTAGATTGACATTACATTGAGTGTTACATCAAAGAAAAACTGTATATATTGTATTTTGCTTATATGAGTAGCAGTTTTAAGATGTTGCTTGAATGTGAAATTTTACAAGGCTTTCATTTGAACTTACATTTACAGTCGTAGTGGAAACAGCAGCCTGATTCATCATAAACCTTAACTGATGGCTGCCCATTTTGACATACAGGCATGGTCACTGGTACACATGGCACATGTTCTGTTATTACGTTTCCATTGTCACATCTTTCTGTGATGCATTTGTTTGAACTCCAGGAGTCACCATTCTGTAAAGGGCAAAGTAGTACTTTTAGCAATCTACTACCAGTACAATAAATATTATGTTTGAGCCTGCCAGGTGCACACATGCACAACATATACATCTATAATTTATGTAATTCAGGAAAAAAGAAAAATATTTCCACATAGATATAATGCTAAGTTGAAATACAGTATATGCAAAGGTGTTATTATCAGTCTCACTTATCGGTTTAAATGCTTTAATAGTTGTTATTTTGGGTTTATTTGAAGATGTCCTTTAGTGACATATGAGGGACATAGGAATGTTATATTACTTACCTGTAAGTTATCTTATTTATGGAGCTATTTGTTTTGTTGTTTATTTATTTGTTTGTGTATTAACATCTCTGTCTTTCAGTTTGCCTGGATTTGTATGTTGTGAGTTGGTGTTATTGTGTGTTTGAATGTGTTATTTATGTATGTATCTGTTTATGTGGTGTGTGATTGGACCCCAGGAAGAATCTCAGTTTTGATTAAGCTAATGGGGACCATAATAAATGAAATTTATTTTAAATTAAACAACCATTGACCTTTCTTCCAATATTCTGCAACTAATAAGAGAAGATTTCTGATGATATAAGATATTTCTGTTTCTTTCTACACTACTGTAGATTTTTTCCAGAGAAGAACTAAGGTGTGTATTGGAGGGATATCAAATGAATCAGTAATTGAAAGTTGAATTTATCGAGTGTTGTTGCACTTTACTGTTGATATTTTCATTGACGACTCAAAAGACCAATGAGAGTATGCAGAATAGGCATTTACAGCTCCTTCCCCTTATACAAGGGAATCAAAGACCTTGTTTCATGCTTTCTCAGAATAGAGACCCTGGAAACCAAGTTAAGATAAAACTTAAGCAATTTTGACTAAGTTTGAGGTCAGCACGTAATGACATAATTTAATTTTTAAGATGATCTGTTCCTTTAAAGTACATGTTTATATAACTGAATTCAAATACCTTTCTAGGTGGAGTGAGATATAAACAGTCTGGGGAAGGCGTCACTGTTGTACCGACTGTTGTGGTGGTGGAAGGAGTTGGTGGAGTAGTAGAGTGACATGGTCTAGCAAGCTTTTCAACACTGCATGTCAAATTGCAATATGCAGTGAAACACCAGCCTGCTCCATCAGTTATATTGTACATGAAGCTACCTATATGAGAATAAAACCAAAGCAGTTAGATCAAAATGACTAATGATGTGAGAAAAATAAGACAAATGGCAGGGTTACAGTTGTCATTATAATGCAATCTTTGTGAAAACAAGTCTGACCACATTAATGTTTTCTAAATGGAAAAATTAGATGTAAAGTCTATGTCAGGATCCATGATCAGATCTAAATTTATCCTACGATATCATAAATAGTTCCTGGATAAATACGGCTCCAACTGCTAAATGTTTTGGCCACAGCACCATTGGGGATGTGGTTGTCACCAAACTTGCCAATTGGTCAATTATCCCACTATTGTGCAGGTGCCATGACCAACCAGTAGGAGTCACTACTGCATAGACAAAGAATACTGCCAATTGTTTCGTTGGAAGGCATGTACTGTGTTGTCCAAGATCCAAAAGAAATGCAGGCCAACTTAGAATGTGGATTCTGATAATAGATCTCAATGCAAACAGGATTTGAACTCAGAGCATAAGCACCTTGCAGTTTAGGTGGCCTATTGTGATCAGATGTGCCAGGTTGCATTGTAAGTACAGGTGTAACTATGATCAAGACGTTATAATGATAACATGAACAACAATTGATGACAATTGCCCATTGCTTACCGGGAGAGAAATGTTGATCCATGTACTTGCAGAAACATAACGTTGTTCTGCCAGGTGTTGAAGATTGAAGAGTTGAAGGTGTTACAATTGGAGTTTGAAGAGTGGATTCTTCTGTAGTTGTGGGTGTCTGAGTCGTTGTCACAGCCTCAGTTGTAACACTTGGAGTGGGAGATGTTAGAATTGTTGTTGTGGTCGGTGTTTCTGTGACTGTGGTTGTTGTGGTGGGTGTTTCTGTGATTGTGGTTGTTGTGGGTGTTTCTGTGGTTTTTGCTGGGGTGCTGGGTTCTTCAGTTGTTGTGGCAGCAGTAGTTGTTGCCTTTTCTGTGGTTATTGTGGTGGGTGTTTCTGTTAGTGTTGTTGTTGTGGTGGGTGTTTCTGTGATTGTGGTTGTTGTAGTGGGTGTTTCTGTGTGGTTTTGCTGGGGTGCTGGGTTCTTCAGTTGTTGTATTGGCAGCAGTAGTTGTTGCCTTTTTCTGTGGTTATTGTGGAGTGGGTGTTTTAGCGGTGTGGTTGTTGTAGTGGGTGTTTCTGTGGTTTTTGCTGGGGTGCTGGGTTCTTCAGTTGTTGTGGCAGCAGTAGTTGTTGCCTTTTCTGTGGTTATTGTGGTGGGTGTTTCTGTGATTGTGGTTGTTGTGGTGGGTGTTTCTGTTACTGTGGTTGTTGTGGTGGGTGTTTCTGTGATTGTGGTTGTTGTGGTGGGTGTTTCTGTTACTGTTGTTGTTGTGGTCGGTGTTTCTGTGACTGTGGTTGTTGTGGTGGGTGTTTCTGTGATTGTGGTTGTTGTAGTGGGTGTTTCTGTGGTTTTTGCTGGAGTGCTGGGTTCTTCAGTTGTTGTGGCAGCAGTAGTTGTTGCCTTTTCTGTGGTTATTGTGGTGGGTGTTTCTGTGATTGTGGTTGTTGTAGTGGGTGTTTCTGTGGTTTTTGCTGGGGTGCTGGGTTCTTCAGTTGTTGTGGCAGCAGTAGTTGTTGCCTTTACTGTGGTTGTTGTGGTGGGTGTTTCTGTGACTGTGGTTGTTGTGGTGGGTGTTTCTGTGATTGTGGTTGTTGTGGTGGGTGTTTCTGTGATTGTGGTTGTTGTTGTAGTTGTATTTAAAACCACAGGTCCCGTTGATGGTGTTGTTGTAACCCCTGTAACAACTCTAGAAGTTGTTGTGGTGGGTGTTTCTGTGACTGTGGTTGTTGTGGTGGGTGTTTCTGTGGTTTTTGCTGGGGTGCTGGGTTCTTCAGTTGTTGTGGCAGCAGTAGTTGTTGCCTTTTCTGTGGTTATTGTGGTGGGTGTTTCTGTGACTGTGGTTGTTGTGGTGGGCGTTTCTGTGATTGTGGTTGTTGTAGTGGGTGTTTCTGTGGTTTTTGCTGGGGTGCTGGGTTCTTCAGTTGTTGTGGCAGCAGTAGTTGTTGCCTTTTCTGAGGTTGTTGTGGTGGGTGTTTCTGTGGTTGTTATTGATGAGGGTGTAATTGTGGTTGAAGTAATACAAATGTTAGCGCAACATTTGACTCGTATTTCATAGTCATAACAAATAGGAAGTGGAACTTGGTCTTTGTTATGACAGATCAGTCCAACTGCAGAATCACATGTTACATTTTGGCCTAGTTCACTCAAAGGTTGATCTTTATATTCTGTTTTGCTCCCATTCTATTTCCTGAGGTTTGTATCATAGCGACTCAAATTTGGATTAGTAATTTTTTCAATGCTTTCATAATCTCCACCATTTGGAGTGTTGGGGTCAGAGTCAGGGTAATGATTGTTGATCCAATCTGACCACTCACAAACAAAGCAGTCAGCGGTTGTTGTTTTGATTGTGCTGGATGTAGGCAATGAAGATGATGGCACTGTTGTTGTTTCAGACCTTGTCGAACTTCTTGGTGTTGAGAAGGTCTGAATCGTTGTCACAGCCTCAGTTGTTACACTTGGAGTGGGAGATGTTAGAATTGTTGTGGTCGGTGTTTCTGTGACTGTGGTTGTTGTGGTGGGTGTTTCTGTGATTGTGATTGTTGTGGTGGGTGTTTCTGTGGTTTTTGCTGGGGTGCTGGGTTCTTCAGTTGTTGTGGCAGCAGTAGTTGTTGCCTTTTCTGTGGTTATTGTGGTGGGTGTTTCTGTGATTGTGGTTGTTGTGGTGGGTGTTTCTGTGGTTTTTGCTGGGGTGCTGGGTTCTTCAGTTGTTGTGGCAGCAGTAGTTGTTGCCTTTTCTGTGGTTGTTATGGTGGGTGTTTCTGTGATTGTGGTTGTTGTGGTGGGTGTTTCTGTGGTTTTTGCTGGGGTGCTGGGTTCTTCAGTTGTTGTGGCAGCAGTAGTTGTTGCCTTTTCTGTGGTTATTGTGGTGGGTGTTTCTGTGATTGTGGTTGTTGTGGTGGGTGTTTCTGTGGTTTTTGCTGGGGTGCTGGGTTCTTCAGGTGTTGTGGCAGCAGTAGTTGTTGCCTTTTCTGTGGTTATTGTGGTGGGTGTTTCTGTGATTGTGGTTGTTCGTAGTGGGTGTTTCTGTGGTTTTTGCTGGAGTGCTGGGTTCTTCAGTTGTTGTGGCAGCAGTAGTTGTTGCCTTTTCTGTGGTTATTGTGGTGGGTGTTTCTGTGACTGTGGTTGTTGTGGTGGGCGTTTCTGTGATTGTGGTTGTTGTAGTGGGTGTTTCTGTGGTTTTTGCTGGAGTGCTGGGTTCTTCAGTTGTTGTGGCAGCAGTAGTTGTTGCCTTTTCTGTGGTTATTGTGGTGGGTGTTTCTGTGATTGTGGTTGTTGTAGTGGGTGTTTCTGTGGTTTTTGCTGGGGTGCTGGGTTCTTCAGTTGTTGTGGCAGCAGTAGTTGTTGCCTTTTCTGTGGTTATTGTGGTGGGTGTTTCTGTGACTGTGGTTGTTGTGGTGGGTGTTTCTGTGATTGTGGTTGTTGTAGTTGTATTTAAAACCACAGGTCCCGTTGATGGTGTTGTTGTAACCCCTGTAACAACTCTAGAAGTTGTTGTGGTGGGTGTTTCTGTGATTGTGGTTGTTGTGGTGGGTGTTTCTGTGGTTTTTGCTGGGGTGCTGGGTTCTTTAGTTGTTGTGGCAGCAGTAGTTGTTGCCTTTTCTGTGGTTGTTGTGGTGGGTGTTTCTGTGGTTGTTATTGATGAGGGTGTAATTGTGGGTGAAGTAATACAAATGTTAGCGCAACATTTGACTCGTATTTCATAGTCATAACAAATAGGAAGTGGAACTTGGTCTTTGTTATGACAGATCAGTCCAACTGCAGAATCACATGTTACATTTTGGCCTAGTTCACTCAAAGGTTGATCTTTATATTGTTTTGCTCTACATTCTATTTCCTGAGGTTTGTATCCGCAACGACTCAAATTTGGATTAGTAATTTTTTCAATGGTTTCATAATCTCCACCATTTGGAGTGTTGGGGTCAGAGTCAGGGTAATGATTGTTGATCCAATCTGACCACTCACAAACAAAGCAGTCAGCGGTTGTTGTTTTGATTGTGCTGGATGTAGGCAATGAAGATGATGGCACTGTTGTTGTTTCAGACCTTGTCGAACTTCTTGGTGTTGAGAAGGTCTGAATCGTTGTCACAGCCTCAGTTGTTACACTTGGAGTGGGAGATGTTAGAATTGTTGTGGTCGGTGTTTCTGTGACTGTGGTTGTTGTGGTGGGTGTTTCTGTGATTGTGGTTGTTGTGGTGGGTGTTTCTGTGACTGTGGTTGTTGTGGTGGGTGTTTCTGTGGTTTTTGCTGGGGTGCTGGGTTCTTCAGTTGTTGTGGCAGCAGTAGTTGTTGCCTTTTCTGTGGTTGTTATGGTGGGTGTTTCTGTGATTGTGGTTGTTGTGGTGGGTGTTTCTGTGGTTTTTGCTGGGGTGCTGGGTTCTTCAGTTGTTGTGGCAGCAGTAGTTG